>OX424574.1:119458839-120058839 GCA_949152435.1 Gastracanthus pulcherrimus
GTTTAATCCTTAGATTTCATTACTTAATAATTGTAACATCAGATTTTCTAATTAGACATTGTAAAAGTTTTTATTATTTAAAACAATAAGAAATATACATTTGTACACTTAATACGTAATTCAATAAATTAAATGTACTAACTACATATTTATTTTATATCACATTTTTTCTTTAATTTAATGCCTTAGTCAATAAATAAAATTTTAATAATTACTTACTTAGTTGTGATCATAATTTTTCTTGCTTAATTTTAAGTTTACTTTATAGGGCTATCATCTCTTGACTTATCAGTGATTTGTCAGTCTCTTCTAGTTGAGTGACTAATTGTTGCAGTTGTTGTTCCAATTGAATTTTGTTTTCTTTATCATTTTCTAATTTTAATGCTTTTTTCAGCTTCTGAATCTCTGATTTTTTTTCTTTTTTCTGTTGTTGTAAGTTTTTCTTAATTTCTTGTAATGTCTTCATAACATCTTGTTCTTTTTCTTTTACAACTCTTTTTCTTTCTCTATTCTACTTATTTTGTAAAATCTGCCTGGCCGAGGCCGCAACGTTCGCACAGTGGCCTCTTTGATGGCTCCACTCCCGCGAAGCCCGACATCGTCGAATCGTCTGATCATGCCAGCCATCTCTCGATTCACCCTAACCGAGCCGCCTCGCTCTTACGCATCGGCCCTAGTAAACTATGACTGGTGCCTCCTTTGCAGAACATGGACGCCACCCTCACTGAGCAGCGGGGACTTCTCAGCGTGATCCAGGACGCCGCCCGCGCCATTCGGGAGACGCCCGCCGAAGTGTGGACCGAGGGACTGCTACTCAGCCGACTGGAAATGTTAAACCAACACTGGGCGTGCTTCGAAGGCAACCACGTAGCATTGTTGCAGTCAGACGCGCCCCAGGACCACCGCTACTTTGCCGAGAAGGACTATGCTCAGGCCGAGCAGAGCTACGTAGTCGCGCGAGGTCACATTTATGATGTCCGTGCCCGTCTGCATCCGGAGCCTCAGGCGAGCAGCACGCACATAGCCGACGAGCCACGTGGCGCAACCCGTCTTCCACGCATCGTCATACCCGCTTTCAGCGGTCGTCGCAAGGATTGGGAATCCTTCCGCGATATGTTTCGCTCTTTAATCCACAACGACCCCCGTCTAAGCGACGTCGACAGAATTTACTTCCTGATGACTCACGTCCAGGGGGCTGCTACGGCAGCATTCGAGAAAATGGACTGCACCGGAGCGAACTACGCAACCGCATGGAGCAACCTCGAAGACCGCTATGACAATCGCCGATTGCTCATACAAGATCATTTGACGGCCCTCAAGGGTCTCCGTCCGTTGAAGGAAGAGTCTCAATATCTTCAGGACGAGCTCAAACGACACCGCCACCAACTAAAGACTCTCGGTTGCCCAGTGGACCATTGGGACGACTGGCTGATTTTGTTTGCCTGCGATACAATGGACTCAGTAACTCGCCGAGATTGGGAGGAGGAGCTTGCGACCCTCGACGGCCTACCCGGCGATCGACGACACGAGCGCCCTACGTTTGACGCGCTGTCTGCTTTCTTGCGGCGGAGATGTCGCACGTTACGAGCCCTGGAGACGGCACCTCAGAAGCGAACAGCCACGGGAATGCCAAAAGGACTCACATCTACCACGGAGAGCTCACGTCGACTCCACATTCTTGCCACCACATCATCGCATTGCGCCGTTTGCAACGGGCCGCACTACATCGGCCATTGCCCGCAGTTCAAAAACCTCTCTCTTCGAGAACGAAGGGATTTGACGTGGCGAAAGAAGATTTGCTTCAATTGCCTCCGACAGAATCACCAAGTCGACAGCTGTCCGTCCCAATCTTCCTGTCGAACGTGCGGAGGTCAGCACCACACTCTGCTGCATGAGGGTGGTGTCAAGCGGCACGACTCCACTGACTCTGGGATCCCTCCCAAAAAATCTAGAGCTGCTGAAGTGGGAGATCGCCCACTCGTCGATGCTGCAAGCCCTGGTCAAACGTCTCCATGACCAGGCTTGCTTCCTACCGCGATGGTGGCATTGGGGGACGGAAGGCGACCCCGCCGGTGGGTTCGAGCGCTCCTCGATCCCTGTTCAGAGTCCACCTTTGTTGACCTCCGGCTGGCCCTGCGATTCGGTGATGGGACGGAGAAGGCCAAAGTTGACGTTGCCGGTCTCACGGGAGGCCCCATGGGATCAACATTGATACGCACACATCTTCACCTTTACACCCTGGACGGCTCGATGGCTCATCGAGTCGAAGCATACGGCCTTCAGCATATGCAGCTGCAGACTCCGTCCCACGAGCTCGACCACCGCGCCGTCAGCCTCTTCCAGGATCTTCGGCTTGCGGATCCAAGCTTTCCCACGCCCCGAGGCGTCGATCTCGTACTTGGAGCCAACGTCTATCCCGATCTTCTGCTACCAGGCCTCGTTCACAGACAGGACTTCCTGGCGCAGAAGTCTGTGTTTGGATGGATCATCACCGGCAAGGGAAGGCTACGAGACCAGATCCTTCCCATGTCGATCTGCTCTACATCGTTCGAGTCCATGCAAGAGACTTGGTACGAGGTACTAACTAGCCTCTTACATCGATTCTGGGCCGTCGAGGAGGTGCCCCAAGTTACGAGGCGGTCCCCGCGCGACGTAGCATGCGAGGCCGTGTACGCAGAAAACCACAATCGCGACGCTTCGGGCCGCTATTCAGTTCCACTGCCCATCGTGCAAGGAGGGGCTCAGGCACTCGGCGAGAGCCTGGAGATGGCCGACGAGCCCTGTCGTCGGTTCATCGGCGCATGCTGAGAGACCCGCATTTCAAGGGCGAGTACCAGAAATTTATGCAGGAGTATCTTCGCCTCGGCCACATGCGCCCACTCACCGACAAGGAGATCAACACCCGGCAGCCTCGCACAAACTACCTTCCTCACCACGGAGTAAGCTGCGGGTGGTATTCAACGCGTCCCGCCCGACTACCTCAGGACGCAGCCTCAATGACGTCCTCCTGCCAGGACCTAAGCTGCAAGGCGACCTAACCGCCGTGATTACGCGCTGGAGACGATGGCCCGTAGCTTACTGCGCCGACATCACCATGATGTTCCGGCAGATCTGGGTCAATCCAGAGGACGCTCAGCTTCAACGAATTATCTGGAGTCCGTCTGCTGGCGAACCTGAGACGCACTACGTCCTGAAAACGATCACCTACGGAGAATCATGTGCCCCTTACTTGGCTCTACGGACGCTTAAGCAGCTGTGCGTCGACGAAGGAGCCGCGCTCCCTGACGCCTCTCGCGCAGTTGAACAGGAGCTCTACATTGATGACTTCCTGAGGGGGGCCGATAATCTGGAGGAGGCTCTGCGGCGACGCGACCAGTTGATCAGACTGCTTCAGGCGGGAGGGTTCCACCTGAAGAAATGGGTATGCAATGTGCAAGAATTCCTCGAGAGTATCCCGCCGGAAGACCGCCTCCGCACGAGTTGGCCACAACTCTCATCAGAAGGACCTGTCAACGATTTGGGCATCATTTGGGATCCCATTGCAGATCGCATGAGATTTGCACCACCCTTCTTCGATGACGACGCATCGCTGACAAAGCGTCAAGTTCTCTCTGAGATTGCCCGACTATTCGATCCCGTAGGATGGCTGTCCCCGGTCGTTGTCTTGGCCAAGATGTTCATGCAGGACCTGCAGCGGGCCAAGCTGGACTGGGACCACGATCTTCCAGCTACCATGGCCCGCCAATGGGAGAACTTCAGGTCTAACCTCCGCGACGTGACCGCCAACAAGCTGCCGCGCTGGCTCAACTGGTCTCCATCAAGCCGCGTGCAGCTACACGCCTTTGCCGATGCTAGCCGGCGCGCCCTTGCTGCCGCTGTGTACCTCCGTGCCGAAGATGGCTCGGGTGCCGTTCACGTCCTTCTCGTCGTATCGAAGACCAAATTGACACCGCTCAAGAGATTGACGCATGGTGAGGCCCCTCTAAAGCGACCCTCTCCACGAGTGACAATCCCTCGCCTCGAACTGCGAGCCGCTCTTCTGGCTGCTCGTCTGCTCCGATTTGCTTCAAGCAGTTTAGGCATCGGAGCTCAATCATGCTTCGCCTGGTCCGACTCTCACATAGCATTGCATTGGATCCGGTCGGAGGGATCTCTTGGAAACGACTTTGCAGACAATTTCGTCAGTCAGGTCCATGAAACCATGCCACGCTGCCCTTGGCGCTATGTTCGCTCGACCGAAAATCCAGCCGACATCGCCACCCGAGGTTCTGATCCGGCAAGACTAAGCCGAAATCGACTGTGGTGGTCGAGCCCTAAATGGCTCTCCGAATCCCCCGCCGGGTGGCCGGTCGAAGCGACCCAACCACTGCCAGCCCCGCCGGCGCCTCACCTCACTTGCCTCGTATCGCAGGTGCCAGAGGTTGAGCTCGCCGACGGCTTCTCCAATCTGAACCGATTAGTCAGAGCTCTAGTTCGCTGCCAACGACTCTTTCGTCGCCGCCACGATCGCCAGGAACCTGCTCCTCTGAGCCCGGTCACGGCCGATGAGCTCCGTCAGGAGTTCCTCACGTGCGTCCGCCTCAGACAGCAGCAAGTCTACGCGCGGGAGATCCAGGAGATCGAACGAGGGAGACCTGTCAGCTCGACGAGTCCGCTTAGAGCGCTACTCCCCTTCCTCGATAATTCGAGGGTGTTGAGGGTTGGAGGCCGGCTCAGCAACTCTTCGCTCTCCTTTTCAGAGCAGCATCCCGCAATCTTGGACGGGAAGAGCCATTTGGCTGCCCTCGTTGTGGTTTGGGCCCACACTAGAGCACTCCACGGTGGTTTCCGCGTCACCTACGTCCACGCCATGCGCCGAGTCTGGATCGTCGGTGGCCGAGTCAAGGTCAAAGCCCACCTCCACCATTGCGTCATCTGCGCCACTTCACGAGTCACGCCCTCCCGGCCGTTCAGTCGGAGCGGGGTTGATTACGCTGGACCGTTCCAAGTGCTCAGCACTCGAGGGCGTGGAGTGAGGTCATCCAAGGGATACGTGGCTGTCTTTGTGTGCTTATGCACCAAGGCTATCCACCTCGAGCTTGTCGGAGACCTCACCACCGCAAGTTTCCTTGGAGCCCTCTCTCGCTTCTGCGGACGCCAAGGAAAGCCCGCTGAGTTGTGGAGCGACAACGCGACCAATTTTCGCGGCGCCGATGCCGAGCTCGGCCGCATGCTCAGGGAATCCGGACTCCGAGGGCCCCGCGTCGCGGACTCACTCGCCTCCGACGGCATCAAATCGCGATTCATACCGCCCTCGTCACCTCACTTTGGTGGCTTGTGGGAGGCCGGCGTCAAGTCGATGAAGACCCATCTCCGGGGAATCGCTGGGCCTCGGAAGCTCACCTACGAGGAATTCACTACACTGCTCGTCGAGGTTGAGCTGGTGCTTAACAGTCGCCCCATCACGCCCGTCTCTGGCTGCATCGATGACTTGGACATCTTGACACCGGGCCACTTCCTCGTTGGCGGTCCACTCTGCGCGCATCCGCAACCAGTATATTTGGATGAAAGCTTGGACCACCTCACTCACTGGCGTCTCGTTCAGGCGATGCGCGCCCGATTTTGGAGACGCTGGGGTTGCGAGTACTTGAACACGCTGCAACAGCGCTTCAAGTGGACGCGGCCTCGCCAAGATCTCACGATTGGAGATGTGGTGGTCATCATCGACCCCTCTCTCCTGACTGATGGCGGGAGGTGGCCGCTTGGATGAGTCCTTGACACCTATCCTGGACCGGATCAACGTACTCGGGTGGTCAAGGTGAGGACCGCCAACGGAGACTACACCCGGCCGATTGTAAAACTTGTGCGTCTGCCGGTTTTGGCAGCTTTACCCCAGGAGCCTTCAAGCTGATCTCGCAGTCCCCGACGGCGGGCGGCCTCAACTGTGACTCTGGCAGTCACCAGCCCCCTGGCCCCCGTTCGTATCGTTTCGGGAACGAGGCGGGCGGCAATGTACGGAAATTTCCATCCGATTGGCTGCTTCCCTGTAGCGGGTCGCTCCCCTCCTTCCCGTCACGGCGCGGAGAGGGGGGAAGCGCTCCGGCGGCGCCGGGAGCGGCGTCGGAGCTCGCTGCTGCTTCGATCGTCGACTGATACGGACGCGCGAACTGTCACGGACGGGGCCTCTCGACATGGATCGAGTCCCTTGACGGGCTAAACCTGAGTCTTCTTCGTTTCTGTTCACCTGCTGCGCCAGGGTATTGCGGCGACGAACATGCGCCATTGTATTTCCGTAAGTTACCGAAAGGAATAAAAGTTCTATGTTCAATGTACTCGAGAGCGTTCTTTTCTTGACTTTCACACCTTCATCTCTCCCGTCAGAATTTGTAACAAAATAAATAAATAAATAAATAAATAAATAAATAAATAAATAAATAAATAAATAAACAAACAAACAAACAAACAAACAAACAAACAAACAAACAAACAAACAAACAAACAAACAAACAAACAAACAAACAAACAAACAAACAAACAAACAAACAAACAAACAAACAAACAAACAAATAGATAAATAAGTAAATTTAAATAAATTTAAATAAATAAATAAATTAAATAAATAAATAATTCAAATAAATAAATAGCTTAAATAAATATCCGAGTCACCTCTATACATTCTCTTCACCATGTAATTGCTTAAGGTGCCTGCTAAACGCCGTTTTAAATTTACAAAAAGATGGCAGGCACCTCACACTGCTCGGGAGCGAATTCCAGAGGTGCGAACCTTGAACTCTAAATGAGAAAAGGCCCTTATCGGTGCGCGACCCCGGAACCGAGAGCTCTTTCATACCACCCCTACTTGAAGTCCTGGCCTGGTTTTTTTCAAAGAGGGCAGTAAGATATGGTGGCTGCCGCATGACAACCGCTTTGTAAACCAGCAGCCCCATAAAATACTCTCTCCTCACCTTCAGATCTAACCAGTCCAGTTTTTTCCTGTAGGCGATGATATGCTCAACTCTCCTAACACCACATATGTATCTCACACATGCATTCTGTAGACGTTGTAGTCGTGTCTGGAGCTCACCTGACACGTCAAGAAGAACCACTGAGCAATAGTCTAAGTGAGGTAGTATCAGTGCACATGCCAGCTGCTTCCTCAGTATCTCTGTGGTGCTTGAACGGAAAAGTTTTGAGCTATACAGAGCTCTATTTACTTTTCTACTGACCGCATTCAGTTGCGGCTTCCATGTCAACCTTCCGTCCATCACCACGCCGAGGTTGGTGACTGTATCGACAAAGGGAACGTGTACGCCGGTCTGTATCTCAATGCCTTGCAAGTCAAGGTTCTGAACCTGTTTGATGTGATGATCAGATCCAAAAATGATCGCCTTTGTCTTGCCGACATTGAGGCGCAGGCCAGCTGACGTTGCCCAGTTCGACACTGCTCGTGCTACAGCCGACATGCGACTGATATCATCACGAAGACCCTTCAGGGTCACTTGTGTGTAGGTTTGCGGGTCGTCAGCGTAAAGTATGTGTTCAGCACCATCTAAGTCTAGTGCGTCTTGTAAGTCGTTTATGTACAGGCTGAAAAGCAGGGGTCCCAGGACTGAGCCCTGTGGAACGCCAAGATTGGTGGTTAGCCAACCTGAATCCCCGTTTGTGTTTGTGACGACTTTCTGTCGTCTCCCCATAATATATGACTTAAGCCACAGGAGAACACTCCTGGAGAATCCCATGCGCATCAGCTTACGCAGCAGTTTAGTGTGTGAGATGGTGTCGAATGCTTTGCTAAAATCAAACATCAACAAAATAGTCAATAGTTTTTTGTTGTTGTTAATGCCTGATCTTATGTCTTCCGTCAGTTTTAGTAGTGCTGTCTGTGTACTGTGATTCTGTCGAAAACCAGTCTGCATCGGGTCCAAAGTATTATTTTCTCGTAAAAAGTCAGTTATTCGGTCGTGTACTATTTTTTCAAGGACCTTAGAAAGGAAACTCAGTAGGGCAATTGGTCGGAAATCTGACACCGTAGATGGGACAGGCTTCTTCTTCAAAGGCACTAACTGAGCTCCCTTCCAAGTTCCCGGAAAAATGCCACTGGACAAAGAGGAGTTAAAGATCTTAACAATATGATCTCCCACAAACGGAAGAGCCTTAGCCACTATACTTTGGGGAATTCCGACTTCCCCTCTGGCCTGTGATGAGAAGTGGGCAACACCCAGGACCACGCCCGAGAAGCTGACCTCTCGGAAAACAAAGCCGGAATCACTGGCAGTGGTCAGGACGTTGTCAAGTTCTTCATCACCCTCATTTTGGGAGATCGACACCCCTGCAAAGTGGGCATTGAGCTCTTCCGGTGAGAAACCATGAAGCTCCTCTCTTGTCTTTGGCAGAAGCCCCAGAGCCTTGAGCTCTTTCCAGATATCTTTCTTATTATCAATGGCTTCAGAAATTTTATTTTGTAAAAATCTTTCCCTTGTTTCCTTCGTTCGTAATTCAGTTTCAGCTGCAAGGCCCTGATACTCCCACCACAGTCTGTCGTCATTGGTCCGCGCATAGCGTCGTTGTACGGAGTCACGTTTTTTGTAAAGATGTATTAGTTCAGCATCAACCCATGGTGGATTTGTTTTCTTTTAACGGTGCAATTTTATCTATCACAGCCATGAGGTTGACACTGAGGCACTCTAATTGACTGTCAACACCCGCCGCGGGACCATCGATCCGCGACCAATCACAGTCAGCTAGGTGAGACAGGAGGTCGTCTTGCTGGATCGATTTAAAATCCCTGTAGTTGAAAGATTCAACCACAGGGGATGCAGCAGTTTCGACCCCAATCTCGACCTCTATGATGTTATGATGACTGGGAAAAGGCGCCGGCCGATTGTCCCTGCTCAGTACAACGTCATTATTATCTGTCAAGATCATATCAATCCACGTGTGAGAATCCGTGAGATGATGAGTCGGACCATGATCAATTATTTGAAGGTTAAGATCATCAGCCAACCGCCTAACAAATTTTGCATCGGCTGACGTTCCGAGTAGGTTCGCATTCAGATCTCCCATAATAATTTTGTGACTAAAGTCTTGAGTATGTATCGTTAGTTTGTCTGTTAAGTCAGAGCCGTGTAAAAACGGTACGTGTGGTGGTCTGTATATTAAAGCAACAAAGACGGGGGGAAGGCTGCCCTGCTGAACACTGCACATTAAATATTCAGGTATAAATGGCCTGCCCTCCTGTGTTGTTGGAGAGCTGCATAGTAAATTGGCCTTGAAAGTGTTATGAATGTACAGGACCAGCCCGCCCCCTAGTTTGTTGCGATCAAGTCTAAGTAGTGAGTAGTCGTCGATCCGAATGAGATCACTCCCAACATCAGGGTCAAGGTACGACTCAGCAACCCCAAAGAGATGGTAGGCAGGATGAGCTGAAAGGTGTTGTTTAATCATGCCAATGTGCCCCATCAGTGAGGTAACATTGACAAAACCTGCCTTCAGTCCCTTACAGTGAACCCCCCCAGCAGTGTCTGCGGATAGTCAATTTTTTGCAGCAGTTGACAGAATTACATTTTTATCAATTACTATTTCATTATCAACGTTTTTTGTTATATTATTTACAGTTTGAGATGGTAGATTAATGGCATATGATGCCACTATTGTCTGTAAATCAGCCGCAGATGAAAATTCATGAGAGACGTCGCCATCGCGCATCTTCACCAGGAAACGGCCCCCTCTATGCCAAACATATTTAAAATTAAGTCTCATCGCAAGGGCCTTGAGACTTCTATATTTAATAAAACATTCTTTTGTTAATAATTCATTTATAAAAATTTTCCCATTTATAATCCAATTCCTTGTGTCCTGGTCAAGAGCTGCAATGTCGACATCTCTAGCATGAAAGCCAGTGATAAGCTTTATGGCTCGCTTTATTTTCTCGCCTAACGCACTGCTGGAAAGGGTAACAACCCATGGTGACCGTCTACGTTTGCTATTTGTATCTGCTATTGCCGCAGCTGTCGATTCTTCTGACCGAAGCAGGCGTGTGCCTATTATATCTATTTTTCGTGTTAATGGAAGGACACGGCACAGTATCGCGTGTGCAACGTCAACACGCTTAGAGACATCACCGTCGAAAATGTTTGAAATAATGAGCTCCGTATTACCGCTTTTAATGTTTTTACTGTGCATTGTCCCCCCATCAATCGTTTGCACCCGCGTGCTTCGTGCAGGTGATGCTGCAGCATCATTATTGTCGATATTGTACTTATTCAAACGACTAGATGTTTTTTTTCTACTATTTACAACTTGGATAAACCCGTCATTATTGATATTACAATTGTCAATTGTGTCGCTTATATTACTATAATTGTCGAGTAAAGTACTATTTGTAGCAGACGCATTATTATTATTATTACATTTATTTGTACTTGTCAGAGAAACGGTATTGTTTTGTGTACTGGGGAGCACTGCTATTTTTTGGAATTCAATTTTATTTAATATAAGTTGGTTATCTTTTTGGATGTTCTCTACATTTCTTTCAATTATGTCGATAGTAGTAGTATATGCAGAGGTAAAGTCTTCTTTTGTTATTATTTTTTCTATTTTTGTTATTATTTCCTTGTTGTCACATTCAACTCTATTGATTTTATTAGTTAAGTTTTGGAAATCGTTTTCAAAAGTATTTAATATAAAATTATCAATTTTAGTCTGTGACTCAAGATTAGTCTGCTCTAGATTATCGATTTTTTCAATTAACATATTATAATTTACCTCTGTATTGGTCAACAAATTGTTCGTTTCGACGTTATTAACGTGTAATTTTTTATTTTTAATTTTTAGGTTATCTATTTCTTGACAAAGCACTTGCTTCTCCTTTTTCATCTCCTCCAGCTGGGAGTGTTGTTTCGACAGTTTTTCCTCAATTTTTTGCAGCTTGGATTCAATTGAAAGTGCCAAAGTATGTACTGCTGGTAACGTATTTAGCCTATTTACAATTGCCTCTAATTTGCCTTCAATAGAGGTGCAATGTCTAGCGAGTGCATTGTCAATGTTGAGCTACATGAGTATTCCATGTGAGATCATCAGAGAAGTATAAACCTAGATTTTTTATGTCTGATTCAAGGGGGATGACGCTGCTATCAACAGTGATGAGTGATAAATCGGATTTGTCAAGATACATATGATTTTGCACGGAAGCAAAGAGAAGTGCTTTAGGTTTACGCACATTGAGTAACAGACCATTTTGGCGCGCCCAGTTTACAACAGCAGCTGCATCATCATTTAACTTAGCTATCACTTCAACTAAATCGCATGGTTTACATTGGATATAAATTTGTACATCGTCGACAAAAAGCGTATATTTACAATGTTTTAGTACTGATGTAATCGAATTGATAAAAATAAAAAAAATGATCGGACCAGGTGTAGAGCCTTGGGGCATACCTGATGAATTAGGTACGAACTCAGACGTTGAACCATCAATATCAAGCACAGCTTGTGATCGACCCGTTAAATACGAATGAAGCCAATTGATCGAATTATTTGAGAAATTTAACTCTTTCAGTTTATCAAATAAAAGTTCATGGTTAATGCAATCGAATGCAGATTTAAAATCAAATAAGAGCTTCAGTGTGATAAGTCCATTTTTTTATACCATAACGTATATCTTCGGAAATTTTTATAAGGGCTGTTTGCGTATTGAAGTTACTGCAAAACCCTGACTGGAATGCTGACAGAATATCATTGTTTTCAAGATACGATGTGAGCTGTTGCGTAATAAGTGAGTCAAAAACTTTTGCAAAATGGCAGAGATTGGCGATTGGACTGGTTTCCGAAAGAGAGTTTAGAGTAGCAATTTTACTGAGTGGAACTATAAGAGATTTTTTCCACAGTGAGGGTAGCAGCATGTATTAATAGATAGATTAAATAAATCGGTAAGAAATGGGACGATTGATGGAAGAATTACTTTGAAAAATGAAAGAGATAAACCATCATAGCTTTGGCTTCTAGCTTTTGGCAAATAAGAGAGCATTGTTTTAAGCACCTCTTGCTGTTCACCATGTCGAAAAGCAAAGGACGTAGTGTTAACATTACCCGGTGACTAAAGAATAGCATTAAGTGCAGTCTGCGAACAAGGTGGATGTCGATTTGTAGAAATACCGTAATGATTAATGAGTTCATTCGTAGTGAAGAGGCATAATGGCGAGTTATTTTTCGCTTTGGTGAAACCCATCTTTTTTAGTACTGCCCAACAACTATGTGGTCTTTGTATACTTGAGAACTGATCCATGAAATATTGATTACGAGCAGCCTTTAACTCATTTTTCAAAAGCTTATGTAATAGTTTATACTCAGCAAGATGTGCGCTGTGAGTCCGTTTAGCAAGCTTATATAAACCATCACGTGCTTTACATTTTATCTTAAATTTATTCGTAAACCAAGGAGCAAAACGTTTTTTAGCGAGGCGAGTCCTAAAGGGAGCATGTTTATCAAGAATACGGATGGCAATAGTTTGAAAAATATCCAATTGAGTATTTACATCCGCTGCTTCATTAGTCGAAAGAGAATGATTTATATCGGTTAAGAGATTACTGACAAACGTATTTGGGCAAAAGTTATTAAAATTACGAGGCGTAATTTTGACTTTCTCTTTGATTATATTTTGGATTTTTTAATCAATGATCAGATAATCATGACAGTTTATGAATGGACTAGCAGATTTTTCAAAATGTACAACTTTACTCTCCGAATCAGTTAACATAACGCCTATCCATGTATCGGAAGTATCACGATGATGAGAAGCGCCAAAAGGTACAAGATAGAGAGGATTCTCATAGATAAGTTTGCGTAAACTTTGCCCATAATAATTTTCAGATAATAAATCTGAATTAAGATCACAAGCAATAACAATATTTTTATAGCGCTGCATAGTTTGTTGTAAAGAAACAAATAATGTAGTTAGCGCATCACCCTTTAGTCGACGATAAGTTGAACAAATAAGTAGAGATTGATCATTATGTAACCGCAAATCGAGTAATATATATTCTGTTTCGTTAATATCTTTAATTTTAGAGGCTTCAATAATTTTAATCGAAATGCCATCCTTAATAAAAAACGCAACACCTCCACCTTGTATAAACTCGCGTTTACCGGTAATCGAACGTAGGCCACGATCATTACGCACGAAATTATAGCCGTTGATTTTGAATGTATCACTCATCTTCTTTGGAGTTAGCCACGTTTCAGAAATACACAAAACATCAATATTCTTTGAGTTCAAAACATGTTTAATTAAAAAGAGATATTCCTTAAGAGAAGTTACATTAATTTCTGCTATGCGTATTGACATTTTAGGTTCTGTATTGACTGCTTGAGATAACGAACACGAATCAGTTAGTCATGTAATTTTTTTGAGGTCTTGTTCCGTAACGATGTTTAATATATCGGATTTATCAGTTTTACGAACGAGTGTATTGCCTTCATAAGCCCACACATACGAATACTTATATGAATCAGCGTGAGCTTTAGTAGCTAACCGTAATTTATGTTGAAATTTGCTCAACATTTCAATTTTAATTTTATTTACACCAGAATTCGGAAAAATTGTACTATACTCCAATTCACCGTAATCACACTTAGCTTGAAGAACGAAGTCACGACAGTGCGTAGATTTAAATTTAATAACATAAGAGAAGGTTGAATATGACTCTTTTTGTGGATTAATCGAATCAGTATCCATGGCTACATCATTATAATTCGAAACTTGATCAGTTTTATAGCTGAATTTTCTGAAGCTGAGTACTTCATCTAACATTTTAGAGACATTTAATGTATCAAAAATTTCATGCGATAGATCGACAAGTTCCAAATTGCATGTATTGGGTATGCCACTTACTTTTAACTCAGCAGTAGAAGAGCTATTGGCGCGCAGACTCATTAACTGTTCAATCTCGCTACGCATAACTGCATTTTCTTCACGTAAGAGCTTTAATTGACCCGAATGATCATTGACAGTCTCTTTAAGATCGTCAATTTTTTTACCAAGTGTCGTTTCACTACTTTTAATAGCATTCAAAAGTGCCGCAAACTGTTAAGTAGATGTAAAGTTCTCATATCCCTTGGGAGTATTGTTCATTGTTGTATCGTTAAAAACTGGTAAAGAATAGGATCTGATATTGGTGTTTACGTTATGAATACTTCGCGGACTATCGTGTAATGATGAGCGTGAATTATTATGTAGGATGGCTATTGGAGAGCTGACTTTATTTGAATCAGCTGACTGCGGACGCCGAATAATATCGCGAAATGAAAGTTTGCAGCAATGATCCGCTGGCTTATTTGCTATATATAAATCCGCGCAACCAGGATAAAAATCTCTCTTACAACTAGAACAAGTATACGATGAATGAACTATCTTACAATTACATTTACTACACCTTTTCATTAGGAAAAACAAAATATTTTAAAAAGATAAAATAAACAAGCCAGAAAAAATAGAAAAGTACTAAATTAAACCCAGTATAATAAAAATATTTAACGTAATAAGCGTAATCGCCGCCGTAAGATAAACTATTCAACTACGCATAATATTATATATGATCGCACTAGCAAATTCTGGTACAGAGACACACAGTTACAATTTGTATACTCACATACACACACATACACTCATACAGCCGTATACGCGCGAGATTGAGTACGGCCGATTAAAATCATATGGCCGATATACACGCTAAAGTATAATACACTAATACAGCTTGTTGCATTTACTGCACTGTGAAACAACACCTTCCTTACGCGAGATAGATAGGTCACATACTGCGAGCATTATCGGAGGCTACACCGAGCAGTTTCGTCGAGCCACTATTTATCAACTCTTCGCGCAAATTTTAGTTGCGGGTGCGACTTACGGTTCGCCACCTATCGGGTACTACGCTCACTATACACTACACTCCCATGATAGTCGCGTATGTTCTCACTCACTCGGCTTTAGATGACACGTGACTGCTTGTTGTGTATGCCTTGACTTGATATCTAGGAAGCAGGCTTCGTTTCCAAAATAGCCACAGGTGTTGGCGCATGCGCGACGAGATGAGTGTGGAAATATGCCCAAATCCAAATGACGAGCTAACTTCCAAAGCAAAGCAGCAGCAACGTAAAGATGCAAGAATTTTGCAAGCAGGGCACGCACAGGATGTAGAATAGGTGTATATGCAGCTTGCAACTTTGGGCATGCAATAGATTTGGAAGCAAGGCGCCCGAAGGCAGAATTCGACTGTATGCAGTGTAACAATGCGGAGTGTATGGAGTGCGTGGTGTGTACTTACGTGCGTAGAGAGAGAGAGAGATAGAGAGAGAGAGAGAGAGAGAGAGAGAGAGTGAGAGAGAGAGAAAGAGAGAGAAGAGAAGAAGAAGAAGAGAATATAGCGTTACATAACATTGCTACGAGGTTGAATCAATGCGTATGCGTGAACGAGTCGTTTGTAGTTGAGGTTTCCGCGCTCTCTGGGTCTGCCGTGTGTGGCAGAGAGAATCGGCTTATCGAGCAAGCACGACCGAGTCGAGAGACGCGAACTCGATTGCTCCGGCTAGCTGCGAATTGCGATTGATTGTGACGATAACTAACAGGCACAATAAACCTATAAGAACTGTAAACTGTATATCCTTTTCTTATTTAATATTATAATAAATCTTTTTATTTATTTAACTTTTAATTGTGGTGACAAATATTGCATTGTGAAGAAACTGGTGAAGAAATTTTGAAAGGATTGTGATAAGAAATTCTGAAAGGCCTTGAGTGGATTATAAGAATAAGCTTGGCCCGGATTTTGGACGGACTGTAATGAGAACAGTTTAGTACCGAATTGTAAGTGCGCGCGAGTTGAAGCACGCGGCGAACAGCAACGTTTTTTGTTTCAGTTCTGAAAACCGTGCGAGAAGTGGAACACGGGGAATCAGATGGCGCGCTAATGTCATCTTCTCGCGGTGATTTCGAGAAGTTTGTTCAAAGCAAGGAACTGTATAAAACTCTATCTGGCAACATAGATTTGAAACGATCTGAACAATGCGTCGGCTGAGACGAACGTCAATAGCAACGCAAACAGGAGGAGAGAGAAAATTTTAAAAGAAGAATGCCTGGAAACAGGCTGAGTACGAGCAACAACGCGCAACTCTACCGGTACAACAAGGTAATGGTCTGGGAAGCGAATCTCAAGATGCGTCTTTAGTGCAAGCACTTACTGCACTTAGCATCGCATTGAATAATCAGAGATAAGTTGAACAACAAAGTTAACTGATTTCGATTGTCACAGTTCAAGATACAATACGAGAGTTTCAAGCGATGAAGGGACGGAAAAGGCACGAGCTTGGATACAGGATTTGGCCAACACGAAAACGCTGAAGAGTTGGAATGACGCAGTAGCTCTCAGTGTTGCAAAATCACGTTTAAGAAACGGCGCATAAAAGTGAATGTTGACAAAATCAGATACAGTAAAAACTTTCAAAGATTTCAAAGATGCTTTTGCAGCAACATTCACATATGCCCGTACGCGAAGCGAAAAGCTCAAAGCGATGAAATATTAAAGTAAAAATATTAAATATATTCATGAAACTGTCTGCGACTTTTGATTTGAATTTGTAATATTTATATGCTTTGGAATGATAGATAAGCGAAACAATTTTTATGCTAAAGAAAGTAGGGAAATCAAATAACAAATTGTCAAGTAAAGAAAAAAATTCTTTTCTTTCTGACTTAAGCGTAATGACCTCTTTATTGACCTCAAAAGCGGAACAAAAGTAGTATATGATTCCCGCAAATCTACTTTTTCCCGCAAATCTACTTTTTCCCGCAAATTTACTTTTTTCCTGCAAATGCATTTCTTTAAAATTATTTTTCTCTATATTAATATACATTTTCAATAAATTCTAGTTCTTACCGGAAGTCCCTCTTTTTAAGTTAATAAAGCGGTCACAGTTAAGTCGGGAATAAAGTTCTATATGCCACACGGGAATAAAGTCCAGTATTCCTTCTGGCCTACGGCGCCCTTGACTGCCACTCGCGCTCAAACGTCATCCTCGCTAGAAAAATCCCATTTTTGCACCTAGTTGTATAATGTTCTATTTTGTCACACTTTCACGAAAACGCGATTTTTCATGCCCATATAGCGGGACTAAAGTGGCCGTTTTCGGACAAACCCGCTATCAAATCAGCGTGTGTTTGTATTGTGCCGAAGATCGGCCAAATTTAGTTTCGCTTCATAGGCACAAAAGAAACACGTTATCAATACATTGTGGCGAATTCGTAATTTTGCGCCAACATACGCGTCTCGTGCGCACGCGCTCGCGAATGTCCGGGTAATTAGGTCCCGTCCTCGGCGCCGCGAGTGCTGGCGGTGATCATGCGGTCGCAAGATGGATCTTTGCTGTTGATGCGTGCGTGCGCCCTATCCTCGTAGGAAGGAGATTTGCGATACCCGAGAGTGAGTGCGCCGAGTGTGGGAGAGTGTGGGCGTACTAGGATGATCAGATCCAAAAATGATCACCTTTGTCTTGCCGACATTGAGGCGCAGGCCAGCTGACGTTGCCCAGTTCGACACTGCTTGTGCTACAGCCGACATGCGACTGATACCATCACGAAGACCCTTCAGGGTCACTTGTGTGTAGATTTGCAAGTCGTCAGCGTAAAGTATGTGTTCAACACCATCTAAGTCGAGTGCGTCTTGTAAGTCATTTATGTACAGGCTGAAAAGCAGGGGTCCCAGGACTGAGCCCTGTGGAACGCCAAGATTGGTGGTTAGCCAACCTGAATCCCCGTTTGTGATTGTGACGACTTTCTGTCGTCTCCCCATAATATATGACTTAAGCCACAGGAGAACACTCCTGGAGAATCCCATGCGCATCAGCTTACGCAGCAGTTTAGTGTGTGAGATGGTGTCGAATGCTTTGCTAAAATCAAACATCAACAAAATAGTCAATAGTTTTTTGTTGTTGTTAATGCCTGATCTTATGTCTTCCGTCAGTTTTAGTAGTGCTGTCTGTGTACTGTGATTCTGTCGAAAACCAGTCTGCATAGGGTCCAAAGTATTATTTTCTCGTAAAAAGTCAGTTATTCGGTCGTGTACTATTTTTTCAAGGACCTTAGAAAGGAAACTCAGTAGGGCAATTGGTCGGAAATCTGACACCGTAGATGGGACAGGCTTCTTCTTCAAAGGCACCAACTGAGCTTCCTTCCAAGTTCCCGGAAAAATGCCACTGGACAGAGAGGAGTTAAAGATCTTAACAATATGATCTCCCGCAAACGGAAGAGCCTTAGCCACTATACTTTGGGGAATGCCGTCTTCCCCTCTGGCTTGTGATGAGAAGTGGGCAACAGCCAGGACCACGTCCGAGAAGCTGACCTCTTGGAAAACAAAGCCGTCATCACTGGCAGTGGTCAGGACGTTGTCAAGTTCGTCATCACCCTCATTTTGGGAGATCGACACCCCTGCAAAGTGAGCATTGAGCTCTTCCGGTGAGAAACCATGAAGCTCCTCTCTTGTCTTTGGCAGAAGGCCCAGAGCCTTGAGCTATTTCCAGATATCTTTCTTATTATCAATCGCTTCAGAAATTTTATTTTGTAAAAATCTTTCCCTTGTTTCCTTCGTTCGTAATTCAGCTTCAGCTGCAAGGCCCTGATACTCCCGCCACAGTCTGTCATCATTGGTCCGCGCATTGCGTCTTCGTACGGAGTCACGTTTTTTGTAAAGATGTATTAGTTCAGCATCAACCCATGGTGGATTTGTTTTCTTTTTCAGCGTGAATTCTTTTAACGGTGCAATTTTATCTATCACAGCCATGAGGTTGACACTGAGGCACTCTAATTGACTGTCAACACCCGCCGCGGGACCATCGATCCGCGACCAATCACAGTCAGCTAGGTGAGACAGGAGGTCGTCTTGCTGGATCGATTTAAAATCCCTGTAGCTGAAAGATTCAACCACAGGGGATGCAGCAGTTTCGACCCCAATCTCGACCTCTATGATGTTATGATGACTGGGAAAAGGCGCCGGCCGATTGTCCCTGCTCAGTACAACGTCATTATTATCTGTCAAGATCATATCAATCCACCTGTGAGAATCCGTGAGATGATGAGTCGCACCATGATTAATTATTTGAAGGTTAAGATCATCAGCCAACCGCCTAACAAATTTTGCATCGGCTGACGTTCCGAGTAGGTTCGCATTCAGATCTCCCATAATAATTTTGTGACTAAAGTCTTGAGTATGTATCGTTAGTTTGTCTATTAAGTCAGAACCCTGTAAAAACGGTACGTGACGGTAACCCGTCATTATTGCTTTTACAACTGTCAATTGTGTCGCTTATATCACTATAATTGTCGAGTAAGGTACTATTTGTAGCAGACGCATTATTAACATTATTACATTTTTTGGTACTTATCAGAGAAACGGTATTGTTTTGTGTACTGGGGAGTACTGCGATTTTTTGGAATTCAATTTTATTTAATATGAGTTGGTTATCTTTTTGGATGTTCTCAACATTTCTTTCAATTTTCTCGATAGTAGTAGTATATACAGAGGTAAAATCTTCTTTTGTTATTATTTTTTCTATTTTTGTTATTATTTCCTTGTTGTCACATTCAACTCTATTGATTTTATTGGTTAAATTTAGGAAATTGTTTTCAAAAGTGTTTAATATAAAATTATCAAATTTAGTCTGTGACTCAAGATTTGTCTGCTCTAGATTATCGATTTTTTCAATTAACATGTTATAATTTATCTCTGTATTGGTCAACAAAATGTTCGTTTCGACGTTATTATCATGTAATTTTTTATTTTTAATTTTTAGGTCATCTATTTCTTGACAAAGCACTTGCTTCTCCTTTTTCATCTCCTCCAGCTGGGAGTGTTGTTTCGACAGTTTTTCCTCAATTTTGTGCAGCTTGTATTCAATTGAAAGTGCCAAAGTATGTACTGCTGGTAACGTATTTAGCCTATTTACAATTGCCTCCAATCTGCCTTCAATAGAGGTGCAATGTCTAGCAAGTGCATTGTCAATGTTTCTTGAAGTAGAATTCGCGTACTCCACCAGGCAGGAGACCGTTGTTCCCTTTCTTAACGCGATGCTATCTAGCATACGGATGACGGACGCATTTATGTCATTAATACTGCTGTTATTTTTGGAGAAGGAGGACTGCGAAGTATTATTAGCTCGGTCCGCACTCTTGGCCGTGACGTCACTCGGGGATTCCCCGCTGTGCTCTGCTCCCGTGCTGGAAATGGGCGGGCCTAGTGACGTCACAGGAGACTGCGCGGCCAACCGGAGTAGGCTGCTGGTGGGGGCGGGGCCTAGTCCCTGCAACGGAGAGAGTGAGGAGTTGGTGGGCGCGGCCTTGCTCGCCTGATTGGTGCGAGCAGCTGTTGCAGGCCTTTTATTGGCCGGAGTGGACGCGGCTAGCTCCTTCTCTTTCCCACTTATGTTGTTGCTGACGTTCGTCGCGCGCGTGACTGCCGACTCGAACATCGACCTCTTCGAGTCGATGCATGCCTGGCACGCTACCGCTTTTGTTTGAAGCTGTAGTGCACTTCTTTGTACGCGGGTAAGCACTGCAAGAGGCTTGCGCGCCGGATGGTATGTAATATTGCATATGCAGCACTTACGTAGCGAGTTGCTGCTCCTAGGAACCTCCCTGCAGATGGCGCAGTTTTCGACCATGGTGTTAGTGGCGACAAAGATGGGTCGTGGAAGGTAATGATGGTGTGTCTAGGATGCAGCAGGTGTCGCCTCGGTAGTCACATAGTTGCAGTTCGAGTCGGCAGATGGCGCCTTGATAGTATGGTGCTGCGTGCTGTGTGTCCAGAATGAAGTGGTATCTCTGGATTATTTATGCTTCGTGCTTGGCTCCCGCCACTCTGCCGAATTCACCTCACTTAACCTCAAAAAACACCTGGCCGGGTGTTGTTGCTTGGATGTTAAAAGCCGTGTCGATGGACCAGTGGAAGCTGTGATTTATTATCACAGCTATAGTTAGAATGTTCCACTGTGCAGGCACCACAACAGACCGACTCACAGACGCAGGAGGCAGCAGAGTGCGGTGTAAATGCAGGAGCCAAAGCACGAGCAGGTGCACCCAGCAGACGCGCGCGACGAGGAGTCGAGAGAGTGAGAGAGAGAGAGAGAGAAAGAGACGCGAGATCGCCGAGTCGACACACCGCTCGAGAGCTACGAGGAGCTCCACATCGGCTACGAAGTAAGTGCAAACCACAGCGGCCAGAGCTACGGTCCTGGCTATATGTAATCGCGTGACCGAGTGCAGCGGCACTTAGGCGAGTAACGTCGTTCTCTTGCGCGCGACGACTGGGGCCACGCCCCCACCTGTAACTACGCCGTGCACGGCTAATATAGACAATATATACATATTTTATTTTATATTCGCACGTTCTTATTTTCGTGTACTATAACCCCCGCGGATGAGGATAAGAGGGTAAGAGGTTCCCCCTTACCCCCCAGTTGCGTGGGAAACCTCCACCGCCGGGCAGTTAGACACACCGCTGCAGCAGAGAAGAAGCTTTGGCGGAGAAAGCGAGCAGAGACGCTCGCAAATATCGGTAGGTGTCGAGTGGAAAACCACCTGTGGCGCACTAGGGAGATATGCGCCTGCATTTGATAAATATTCTTCCTCGTTAATAAACAGGAGTTATTTATTGAAAATACGGTATGCATCATGGGAGAGAGGCCTTTTTCGTCCTTGTATGTTTGCAATTCTCGTCTTCAGTTCGCAATACGCACTCGCCTTCTACTCGTGTTTGCTTGCCTTCGACTCGTATTGCAAACCTCACACGCAGGCAAAAAAGTCTACTTCTCCCCCATGATACACAATATACTATTGTAATTTCCACTTTACCATTGCTTTGTATTCCTTTTCAAATTGTGTACAACAGCGTCAATTAGTTCAAGGTTTATTAGAAAAATATTATATTTTCATTAGAAAAAGGAATACTGGCTGGTATAAAAAAACTGCCTTGATGATTCAATCTGATTGGCTGCCGAGTGGACGCCACGTACCAACAGTGCGAAAGGGCGTCGGTCCTGACTTTTAACAGTACCATCAAGGACCCAGTTCCTGATCAGTTAAGGCATGTCGTCACGTTATTTGTTGTGTCAAAGCATAAAAATGAGGTATTCATGGAAAATTAAATTTCTAATGACAAATATAACTGTAAATCTTTAATATAAAATTGAAAAAATACATAAACAATCAAAATTAAGTTAAATATATAGCCTCAAAGAAAAAAAGCTGTGGGAGCAATTCCTGATCACTTAAAATTTGTATGGGAGTAGTTTCTGATCATATCAAGACCCAATTCCTGATAACATATATTATTGACGTACAAGTATTTTATATGATAAATTAAAACTTATTAAACAATACAAATACGGTAGATATACTAAAATATAACATTTTCGGTTGTGTGATTATAAATGTGAAACTTAGGCGAGGTAAAAGTGTTCGGTTATTCGTACTCGGTCTACTGCACGATATAGACTCGCGTGCGATCATATATTTATAACCTATAAAACGCACATAGTGTTGTGATTTATTTTCACGTTTTGTGCGACTTTTGCCTGATAAATTATTTACCCATAGATTAAATCTACTTATAGAATTGTGTTATTACAAACGTTTGTGTAATAATACAGTCTAGAAAAAATTCAATTTGATGCATTAAGACCAGCTATGGGATACCGAAAGACTTCCCCTACAAATGTGATTCTCGCTGAATCGAAATTACATTCAATTGTCGAACGAACGAAATTTTTATGTAAAAGCTATCTCGTGAAAGTTTTATCTAATTCTAGTCTTATTATATACGATACAATATATGATTTTCATCAATTTATTGAAAAAAATGAAAATCATAAACCCATTCGTCTTATAAACGAATGTATTAAAGATATAGTAAAAATAAATGTAAAAGCACAAAAGAATTATACAATTTACTGCCATGATTATAAAACTATAACTACAAGTATGCCTATAAACACAGAAATTGGTTGCGAACTCAAAGAAAGTAACGATCCAAATAATGCACTTAGCACACACTTAAATAGTTTAGATTCTCATGCGATATATACAGATGGTAGTAAAGGTGAAAATGACTCTGTAGGATTAGCTACCATTTATCCATTAAAAAATGTAAAAGTAGGACTAGCGATACCGAAAAACTGTTCAATTTTTACGGCTGAATGCATAGCTATTTACAAAGCTATGCAACAAATAAACAACAGCTCACACTTTTTTACTATCATAAGCGACTCTTTGAGTGTCCTACAAAGCTTAAAGTCTGTTAAAATTAATATCAAGGTAAATTATCATATTCTAAAAACCAAACAAATTTATAATCAAATATTAGAACAAAATCCTACAAAATCTATTAACCTTTTATGGGTTCCGTCGCATAGTGGGATTAATGGTAACGAAGCAGCTGACGTACTAGCCAAAACTTATACATTAAAAAAGTCATCAATTTCAACGGTTATTCCTTACACTGATTTTTTTGAGAATTTTAAAAAAACATCATACATAAATACAAATAAATTTTGCTTAGAAACAGGTATAGTTAAAGGAAAAAAATATTTTCAACTCTTTTTTAAAAATTCATCTAAAACATGGTTCTATAAGTCCAGTCAACCAAGAAGTATCATAACTACTTTAAATAGATGTAGAGCCGACCACTACAATTTGGCTGCTTCGTTAGCTAAAGTCAATATAGTAGAAAGTCCAATATGCGCTCAATGCGGAGTATACGACGAAGATCTTAATCATGTTCTATGGCAATGTTCACTTTATGATACAGAGAGGCTTATATTGTTGAATAAGATCCAAAAATTAAAAACTACTCTACCTGTAAATGTCGACAATTTATTATGTAATCCAAAAACACAAATTTGTTCTCTTATTGTGCAGTATCTAGAACTTTGTAAAAAAAATGTATAACTTTGTATAATATTGTAATTTTACTTTTATGATCAATAAACTTTGCCGAAATAAGACTCATATTGAGTCTTGAAAGGCGTAATAATAAAAAAAAAAAAAAAAAAAACAAACGTTTGTGTATTTTAAGATTTTTAAACAAACATAAAACATGTTATTAATACTGATCAGAAATTGGGTAAACGATAAGAATTTGGACCCTATTTCTAATTACACGTTTTTACAAATATCAATAATATTTCATATGAATGTTTTAAGTGATTTATACAAATAAACTATTGAATAATTTAATACATAAGTTTTTCTACGGTCCATTACAACATTTTAAAGAAGTGATGTAAATTTCTTTGCATGCTCGCTTGTAGTCACTTGCAGTAAGATGGTGTCAATCTCGACGTTGTCAACAACGTCCAACTTTAATATTTTTTATCTTAAAAATGTATTTTACTAGTAAATTTTAAAGTTTACTTATATGACTACCAAATAGTTTACTATTACTAATTATTTTTTTAAAACAAATTTTGTATAAATTATTGTCAAAATAGTAATAAATGTAACTAAATGTCAGGCTTGACTGTGTTCGAGATTCCACTGTACGATCTATTTTTGATAAATATTCATTTATGTAAAATTAAATGTGTCTAGCAACATTAAATTTGAAAGGTCTTATTAAATTGTATACTTAATATTACTTAATAAAATAAGGAAATTGATTTACAAATAAAAATGCAATACTTAATAATTTATTAATCGATTTCATTCATTTTGTTATCATTCAATTGTGATTATGAGAAACTGTACCCACTCGTAAAACAAAAAGTAAAATATATCAACTTGAGTGTCTTTTGCAACGCTCGTTAAACTACATATTAATTTTTTTTTAATACAGTCAAGTCTGACGTACTGTTAAAGGTCAGAACCGACGCCTTTCCGCACTGGGTTCTGATTCAACATAGGTTATGTATATATATGCATATGTGTATGTACATGCGTATATCGTATCGCTCTCCGCAGTAAGCCGCCGGCTGCACTCTTTGGACTTTGGAGGCAACTTCACGCATGTTTACCGGTGATACGATATACACATATACATATATATATATATATATTTATACATATCCTACGTTGAATCGGACCCCTGTTAGTAACGAAAATAGACTTGTATAGAAACGCGGGTAGTTGCGCCGGGACCCCCGGTCTCGCTTCCTTATACACGTAGAGCCTATACTACACCATAGAGAGTGACCTACAGATTGCATGGAGTAACCTATAACATACTATACATGTGCCCCACGCTATAGTTCCCCGGCGCAGCATTTATTAGAAAAGAATGTTTTAGCTATCCTAAATTATTGACGCAGTTTTAGTGTTGAGCGAGTGCAGCGGGACACTGTAAGATATCCTGGGGCACGTGCTTGTAGAACAGGCAATAGAATCGTAAAGGAGAGTAATAGGGTTTAAACTCTGTATTTATTAACAATAATCGAGTATTTATTCACTCTAAAAACCAATAAATATGTACATGAATAACTTGCGTGTATGTGTGTGTATGCATGAATTTAATAAAAAATGAATCGACCGGGTGTGTGCCGCCTTGCACGTGGCGATGGATATCTGCCAAGGCGTACAGCCGTCACCTTGACTGGTTATGATTGAGGCCGCGGTCAGAGCGGAAAGAGGCCTAAATTGCCCGGCGCTCGCAGTTTTGTTTCAGCTGCAACGCCATGCAATTTCGGAGAAAGGGAAAAAATCCTTCTAGGTACTCCCGTAGCGACCCCCTGCGTAATTCCTGGAAGAAGTCGCTGCAAGAGTGGCAAGAATATTTGAATGCGGTTTTAACAAGTGTGCAAAACGATATACGTAATTGAATTGTTTCAAAATCTTTTTAAAAAATATTTAAAAAATAATCTATTATAAAATTTAAAAAAAATAATTTTGAAATATTTAGAAATGATTATTCAAAAATTCTTTTAAGGTTATTCTATATCCAAAAAGTCAAATTCTACCAGCTTCCGAAACAACGCTCTGAATTTCAAGTATGTTAAATATAAGCATATCAGAAAGTTATGTGTGCATTTTGAACTTAAATTGATCAATATAATTTGGTTTTATTAACAGATAATCATTTCAAATTATAAAAAAGGACGAAATAGACGTTTTTTATCGCAATCCATGTGTATACAATTTTTTCAAAGTCTTATCTATTACATTTTTTTATATTTTTGACGAAAGAATTAAACATTGTAAGGTTTATATTATACATTTTTTTTTATTTCAGAAACAGGCATAACAAAATCACTTTTTTAATTGATTGAGGCTCTAATTTTCAAATATCAATTTTATGAAAAAATTAAAACATAATAGCTTTTAAATGTGAATGTAATAAGTATTACTGAACTATTTTATCAAAAAATTCTTTATATTCTTTATGCTACATAATGTTAATTACTTTACTAAAATCATTATAACTTTATTTAGTTTTAGAGTTATGATATACATGAGGTCTTACAATATTCATTTGATTATACACTATAATATAACCCAATACAAAAAATCGACTTATTGAGTGATGCCGGTTGTAGAACAACCTTAAATCTATAACAAAAAATATTTTATAGTTATCTTTTGAAAATGTTTTAAAATATTTCAAAATAAACTTTTCTAATAATATTTTTCTAAATATTCAAAAATCGATATCTCAGGTAAAAAATGTTGTAAGGGGATCAATTTTTTTTTAAATTAAAGGTTGAAGTCTCTACTTTAAGATGGTGGAACTCGATTTTCGATTTGTCGCAACCCCTACTTACGTGACCTTGAAATTCAAGGTCATTTTTTAAAGCTCAAAAATCGTAAACTTTCGCAGTGCGCACGCGCGTGGGTGATTTTTTTTCGATAATTCTGATCATTGCATCTTAAAGTATAACTCTATATAAAATAACGTAAAATAGTATAAATCGATAGGTCCTAAGAGGAAAGACTTATCTTACGCGTTACGATTAGAAAATACCTATCTCACACGTTACGGTCTTCTGTGTTGCAATTAGATACGTACTATCTTTTTTGAGATTGTTTTGTAGGCTTTATACGATGCTGAAAATTTGTTATAAAACGATTTGTCACCTCTCTTTTAATTACGTGAAGATGATAACCTCACATCACTAGTATTAAAAAGTCAATAAAAGTTATAATTTATATTATCTTATAATAATTATATTACCTCAAAGTTAGTTGAAATTCAAGGTCATTTTTTAAAGCTCAAAAATCGTAAACTTTCGCAGTGCGCCCGCGCGTGGGTGATTTTTTTTCGATAATTCTGATCATTGCATCTTAAAGTATAACTCTTTGAAAATTCTTGGCTTCTTGTGGGCGGCACAAGAGCCTTGTTATTCTAAATTTTCTCTAACGAAGTGATTTTAAATGTTGTTATGCACCGAATTTATATTGATTGAAATTAGAGATGGCGTGGTTGAATAAATTAAACACTACACTTAGAGGGAAAAGCCATTCGGCATAAAAACCCTTATTTATTAAATACACATACACTGGAATTGAATTTACTGATTTCGCTAGAAGGATTCGCGATGTGACGCCGCAGAGAACAGTGGCCACGTGCAACAAATGCAGACTCGCGTTCGTAATAACACACACACCATGCGATTATTTCACACTAAATTAACGTTAATAATTAAGAACAACCAAGCACGATAAGAATGTTTCGATAAGTACAGAGTATGTACGCCGTTCGTTAAACGGAAGAATGATTGAGTGATTAGTACAAAGAATGTACGCCGTTCGTTAAACGGAATAATGCGAGGGAGCTCCGCACGCTGTTATGGTTAATCGACGACTGACTGACAAGCCGCGTAAAAGCCGTGAAGGGGGGAGAGCGTTGCTCAACGATTCCGGTGGCAGGACCGCGCTAGATTTTATGGGCTCTAGCGCCCGTCGCACATATATACGCAACCACACACGCACTCACACGCTCGCTGCGCGCGCAGGCGCAGAAGTAAAATATTACATGTAATGCAAGATTTGCATTGAGAAACGTTACGACGTAACATACTGCCGGCCACGGCTGCGAGACTAGTTTGAATCACAATAGTGGAGCAGTTTTAGACTTAACGAGATAAATTATAGGATTAAATCTATTCACGACGCCTTGGCAATCTTTGGATCTGTAAGACAGACTCGATAAAGGTCAGTTTCCTTTGGAGGGACTGCCTCGTTGATTAGAATCGTTATCACATTTTGATTGATTAGTCTAAATTAATTCTACAAATGGAACCAAATTACAACGTACTAAATTTAACTTAGGGAACAACAGCTCCATCTAAAGAAGGTCATCGGACGTCATGCTTCGCATCACTATCTAAAGGTCAAAGTCTCAATGTCTACAGGAACCCAGTTTACCGAACCAGGTATCGCGTCACAAGAACCGCCCTCTTGGCACGATTCTCGAGATTCTGGCTGTAGAATTTCCGGATTCCACCATTCTCGGACCAGGCTTATGAATTGCACTTCCAGAATACCAGATGGTTCGAGTCTTTTAGGGCAAACCACCGGGCACACATCTGGGGCAGATTACGATTGGGGGGAAGATTGTTGAGGCTCTGACGGGATCGCAACGTCCTGCTCTAATGGTAAAACGCAGAGTCGAGTGATGTTCCGCTTGAAGAGTCCCGACGCTGTCTTGATTGTGGCTACCCTAGCAATGCCATCGCTCCCAGAGTGAATCTCGACGACCACACCCAGCTGCCATCTTGCGCACGAGGGGTTGTCTTCCATTGATACGACGACAGAACCGATTGTCAAGGTAGCGGTAGAGTTCAACCATTTTTGACGAATCTGCAGTTCGTGTAAATACTCCTTATGCTATCTTTTCCAAAAGTCCTGTCTGGCTTTGGAGATGCGTTGGTGAATGGTTAAACGATTGTCGGGAGCTGAAACAAAATCAGGTTCAGGTAAAAGATTGAACGGATGTCCGATTAGCAGATGTGCGGGTGTTATAGCTAACGCGTCGTTCGGGTCTGCGGAATTCGCGTATAACGGTCTAGAGTTCAAGACGGCAGCGATTTCTTTTAACAAGGTGTCGAGTTGTTCGTACGTGAGTGTTTGATTCTTCATTACTTGATTGAGATGATGTCTAAAACTTTTAACCGCGGCTTCCCATAATCCGCCGAAGTGCGGGGAAAGAGGTGGATTAAAACGCCACTCAATGCGCTCGAATGCAGCGTAACTCTGTATCGCGTCTTTAAACTCCGACGTTGCATGCAAATCGTAGATTTTCTGGAGTTCGTTGTTCGCTCCCACGAAGTTCGTCTCGTTATCAGATCTCATTACCAGCGGTTTACCGCGAATGCTGGCGAATCGCCGAAAACACGCTAGGAAACCTTGAGTAGAGAGATCGGAAGCAACATCGATGTGAACAGCCTTGGAGGCCATACACACGAAAACACAGCCATACGCCTTAATGAAACTACGATTCCGATCTTTCTTCTCTTTGATTAACATTGGGCCAAAGAAATCAACGCCTGTTTCGGCGAACGCCGTGCTGGCAATTACTCTAGACGTTGGTAAGTCTGTCATTTTGGCATGAGGGAACTTCGGCTTCTGACGAATGCACGGAACGCATCGGTGTAAGACGTGTCTCACTTGATTCTTTCCATTCAGAATCCAGAATCGTTCACGTATTGCATGGAGAATGGATTGAATTCCACCGTGAAGAATTCGATCATGAGCGTCGCGAATGATAAGATCAGAAACGTGATGAGCCTGTGGAAGTAATACTGGATGCTTTTGGTTGAAAGGGAGATTAGAATTCTTCATCCGCCCGCCTACCCGGATTAAGTCATCGCTATCTAGAAAGGGGTTGATCTCATCAAATTTAGTTCGACTTTTAAATTCGCCGAGGGACCTTCCTGAAGGTTTTGTTTTGTCAGATTTGAGAATTTTAATCTCGTGAGCAAATTTTTCTCGCTGGATTAGAAGAAGAACTAAACGTTCGGCATGAGCTATCTCCGTTGGAGCAAGATAACGAATACCTCTCGACGACCTCCCAACTTTTGAAATGTCGTCCAGTGGTGCTCCCCTCCCTCTCCAACGAAGAATATATGCTACTGATCTAATTAAACACCCGTAATCGGAAAGCCTGGAATAGATGTCGCTTCCGGTGAGAGTGGTAACTAACACAATTCCCTTTTTAAAACCTGGAGGGTTGATTGGGAGAGATGTTGTTGGCGTCCGAGGCCATTTTTCGTCAGACAAGGTCAACCACTGAGGGCCTGCAGTCCAGAGACTGTTCTTTAAAAGATCGTGAGGCAACTGTCCTCGAGATAGCGAGTCAGCTGGGTTATCTCCTGAACGGATATGTCTCCACTCGACCTCCTTACCCAATTCTTGGATGTCCTTTACTCTATTAGCCTCATATGTTTTCAACACATGAGGAGCCTTTTTTAACCAGCATAAAACGATCATGGAGTCCGACCAGAAGATTACCCGCTCAATGGGAATCGCCAGCTGATCTCTAGATTCGACGTATACTCTTTTCAAGAGCGCCGCACCAGCTAACTCTAACCGAGGGATTGTATTGTGATTCAATGAGGCGACCTTGGATTTACTACAAGCTAACCTTATAGTGACGTGTCCTAACGAATCGGTGGAACGTACGTAGAGACAGGCGCCGTACCCATGCATTGACGCATCACAGAAACCGTGAATTTCAATAGAGAGCGGATTTTCGCAGCGCAAATATCTAGGCATTGCAGTTTCTCGCAACGATGGGAGTTGTTTAGCTAATGCAGTCCACTTCGTATGGATATCTTGGGGTAACGATTCATCCCATGTGAGATTTGATCTCCAACAGTCCTGTACTAAAGTTTTTGCGTATAGCGTTAAAGGACCTAACAATCCTAAGGGGTCGAAGACCTTTGCGATTTGAGATAAGAGCTTTCTCTTAGTAGAAGTAGACGCGGGATTTTCTGGGTCGACGGAGTATGTGAAGATGTCACGTTGAGAATCCCAAACTACTCCGAGAGTCTTTTTGACATGGCTGCTCTGGATCCCGCAGTCTAAGTCGAAAATTTTCTTATCGATGTTTTCTAAAGCGGATGGATGATTATACGACCATTTACGGATTACAAACCCTCCGCGACCTAAAAGCTGAATCATCTCGTCTCTGATCGCCAAGATGTCGTCCAGAGTATCTACACCTGAAAGAAAATCATCTCCGTAGAACTCTCGACGAAGCAGCATCGCAGCTCTGGAAAAGTTGGTCTCCTCGTCCAAAGCTAGTTGATTTAAGGTCCGGATCGCTAAAAAGGGAGCGCATTTGACGCCGAACGTCACCGTGTTCAAGTTGAACGACCTTATTTTGCCCTCGTGATACCAAAAGATTTTTTGAAATTTCCTGTCATCGGGATGAACCCACATTTGCCTATACATTTTTTCTATGTCGGCAGTGACAACGAAACGATGCGTATGGAAACGCAAAATCTGCTTCAAAAGAGTTTCTTGGATGGTAGGTCCGGTCAGCAGAATGTCGTTTAACGAAATCCCAGTGGTATTTTTTGCGAATGCATCGAAAACTACCCTACACTTGGTGGTATCGCTCGACTCTTTGATAACTGCATGATGGGGTAAATAATAACCATCCTCGTTATCGTTCTCACACAACGTCATGTGACCTAGTTTCAAGTAGCCGTCGATCTCCTTCTCGTACTCAGCTTTGAGATCCGGATTAGATTCGAATTTCCTCTCCAACGCATGGAACCGTTTCAACGCTTGTTCCTTGGAGGAACCTAACTCGAATTTACCGTCTCTAAATGGGAGCCTAACAACGTAACGGCCTGAGCTGTCGCGAGTTGTGGTTTCGACATAGTGTTCTTCACTGGCGACGTCGTCGGGAGCCTTGACATGTCGATAGTCAAGATCCTCGACGGTCATGAATTTCTCGAGGAGCTGGTCTAGTTTCACGGTATTACAAGAAACCCGGTCAGGGGCCCCCTTGGACATGGAACCTCCGGCCACCACCCACCGAAAGGATGTTTTTTGAAGAGTGATCTGTGACTGATGGTCACCTAACCTTATTTGACCTATTGCGAGAGACGACACGGCAGTACCTGGGGCTAACAGAACGTCGATAGGTTTAGGAATGTGAAACTGAGGGTCCGCTAATTTTACATTTTTAGGAATTTCGAATCTTTCCCGAGGAAAAGTTTCATTAGGCACTTTATCAGCAATTTTCGGTATAATCAAAAAGTTTAACTGAAATTTAATGTTATTGTAAGTTGAATAGAAGGTGGCCTTAGCGAATTTATTTGAAACAGCGTTCGCATCGTCAATTGCTCCGATGTTCACGAAACATTGATTAGTTGGCAGTTGTAACCGAGAAGCTAAACTGGAAGTCATTAGGTTAGCGTTTGAGCAAGAATCTAAAAGAGCACGTGCCATGAAACTATGTCCTTGGGTTGATTGAAATCTTAAAACGGCAGTGGTCATAAGTTGAGAATCCGAGTTATACGCGTTAGAAGCGTAGGTGTGGCGTGAAAATAGTCAAGAGGCAGGAGCCCTAGAATTGTCAGAGTTCTTTGCGGGTTGAAAATTTCTTGTTTTGAAACCCTTGGACTTCTTATCAGTATGGAGCGACGTGTGATGATCTTTCTGGCACTTCCTACACCGGTTAGTGCTAGAGCAAGGGAGCGGGTGCGCGTAAAGGCAATTTCGGCAGAGTTTATGAGCCTTAACTAAATCCCACCTATCCTTTATTTTGAGATCATTGAACTCGGGATAACTATACAACCTATGCGATTGACTACATTGAACGTATGCATTGCTCGAAGTGCTAGACGTCGTGACAAGAGTGCGTGCCGTTGTCGTCTGACGCTTGGAAGGGGTTGAAGTGCTATTGTCTCCCGCTCGTTTCTTATTTACCCGCCCGCCCCGGGAAAGATCGTCCATCTGGCGCAGTTTAAAAATGGTGTTTTGAATGAAATCGTAAAGCTCTTGTAAATTAGGCAATTTATCGCTCGATAGACGATCCACCCATCTTGACCTGACACTATTTGGTAAGCAATGCTCTAAAATGCGAACTACGACTGCGTCAGGGACGTTTACCTCTAACCTCTGCAATAGTTTGACGTTTTGACGCACGGTGTACATGAGCCCCGCTAACAGCTCTGGCTTGGCTTCCGTGACCTTGGGTAAAGCAAGAAGTTTGTCGATGTGCTCGTTAAAGACGATGCGCTTTTGATCGTAAGCGTTGCACAAAGCTTCCCAAGCGAGAGGGTAATTTTCTTCACTAAGCTCGAATTCCTCTATAACCTGCGCGGCGAGTCCCTGAACTGCATTGCTAAGTTGTGAATGTTTCACGTAAGCATTGATTTCCGCGCGATTGTGAACTAAAGCTTGAAAGCTATTTTTCCATGCAGTCCAACCTTCGTGACGACCATCGAATTTCGGAATGTTAACCACGGGAAGTTTCGGCAAATTATGCTTCTCTGTGAATGTCAGATTGCTGGCATTCACCGTAGTCGAATTCGCAAGAGGGACGGGTGTTCTTAATTTGTGTACCTGAGCCGAAATAGCGTAGTAGTCCGATTCAATTTTTTCAAATGCCGCGACGCGAGGGCTGTTAGCCTTAATCGCGAGTAATTCCTCGTGATTTTGCATGTATCCGGAGAATATACTCTGAATTTGTTTTAAACGAGCTTCCGCATTGAACGCGTCAGTTGGATTTGCTTCCAAAAAATGTTTAAGAAATTTGATTGACCTCTCCAAAGATTGACTCTTTAATTCAATGTATTGCGCAGCACGCTTTTCTGCTTCTTCACCCATTTTGAAGATTCAAATTATTTAATAAAACTAATCGTAAATTGAGTCAATCCTTGATTAGATCGACTAACATTGTATTTAAATGTAAATGGATAAATTAATAATAAACAACGGAATTCCTTCCCGATTAAACTAACAATAAATAATTAACTGTACTTGTGACACGAAATTCGAATAAAACAATGAATGAATTAAATTCTACTTAAATGAAATTACAACAAATTGTAAAATGCTGAGAAATGATATTACTGTATTAAATTTAAATTGGAATTGTAATTTACAGAAACGCGAAATTTTAAAGAATGAACGTTATTCAGACTAAATTTGAATAGAAAAATTAATTAAATTGAACTGCGAGTATTAAGTCAATAAGCATTTATGTAGATACTACCGTGAAATAAACGCTGGAATCGAACTAGTTAGTTTAAATAAATGAATTATAAATTTTGGATTTTAATTCAAACACGAAACATTATTAAACTAATTATGACGAACAATATTAGCTAGAACGAGCTAATTAATTAAATAAATAATTACAAAGTTTTAATTAAAATTCAAACGCGAGATATTAATAAACTAATTATGAGGAACAATATTAGCTAGAACGAGCTAATTAATTGAATAAATCATTACTGTTGTGAGATAAATGCTTTAATAGAAATGGTTCAGTTAATTGTCACATTGACACAATAGGAAGATTATACACGCCTTTATCTCGCAGTCAAGAAACAAATAGACTTATCTTAATTTCACCGAAGCGAGGCTGATGGCCGGTGGTGTGCTTCCCCCTGGTCGGAAGCGATGGCAAGGCTCGATGTTGACACGACGGGTGACCGCGTGTTGCTGTGCCGCGCCACGCGCTCCCGCGCCGCTGCGCCGTCGTCGTCGCTTGGCGCGAATTCGAGGAATAAGGGGGAGGTAAAAACACGAACTGTCGCGTTCCGACAGGTTTTCTTTCACCCTTTCAAGCACGTTTTCGATTTCATTCTCCGACTTGCACACTCGCGCACTGCACTTCCGCGACGTCACCTTTTTTTCTAATTTTATGCAGAGAACGATAAAAGAAAGCGAGGTAGTGTTCTACCTCACAGGAGGCACCATGAAAAGTCTTGGCTTCTTGTGGACAGCACAAGAGCCTTGTTATTCTAAATTTTCTCTAACGAAGTGATTTTAAATGTTGTTATGCACCGAATTTATATTGATTGAAATTAGAGATGGCGTGGTTGAATAAATTAAACACTACACTTAGAGGGAAAAGCCATTCGGCATAAAAACCCTTATTTATTAAATACACATACACTGGAATTGTATTTACTGATTTCGCTAGAAGGATTCGCGATGTGACGCCGCAGAGAACAGTGGCCACGTGCAACACATGCATACTCGCGTTCGTAATAACACACACACCATGCGATTATTTCACACTAAATTAACGTTAATAATTAAGAACAAACAAGCACGATAAGAATGTTTCGATAAGTACAGAGTATGTACGCCGTTCGTTGAACGGAAGAATGATTGAGTGATTAGTACAAAGAATGTACGCCGTTCGTTAAACGAAATAATTCGAGAAGGCTCCGCACGCTGTTATGGTTAATCGACGACTGACTGACAAGCCGCGTAAAAGCCGTGAAGGCGGGAGAGCGTTGCTTAACGATTCCGGTGGCAGCACCGCGCTAGATTTTATGGGCTCTAGCGCCCGTCGCACACATACACGCAACCACACACGCACTCACACGCTCGCGACGCGCGCAGGCGCAGAAGTAAAATATTACATGTAATGAAAGATTTGCATTGAAAACTGTAACGACGTAACATTCTTTCCCTTTATTTTAGAAATTGACCCACTACGATTTTTTTTGACAATTTTACAGCGTTTTAAAAATTGTATTAAAAAAACGCGTTTTTTCGTGAAAAATTTGATAATTTCAATCCACCCTACGATTGAATCAGCGGTGTAGAATGACTCGACTTCGTAGATCAATATCTCAGGTTGAAAATGCCATATGCACGGGTTCGAATGTTATTTCTTGGTTGATTCTGATCAAATCGAAATAGAAAACTCGTATCCGAGCGAAACGAATATTACCGTCGACTTTAGCGTTACCAAATAACCTCTGGCTGAATTGGCTCCATTGCCACTCTATCAAATGTTGTAAGTATAACTTCTTAACAAAAATATCTAACTAACCCAATAGTCGTACGAAATCCCCTAGCCTAACCAATTTAATGATTCGTGTGATTTCGAAGATACTATATCGTGAATATAGTTTTATCGAAAGAGGAATGGGAAAATAACATAAAATAAAGCCCTGTCAGAGAACTAACGAGTTCTAGCTATCAACTCGGTTATTTCGCCACATTAGCTAGAACCTGGCTAAAAACCCTACAAGGTTGCTATGGTGTTAAGGACTACATAAGAATAACGTAAAATAAGGTAAACTAACACGAATATAACGTATAAATTTATTAAATAATTTATAATAACGTAAAATAATATAACTAATGTAAAATAACGTAAAATAGTATAAATCGATAGGTCCTAAGAGGAAAGACTTATCTTACGCGTTACGATTAGAAAATACCTATCTCACACGTTACGGTCTTCTGTGTTGCAATTAGATACGTACTATATTTTTTGAGATTGTTTTGTAGGCTTTATACGATGCTGAAAATTTGTTATAAAACGATTTGTCACCTCTCTTTTAATTACGTGTAGATGATAACCTCACATCACTAGTATTAAAAAGTCAATAAAAGTTATAATTTATATTATCTTATAATAATTAATTATATGACCTCAAAGTTAGTGTAAGAAATAACCTCAAAAGAGATAGTACGTTAATTTCTAATCGCAACGCGCAAGATAGTTTTTTTCTAATCATAACGCATAAGACATAAGTCTATTCTCTTCCCACATAACATGAAAGGTTTCTTGAAGCTTTGTGAAAGATTACACGATAGTTTTAGAATTTTTCAAGAAGCTTTCATGGAAACCTCTCGGAAGATTTTTTTAAATATGCAGAAAAGACAGTTGTAAGTTTCCGGAAAGCTTACACTAACCTTCCAGGATATGTTAATAGACCTTCTAATATTTCTGAAGAGATTGCTGTAAGCTTCCAGAAAGATTTTTAAATCTTTTAGAAAGCTTTCATATAAGATTTCATAAAGCTTTCGTGAAATATTTCAGCAAACTTATAAAATCCGGGACAAAAAATGGAGGAATATTTCATGGATTATTACTGTAACCTTTCAGCGAAGTATTTTATAAAACCTTTTTGAACGTTTCTGAAATTATGCTGTAAGCTTTTGGAAAGATTCTAAAATTTTTTGAAAGTTTGCAGCATCTTTTCGGAAGCCTTAGTTAAATAAAAGGTTTCATTAAATGTTTTTTGAAAGGTTACAGTGATAGTCTATAAAATATTCCTGCATTTAATTATTTGCCCCGGATTTTATTAGCTTCCTAAAATATTTCATGAACGCTTTATAAAATCTTTTGGGAAAGTTTTCTAAAAGATTTCAAAAACTTTCGAAAGTTTACAGCATTTTTTCAGAATCCTTAAAAAGGTTCCATGAAATGGTTCGCTGAAAGATTACAGTAATAATCCACGAAATATTTCAGTATTTATTTATTTTTTGAGTCAATTTAATGCATAATTTTCGAAGATATATTACTATTGAATAATAATTTTACTTACCATGTATATTACAATAGTAATAAGAATAATCTCAATAAGTATTATGAATAAGATATATATTTTTTATTTTTTTACATTTATCATTATTTGTTATGATGTCCTACTGTACAATGGAAATTGGAAGCCATATTGGACCGTGATTTAGTGGTTTAGAGCCCTCTTATTAAATTGAAAAATTTTTAAAACTTGCGTTTTTCGATATTTTTGTCATAAAGAATTTTTTTAATAAAGATAGCTTTTTACGTAAGAACGTACATTTAAAATCATACAATGTAAGATTTTTTACGCTATGTCAAGGGTCTTCATAAAAACCATTTACTTTATAAACAATTCTTATTATTGATTTGTTTTCATATAATACTTTTGATAATTTATATTAAAAAATCTTTAAATTTTTTAAATGATACAACCATATTAAACCAATGACGGTTTGAGAAAACAGAGTGCCAAATAAGTTATTGACAGCGTTTTTTCATTATTTTAAAAGTATTCTTTCCGGAACCCTGTAACCTAATTTGTTTTGGATTAAATGCATAACGGGGCGTTGTGTTTAATAACTTTCTAAATAAAAAGACTATTTACTTAAACGTTTTTGTAATTATTTTATATAATTATTATAAATTATTACTTTATTTCGTTTTTATTTCAAGTTTTTTATTCGAAGTCGGTGATTTCGTGGGATTGTAGTGTAATTGGTTTCAATGGCACCCTTTTGTTTACTTGTCAACTGAAATAAAAATATTGACATAAATAAAAAGCAGCGAAGATTTTTAATATATCTTGGTAGAAACCTGACTGGGTTATTACCGGTGACATGCATTTTATATGATTTATTATATAATCCAGTGAAAGTTTTAACATAAACTTTAAACATGTTGCATGACTTTTAAATACATATAATCTTATATGCATATAAAAATATAATTAAACAACTATTAGTTCCCAATTCAAGTAAAAAAAAGTCGCATGATACATTTTAAGATTATAATTCTAACAACTTCCGTGTTTATAAATTTCGATTGATAATACTGCTTCTATTTTATCTATACAGAACCTGAGCTGGATTTTAACCAGAAATGCAACTTAGATATGATTGATTTGTTGTCTAAAACAAGCTAAGAAAATAGACGATAACTCAATATCTTTTAGTTAGAAGTTCTAGTCAATTTTCTACCAGGGTAATAATACAAGTAAAATATTTACTCTGCTTGTCTTTTGATCCGTGTGTTAGATTAATCGAGCCAAGAACTTATGGCGGATTACATTATATCATCGTCTGCATTGGAAAACGCAAGTTTGCACGATTCTAAACAAAAAAAAATTATAAGGAGCTTATAATGGTGATTGTAACCTTATTTTTACTCCAGTTATCGATGATAAAAAAAAAAATTTTTTAGTATCTGATTTCTTTGAATATATTTATAATCAATTAATTTTGATAATTTATTATACATGTATTAAAAAGAAACATTTTTTAATTATTTTTTATACAAAATAGAAGTAACGGCGATGGCTAAGAAACGGTGAGATTTCTGAAGAATCATCGATTAGATGTGGAAGAATACGAAATTTAAAAAATTTTTAAATCGAAGAACGTAATGAAATTAGGAAGTATTAATTGTTAAGAGTAGGTATTACAAAATTGCTTGAATTTTTTTAATATTTTACTTTTACATGAACGTATTTTGAAGATTTACGGCTTAGAAATTTGCTAGTTACACGCAGACTCTTATGAGACAAAGTTATAATAAACCGGTTGAACAATTGCAGAGGGAACAATAAATAACCATATACTTTGCTGGATAAATATTTAGGAAGCTTTATGCGAAATTCGAACCGGTGATATCGTTTTCATTTATGAAAACCTTATTCGAGATACTACATTGAATCGAAAAATTTAACTGAATCTAGCCAAAAATTGAACTGAATTTTTTGAGATTCATCCTAACGACGACTTGAGACAAGTGAATGAAGCTAGCGAGTGAAAAAAGAACGCGTGACAATGTGTCTGCTTCTGTTCATTTGCTTTCTATTTCGTTTTATTTGCATAAACATATCCATTTTTAATATAACCGTTACGACTACTGTTAATCAATATTTTGACGACCGTTCGGAGAAAGAGATGATCCGAAACGGAAATTTTATATAAAGATAAAAGAATAACACTAAATGAAAGATTCTGATTTCCAATATAGGGTATTCCACGGAAGCTTTCAACAATATTCATGACTGTTCAAACAAAACTCATTGAAATAAACGAGTGTGAAATATTATATAGAATCTTAGAAAATGATTGCACTAAGATTACACGAATTCATCCAAACATCAAGAACTAAGTGAAGAATTTTTTCTATAATATTATCAAACGCTTACCCGTAACCATCGTAAAAGTTACCAGTTTTCTTCCACGAAAAAAATTTGTTCCACACGACGTTGACTTCATTATCATTGACAAGGCTCACGATGATGATTATTCATGATAACGTGCATACACATTTATATATGCACATACACACACGCACATCAACTTACACACACCCTCACATACCCATGCACACGCTCCCACACACATACACCCCCGCATTCACTTACGCTCCCACACACATACCAACCCTGCGCACGCGCATGCACACACTCCAGCACACACCTCCACACACATACACCCCCTGCACGCACACGCAGACCCACGCGCACTCTCCCCACACACACACACCCCCGCGTATGTATACCCACGTCACAGTCACCCACTGGCACACACGCAGTCCAACTCACACACATCCCCACATGAATACACGGGTGGGACTCTAAATAGCGAAAAATCAAAATAATGAAAAATTATAACAACGAATTACAAAAATATAGACAGACAGAAATCCGAAACTTAAAGAACGAAAAACTTTCTTGCCGAAATTCAAAATTACGAAAGTTTAAACAACGAAAAATCAAAATTAGGAGCAGCAAAATTAAGAGGATTAAAACTCCTAAAAATAAAACTAAACCATTTAAAATTAATGTTCGGTTTCTATTATTCGGAATTTCGTTCATCTGAATTTTGCAGTTCATTATTTTGGTTTTTCATTCTTTTGATCTTCGTAGTATTTTTTTTGTAATTATGTTTTTTTTATTATTATTATTTTTCGTTGTTTAAGTTCCGGAAGTTGTTCGTTTATATTTTTGCAATTCGTAGTTTTAATTTTTGGTTCTTTTGATTTTCGAAGTTTTATTTATTCGTAAGTTTGTATTTTTGTTATCCAGAGTCCCACCGAAAATTTCAAAGGCTCCAAAATCTCGAATTTTGTATAAAATCCTTTTCATTAAAATAATTTTGTATAAAATCCTTTATACGAGTAATAAAGTTTATATAGGCACTTAATGGGGCAGGCCTGGGTTAACCCCAAAAAAGATTTTTTTCAGAAAACTTTTATTATTTAAAAGAAATCATTCTGAAAATTTTCATGCTATCAATACTTAATAATATATAAAATGTTTCCCGTTGTAAAACCTCAAAATCTTGATCCTACACGTCACAATAAATCACTACTTTCAGTACCATATTTATTAAAGGAAGGTGACCACGGTTATTCGACTCTTTATGACATTTATTACAAAATGAGCAAAGCACTTTTTCGTTAAATATTTTTTATTATTCTTTTTCGTAGATCCAATTTTTAAATAAATATTAAAAGAAATTTTTAAGAAAATCGAATACATACCAGAATGGAAAAATTGAAAGGTATTATAACGCAAATCGCCGTATGATTTTGATACATTCAAGGACGATACGGTAGACTTGTGTACAATGACGTACATTCACGTACGTTCGCGTACGTTTTGGGTACGGTTCGAACATTTTGTACAGCATTATACGGAAACGTACGCCAACGTACGCGAGCGTACATGACCGCACGGAAATGTACGCGACGTACAAAGAATTGCTGGAATGTACTCATTCATACGAAAATGTACAGCTTTATACATTTTAGAGATGAAGCAACTTTTATTCATAAAATTTTATTGTACGAAAGCATACGAAAAGATAGTCGGTTGTACGAATATGTACAGAAGCGTACGTAAACGTACGTACGCAATTGTACATATATATGCAGAAACGTATGTAAACATACGCGATTATACATATATGTACACAATTGTGCAGAAAAGTAGTATTTATTTATTTTCTGATTTTATAGGTATAGAGGTACATACATGCAAGGGAATTTTGAATGACTGACAGGAGATATTTTATTCATATTAAATGTTTTATAAAAAATATTTATTTGTTTTGTAATTAAATCTTAATTCAGTTAACATATTTAGCAAACATTGCTTTGTTAAGGGAACTTATAAATAGATGGTTTTTTATTTTCATTAAAATACATGGTCGATGTATATCATTACAAGTTATAACATTTAAATTATTTGTTTGCGGTATTGTACAATGTTTTAAATGTTTAACACATACGTCAGTATTTTGAACTAGATAAGTGTGTTGGATGTCTATTTTCTTAAAAAATATAAACACATTAATTGTACCATTATATTCTAATTTACAAATTTTTTTAATTATACCACCATCACCATCTTTTGTTCGAAATACTGAATCGTTGGTTTTTTTACATTGATCATATGTGCAAGAAGTATAACGACATCCATTGAAAATAATTTTGCAATAAATTGTACATTTACTTATTTTTGAGACATTCAAAAAAGTTCTTAAATATAACTGTTCTAAATCGGAAAGTTCATGAATCTTTCCACGTCCTAATAAATTACAATTTTCAATTTTTTCATAATTCTTCAGTCTGTTATCACGCATATATTATAACATATATTTCTTGTATCGTCTGAAATATAATCTCTTCGTTGAAGTAAAGGTAATTGGTGATATACCATTAGTCTATAAACAATTTGTTGCGCAATACGATTATTACATTTTTTCTTTTTTAATAACAAACTATTTTCATTTTCAAAATCAAATGTACTATTGGCCCATAAGGGGCCCCAGTTTTCAACCATATCTTTTAAAAGTTTGAAAATTTTTTGAGAGATTATCGTTTTAGTTTTGTAGAATGTTTATGTAAAACCGAAGCATAAAAATTATGTTTATGAATAGGTTTAGAAATATAATTATTTATATGTTTGAGCACCAAGCTCTTTAAAAAAATATTATTATAGAATAATGTTTCTTTGTATATTTTTTGTAAACTTTAATTATTTATTTAAGATCGTAATCGTTACTATAAGGTTTGTAAGAATAAAAAATAAATTACTTTATTTTTTATTCTTACAAACCTTATAGTAACGATTACGATCTTAAATAAATAATTAAAGTTTACAAAAAATATACAAAGAAACATTATTCTATAATAATATTTTTTTAAAGAGCTTGGTGCTCAAACATATAAATAATTATATTTCTAAACCTATTCATAAACATAATTTTTATAATCAAATAATAAAAAGTTTTGTATTTTCTAATACAATAAATTTTATCAACGGAACTAACAAAGTTATTTGTACTGGTTTTTAAATAACTTTGATTATTTAACAATTGATTTTGTAATATTTCCGTAAAATAGAACTAAAAACTGTAACTGTAGGTTTCTACACTATTCCGTACATTTAGCTACATCCGCGTACGTTCGCGTACGTTCGCGTACGTTTGCGTATGTTGCCGTACATTCTGATATCAATCTTTTTCTGCAAATGTACTCTAAGTGTAGGTTTCTGCACGATGCTGTACGTAAACGTACATCCGCGTACATTCGCGTACGTTCGCGTACGTTCGCGCACGTTTCTGTACAATGCTGTAATAAATGTTCGAATCTTAACCAAAACGTACGCGAGCGTACGTAAATGTACGACATTGTAACAATTACCTACTTAAGTGTATGAAAAACTTACGGTTTTTATTTCCATTCGGGTGTCCTAAAAAAATAATAAATAAAATTTTAACGAAAATGTGCTCCACTCTTTTTGTAATATATGTCAGAAGTCGAATAACCGTAAAAAAAATAAATTTTCGCGTGTCACCTAGAATTATGTGAGGAACAAAGTTCCTTTAATAAATATGGTATTAAGGTGATGAAAAACCCCATGTTATTCGTAAATTCGGGGAACCACTTTTTTGATTAATTTTTGAATTTAAAAAAATGTCTCTATGAAAAGTTGTACTTTTTGGTTGGAACAACAACTTTCCATAGAGATATTTACTCAAAATTAAAAATGAAATGAGAAAAGTGGATCCTCGTATTTGTCGGTGACAGGTGGCTTTAGCATCACCTTAAGAATAATGATTTATTATAACGTGTAGGATTAAGATTTTGAGTTATTGCAACGGTAAAATTTAAGATACTATTGCGTTTTGATAGCATACAAATTTTCAGGATAATTGCTTTTAAACATAAAAAGTTTTCTGTACTCGTAAAATAAAGTCTTTTTTGGGGATTAACCCAGGCCTGCCCCCTTAAGTACCGATAGTACAATATATAATTCAAAGAAGCTGTAATAAATTTAATGAATTTGAACAAGTAACATTAATAAAAATGGTACGATCTATGATCTTTTTGCACTTGTCGTGTACACATCGAATCACTGTCTCGATAAACTATAAAAAATACTTTTATAATACGTTTTCTTGGTTGAATTTTAAGATAATGACATAAGTTATTGATTAAAGGTGATTTTGTGGTACAATTGTTGTGAATTTATAAAAAAATTATCAATAAAAGACATTAAATTCAAAAGACGTATTTAGCTTTTTAGCTTAAAAATAGTATATTATGTACCTAGGGAATAAAGTGAGCCAGTAAATGTCTGAGTGTGGTTCGGTGCCCGAGCGGAGCGAGGGTGTCATACACGCCGGCAATCGCTGGCTCACTTTATTCACGCGTGCAATATACAACTTTGTAACATATCTACCAAAAAGTTCATACTCGTTTACCGCCGAAGAGGGAAAATAGTGCTACATATTAACTTCCTAATGTAGAGAATTAATGTAGCACTTTTGTCTCGCCTCAGTGGGGAAAAAGTTCGCACTTTCTGGCGGGGTGTGTTAAAAATATCAATAAGTGTTAGTGCACCTGAGCATACACTAGTATCGATATGTATATCGATAAGAGCGCAAATGAGTACCGATCTGGTAATCTTACTAATATACTAAATTACTTCAACCAAACACCCAAGAGCGGGAGGTTTAATCGCGGCCGCGTAACGGCCGTCGATGTCATCCTTGTTTTATGCATCCATAACCCCTGTTAGTTCTAAAAACTTTACATTTTTTAATGACTTTATAAAGGAACACAATCATATATATATATATATATATATATATATATATATATATATATATATATATATATATATATATATAATTATTTAATAAATACGTTATAGAAAATAGTCAGCTTCGCATGTCAAGTACAGCCTTTATTCATATACTTTTCACTAATATTCAATGTACTAATGCCATGGCAATATAACTTTTAGCGAGGTTGGTCGGTTGGGGCTCTCTCGAGTGTTCGTACCCACACCTTTGGATTGAAGATTTCTGCATTACCCTCCGCTAATTTAAAGAGTTTGAGGTATATGTGTTTAGGTTTCACGTCCGAGGATCCAAGAGCAGCATCGATAAAGAAGAGTTGAGGCGCCGAGGACTTCGTCTGTCGGTGGAGGGATGTGTCACGGATATATGCATCCGCGATGCTCGTAGTACGAGCTGAGATGGGTCAGTGATAAGGAATATGTAGACTACGATGCACTCGTCTTGCATCATAGATGTTGGCTCATTGGTCGTTAATATTTATTTATTTGTTTTATTTTATATGTAAAGGGGTTGTTTATTCTCCCTTTTAATAAAGATGTATCACAAGTCTAGAGGCATCTTATGCGATTCCCGAACTATCGTGTAACGATACGTTAGTGGGATCGCAAAAGAAAATCAAAAAAGAAAAGGGCTGTTCTTGTCCTTGAATTTATTTAGTTTGCTTATCTAGGTGTTGCGGTAGGTCCTTGACGGTCTACGATCTCTTCAATTTATCGAGGTTTACTATTTTAATCACATTTCCATTCTTCAGCTTGGCTTTCTTCAGGTGGTAATCCATGCCGATTATCTTATAGGGACCTTCGTAATCGCGGTCATATTTACCTTTCTGAGGCTTTTTTAACCTGTATACAATCTCTCCTTCTCAAAAGTGCACCACATTAAGCTTTCGGTCGTAATAATATTTTGACCTATATTTAATCTCCATATGTTAAAAATAGCTCTCTAGGGGGAAAGCTCGAACACCATCGAGCTTTCTGTCTAAACACTAACTCATATACTATATAGTCTGAAGACTCGTGACATGTGCAATTATAGGCATGCTGACAAATCGGTACCCACTTGCTCCAATCATTTATCTTGTATGTATTCAGTTAGCGTGTGGTGCATACGTTCGATATCATCGTTGGATTGAGGGTGATAAGCTGTTGTGCAGTACTTATCAATTCTGAAAATGTCTGCTTTATCCTTCAGCATGTTGTTCAAAAAGTGCGTACCTTGGTCTGAGAGCAAAGCTGCTGGTGGGCCAAAATAACATGTGACCTTTTCCGTGAAAGCTCGAACAACTTCCAATACTGTGGCATTCTTCACTGGCACGAGGACGCGAAATTTTATTAAGCAATCCTGAATACTAAGTATGTATTTATGGCCTTCAGGTGAGTCTTTAAGGGGGCCATAAAAATCCATACTAAGCTTTTGAAAAGGCCTAGAAGGCGTGTTTGTAATAACAAAAGGAAGTCTTGTTTTGATGTGCACTAGTTTATTTGTTTAACGTTCTACAGACCCTAGAACAAATTGTCGCACGTCAAGACGCATATTGCGTCAGTAATAATCTGTCGCAATTTTGCTGTATATTTTGTTTATTCCTCTATGTGCTTCCATGGCCGCCTCATGGTATTCTTTGAGCAGTTATCTTATGTTTAGATTTCGTGATATCCGATGCATTTATGTGTCGCCGCTCGATCAAAGCATCCAAAATTTCAGTATTAAGGAAACCGTCAGCTATTATAAATAAATTATGTTTTCCTTATAATGAAATGGGTGCTCGTTCATCAATTTGATCCGAGTTAAGGGCGGCGAAGTTAGTCTGTTGGGAAAAGCCCAATGTGGTTTTTCTTGTGGTGGTCTGGTATTCATAACGAGGCATTTGTCGAATGCAGTCGTATGCGCTCGAGGTCATATCGCGGTTGTTGTTCACTGCAGTTCCGCTGCATCTGCGAGCACAGCGGCGTGTTATCTGTTGACTCGGATGTCAATGCATTCGTTGCCAGTTGAGCTGGCGGTGGAGCCTCAGCTACCTATGGTTGTTGCATTGCCTCGGGCTACAGCGCGACGATCTCCAGCGACTGTAAATTTTGATTCTGGAGTATTTCTTTTTTCGGTGTGTACTGAAACTCGGGGTGCGGACTATTTAATCTTTGATATTTTAGCTGGTTTTTGTTCTCACCTCCATAGACGGGTTCACCGGCGACCAGCGTGCTGGTTATTTTCACGCCTTTTGCTGTCCTTCCTCTTGGCGTAAATGGGCCAATCTCTCATCCTTTGTCTTCTCACTAAGAATTGGGTGGTCAATATCAACGAATATAGACGCTTATAGAAGCAGGGTTCAAACGGATGGCGATTTCACTTGTTGGGGGGCAGAGGTCGTAGTTATGCCCTCCCAGATACGGGGTGGCGTTGACGTCGCCGGCTATGTACGTGACCACGCACACAGAGAAACCTTATGAAAATCTAACTGAACGACGACTAGCGCTCATGTATGCAGAAATTCCTACCTGCTTCTTGCGGAGTGAGGCATATTATGCCCAGCTCGAGACCAACTTTGTCCTGAAATGGGTCACGAATACCGTATCTACCGTATCTACATCTGCACTTCAATAGAGTTTCGATTTAATTTCTAAAGAGTAATAATATTAATATAATCAGAATCAGATAAATTTCGAAAAGTTCATTGGATAAAGAATATTATTTTCTATTTTTACGTACCGCACCTAACTTATTTTTATAAGTAATATTAATATTAATAATTAGTAATATTAATAAATATTAATGTATGATACCAGATAAAATGAGACTATATTAAATTGTGCGATTAGACAAATCATAAGGCAAAATTATTTTTTGCGGCATCCGTTTTTAATTTTAAATCATTCATTAAGTGTTAATCATAACCTTATAAACGCAATAAATTAACCCGTCAAGGCCGAGACCCTAAAAAAAAATTGAAAGAAACCTTAGTTTTTAGTAATATGTTTATTTTTAGTAATATGTTTATTTTTAGTAATATGTTTATTTTTAGTAATATGTTTATTTTTAGTAATATGTTTATTTTTAGTAATATGTTTATTTTTAGTAATATGTTTATTTTTAGTAATATGTTTATTTTTAGTAATATGTTTATTTTTAGTAATATGTTTATTTTTAGTAATATGTTTATTTTTAGTAATATGTTTATTTTTAGTAATATATTTATTTTTAGTAATATGTTTATTTTTAGTAATATGTTTAAGCCCTTAAACATAGGATTTTTGCAATAATTTTATTTCATAACTTCTGGCGTTTTCTTGTGCTTTGTGCAACCAAAAATTATTTAGGCCATAGGTTGGAAATGGTCCACTTAATTTAACCCATACGTTTAGTTCAGAAAATTTCGAGTTTATCACGTAGAAATATAAAAAAAAAACAAAATAATTTACGGGTTAATGAAATTTTTAACGCGTATTGCACGTTTAAATCTTTATTAGGAAAAATTAAAAAGCCGTCATTTTTTTTTCAAAATAACAATCAAAATTTTGTTTAGTTTATCTATGTGTATATATCTACAATATAATATATAACGAATATGTAGATTCGTTTGAATACGCGAAATGTTCGCGGCAGGCCGCATATTGATTGCGCAAGGGCGACATTCGTGGCGCGTAAATTCCCGAATACCGACGGAGAGAGCCGAGGGGAACCGCGCTATACGCGCGGGTCAGTGGACACAACTCTTTTCGAGAAGCAGCGAGGAGAAATCTCCGGGCTGCTGCCGCGGGAACATCGTGGGTTTTTGGGTGCGACCGATGTATGGGTGAGAGTGTAGCGAGAGAGAGAGAGAGAGAGAGAGAGAGAGAGAAAGAGAGAGAGAGAGAGAGAAAGAGAGAGAGAGAGAGAGAGAGAGAGAGAAAGAGAGAGAGAGAGAAAGAGAGAGAGAGAGAGAGAGAGAAAGAGAGAGAGAGAGAGAAAGCGTATGTGTGACCGTCGAGGGCCAGCTAAGGAGCGGCCCCTTCATCGCCGGCCAGCCAGGGTAGCTCTGGCCACACCACCAAGTCCAACCTCTGCAGCCGACACCAGTATCTGCAGCCAGCGCCGAGAGTGCGGAAGAGATAGAGAGAGAGTGACCGCGAGCGGGCGACGGCGACGAATTGCGTGCGGCGGAGCGGATTCACAGAAGTAAGTGTAATTTGTGCTTCAGTACGTCGGTACTGATAATTGTACACGCGCACAAAGGGTGCAGCGGCACCCTCCGATTTTCGCGCTCTCTCGTTCGCGAATCTTAGTTTTCTTATAATATACGTGTTGTTCCTGCTTAAACGCGTATTATCATTTTTGCATGTTGCACACCCTCGTGAATCCTTATTCCCTCTTACCGCCCAGTTGCGTTAGAACACTCGCCAATGACTAACTGGATACACCACCGTAGCTCAGGCAGAGTTTCAGTGAAGAAAGCGAGCGGCTGCGCTCGCATTAACGGTAGGTGCCGGGTGAAAAATCACCCCCGGCGCGCTATAGAGATGCGCGCCGGCATTTAATAAATATTCTTATTTATTGGTAAATAAAAGTTATTTATTAAATAAACAGTCCGTTACATGGCGCCCTTTAGAAACGTGTGTTCTAGGGAAGATTCGCGAGCAGCATAGCACGCGATTAAATATTCGCGGAAAATAAAGTCGCGCGCGCCATCAAATGACGGGTCGTAGCTGAGCTCGAGGAACTCAACGGGAATACTTTAAGCAGAGGAAAGTGAGAGAGCGCACGTGTGACGACGTGAGCAGAGAAGGTCACCAAACAAAGAAACAAACGGAAAAGTAAAATCACTTGGCCCCAAAAACTCATTTCAAAATGACAAATCTCAAATTTTGTTGAATAAATAATCAAATGTTAAAACTTATTTAGTTTCAAAGAAAAAGACAAGTAAGACTCAAACCAATTGGCAAAATTTACATTTCAAAATGAGCAGATTTTCTAAATTAGGAAAATAAAACTTAAAACAAATAACTATAACTCAAAATTTACTTGGCTGAAAGTCGACAATCAAATCACCGCAATCATTGCAATAATAATGATTTGAGTCAGAATCGTTTCAAGACTTGACACTTCAAAATAATAAACAATATTCAAAGAAAAAATTAAAACTATAGTCAGCAAGCCCATCCGTCGGAACACACACACTTACCAGTATCAACGCAATGGCACATGTCAAGCCGAATGCGCCATACTTCACGTCGCACAGCAGCCGCATTGACATGCCAACAGAGAGGAAAACTATGTCGTCATGTTGACACAAACCAAGAAAGCATTTCATTGTATTTGCTTTTTTCAGAATTATAGAAATAGACAATAATAAGACGAGTTTAAATAGCATTACCGTGTCACAGTAATTACCATCGTCGAATAATAGGCAGAAAATACAAAATTTGTAATTACTAGTATTAACCAGTCCATACATTCAATAATGTTTGTTTCATTAAATAAAGAGAAAAGCTGGTACATGAACCGAAAACGAATAAGTGCAAACATATAAAATAAAACAAATAAATAAGTATTAGCGACCAATGAGCCAACATCTATGATGTAAGACGAATGCATCGTAGTCTACATATTCCTTATCACTGACTCATCTCAGCTCGTACTACGAGCATCGCGGATGCATATATCCGTGACACTTCCCTCCACCGACAGACGAACTCATCGGCGCCTCAACTCTTCTTTATCGATGCTGCTCTTGGATCCTCGGACGTGAAACTTAAACACATATACTTCAAACTCATTAAATTGGCGGAGGGTAATGCAGAAATCTTGAATCCAAAGGTGTGGGTACGAACACTCGAGAGAGCCTCAACCGACCATCCTCGCTCTCCCGCACATGAGATGCCACTTTGTTACGTACGAAAAAAGTGGCGAGACTCGGGTGCGAATCGGATCCGGATGCAGATACGCTCGGCACTAGACCGATGATACCACCGCAGACTGCAGTTTCTTATTGTCATCATATGGGCTATTGCGTCACGCTCCTTGTCACATCCATCAAAGAAAATAATCTAAAAATTAAATAGTTAAATAGTAATTTTATGAAAGTAATAGTAATTAGTATATAAATATTTATCAATATACTCAGCTTATTGAACATCATTTCTGCTTTGTACTGGTTATGTTAAAAATTGGGTTTCATATTTTCTTTTCTTTATCGGTATCAGTGATTTCGATAGAAATCTTAAGCCGATTCTCCAATCTGTTTGAATTTTTCAAAATGAATGAGATTTACAACAGTTACAACTAGGTATCGAAAGTTTCTTTATGACGTCACGATTCGCGCAATTTCAAACGCACCACGTATGAACCATGACGTTATGAGGATTTTCGAAGCGCTGTGTCTTCTTTAATTTTGGTTTTATAGCGAAAATTTGAAAAGTTTACAAAGGAAGTATGCTATAATCTTTCAGAATATGATATAGAAAAAAATCACGAACAATGCTACCGATTTAGTCCAGAATTCGCTACTGAAAAATTCTCTTCAAAAGAAAAAGATAAAACCTCAAAAATTGTACAGAATATTCTTCTCCATATTCCTAATCATCTCAATTTTTAAAAAAAATTTTGCTGGTTATATTTCACATACATTTTTTTTATTTCACGAAAAAGCCTACCACCTTGTCTATTGGTTTCCATTGTGTAATATCAGTTTGTAAATTTTTCATACAAAATTTACAAACTTATATTACTCAATGGAAACCAATAGGCAAGGTGGTATATATATATATTTAATTTTTCATACAAAATTTACAAACTGATATTACACAATGGAAACCAATAGACAAGGTGGTAGGCTTTTTCGTGCAATAAAAAAAATGTATGTGAAATATAACCAGCAAAATTTTTTTTAAAAATTGAGATGATTAGGAATATGGAGAAGAATATTCTGTACAATTTTTGAGGCTTTATCTTTTTCTTTTGAAGAGAGTTTTTCAGTAGCGAATTCTGGACTAAATCGGTAGCATATATATATATATATATATATATATATATATATATATATTATATGAGCAATTCTACAGAAAAGTTCACTTTTTTCCATTATTCTATTGTATTTATTATTATGGAATTATTGATTAAAAGGGTCATTATTTATATTTTAATAACTCAACTTATTGTTGAGAAAATGTTAAAATGTACAGAAAATTATTCTTCGTTTTAATAATTTGTAATCTATGTAACAAATGATTTGTGTGATAATTCGAAACTGCAAAACTCTGTGATAAACTGTTGTAATGTGTTGATAAATTTTAATATTTGTCAAAAATTGTTCAATTTGTGTTGAATTGATTAAATTTATAAGTACGATAGTCTGAAAGTGGGGGTGTTTAGAACAAACATATTCAATAATTGATAGATTATAATTTTAAATCGAATTTCCCAAATATATATAAATTTTTACATCTTCCCACAAGAATTAATAGTTTTTGACAAATTTATTTCCACCTGGGATATTATTAAATATATTGAATTCTATATTATTTATATAATATATATATGAATTTTTTTGTGAAGATAATATTTATATGACGAAATCTAAAAATATATTTTGTTGGGTCCAAAAATCGCAAAAAGAAATTTAATGCTGGGGTTTCCAAATCTTTTTTATGTCGCTTTAGGGCCTAATTATGAAGAAAATTGCGTTAGAACAACGAAAATTGGCCATGTGACTATGTTTTTCTGGCAAAATAGTTTTTTTTTATATACAGCAAAAAAGGGTTTTACTGCGCGTTTAATAACTTTGCATACGACGGTGGAAATTCTTTTTCCAAAAAGTATAATATAAAAGTTGAAGAATAAACCTATAAATTGAGTTTTTGTTTGTTGAAAATAGATGCTCCGGTGCAAGTTATGACCACTTGAAAATTGGGTAATAATTCGTTGAAAATATAGTAAACACGACGGATTTTCCATTTCTTTTCCAGAATCTGAGATTTTTTACGAATTATTACCCTATCTTCAATTCATCATAACTTTCCACCGGATTTGAAATAATTTTTTTCTACATATGGGCTGCGCAGCAAAACCATTTTGTTTGCTATATATAAAAAACGCCTAATTTTCAAGAAAAATATAGTCTCACAGTCAATTTTCATTGTTCAAACGCGTTTTTCTTCATAATTTGTCTGGTATTAGCTAGAGATCAAACCAAAAACACTATTCATCTTTTTGAGATACCAAGGCTGATTGCAATTAGATCTTTGATCGGGCGATTCTTTCCACATTTGCAAACGCCGACCTTTGGATATTTTATTTTGGAGAATATTTTTCTTATACCTGCAGTATTATAGCAAAATGACCCTTGAGCCTGCGAAGCGCTCGTAGACGCAGGGGCAGGTCAGAATTATCCTCATAGTTCAAATTAAATATGTGTGTGAGAGCTGCTTACGGGGGAGGGAAAATCAGCAAGAGAGATAGCATGCTTTACTCGTTGGAACATATCCTAACGCTATCTCGCGCCTGGATTTGAACTACGAGTCCATATATACAGAATCGTGCTTCTATAAGCGTTTATATTCGTTCTCAAGTTTTATTTTTCTTTTCTTTTTGGTTGACAACAATGGATCGTGTGTAATACCCTCTTCAAAGGATTCATCCGAGTCATAAATCGTAATGACTTTTTGTTTCTCTTTGTCTTTGTGATTTCTATTCTCGAACCCTGTTCGAGTGGCTGCTCTACCATCTGTATATAAAGTACAGTATCTACTAAAGTATATAAAACTTTAAAAATCAGTACTTCAGTTACGTTCAATTTGTTAAACAATACACTAATATAATAATGTTTGGATGATTATTTATGGCATTCAGCAAAAATAGTTTCAGTAAAATATGAATATGATCTGGGCGGTTGCCAGATCTTTGTATAGGCTTTAACTTTTAAACTAAAGTATATACAGCTTTAAATATCAGTGTGTCAGTCAAGTAAAATGAAAGAAATCACTTTTTCATTGGCAATGTCTTTTTATACTAAAACTGTTATGGATAACTATGAAACATAACCTCAATTAAGCAATTTTTTGAAACCTTTGGCAAATAGTCAATAATCCAAAGGTAGCTGGGCAGGTTGCTTATAAAAAGAAAAGAGAAGGGGAGCTTGTTTTCTCATACACCTTGGAAGGCGACCTAAACTATTTCATTGCAACATCTTTAAAAATTAATTTGACTGTTCCTCGCACTAAATGGAACAATAAATAGTATGCACAGAAATTATAGTATGAGTGTTATATTTATAGTGCGGATGAGATTGCCAGTTTTGCTTTATGCTTTAATGTTTTAATATATAATTTAAATGAATCTGTCTAATATATTTATACGATGATTTTATGTAAAATTTTATATACCTGCAATATTATTTGATACCTTATTTAAATCATGATTATTGCTATAATTTTACGTAACTGACTATGATATCATGAACCGAGTAATTCTTACGACTAGTTTCATTATATTATTATTTTGTAGACAGCTTTACTGATTTTTATTATTATATTACACACCCTTTTGTAAAAGTATTTATAATAATCGACGAAGTCGTAAGATACATTTATTATTTATTATTCTTATTTATATATGTTGCATTTGCCCGTTTTATGTTCGCGCAATATGTAAGTTTGAGTTATGTTTTATGTAATTATTTTCTCTAGAACTTTTTACTGCTTATGCTTCATAAATTATATAGTAAATAAAGAACTTTATAGTTAATAAAGTTATATATATATAACAAAAATTATAGTATAGAAGTAAAGAAAATTCTTTAACAACGAAGTCGTAAGATACATTTATTATTTATTATTCTTATTTATATATGTTGCACTTGCCCGTTTTATGTTCGCGCAATATGTAAGTTTGAGTTATGTTTTATGTAATTATTTTCTCTAGAACTTTTTACTGCTTATGCTTCATAAATTATATAGTAAATAAAGAACTTTATAGTTAATAAAGTTATATATATATATATAACTTTATTAACTATAAAGTTATATATATATATATAACTTTATTAACTATAAAGTTCTTTATTTACTATATAATTTATGAAGCATAAGCAGTAAAAAGTTCTAGAGAAAATAATTACATAAAACATAACTCAAACTTACATATTGCGCGAACATAAAACGGGCAAGTGCAACATATATAAATAAGAATAATAAATAATAAATGTATCTTACGACTTCGTTGTTAAAGAATTTTCTTTACTTCTATACTATAATTTTTGTGCATACTATTTATTGTTCCATTTAGTGCGAGGAACAGTCAAATTAATTTTTAAAGATGTTGCAATGAAATAGTTTAGGTCGCCTTCCAAGGTGTATGAGAAAACAAGCTCCCCTTCTCTTTTCTTTTTATAAGCAACCTGCCCAGCTGCCTTTGGATTATTGACTATTTGCCAAAGGTTTCAAAAAATTGCTTAATTGAGGTTATGTTTCATAGTTATCCATAACAGACATCCATAAGACCACGTTATGAATAGCGTGCCGTTCCCTCAAGACGAAAGGGTTCTGTACAGCTCGCGGGACAGAGGGAACGCGCGCTGTCGTAACCCTCCATAAATCCGATGGCGTGTTCAACGATGGTTCTGTTGAACACGCGAGCAACGCTTGAGCTACGGGATTTGTATTTTATTATTGCCGACTTGTTTTCATATGTCAAAGTAAATGTAAATTATTTACTTAGTCGTATTTCAGAATATAGCTTATATTATTGTTATCAAATCAGTGTGGCTTAATAAACCCGAATTCGCCTGCTCCTCGCACCGAGTTAGGCCAAAATAAGACTACATTGCTGTGCGTATACGATAGCATTAGTCTTCGTGTTTTCGCGCTCCTTACAGGTCGCGAGATCCAAGTACGTCGAGGAAACTCCGCACGAAGCCGAATCCTCGTAGATTCGGTATATACACTGGAAGAACCTGCACAGCTACACCGGCGGTCCGTCGCGAGCCGTCTCGAAGGTAAGAGTTGCGGCAAGCCGCGCACACGCGCTGCGTGTGGCGCATGCCTGCAGGACGTTACCTTGATCAATTAATTAATATAATTGATGACTGAACACCCCGTTATAATATATATATATATATATATAATATATAGGTCATTCTTTTATATAAACTTTTACTTTATATATATTAGCTGCGCTCAAGCTCTAGCGCAAAGTAAAAGTTTGTCATTAATAGTATCTCTATTGAGGCTTCGTTTCGCTTCACCAAATACGTGTGTACTTACAGTATACAGTGTATACAGTGTATTCTTACAGAAAAAATGCATCTGCATTGAGTGTAAATGATGTGGGGGCAAGACGCTTAATGCTACTAGAAGCATACTACAGCTAACGCTGTTGTTTATGAGATCGCACATCGTAGTCGTTCTCCCCTCACCAGAGTGCTCACAAAGAGAGAGGAACTGCAGGCATACATAGTTCAATGTACTGTAGCAGTAGCTTGCTCGCGGCTACGAAGCACATCAATGAACGCGCCAATCCCTTCGCTTCTGCTCACCGGTGGCATACTGTAATACATGCAAACATGCTAGCGTAGGTAAAAGGAAAGACTTGCACGACTGCAGCAGTTAGATCCACAGCTCAGCAAGCTACAAGCAGTGTGTGCTTGTTTTGAGAATAATGTTCCATGCTCGCGCGCGCACACACTGCGAAGTTTCTCTCTCGCTCTCACTACACCTCGCTTCAAATAGCAGAATGGAGAGTGAGCCAAGCAGATTTATTAATAAGGCCGAAGGTCCGACGGCCGTTCGCTGTCTCATTTAATCTTCAGTGTATATTAATTTATTCCCTCAATGCATATTTGCATTGCAGGTGTTCTTGCGAGCGTCTCACATACCTATGCTATGCTTTATCATTTCATGTTATATCTTTCCACTTGAATGTCTTTTTTATTCCTCTCCACTAATTAATTGCACACTATCCATGATGCTGCTGATGAAACTTTACTTAACTTCATAATTAAGAGTTTTATTATTTTTCAAACAATGTCTAATATTGTGTTTTCATATACTTTGCTTTTCTATTTTACTCTCACCCCCCCCCCCCCCCCAATATCGCAACTCGATTGTTCATGCATTGCAAAAAATGTAGTTTTTGATGCACTCACTAGCAGAAAGTTTATCTATCTGTAAGAAAAAAAATCATTTGATCAATCATTTTACTCATGCTGACGCTGCTGCTGCTGCTCTGCTGCTCTGCCGCTCCCCTGCTGCTGTTTCTCGTTGTTCTAAAACGACATTCTACTGAATCTTCAAGAGCTGTCTACTAGAGAGATAGAGAGAGAGAGAGAGAGAGAGAGAGAGAGAGAGAGAGAGAGAGAGAGAGAGAGAGAGAGAGAGAGAGAGAGAGAGAGAGAGAGAGAGAGAGAGAGAGAGAGAGAGAGAGAGAGAGAGAGTCTTTGATATAACAAGTGAGTATTGTTTTTATTTATTTTGCATATAAGGGTCGCACACATACACACACTATGACTTTTAATTCAAAATCTTTAACTAAACTTCTCGCACTGTAGTTAATACTAAATTGCATTATTTGTTGGATATTTGTTAATTATGTCTATGTGAATATTGTTTTAATTATTTAAATCAAACGCTAAATTTAGCAGCAATTGTCAGAGAGTTTTAAAATATTTTATTCTAGCAGAACATCATTTTCGAAGTGCTATGCTAGAAAAAGAGGACGTGCGCGATATTACATCATAGTGTGATTTTTGTCACGCTCTTCCTTTATTTATTATTATTAAAATAGAATTTCATAACTCTATATGCATCAATTATCACACTTTTGTACCAGTGTATCAAATATACGAAAATTTATAAATTACACATTTTAGATTATGATGTTGTAGTTTGTCCGAAGCAACAATCACTATTATTTATAGTCGGGTAATGCTTTTTCAATCTTTTTCCAAATTACCACCTTTACTATAGACTGCTCTGATCTCGCGAGGAGGTTCGCTGATCTGCGTCTGGACAATTGGACGACTCCCTCGATGATCTCACTCCTGTGCTGGAGCCACTTATTTTATTATTTAATTTTACTCTTAAACTATATGCATGCAGGGACTCAGGATACTATTTACTGAATGATTCGTTATACTTGAACTACCAATTGGTATTTGTTGCCTAAGAACTTATTCTAACTGTTACAATTAATTAATTAACATACTTTGACCAACTATATGATTGACCCCGAGTTACTATTATTACAGTAATTATATCCCCGATTTCACTCGAAAATAATGGGTAAAATAACCCCAATTACCCATTTTTCTCGAACAACTTTAATTTACACCGTCTCGACTTTTAAACCCCAAAAACATCTAAATGAACTAATTACCTAATAAATAAATTACCCTCGCACTTATTTGCACAATAATCACGATATCTATCTGCACGATTCGTCAACATAATCTGTAAATCTGCACGTGGCCCCTCGCTCAAAATGGCCACCCTTAGCCCCTTTTTGCACACACACCGAGCCGAACGCTTGCTGAAACGGAAATAAAACACCTGCGCATGGAACCCGAATCTGAAACAAATACAAATTCGCGGAAACCCTCTCACGAACAACACCACTTCAACAACTTCTTCACCACACTCTCGAACTTACTGCAGCACCTATAGCTGAAACAAATCAAATAATACTGTAAAGACCTCACCAAATGATTTTTGGAGTACATAGACTAATTCCCAGTAGATCAATTATAATGCCGGGCGCTTTGTGGGCGAAGACTCGCCGGTCGTAATTAATCGACTCACGTTGAATAAATCTCCAATCCAACCAATTATCTCCTCCAAAATCAATTAACACTCCTCCACTTCCAAAAACCACTCGGTTATAACTATGGCCTGTCTCGTACCGCTCTTCATGCTCTACCTCAAAAAGTGCTCTCTGAAAAATGCTGCTGAAATTAACGTCGTACATGTAGCTTGTCCGAAGCAGAATGGGCAGGCGGAAGGACTCTCGTCCTCTCCTCGTGGCGTCCCTGCGCTTCAGCGTTCTCTATTTTCCATAACTCGATATTCCTATCTCCTTCTTGCCCACCTGTTCATATAGGCCCAAACTCGATTTCCACTCAACTAGTAATCGGAGGTTAAGTACTACTCGAGTTTTTCCTCATCAATATGGCCCCACTCGACGCGCTTAATTTGAATAATAAAAGTGCGCTCTCTGTACTACATCGCTTTTCCGATAAGCATCTCTATGCTTAACTCGATGCATGCTCCGCTCGTTCCAGGTCCCTCATATAGGTAGACCTGAACGCGCGCTCGATTGCTCGCTACGTCAGCTATGTAGACGCACTCGGTCTCCCTCTCCCGCCGCGTGCGTGCTTGCTTCTTCTCACACGTTCTGTCAGCATCGCGCCTCACAGCTGGGTTACGGCCTTACGGCCGTCATGTCTCTTCTTCGCTCGACTCGCTTTCGGCTGTTAGCCGCTTCCTCGCACTGCGAGCACGCTCCTCCGGCCACCCGCGTTCTCGAGTGTGTTAGTGTGTTTGTGAAGTAGTCGTCTGCTGTCTAACTATTGGCTATCATGCGCTCGTCCGCCTGTGTCTCCTCTCGCTCGGTCTCTCTCTCTCTCTTTCGTGCTGCTGCTGTTGCTGAAACAGAGAAGAAAACAACTCGAGCACCACGACGTCTCCGTCTGCTTCGCATCCTGGAGCTATCCAGCTTTGGCTGGGGCCCCTTTCTCTGCTTGCTGAGTTAGCTGCTGGGCTGTCATCAAGCGTGCGTGTAGTGTACCTGCTGTTGCTGTGTGTGTGTCACACCGTTGATCTTCCCCCGTGAACATGGAATAACATACGAGTGTGATTATTAATTATTCATAAAAAATTATTATAAGAATTAGTCCTGAGAGGGCACTTGCTGCACTATGTATTGAGCGTGTGGCGCGCATGCGCGCTCTCTCTCCCCTTTTCTACCGTCAACGGTTTTCTCCGCCTTCGGCAGTATACTGTGTGACGCCGCCGCTCACAGACAGAGCTGGAAGCACCTATGGGTTTGCTCGTCTTTTCTTTTTTACGTTTAGTTCGTTCTTGTTGTTTAATAAAGCTTCGGTGCTTAACTACATACACCTGGTTAATTATTCTTTCGTCCACCTGATCCATTCAGGTTATGGGCCAGTGAGGCTGGACGTTCCACGGCGCAAAGAAGGAAAAGGTTCGGCAAAAGCGCGCAAGTGTGTTGGCCCCGTCGGTGTGCCGCTGCACGTCTTTTCTTGTGTGGTGAAAGAGTGATAAAGGGTAGGAGACGAACTCAAGGGCTAGTGCATATAGCACGCCCGTATCCTTTATCAAGCAGCTAGGAGCTGTTGCTGTTTGGAGACAGCGAGTCGACCAACGAGAAGCCCGTGAGACAAAGGGCAGCATGACGCAACAAGTGGCTATTGCCGGTTCGTCAACCAGTAAGTAAAATATTAAAATATAGTTATATTAGCTATTTTAAAATATTAGTTATTTAGAACTTCATGACGAGCGGTTAATTACCTAAAGGAAAAGTGTAATAAAATTTTGCTTAAAAGAAAGGAAACAAGATAAATTCACTTGATCGGAAAAATTAAACTTTGTAGTTATACAAAAATCAATTACTGTTAAAGAAAAAAAATAATTAAAAACGTAATTATTTGAAAAAAAAAAAAAAGAAAACTGGATTAATAAAAGAAAGCAAATATATTTTTCGAGCTCAGAGAAAGAGACGCGATTTGTTGTTGAATTCCTAGAAAGAAATAAAACCGCTAAAAAAGTGGGGAGGTAGCGCACCACAAGATGGTCGCTGTATTTGACTAAAAGGAGAGAGTTTGGCATAGCGGAAGCTGGTTGCTGCCTGCACGAGGGACGCTGCGGTGATCATGCGCTGCGAGAGCGAGATAAAGAGGGAGAGAAGGACGGTTTGTAGAGGCTCCCGCGCAGGCCTGGAAGGGGAGAGATATTTTCTCGTGTCTTCTGCCTCGCGCGTGCGGCAAGCGTGCGCGGTGAGCGTGTAGGCCTGGAGCATAGGCAGGACGGAGAGACTCGCTCAGCTATAGCTTGAGTAGAGCAGGAGAGACACCGCTCTCCGATTCTCTCTGTCTTCCTCTCCTTCGTGAGACGGGCGCGTTGTTCTGTACTCGCTTATATATGCAGCCGGACTGCGGTTAGATAACAGTGCGCGACGTTACCGACCCAGAGTCGAACAATGAACGTTCTTTATTTGAATAAACGGTTGTTTATCTCATTATAACATTAAAAATTAAATAAACAAAAGAAAGTTTACAATATTTAGTCACCTTGATTTCAGTCACAATTTATATAGATATATATAAAGAAAATTTAAATGAATAAAGTGTATTATAAACTCAAACTTATTCACTTGATAATATTCGTTAGAGACCAATTGAATATTCTAATGCGGACGACTTCCGGTCCATAATTCTGAGAGAGTGGGACAACACGGAGGCTCAATAGGCGCGTGATGATCTCTACACGCAAGACACTGTCACCCTGCTCAGAAAGCCGGACGGATCGCTGTACTTCTGGCGGACTGAGCACCAGCTCAGAAGATTCGACGACTTCCTCAGCAGAGAGGAGAGGGACCTGATAAATAGAGTTTGGTCGGCTAGGGAGAAGTTTTACAACTTCAACCTAGTATTCTCCCCAGAATTTATTACTAGATGAGAGGTGATGGGGATGATAGAGGAGCAAAATAAAATATTTCTCAAAGGTATTGAGATACTGGTGAGCAAGCTGGTGATGCCCACTCGTCCTCAGGAAGCGATAGCCTCGGCACCACCACCTGCTGCGAGCAGTGAAAGCATCGATCAACCAAAGGAGAAGGGCTCTCCAAAAGTTTCGCCAAGGGTCAAAGAGGATGTCATCTTGACCACTCCATATGTGATAAAGGTGACATCAACACCCTTGCCGCCAACTCAAGCCCCGAGAAGACGGGTGGATGACTTGTACGAAATAAACATTGATATTCGGCCGAAATTAAGCGACTCGGAAGGTCCGCGGATAAGGAGAAGGGCTTTGGAGGAAGTAGAGATCTCCGAATACTCATCGGAAGGTGACGTTGTATATGGGGAGGTTGATCATACTCAAACTGAGACATCTGATCTGGCTCAGACAGTCAGAGGAACGGAGAACTTCAGATTCTTGGAGGGTCGCGGGTCGAATCCTGCTACGATAAGGTAAGAGACGATGCTAGAACATCAGAAAATTTGACAAAAGATAAATTTATAGCGAGTTTGATTAATGAATTGGTTGAAAATAAAATTAAACTAATTTTAAACGAAAAAGAAATAGAAAGAATAAAGAAATGAAAGAAAATAGTTTAACTAGCTTAACTGACCAATTGAAACTAGAAATTTCAAATAGAGCTAATCAAATATCTAGAAATTACAATCTATCTACAAATTCAAAATTCGAAATGTTTGAAGATTTTCTAAGATCCGAATTGAGAATTAAGAAATTGTCCTACATTTTGGAAGATAACTTCAGTCTCTCACTAGATGAACAAAAGATAGCAGATGATAAATTCAAAGTTCGCGATATTATAATTAACCGGACTGACACCGAGTATTACAACAAGATTATTAACTTGTCCGAACCAAAAGAGATTTTGACAAAACTAAAAGAAGTAAAAAGATTTGAGACACGTACCACGAGTATAACTGCTAGAAAAGATCTACTTTCTCTGAAATATCAACCCGGTAAAGAATCTGCATCTGATTTTTATGATAAATTCCAAGAAAAGGTAAGAGTGTTCGAAAATATCCTTGATGCAGGTGAATTATCTGAAAAAGAAAAGAGAGACTATTTCATTCAAGCTGTGGCAAGTGCTGTTCCCGAGATAATCACAACTGACTACGTGTATACAGAGACTACGACAAAAGAAATGTCGTGCAATCAACTTAAACATTTTTTATTACACGTTGATGCTTCCAAGACAAGCAAAGAAACAGTGGCTCCTGTAAAGGCTTTTTACACGGCCCGCAAAAGGCCTGGCCCAGAACGGCAAATTTGTAGAGGATGTGGCATGGAGGGTCACATTCAGCAGAACTGCCCGCACCCGGGAAAAAGGGTATGTTACAATTGCCTGAAACTGGGTAGCCATCTGGCCGGCGAGTGCCGGAAGAGAAAGGCAGATAATGAAAAGCCAAAAGATTTCTGGTCACAACCATCCGAGTCCAAAAGAGGACGGTGGACCTCCCAGAGAGGGAACAAGGCTGCAATGTCTGCAGGAAAAGACTGGCGACAGTCGAAACCTTCGGCTCCTGCTCGATCTGACAGAAGGTCAGGTGCTTCAACTTCAAGAAGAGGCACAAGATGTGGCTTCAGCAGTCGAGGCCCAGGTCGTGGCCGTGCCCAGGGCAGAGGAGGACAGATGCCAAATTCAGGAGGCCAAGAGAATCCTGAATGGGCGTCGTCATTTCAGGCCATTGCCAGCAACTATGAAGGTGTTAATGATAAAAATTGTACAATTAATAATAGCGATATGTTAGTTAAATTTATAGCAGATTCTGGTGCAACTGAGCACCTGAGTAACACTAAAATGTATTTGAATGCATTTGATAGTAGAGCAAAATCATAAATAGAATGTGCGAACAAAGACAATAGTTTTGAAACATCGGGTATAGGAAAAACTAAAATAATAACCAGAGATAATAATATTTACACTCTAAATAACATTTTATATTCACGACAATTGAAGGCATCGATTCTAAAACGTCCTTAGCGCTCGGCTCGGGTTGCCGCTATATACAAATTGACGTCATGGTGACCAATTTTTAAATTTGCGGAAATGAATTTTTAAAAATAGCATCGTATAGAGGATAAAAAATGGCAACATTTTATATATATATACTTTGTTTGTACAATGTTTAGTATTTGAAAAATGAAAAATAAAAACGGCAAAATTTTAAATCTTATTTGCACTACGTTTTTTAAACTTAACTCGCTGCAGCTCCGACAAATATGAACGGATCTTGCTCATTTTTTGAATAATCTCGTAAAATAGTCTAGCGCTGCTGATAAACTCATAGATAGTTAAATATTAAATATTTTTCTTTCAACAATTTAATTGCAAACCAGTGAGTTACCTTTTATATGGTTAAGTATATTCAACGAAAAAAAGTATCGAGGGAAGTTTAAGACTCAGTGAACTTTCAACGAGACATTTGTTTGTTAACATTTGAAGAAGTTTCTCAGAAAATGACAGATCAATTGGATGAAAAGTGGCAAAGATAGAGCGATTTTGAAGTTGTTGAATTTTTAAATCTTTGTACGAAAGTTTTAGAAATTATTGTTAATTCTAAATGTTATATACACTAGATAATAAATGGTTATAATAAAGCGTTCAAATGAAATTCACACACATTAAAAAGAATATTGCAGCGTAAATGAATTGAATAGTAAATTACAATCTTTAAAAATATAAATTTCTGGGAAACATAAATTTCACAGATTTTTGACATTGTTCAGTAAATTAGAAACTTCAAATAACTAATACTTATATTTATTTATATTTCTACATTAAGATTTATTTACAATTTAGTCGCAATACATACAACGCGTTTCAAAAACATATTACTTTTTTTTTCCTTTTATTGTTTTTGTTTTCTTTTCTTTTTTATTAATTTTTAATTCTAATTTTTGCTTTTGTTCGTCGCTTACTTTTCTTCTTTTTGTTGAGACAACTTCCGTTTATCGAACTTTTTTGTTACCATGTTCTTCTTTCACATTCCTTGTTTTACTGACAACAGTTTTAATAGAAGTTGTTTTTAAAATTTTGTCACCAAAATGTTGCTCATTAGTAGTACAAAATTGCAATAAATGTTTAAAATCCTTTTCTTTTTCTTTCGTTATTCCTACCTTTTTAGCTAATGATACTTTCGACAAATCTACTTCATTGCTGTTTCTTAGTTTAATTGTAATTGGATTGCCATCATAATCGTAATACAAATCAATTTGTCCGTTAGGAAAATATACAATTCTAACAACTTTGCTTATTTTAATTACATTTTTCTGCAAGTCTTCGTCTTTCGCAAACAGTTTTTCATAATCTTTTACTTCGCACTGTGAAATAGCAATCATTTCGAATGGAGGATTTCTAATTCTTTTACGTCCTATATTGATCGACATTATGCCTATAATTTATTTAGCAAGTAAAACGTTTTTTAAAAAGATTAAAGAAATTAACAAATTTGTGAATAAATGCAGCTTGTAAACGAACAAGAAAATCAGTGTGATTTCAATGCGAAACGAGTTCGACTTTGTTTTGTTGATTTCAGGATAACTTTTATCATGTTTCTTAAATTATTTCTTATTCTATGACTGACATACACTGAGCGTCATGTATCGCGCAGACCCGCTAATGTTCGCTCGCATCGTGCAAGTTTGGCAAAATCGCTCTATCTTTGCCACTTTTCATCCAATTCATCTGAAATTTTCTGAGAAACTTCTTCAAATGTTAACAAACAAATGTCTCGTTGAAAATTAGTTGAGTCTCAAACTTCCCTCCATACTTTTTTTCGTTGAACATACTTAACCATATAAAAGGTAGCTCACTGGTTTGCAATTAAATTGTTGAATGAAAAATATTTAATATTTAACTATCTATGAGTTTATTAGCAGCGCTAGACTATTTTCCGAGTCTATGCAAAAAATAAGCAAGATCCGTTCATATTAGTCGGAGCTGCAGCGAGCTAAGTTTAAAAAACGTGGTGCAAATAAGATTTAAAATTTTGCCGTTTTTATTTTTTTTTCAAATACTAAACATTGTACAAACAAAGTATATATATAAAAAGTTTCCATTTTTTGATCCTCTGCACGATACTATTTTTTAAAATTCATTTCCGTAAAATTGCAAATTTTGGTCACCATGACGTCAATTTTGATATAACGGCAGCCGGGCCGAGCGCTAAGGACGTTTTAGAATCGATGCCTTCAATTGTCAAATAATTTATTATTACTAAGACGTTTTGTCGATCAAGGCTTAGAGATATACTTGAATAATAAAAGAATAGATATTTATGACCTGGAACTAAATAAAACAATCATAACAGGAAAATATGAAGAATCATTTTGGACTTTGAGGTTAGTCATAGAAAATAAATCAAAAGAAACCGATAAAAAACTATTAGATCCAAAAATTGAAACATTTTATAATACTAGAAACATGAAAAACACAGAGAGTATAGATAGCCAGTTAGAGGTTATAAAAGAGAAAGAAGCTCATAAAACAAACATACAATCGAGTAAAAAGAAGACAGAACATGAATTCTTGAACACGTCAGAAAACAGGAAAACTCATATAGTAAATAGCGAAAATAACGACTTAAAAGAGAGTAGTACAGTAGAGTCCGAATAAATAACTAACAAATCTTTTGACATTAATATTTCAGAAGCAATAATGTGGCATATTAGACTTGATCATGTATCAAAAACTTATCTTTTGGCAATTGCAAAGAACAATAGTGATATAATTAACTTTGAGAATATAATTAAAGATACGACGATTCAAGAATGCGAGATCTGTCTTCAGACGAATAGCGTCAAGCTACCATTTGTGAAAATAAGAATGAGAGTCAATGTACCGTTACAAATTGTACATGGTCACACTATGGGTCCGATAAGCCCAGTGTATCGCCCTGGAAAGTATAAATTTGTTTTAGTTCTAGTAGATGATGCCACACGAGCGGCATTGGCATTCCCTATGCAATGTAAGTCAGATGTGCCAGAATGCATAGAATCGTTTGTTAAAAGCATGCGAAACCTGATTGGATCTGATGAAAAATTCTGCTTTCTCAGGTGTGATACGGGCACAGAATTTACGAGTTAGGCCACACAAAATATACTAGATAAATATGGTACTGAATTACAATTAGCTTGTCCTGATATACCGCAACACAATGGTGTTTCTGAAAGATTAAATAGAACACTAGAAAGCAAGGTTAGAGTCATGATGCTTGATTCAGGTTTACCACATTCTTATTGGGCTCTCGCAGTTAAATCTGCTGTGTATATTTATAATAGAACTTCGCATAAGTCGATCAACATGAAAACACCTTTGAGTGAAATTCTCACCAAACAATCAGATTGTTTAAACCAGATCAAGCGTTTTGGCTGTACAGCGTATATAAAGATACCTCGAAACACCGAAACCAAATTTTTTCCTCAGGCTATGCTAGGTTTCTTGATACGGTATTTGAGTACAGAATATACTATACTCATGCCGGAAGAAAATAAGCTATATGGCAGTAAACATATAAGATTTGTAGAAAACAAGCCATACAAAGACTTCACAGACAAACACACTGCTACAGACACGAGATTTAAGCTTTACAGAATCATCGAAAATCATTGATTTAGATAGCCAGAGCCATGAGCTTACAGCTGAGAACCAGATAGAAGTCACGGAGACAAAATGAAAGAGGGGTAGACCGAAAAAGAACTCAGAAGCGATATTTTTCCTGTGTGAAACACCAGAAACTGAAAACTTAGATGTCCGCGAGTTCAGTGATTTAAAATATCACGCGCTTCTGGCAAAAATCCAGGGAGATGCGCAGACTTATAGAGAGGCTATGAGTTCTCAACAAAGTGAATTTTGGATAGAAGCTATAAGAAATGAATTAGATTCGATTAGAAACAAGCAAGTTTACACTGTAGTAGAGAGATCTAAGATACCGATGGGAAATAACAAACCCAACATTATTGACTCGAGATGGGTATTTAAAAGGAAAATAGACGAAAAAGGAGAAACAAAATATAAAGATAGATTAGTCATACGTGGATTTAAAGATAAAAATGTGTATGATTTGCGTGAAACGTATGCTCCTGTATCTAGAATGTCACTGATTAGAGCTTTCTTCTCGATATGTAATAAATTTATATTTTAAATCAAATAGTTGGATGTCGATACCTCTATGGAGAGCTGTCAGAGGGCATATACTTGGAAATTCCAGAGGGAGTACAAGTAGATAACGACAAGAGAAAATGTTTTGTATGGAAATTAAACAAATCTCTTTATGGCCTAAAGATAAGTCCGAAAAAGTGGAATGATAAGTTCACTAGCATAATGATAACGCTTGGATTTAAGGCAAATGAGATAGATCCATGGCTATACATTCAGCAGACTAATGTAGGCATTGTGCTAGAAATTTTGTATGTTGATATATTACTCGCAAGCCCGAATGGCAATGTATTGAATGACATAAGTAGAAAACTGAGCCGAGAGATCAAAATTAAAGATTTAGGAAACCATAAGGAATTTTTAGGTATAAAAATTGAAAGAAATCTGCAGAAACAAGTAATAAAATTAAATCAAACTAAGTTTGTTGACAAAATGTTGAGTAGATTCGGGTTTGACAAATGTAGACTGGTAAACACGCCTATGAAACCTAGTGATGTCACTAGCCATGATAGGAAAGAGAGGGAGGAAAGTGAATATGTAGAAGAACGTATACCCAATAGATATATACAGAGTAGCTGTTGGATCACTTTTATATTTAGCTAGCGCGACTAGACCTGACAATAATACAACGAATAAAATGATAGCATATTCGGATATCACCTTATCAGACTGCAAAGATTCCTTGACGACATGTGGATATGTGATTAAGCTGTTTGGAAACGCTGTAGCTTGGAGGACGCATAAATAGGAGAGCGTTGCTCTATCCACTTACCAAGCAGAATATGTGGCTATGAGCGAGACTTGCCAAGAAGCGATGTCATTGCATAATTATGTACATATAATGGTAGAAAGAAACTGGTATCCGATTACTTTGTATTGCGATAATATGTCAGATATCTCATGTGCAATAGTGAGTGGTGGCAATAGATTAAGACACATGGTGGAACGTAGAGAACACTATGTAGAAGAGTGTGTAAATAAAGAATTCATTGAGATAGATTGGGTAAACTCTAAAAATCAACTTGCAGACATCTTCACGAAAGTTCTGACTGTTCAATTGCATGACAAATTAACTTGTAATATAATGAATATGAATGTACAATATTAATGATTTGTGTTTCTTTCTGTTTAGACTGTTCGGAGGATGAGACTACTCAGTTTGAGAATGAGGAGTCATGGGACTGAGAGTGTCGCAAGTGAGAGGTAGTGTAAAAATTAGTCCTGCGAGGGCATTTGCTGCACTACGTATAGAGCGTGTGGCGCGCATGCGCGCTCTCTCTACCCTTGTTCCACCGTCAACGGTTTTCTCCGCCTTCGGCAGTATGCTGTGTGACGCCGCCGCTCACAGACAGAGCTGGAAGCACCTACGGGTTACCTCGCCTTTTCTTTGCTACGTTTCGTTCGTTCTTGTTGTTTAATAAAGCTTCGGTGCTTAACTACATACACCTGGTTAATTATTCTTTCGTCCAACTCACTACCTGATCCCTTCAATTATAAAGCGTGAGTTCAGTGTCGTTGTGCATGCCGGATTCGGCTCCGTTCCATTGTCCCGTTGTTTGTTTAATAAATAATAGTTTTCCCTATCTTGACCCAACCTCATCTAACCTAACCTTCTCCGATGCTACCTATCTCTCTATTTCAGCAGTGCTTCTCTTCAGCATATGTTATTTTCAGGCTACTTCTCTTTTACAAGAACTTTATTTATAGGTACTGCTTAACTATATATATTCTTGTGGCATTGTACATGCCAAAATATAAGAGAAAGAGGATAAAAGACATCTTAATATACATATTATATATTTTATTAAAATTATGAATAGAATAAATCAAATTATTACGTCTAATAGTAATTTACTTGAAAACGGTGTTAATTGCAATAATCCCTCTACAACAATTGAATAATTTTGCCCAACTGAAAGTGATGTTGAATTTACAGTTTCTCCCGTCTCTTTATTTAAACTCTCGGCTTTAGTTATAACATCTAGATTAAAAAATGCTCTAGACATTCAGCATTTGCCCTTGAAAAGAATAATGAAAATCCATTTATATATTAGGGGTGTGCAAAAGTTATCGGCGCTACATACCGATGGCGTTGTATGTCCATCCGACCTCAGTTTTCTGTTACACTCATCTATGTTGAATGTACTTTCCAATGACTACAAAATTTTGTGAATGAACCTTGGTTTTCCTGTTTTAAAAAATGAATGTCGATAAAGTTAATATTCGGCACATTTTGCTTTATGAGTTTCGTCTGGATATAATGGCAGCAGAAGCCCACAGAAATATTTGTTCTGTATATGGAGAAGATGCCTAGAATTCGAGCACGTGTCGTGAATGATGTTCAAAGTTTAAAAACGGTGACTATAACCTGATGATTTGTAAACATTGCTCAATGAAGATAACACCCAATCTAGTGTACAATTAGCTAAACGTTTACAAGTTGATCATACAACAGTTCTGCGATGGTTTCCTGAAATGAGAAAAATACAAAAGGAAGGAAAGTGGATCCCGTACGCACTCTATGAAGATATGGCAACACAAGAGATGAACATGTGTATATCGCTGCTTGCTAGACAAAAAAAAGAAGAGCTTTTGATGAAAACTAGTGACCGGCGATGAGAAATCGATTTATTACACGAATCTGAAGCGCAAGAAATATTGGGTAGACCCCGGTCAACCGATGATATTCACGCCACGACGAAACATCCATGACATGAAGGTTCTGCTGTGCATCTGGTGGGCTGAGAGAGGCGTACTGTATTATGAACGATTAAAATCGGGAGAAACGGTTACCGCCGAACGCTACAGCTATCAACTTAACCGACTAAGCCAAGAATTACAGAAAAAACGACCGTTTACAGGGAAAGGATCACGACTAGTTGTACTCCTTTATGACAACGCTCGTCCGTACGTGGCTAAGGCGACGCAAAATCAATAATAGAACTTGAATGGGAAGTTTTACCACACCCGGCGTATTCGCCAGATCTTGCTCCTACTGACTGCCATTTGTTTCGGTCACTGCAATACAATCTGAGTTGTTCACAGTTCCGCAGTGTAGAAAAAGTCAGGAAATGCATTGATGACTTTATCGACTCCAAACCATAGGAATTCTTCCGAACCCGAATTCACGAGTTACCGGTCAGATGGCAAAAGGTCATAGAAAGCAAGCTAATAAATTGTTCCATCGTCATCGGAATTTTAATCGTATGTCTTATACGCATATCGTGCTGCAAGAGATGTAAAGACAATTTATTTCAAAGAAGAAATACAGAAAATTGCATTCAAACACTAGATAGCTTCGTTTTAAGTCATTATACTTTCTATAGTAAATTTATCGAATCACCCACGCTAAAAAATAACCGCCTATGGTACATTAAGTATTTAAATACATATTTATATAAAGTAAAAAGAAAATCACATAGTAATTTAAAACAGAATAGATGCTATTCGAAAACAATAAATAATAATGCAATTGTATAATTTGAATTATATTATTTCAGATATAACCCATCAACTATTATTAAGTAATTATAAAGTTACTGAAGTTAAATAAAATAATCCTTTTTGAAAATGGAATCTCTAAACGCAGTGGCTGACTCGAAATTTAGAGTACAAGCGACTGAATGAATTAGCTATTAATCATAAATACAAGGTTACTTTACCGATTACGGTAAAAAAATACAAACTCGATTGTGATTACACCTTCTACATATACTTACCTCAGAAATTAACTGACTTTTTAGACAATAATAGACCTCTTGAAGGAGGAGCATACAGTGTTGGATATTATTTATGTTCAGATCATCATATGGATAAATCTGTTTATGATTCTTATCAAGGATACGACTGTGCAAAGTGGTTTACATCGAAACTTTTGGAAATTATGCTTATGAAACAAATATTTTTTATTTTTTTAAATAATAATTATGATAAAATTTAATTATTTGCTTTAAGGTTTTAACATATAAAAAGCTAATGAGAGATTTAACTACTGAAGAAGGGACACATTTTAAAAATCAAGAAAAATGTCACATCTCCAATGAAGAATTTACAGGATTACATACGAAAGTTACAGATAATTGCCATTTAAGCAGTAATTATCGTGGTATTGCACATAGCAAATGTAATATAAATTTTCAGCTTTCTTTTTGTCTACCTATATTTTTCCATAATTTGTCAAATTATGATGCGTAATTATAAGAGATACAGCGAGTACTTTTAATAGTAATATTACCGTATTCCTGCACAATTATGAAAAACAACATCACTATTATTCAAACTCTGGATAAATGTAAAGTATATTTGGCCTTTAAAGATTCTTATAATTTTTTAAGCAGTAGCATTGATAAATTATCGTCGTCTTTACATAAAATAGACATGAAACAGTTGTAATTACAATTTAAACATATTGACGACTATTTATTTAATTTATTAACAAGGAAAAAATTTTTTCCATACGATTACGTAAGAAATATTATAATGCTACAAGAAACTACATCATTACCCGATCACATTAATTTTTCTAATAAATTTAATAACATTAATATTTCTGATGAGGATTATAATCATACACAATTAGTATGGTTACATTTTAATATTAAAAATTTAGCAGAATATGTAGATTTATATTTATAAGCGGACGTTTTATTACTAGCAGACATATTTGAAAATTGTAGATTTAATTGTATAAAAACACACAATCTTGACTCAGCACATTACGTAAGACTTCTATCCTTTGCTTGGAATGCTTGTCTATTCTAATAAACTAGAATTAGAATTATTGACTGATATTGATCAAGTTTTATTTATCGAAAGAGAAATACGTGGTGGATTAAGTTAAGTATCTAAACGATACAGTAAAGCAAATAATATATATTTAAAAAATTCAATCGAATAATCGTAACTATCCCTCAACATTTTTAATTTATTAAGACATTAATAATTTATATGGTAATGCTATTTGTCAGCTATTACCGTATACAATTTTTAAATGGTTAAGCACGAAAGAAATTACAAAACGATTTATCCATCTGCCCTATTCGTGGAAAACCTAGAATTTCAAAAAATGAAAAAATTTTATCTAGTTTAGAAGATAAAGAATTTTATATTATTCACATTGAAGCGTTAAAATAAACTCTTTCGCATGGTATTATATTTAAAAAAATCGATCATATACTTTCATTTTCATTTTCACAAACCAAGTGGTTAAAAAAATTCGCAGATCTCAATGTTGATTTACGACAAAAAGCTACTAATGAATTTGACATAGCTATTTATGAATTATTTGTTAATGCTGTTTTTGGCACATCAATGGAAAATGTTAGAAATTATTTAGATATAAAATTATGTACAAAATGGGAAGGACGAACAGGTGCAGCTAAATTTATATCAAAAGTACATTTTAAAAAATCAACAATTTTTGATGAAAATTTACTAGCAATCGAAATGAAAAAAAATATGCTTTATTTAATAAACCTTGTAACCAATGTACTTTAGGTGCATATCGTAAATTCAAACACGCGAGAGAACAGCGCGGAGGAAGCGCAACACCGAGCACACGGGCCGGCGGAAGAATCGGCATTATCGTTACGGCTGCCGAACCGAACAGGAGCGATCGCCTTCCGACGGGAACATTTTGCGACATTCGCCGCGAGCGCATCCCGAGTGTATGTGTGAGAGAGATAGATAGATAGATATATAGATATAATATTTATTTGTAAATATTTACAAAACATTTGATACATGTCTTTTCACTTAAAATTTAATATCATATTGTTACTTAACCTAAAATGATTGCACAGATGCGACGTCAGGTACATAAAGTATTGCACTTCGTTGTCAAATAAAAGTCATGATCTCTACATCGTTCTTATTATATCTATCAGTCATTGGATAAATTGCATACATTAACAGTCGTTTTCATTCATACTAATAAATACATGCATACTCTTTAAAATTGTTTTGTTGATTGATTAAAAATAAAATAAATAAATAAAAATACATAAATATATCAATGAATTTGAATTTAACAATACAAGATAAGTTATCACAAAAAATTAAACAAATACGAAAATAGAAAAATCAACAATGACAATTAATCCAAGCATGCAAACTATTTATTGACCGCCACCTTGAAGACTTTCAATGAAGGTAACGTTCGTATATGTCAAGGGAGTGAATTCCACAAATGCGCACCTTGTACTTGAAAAGATCTTACTCCAGTTTCAGTACGCATCTGCGGAATAGAGAGTTCTTTAACCTCACCTCTTACAGGGCGTTTCGATTCGTTCTTTTTGAAAAGCGGCTCGAGATAGACTGGCTCTTTTGTCCAAAGTACCTTGTAGATGGTTATCGCCATAAAAACGGCTCTTCGAGAGTCCACCCGAGTCCACTGTAATTGCTCCCTGTAAGGGGTGATGTGCTCATCCTTCCTAGCACCAATCACGTATCGCACACACGAGTTTTGCAGTCTTTGCAGCCGGCTACGAAGTTCGAGTGACGCATCTAGATACACCAGAGAGCAGTAGTCGAGATGCGGAAAAACAAGGGAGAGAGAGAGAGAGAGAGAGAGAGAGAGAGAGAGAGCAGCAAGCGGTGTGCATCTTCTCCAGGGCTCAACGGCACGGCCGCCGTCCTCCAGCTTCGCTGCCCCGTCGAGAACGAAGCCGCCTCATCACCGCCGGCCAGACATCGCAGCAGAGTGAGAGAGAGAGAGAGAGAGAGAGAGAGAGAGAGAGAGATAGAGAGAGAGAGAGAGAGAGAGAGGACGTGAGTGAAAGCAAAAGAGAGAGAGCACCGTCGAGCTCCTCACCGGCGCTCGCTAGCGCAACAAGTAAGTTTTAATTATTGTACATCGATAAACTACGTCTGAGGAAGCCGCGGAACGAGGCCCTTTCTTCGGCTCCTTGTACGCGTGACCGCGTTCACCAGCTTCTCTCGACGTTCTTAGCGCTACGTCCGAGAGACTCGGGGTTCGCGCGCGCCCCATTTGTATAATCTCAATAATAGAATATACGGGCTTTGTTAAACAGTAACTCCTCTCTCTAGTTATTAATACGACCTCACTGCCTGTCGCACTGTCCCTATCCTTACCCCCTGGTTTCGCAGGAACGATCCCGAGGCCGAGCTGGAGCTAGCCGGCTACACGTAGCCGCCGTACAAGAGGTACGCGCGGCTGAAGCCAGTTATACTCGCATTTTAGCAGGCAAGCTAAAGGTCGAGCATAGAGACGCGCGCTGCCTACATTGTTAATACAATAATATTAACATTCGACCTACTAGACAATCCTCCTGTTAAAACCTATATACGTAGGTATGTGTATTTTAGACTATGCTAAAGTACATTTGTATAAATATCACTACGATATAAAGGTATCTAATTTTAATAAAAATATATAATTAATGAAAACAGATGCAGATAGTCTAATATACGAAATTAAATGTGAATGCATATATGAATTTATGAAGTCGAAAATACGTGAATTTGATACTTCAAATTATTGTAAAGATAATATTTATAACATTCTTCTTGTTAACAAAAAAGTTATGGATCTAATGAAAGATGAAAGTGGTGGAAAAATAATACGAGAATTTATAGGTCTTTGCTCAAAAATTTACTGAATTCGTATGGACGATGATGAAAAAAGCGAAAGGTGTCAAATCGATAATTGTTAAAAATCTAATTAAGTTTGAGGATTATTATAATTGTTTATTTAATAATGAAAACTTATATTGCGACCAAAATTTTATTCTATCTAAAAATCATGAAATTATTATTGTTAAACAGCCAAAATTAGCCTTAAATGCGAGCGATGATAAAAGATGTATTTTAGAAAACACTACTACACATTACCCTGGAGATATATTGAACAATAAACATAAAATTATAATATGTATAATTGTTTTATTTACTTTGTTCCTATATTACAACATTTAATTTAATCCAAGAATTGTGACTTACATCTAAACCTAATCATTTAATAAATATTTCATTTTGTTTCTCTTTTAAATTTTTTCAATCAAATGTACATTTCGGTTTGCAACTTTTTGTCATTCTAATTCATAGAATCCGCCAAGAATATACACTTTTTAGCATCTTCTATTAAATAAGTTACTGGTGTTGTTTGTTGTACTGTTATAATTCTAAATATTTCTGTAGTCCAATTAGATGTATATGATGTTGCAAATAAATTTTTGTATATGGATATTGTTATATAATCTCTAATTTTATACTTATGTTTAACAAATTTGTTTTTATTTCCACCATAATAAAAACAGTTAACAATAATTCTTTTGTTTTCTTTTGTGTTACGTTTTTTGGAGCCATATTTATTATGGGACGTTTTGTTGAATTATATTCATTTGTTACTTTATCTATAATATTAATCCATTTATAATTTCCATTTAAAGAGAATAATTTGAATAGTTTTTCTTTCAACGTTCTATTAAATTGTTCAACAATTGAAGCTTTTAGTACATTATAAGTAGAATATAATTTAATATTATATTTTTCCAGCAATTTCTCAAAATTTGAATTATAAAACTCTCTACCCTGATCAGTGTGAATTTTTATTGGAACCTTACTGTTAAATATTTTACTAAATGCTTCTGTAGTGTCTTTACCACTTTTACTTTTTAAAGGTTCGGTCCACGCTTGCTTAGATAAAATATCTATAACAGCCAATATATATTTATATCCTCTATTAGTTTTTTTTTATAATTTTGTAAATCAATTAAATTAGTTTGCCAGCATTAATTCGACCCCCGAACAATCGCTTTTTTTCGGGGAAAGTTTTTGTGCGCGTGCACGTGCAACTGTTTAATAATTTGAGCTCGCCCAGCACTAATATTTATTGTAATATATATCTCATAAATAAGGAAAATTTGCGATATACATTTACATTTATACTAAAATAAGTAATTGTAATAATGATTTAAATTCTGTAGATGCAGTATTCAGTATAGAAAATGCAGTATATAAAAGTAGTATTTATTACATTAATTTAAAATACAGACAATTTTATAGATTTTTTCAAAGTACATAAGTTTGCGACTATATTAAATTTATCAGCATTGTTTAATATAACATTTCTAAAATGGTTTGTATCCATGCCCTTTTATTTTAAATTGAATAATTCTAACAGCTGATATATACAAATTATTTACGATTTTATTAATAATATTAATACAAGTTCTGGTAAGTAATCTCACTTCCCCTTATTTTCTGAACTCAAGTGGTTTCCAATGTTCGATTTTGTATCGCAATAGCTCGCAACATAGACATTTTAGTATAACTATGGGGCAAAATGGTTACTGATTCGTCGACTAGCAATGAGTAACCTTCCAACCTCTGACTTTTAGTATTTTACAAATTAAGTGATATTCAAATGAATTTCTCAGGCGAGGTGGTTGCTTCTTCTCCTGGTTTTTGAAACTCAATTGATTTTTGTAATTGATACTATTTTTACATATTGTAAATTAATTAATATTTTGATTTTCGTACTTGGTACTATTTCGACAATTTGTACATTAATTAATACTTTGATTTTTATACTTGGTACTACAAGATAATCCCTCCATGGTTGCATGGGTTGACGCGTGGCCGAGGCATAGACTTCCTGGCATGAGGAAGCGCAGCGGTCGTCCTGGTAGGGCTTGTAGCCGGATGACTTGCCAGTTCGCCCGGAAGTCGGAAGATGACTAAATGGTAACCGAACACACTCTACACACATTTACTCTTACAATCATTACCCTACACTTACCACACGCACTACACTCAACAAAATACTCAAACATCTTCTCTCGGTCGGTACGCTAGTTGTAAGGCAGATGCACAGAAAACCACTCGACCCGATTGTTCTCGCGCTGGAACAAGTTGGGAGTGTCCGGACCCCTGTTGGTTGTTCCCATCGACATGGGCGAAGGGCTGATGTGAGCCTAGTTCTTTCGAAGCGGTTAGTTCCGGCGCGGGATCCGAAGCCGGCCGCTTCGGACCCTGATCAGGAAGTGCGTATTGGGCAGGGGGATCGGAACTCCTGTTGCTCTGGATGAGTCCTGGTCCGGTCGTTTTTTCCGGGACCGGGAAAACGAAGGCTGGGCCTGAAGGATCTGGGGTAGGATCAAAGTATCCGAGGGTGCATTCATTCCTAGCTATTTCGGCCCGCCCCCCTACGCACGATGCGCCGGTTAACAATCAAGAAAGAAAATGTCCCTACAAAACGAAGTGATGAGCCAGAAGGCAGGTCAACCCCAAACCTGCCCAGAAGCGATGGTGGTAGTGGAGCTTCTTGCTCCAAAATCGCTACCAAGCGGCACACAACAGCTCAGCCGCCCGGTGGTAAGTAGCATTGAGGAGTTCATAAAGGTGATAGATGAAATTCTCAAAAATATGGGAAAAGCGTTGGAGAAGAAGCCCGTAGTTAATAACACTATCAAGCTCTCCATATCCTCGTTTCCTATCTCGTTGAACTTTTCGACTCTTGGAAGGACCGTTTGCTTCCCAACATCGAAGAGTGCAGCCGAACAGACACTTTGGGAGCCGCGGCTACCTCAAGCCAGTGGCCTCAAAATAGGGGGGACGACCGCTAGACATGGAATCCGACAACGCCGAGACTGTAGTCTCTGACAAGAAGGCTAAGGTCAATGGGCCGTCGGAAACCGACGGTTTTGTAACGGTCCAGTCCAGGAAGGAGAAAGCTGCTGCTAAGAAATCACAGCAGCAGCAGCAGCAGCAGCAGTAGGAGCTGCAACTGCAGCACAAACAGGAACAGCAAGAGCTGGAGAAACTGCGACAACAGCTGCATCATCACTCGCAACAACAGAAGCCACCGACAGCCAAGATACCGGCGAACAAGTAGATAGAGCCTTCTGAGTAGTCTCCCAAGAAGAAGAGGAGGAGGAGGACGCCTAGGATGCGACACAAGGCTGTCCTTATCCGTCCTAATGATGGAGTCTCTTACGCGGACGGTCTTTCGAATGTTCGCGAGAAGACCCCATTAGAGTGCCCAAAGACTGATGTATGTATCAGAAAAACCAGGGCGGACGATGTCCTGGTAGAGTTGGGCTCGGAAACCAATGACCAGGTATTGGGAAGCCTCGGAGACTCTCTCAAGAAGACAGCAGGTGATACAGGGGTCATGAAGAACCTGTCACCGAAGACGAGCATCGAAATCAGAGATCTCGATAGCCTCACCACCAAAGAAGAGGTGGAAGCGGCCGTCAAGAGGCTCTTCGACGAAACAGGAAACTCAATGGGTGAGATCAGTGTATCACTGACTAAACCCAATAGCAGGTAACAGCGGCTGGCCATCATAGAGATGGACTAGGAAAAGGCTGAGTTCCTGCTCGCGAGGAGCCGCTTGAGAGTCGGCTACATGAACTGTCGATTGAGAAGGTGGCAACGGCTGCAGCGGTGCGTTAGATGTCTGGGTTTCGGACATCAGGTACGCGACTGCAGAGGCCCAGATAGAAGTAAGGCCTGCTACAATTGTAGCGAGGAAGGCCACAAAGGAGCAGCCTGCAGAGCTGCCGAGGCAAAGTGCGACTTGTGCACGGCACTTGGAGTAGGTCAGGCTCATCTGGGCCACACCCCAGGATCAGGACAGTGTAGAGCGTTCCGCGATACGCTTAAGGCAGACTAAAGCGAAGCGTTAATGATGGACCGTATAATGGTCCTTCAAACGAATCTACACAGAAGCGACTTAGCCAACAGACTTCTGACTCAGTATAGAACTGAGAAGAAGCCTGATGTGCTACTAATCAGTGAGCAGTACCTCGACTGGAATGTACCTACATAATATCCAGATAAACTGGGTACTGTAGCAGTCTACGTGGACCCCCAAACCACCAGAGTTGATGAACATGGAGTCGGAAGTGGCTTCGTGTGGGTGAAAAGCAGAGACGTATTTTACGAGAGCTGCTATTATACCCCGAACGTCCGTATTGAGCAATTCAGGCGGAGTCTGGACGAGCTGAAAGGTGCGATCCGCGAGATGAAAGGCGAGATGGTTGTCGCCGGCGACTTCAATGCGCGAGATCGGAGTGGGGCATGCCAGAGCCGGACAGCAGAGGAAGGTCCATCATGGATATGGTATCCAGATTCGACTTGATAGTTCTCAACGTTGGGAACACGCCGACATTCAAACGGTAAAGGATTATAACTATTCAAAGTTTTATCTTGTGATTGTTCTAGTTTATTTCTTTTTTCTTTTTAAATCAATTAGTTTTGTTTTTAAATATTCTTCAATATCTTTTATTTTATATGATCCTGTTGGTATTTCTATTATCTCGTTTTCATTACAATAAAATTTATTATTAGAACTATCAATATTAGGTATTGAGTTAAAAGATTCAAAATTTATTAATGTTAATTCATAGTCTTTATTACCTAAGTCAATGGGCGGAAAATAATCAACTTCAATTCATGAAGATTTGCTTGTTAATGATATACTTAGTGACATTACAAATAATTATATTATTATTTTTACGAATTTTCAATTAAAAATTTTAATGAATGCTCACCACATTGAGTAGAATTAAAAGATTGATAACGTTTTCTATTATATTTAATTCTAACATTACCAAAATATTTTATTAATTATTTTGGAGGCTGTAAATTCCCAAAACTATCAAAATATTTAACTTTTTTAATTTCTTTTACATAATCAATCCAATGTGTGCCTGGTCCAGAAAAATCATCTAAATTGACTATTGCACGTTTATTTTTCTTCACTTTTTAAGAAGTTTATTATGCATAAAAACACCTCGAAAATTGGGAATATTTTCTGCAAATTTTATAATCTTAATATTATTTATGGAAAATTCTTTATTTCTTATGTTTCTTATTTGAGTGACATCCTTTTTTGCATGGTGATAAAAATAAGTCTCGTCCATCCATAGTTTTATTATATCTCTGTAGCTCTACAAATCGTTTTTTATTATTAGATATAACATTAATTATTTTAGCAATACCTGCAGCACCACCAGCCACTGATCCGATTGCACCTAATCTCGCTGATGTTGGTAAAAGAGGTAAAAATCCCCCGCATTTAGAAATAGGTAATTGTCTTAATTGAGAGATTTACTTTCTTCTTCTATTTCTATTTATCTTCTTCTGTTTTAATCCCATTCCGAATTTAGTTTTTATTTTCATATCTCCAGTAACTCTTAAAGCAGCAGCTCGTTTACTTAAAGTCGCATCTGTATATTTTACACGTTCAAGAGTTTTATTCAGTAAAAGTCTATCAGCAATATGACATTGATCTAACGCGTTATTAACTTTATATGCAATATCGTGATCACAACAAGCAGTATCTAATAAATTTATTCATCTATCTCTTCTTAATAAACTTTTTTTTAACTTAGTACCTGGTCTACAAATTGATAATCTGGGATGTGGATTTAAAGGGGTAATTTATTTATTAATTTATTTACATATCCACGACCTCTTGCTTTTTGGAAATACATATATGATAATTCCTTTTCATTGGTGCTGGTCCATCAATATGATCTCGCATCCACGGTTGATTACAATGTGTATAATACCTTAAACAGTTTTTCACATCGTTGTCTACTTTTAAGTATTCTGGTAACTTAGAATATATAACTTTAATGTCTTTAGCAAAATTATCAATTGAAACTTTTTTAGGGATATATTCAAGATGTTTTGACGATAAATTCCTAATATTGGAAGATGAGAGTAGTGAAAAAAACATTGCGATAACACGTACTATTTATTTTCTTGCTACGATAGTGCAATTTATAGATAAGTTTCACAAAGTGGGAAGTGGTAATCTTGTAACTCATTATACAACAAGCTACTTTACATTATTTTAATGATTTTTCCATAATAAGTTTCAAGGATAATATTAAATTTTACGCAACGTCATGTTTAAGAGCATAATAAATAGAAAGTAGGTCAAACACTAATTCTGGAAAAACAAATGCACTAATAAGTTTATTGATTAGTTCTAATGGTTTAAGATTTTAAAATCTTTATGTCTACTCTAAATCTCTAAATCAACCAAAATATTTATATCTTGAAAAATTTATGAGTAATTTAAAAAATAGAGGCTACTTTACTTTTTCAAACAATGAAAATATAATACCTCCTCATGAAGGTTTACCTAATCCAATATTTATTTTCGATGATGTTGCCTGTGATAAACAAGATATAATTAAGAGTTACTTTTCAATGGGTAGACATGCAAATATAGACAGTTTTTTATTTGCCAAAGTTACGCAACCATCTCGAAATATCTCGTAAAAGACAACGCAAATATGCTAATATTATAATAACAAGATCATACAAATATTCGTCATGTATATAATAATCATGTTAATACTAACATGACGTTGAATATATTTTATAATATGTGAAATAAATTTCGTCTCGTATATAGGATCATCGTCATCGTATCGTTTCATATTGTCCGGGTGCACCTGAGCAGATACGTCGGTTCGCGGCTTGTTCGGTGAGTGGTTCGGGTTTCGCGGTGACAGGCCGTTTCAAAGTGCGAGTCTTTGTGAAAGGAAACGCGGTTTATCCTTTTATTACGCGTGGCTCTTGCCACTTACGTTGCGATTCGTAGTCGACGCGAATCCGTGTGGCCCTTGCCACTACGATGCGATTGCACCTAGTGCGAATCCGTGTGGCTTTTGCCACTGCGACGCGATTGCACCAAGTGCTGTCCGTGTGGCCCTCGCCACGATAAAGCGGTCTCACGACCCGTAGGAGGTGCGCACTCCTGACTACACATGTATACACACACACACACACACACACATAGATCCACACTTATCTTCTCTCTACAACTATAAATATTACGAGAAGGGCTTTATGCCGCAAGGCTTTCCCTTCTAAAAACTAAATAAATTATTTTCCTTGTGACACAAAATTTACATCTTTATTTTTGTACCCAATTTTCCTTTCCTTTCCTTTAAATTCAAAACTATCGGGAATTTACCGCGTTGGCAAATTCTCGGTCACAGTTCATGGTGCCTCCTGTGAGGTGTGTACGTTACACACAAAGATTCTAGTGAACATCAAACGAAGTTCCTACCCAAGGACAAGGGGTTCATTCCGAACATCGCTGCCGATCAAGGCTAAGTCTCATTTTTTTAGTGAAATTAGTCCACGGATAAATTTAACTTACACGTGCTTTGTGCTTGGGGAGGGTATTCGGCGAGTCGATAGAAAGAGCCGGCGCGCGAGCATTCAATTCGATTACGACCGCGCGCAGAGTTTGCTTATGTTCGTTTCGCATTCGTTTATAGGGAACTAAAGTCAACAAGCGGGAAAACGTGACCGAAGACAATGTCTAATCGAGTCACGTTCATTGCGTAAAAGCGCGCGGCTTTGATCAAGCAGCTTGATGCGCTGCAGAATTCGATGGCGCGAGACGATTTCAATCTCGTCGAGGCGCGCTTGCGTTTAGATCGCGTTCGAACGTTGTTCCACGCGTACGAGGAACTGAACGACGAATTGGCGCTTTTAGAGATGGACGCGGAGGGCGTGGAACAAATGGAAGAGATTAGAAACGCGTTTTACACCGTCGCGGCCAAGATCGAATCCGCCAATAGGGTTGAATGCACAATTGCATGGGTCCCAGCGCCGAGCGCTCGCTTTCGTTTAAAAACACCTTCAAGGTGATGGTCGAGTCACGCGCGGATATCACAGATCTGGTGAAGTTCATGTATCTGAAGAAGTCTCTCAAAGGCGAAGCCGCGAACAAGATTGGCGTGTACGACGTAAGCGCCGCGAATTACCAGAATGTGTGGACGTTGCTCACAGAACCGTATGAGCGAAAGCGCATCCTTCTGTCTAGACATCTCGAGGCTATCCTGGAAATTCCTAAGTTGGTGAACACGTTATCTAAGGGTTTGTCGAAAATGGTTGACACGGTACGTCAACACGTGACGATGCTCGGGTTACTCGATTTCGATGTCCCCTATTACGTTATCGTGCGCACACTAGAGAAAGTATTACCAAACGACATCCGATTGAAATGGGAAGAATCGTTATCGTTGGACGCGATCCCCACTCTTCGAGAGTTTTATATGTTCATCGGGGGAGTCGTATTTCGGTTGCACACCATAGAACACGATACCGTGAACAACAAGAGCGCACGATTGGGAAAACCGCAGAGTGATCACGAGACCCAGAGCGGTAAGAAGAAGAAGAAGCTGGAAACGGGAGCACGCGCGCTCACGACGTATACATCTAATCCGTGCCCTCAGTGTCAGGCGGATCACCCTCTCTATCGCTGTCCCGTTTTCGAGAAGCTGTCCATACAGCAAAGGTGGGATTCGGTGAAGGTGAAGAATTTGTGCCGTAACTGCTTGCGCAAGCACGCTGAGGCGTGCAGGGCCAGTAAATGCAAGCTCTGCAATCGGCTCCACCATTCACTGTTGCACTCCTCTTGACCAAACACAACGGCTTCCAAGTTCGATACTAATGCAGCCATTTCTGGAAATTCAACATGACTGGGCGTGGGAGTTTTCAGTACCGCGTCAAGGTTGCTTCAATATCAATTGATGATGAGCACGGTCGTGCGGGTGAAAGACATCGACGGATCCTTTGTAGAAGCCCGCGCACTTTTAGATACATGCACAACGGCGCATTTCATTACCACCGAGTTCGCACGGAAATTACGCTTCCCTTCACGCGCGTGTTCCATTTCCATTGGCGCGATTAATGAGATGTGGACTGTCTCCGAGAACAGCGTCGATATTTGTTTTCGGGCTCTGCATTCAAATTTCGAGAAACGGTTAACGTGTCTCACGATACCGAAAATCGCTGATGCAACGCTGAATGAAGTGTTTCCTCGCGATTTGATTAACGTACCCCGCAATCTGAGACTAGTGGATCCGCAGTTTCATCTTCCGAGATCGATCGATATACTGATAAGTTCTGGCGCGACTCTTTCTTTGCTGTCGATTGGACAAATCAATCTCTCGCAGGACGAATGTGAGTTGTATCTTCAGAAAACTGAACTTGGCTGGGTCGCCGTGGGCGGCATCAAGGAGGGTAAGAAGTCAGCTGCTTCATGCAATTTGTCCGAGTTGGTTATGCAGCTGGCCAAATTTTGGACAATCGAGGACGCGTCGGGCGAATTCGATAAATCGAATGCGGACACAGTCTCTGACACGCATTACCGTGATACGACTACACGTAATGCGGACGGGCAATACGTCGTACAGTTACCGTTTCGCGAGGGAAATATTGATTTGGGAGAATCGCGAGCACAGGCTTTACGACGTTTTCGCGGGCTCGAGAAAAGGTTCGCGCGAACTACGGGCTTAGAACTGGAGTATTCCAGAGTCATGCAAGAATACGCCGATTTAGGCCACATGACACTGGTGAATGACGGGTCAAAGAACGGATACTATCTTCCTCATCACGAGGTTCAACAGTTGACGAGCGCTACAACCAAGATCCGCGTAGTTTTCGACGCGTCGGCTAAATCAAGCAAGGGCGTATCCCTCAACGACATTTTGCTCGTGGGACCGACGATTCAGGATAAGCTGTTCACCCACCTGATTCGGTTTCGCACGCACGCATACGTTTTGACCGTAGATATAGAAAAGATGTATCGACAGATCCTCGTTCATCCGGAGGATCGCCGGTATCAGCGCGTTTTTTGGTATCACGAAGGTGCCATTAGAGTTTTTGAGCTAAACACAGTGACATTTGGTGTATCTTCGGCTCCATATCTCGCGATTCGTACGATTCATCAGCTCGCTGACGAAGAAAGGGCGCTGTACCCTCGAGCAGCTACGATTCTGAAACGCGATTTATATATTGACGACTTATTGACCGGATCGGATTCCCTTCAGGAAATCTTGAAGCTCCGCGAGGACATCATCGCACTGCTAAAACGAGGCGGGTTTCTTATTCGACAATGGGTATCAAATCACGGTCACGCGCTTGATAACCTTGACGAAAAAATCTTGAATTTAAACTGTGCCAAGGAAGACGATTCGGTTTTAAAAACTCTTGGCGTATCTTGGGCTTCACGTCGCGACAAGCTAATTTATTCAGTCAAATCAATCGAAATCCCGGATATTATTACTAAACGCACGATTCTTTCGAAAGTCGCAAAAATTTTCGATCCGTTGGGACTGCTAGAACCGGTAATTTTATACGTAAAAACTATTATACGTAAGTGCTGGAAGACAAGGATCGCTTGGGATGAATCCGTGCCACAGGAATTGCACATGCTTTGGTGTGCGTTCGCGCGACAGTTGCAACTTCTTTGCAACGTGTCAATAGAGCGTCATCTCGTCACGAAAAATCCGCCGCGCATTGAGATTCACGGCTTTTGCGATGCTAGTCAGATGGGCTGCGGCGCGTGCGTTTACGTTCGGTCTATAGGCGTGAATAGCGAAATCATTGTGCGGCTAGTGTGTGCGAAATCAAGAGTGGCCCCATTAAAACAAGAAACTTTTCCTCGACTGGAATTGTGCGGAGCTTTAACTCTCTCCCGATTGTTCGTCGAAACGCGCTCCGCTCTTGACTTTCGTGTCGATCGCATCGTTTTCTGATCTGATTCGACCATTGCATTGGCTCAAATCGAGTCCGCGAGATTCAAGTCGTAGGGCAAGACTTGGAGTGACGTCACGTATCTATCTATAAAGGACAACCCGGCCGACGCATTGTCTCGCGGTTAACTTCCATCCGATTTTCTCAAAAATCACACCTGGTTCCACGGTCCAGCATGGCTACGAAAGCCCGAGAACGTTTGGCCCGTGAGCACCGCAATTCCAGTTTCGGAATTACCTGGGTTAAAGAAGGAAACGTGTCTTTTAGTAATACCCATAAACGTCGACCTTATCTTGCGATTTTCCTCTTATCGCACACTGCTTCACGCCGTTGCGTTCTGCATGCATTGGCATCCTATGAACACCTTCAAAGGGAAGTGTATCAGTGTCCAGGAAAAATCGGAAGCCGACAAAAGCGTCATCCGTTTGATCCAAAGCGTACAATTCGCAATTTCCGTCGTTAGACTCTCGCAGAACCGAGAGGTCAAAGAGTCCAGACTCCCCGCGTTTAATCCGTTTCTCGACGAAGACGACATTTTTCGCGTCGGCGGACGTCTGAAGGGCGCGAATATTTCTTTTTCGCAAAAAGACCCTATTCTGTTACCGTCGCGTCATCATGTAACAGATTTGTTGATCCGCGAATTACACGAGTCAAATCACCATGCCGCGCTTCAGACTACTCTTTTCACTTTGCGGCAGCGTTATTGGTTATTCGACGGAAAAAATCAAGTACGTCGTGTTGTGCGTAAGTGTGTCACGTGTATAAGACACAAACCAGCGCTGTTACACAGTCGAATGGGAGATCTACCTTCTATATGCGTCAAGGAAGCAGCCGCGTTTTTACATGTCGGAGTCGATTATTTCGGACCCGCTATGATCAAGAAGAAAAAACATCGCAACCGGACGGAACTCAAGGCATACGGATGCGTTTTAGTTTGCATGGCCACGAAGGCCGTTCATTTAGAGATAGTTAGCGAACTAACCACGGAGGGTTTTCTCGCGGCTTTTAGACGTTTTATCGGACGCAGGGGAATCCCCACGCACGTTTATTCGGACAACGTTACAAATTTCGTCGGCGCTAACAATCAGCTCCGTGAACTGTTCGCGTTGTTCAACTCGGACGAGTTTAAAAACAAAGTGGATTCCGTCGCGGTCCATAAGAATATCCAGTGGCATTTTAATCCTCCGCTATCTCCTCATTTCGGCGGTATTTGGGAGGCTGCTGTTAAATCTTTCAAACGCCACTTTTTATGCGTCGTACGCGGTCAGCTCCTTACGTTCGAGGAAATTAACACACTTTCCATCGAGATCGAAGCGATCCTCAATTCACGACCCCTCTGTTCTATCTCCACCGATCATTTTTAAATAATTATATGATTGAAGTTGTTACCGATCCTAACAGAGTTATTGATAAAGCATACGGAACTCATTATGCTGGAAGTACTTTAATGTTAGGAATGAAAAAATTTGATGTTGATAAAAATGATAATATAATAATTGATAAAAGAAAAATAAATGCTACAGTAGGTCTGTTAGATCTAATTTTTAAAAAACTACCATATACAAATCTATATACTGTAACGAAGCGATTTTTTGTCGCTTGTTACGCACGCGCTACCTTACGAATTAGGCCGATTTCAAATGAAAATCCGCCACCCACCAGCCAGGAGATCTGTCACTCTACCTCTCATCTGGGGCCGTATAGAAAAGCGAATCATTATTTATTATTTTGTTATTTTATTTTGTTTTCATTCCGCCGAGTTAACTGCCAGCGCATTCCGTCGAGGAAAGTTTTACAGCATTTTCAGCCTCAATACCTCTCAGCAGTACCAAAAACGTCGACGCACACTCCGAGCGCCTTTAGCTACATGAGCCAGCCTTTGCTACTGGTCGTCGTCATCATCAAGAATAGCCTAAACCAGGCCGAGTTAAGTTATTCTTTCTAACTTCCTAAGTTCTCTCCCCATAAGTAATTTCGTTGCAGCCTTCTGTGTTTTCTAACATAAAACACCCGAGAAGGCGTGCTTACTCGTTTTCACCTCTAAAGTTTTAATTTCACCAATGAAATTAAATGTTTTGAAATTCCCTCGCAGAATAATGGCTCACGAAACTGCAAGTCAATGTACATTACAGTGGCTCCGGGCAATAGTGGGAGAGAAGGGGACGAAAGAGGCGTTACGCACCGATCTGGCGACGACGACAGCGCAGCCAGCTCGCGGCCAATCAGCACTGTCCGCGTAGCATTACGGAGCCTCGGGGATATGCTGGAAACGTTGGTCTAAGCACTGATCTAGTGGTTGCTTTCGAGGAACGACATCGGGACCTGGACTTGCTGAAACGCGCCATCCATCGTGTCTCCCGCGCCGCGATCTTTCAACTCGTTTTGCCGTCGCTTTCAATTAATTTTTCATATTGAATTGTTTAGTTCGGCCTATTAATTTATTTTATATTTCAAGTTAAATATAATTTTGTTTCTTTTAATAACTTATTAGTATCGGTCTTGCCTCCAGGCACCGAACTCGACGACGAGACTCGCTCCGCCGCCAAACTGTAAGAAATTTGCGCTAGCGAATTTCTTTCTCTCGCGCCTTCTTAAAATTTAAAACTTCGAAGCAATCGTTCGTAGTAGCTTCCGGAGCGACCGCGTGCCTGCGAGCACGTGTTTTTCTTGAACGGAAATGAGGTAGAGTGCGAGAGCTTTTGGATATCACATAGCTTAGTTTAGATTATTAATAGGTGCCTACGGGGCCTTTATCTATTATTTAATCACTTTATTTTTTGCATATAATTTCTTTGATATTGTTTAATTAATTAAATTTTTTTGTTATGTAGAGTGCCTCAGGGCCGATATTTTCATATCTTCCATATCGTTAAATTTTGCTAAAATAGTTTTCTTTATTTTTTTTTGTATTATATTTTGTTTGAGTCATATTAGAGCTAGGGATTAGTCAGGCTAATTTTAAGAACGATATTAGCCCGTCCTAACTTTAAGTAAGCAGATAAATTGCCTTTTTAAAGGCACTAGTTTTTTTTGTAATGATACGCAAACAGTAATTAGGTATCATTAAAGGCTCAAATTTAATTAATATCAAGTCTTATTATTTCTATTCCTACCATAGTGTGCATACTCGTCTGTAACCGTCTCTCGCTTGAGAAAAGTAAGTAGCTCGTGCCGTTTGATCCCACGACTCTCTGCTGGTCTAGCCGAGCCAGTGCAGTCACCGATAAAATCATAAAATCTTTTTTTTTCTTAATCTCAGGGGCACTGCTGAGGTAGTTTTTCATCTAAAATCAGTGCCTGGCGCCCTGTTAATGCGGCCTTCTGCTGCAGCCTTATTGCGGAGTCTGCTGGAGAACAGCGACTGCGAATTGATCATTTTCTTTCTACTTATAATTCTATATTTCACCATATGCGTGCGAGTTTGTCGGTCTTCCCACGAGCGGCGAAAGCGCACGTTATAAATGGCGGCCAACGTGGGGCTTTTAAAACGGCAATTTTGTGCCTATAAAATTGCACGTCATCGATGTAAAGTTTTTTTTCTTAAGCAAATAATTTGATAAAAATTTTTCTTGAAGTGCAAAGTTTTAAGGCAAAATTTTGTAGACAAGAGCGGTGGGATCTTTTCTGGCGAGTGACGGTTTATGTACTGTGGAGAAATAGTGGAGAAAATAAATAGCTATTTTATACTAGAACATATCCAAATATTCATCTAATTTTTTTTTCTCTCATACTCATAATTTCATTCATAAAATAAGTCATAATTTATAGTTCATACATCTATTTTATTTTTTTGTCCTGGTAAAATATTAATAATCGTAGCATTGATTATCGCATGCTAAATATCGATTCTTACCGCCAATCATTCCGACTAACACAGTACCTGTTCGTCGTGTGAGATTACGTCATACGACGCCGCGCACGAGAAAACATTAAATGGCCGCCGCGCACACCGTAGGGCGATAATTCACGTTGCGCGCTAGCATATGGCAGCGGGAGAAGCGGCGAGGCGGAAGCAGTCGATCAGCCGCGCCGCTGCGAATTAGGTAGTACTGCGCGCCAGCGCTAGGCAAGGGAGAGAGACGGAGCGCGACGCGATCAGGCCTGCACAGCTCGAGCCGACATATTGTACGCGTCATTGCCAGCCGAGCTCGTGTGGCGTATGCCCACGCCAGACAGTGCCGCGCGCGCATTAACTTGCTGTGTTTTTTTTTCAATCTCGCATCTCGTGCCCCGATTTAGCGTGTTGAAGGAGAGCACCGTGCGCGTGTTCCACTGCAGCTAGGTATCCTCGAATAGCCGTCCCGTGTTTTACGTGGTGAGTGAAAACGGTAGTGCTTGTACGACGACGAGACTCCGGTGAGCCTAGCGCCCGGAGGTTTCTTGCTGTGTAAAAGTGAGGAACACGCAGTGCCTCATTGAAACGTTTGTTTCGGGGTACCTGCGAACGCGTCGCTGAGCTGACGTGCGTGAAACTTTGAATGTTTATGAGTGTGCCTACGGTACGTCCTCGTAAGTTTTTCGCCATTAATTTTTTTTTCCCTCTTGCGGAGACATTGGCCTTGTCGAGTTGCACGCGGACGACCGGGGTCGATTCTCTCTCTCTCTCTCTCTCTCTATCTCTCTCTCTCTCTCTCTCTCTATCCGTTTGATATCGAGTACGCGCGCCTGCCCATCGACTTGCCGTCGGACCGCCGAATCTTTTCGTTTTTTTTTGCGGGTTCTCTAGACGATCAAGCCACCGGGCGGAGGAAAAGAGCAGTCGGTCTCTGCGTCGATTTCGCCAATGTTGCATGACGTCAACATCAAAGTTTTTTTTTCTATTGTGTGAAAGGGGAGAAGAATACCGCGAGTTTTTTTATCTTGTTTTTTTTTTAATTTCGAGTCGGTAAAGGATTTTTATTTGTGAATTGGACGGCAGTATTGCCTTTTTCTCTAGTATTCTGCCCCCTCCACACAATAATAATTTAGGCACCGCCAAGCAGAAAGGTCGTGTTTCTCTCCTTGTGTGTGTATTGGCATACCACTGAATTGCGTAATTCAGTTTAAACAGCGTGCGTGATTAGGCGGATAATATCCCCTTTAGTTTCTTTTCCCGTTTAAGGAACTTTAAAATGGAAAACTGGCCACGGAAAGGCGGTAAGTCCCCGCAGCGGCGTGTGTTACGTTTAGCAGATTTCCCTCTCGTTCTGTCTATATCGAGCAGCCGCTCGCGGCCCGCAGCCGCCGTCAGATAATTTACTCAGCTGTTCCTGCCTTTTTAGGCCTTGAATGGATTTTAATTCGGAGAACGAGTAATGATTATTTACTTTATAATTATTTGAAATCTGGCATTGCGGTTCAACTTTTATGTTGTTGTTTTGTTCATGGTTTTCTTAGAAGTTTAATAGTCGAGCGGGGAAAAATAACTGCACTGCAGTGTACTCGTAGTTCCACTCAAGTATGCATAGGCGTGACTGAGGCCCAAGAAGTTTATTTTTTTTTCGTTCTAGACTCTGGGTTAACGTTTTTTTTTCAATCTGACAGTAGTTTTATTTTTTTTTTCATTTTCCTTTCAATTATTGCTCGATATTAATCAATATGAAAAGGGATCTTCGATTATGCCTGGATCTGAATATAGCTTCAGGACTTCGTACAAAAAAAGAAGAAGAATCAGGTGTTAGGTTTTCTTCGGGTAGCGTTGCCCTTGTTTATACCTTTCCAAAGGTTTCTCCGCGACTTCCTTCGGTAGAAGCAGCTTACATCAGAACGGCAAATCGGAATATTTTGAAAAAACGTCTTGGCTCAATCTTCATGTACATTGATTGATCTCCATTCTTTAAGAGAAACGCAATTTTTTTTTGTTTTCGTCTAACTGTTTATTACACCAAATATTCACTTTAATTAAAAATTTAATAATAAATTAAATTAGTTGTCGTTTGGTTTCTTTTTTTTCTTATAGTATTGGTAAATTTTTCTTTGAATTTACCCAAATTAACGTTCATAATTATCAGAAATATAAAAAAAAATTTTTTTTTGCTCTAACGTTTTTCTCTACCTAAAGAAAGGGAAATCAGTCATAGCCATAAGCCATATTGAGTTTAGATAGGATTTCGATTTATTGCGACAGCGTGCCTTAGTAGGCAATCTTAATTTTTGTATCCCTTCTTCACGAGAAACTTTTTGCTACGTCCTTTTGATTGTTGTTCAGATCGGTATTTTTTTTCCTCCCGCAATTGGGTCGTTAGCACATATCGAGGAGGGTTGTGGAATGCTCGAAGCATATTTAGACCCGGTTAGTTATTTTCGCTCTTTGTCGCAACTTTACGCCAACATGTCAAGTGATGACAGTGCTGTAATAATGGACTGGGTCGATACGATGCCAGCTTCCGATGTGGAAGCCATCTTACGCGCATTGAATCTGAGCGTGGAGGGTAGCATAACTGAACAACGCTATTGCCTATTACTTTGTCAGCTACGTTTCCTTCAATTCCATTTAGCTTGGACCGAACACACCGAAACCCACCAACAAGAGTCACTCCCAAGTGCCAGCGAGCCGAGACTGTTTCCAAATCTCGGGGCCGCTCCCCTCGAACCGGCCTTCTCAGGTGCCGTCGGACCGGGATTTTTCCCGAATCTTGCGACAGGCTCTGTCAACTCGACTGTTCCAACTGATTTTTCGTATGTGCCGCCCAGAGTGGGCGTCCCGCTTACGATGCCCAGTTCTTCAGGTCCCTTGGCTTTTGGCCAGCCTTCAGCGACGTTAGACACCGGTACCCATGTGACATTTTCCGGAACACAGCACGGATATTCCGGCAGCGGCGTACCTATTTGTGTGCCTTCTGCTACCGGGCCCCCTGTTGCGGAACAATCGATTTATACTCCCGCGAGCCTAGCAGAAATAACGGCACAGCTCACCTATTTGCAGAATTTTTACAATTCCACAATGAGAGCAGGTAGCTTTGCTACGGCGACTCCTCGGAATAGTACAGCGCCCTTCAACGATGTACTATCGTTTGTCGGACATCAGTCATTTGTGGAAAATAGGGGTCGCGAAAACGTCTTTGATACAATGGCCATTCCTCCAGTTGTCCCCACGGTACCAGTTAGCCGGAACCAATCGGTGCCCGTGTGCACGGCTGCACCAATGCCAATCTCCAGCTGGCCTAATAACCCGATTTTTCCGGCGGTACCTACCAACAGTTTACCTGGTAATTCTACGGTATCTCCCTTACCACCAGCTCCCATCGCGCCCCCGGCGCTACCAGCTGCAACTGGCAATTACGACATGTTGCCTTCTCCCTTAGGCCTTGGTAAATATCCAGTTTATGCCGGGGAGATAATGCGGAAATGGCAATTAACCTACGATGGGAAACGGGATAGTAGTGCCGAAGAGTTCTTATTAAGAGTTGCAATAGTGCCGTCGGGGCATACGATTAACGGAAAATGATTTATTAGACGCGATGCCGACATTGCTTTCCGGACTAGCTCTTCAATGGTTCCGTTTAGAGCGACCGAAATGGAGAACGTGGACCGAATTTGTTTTGGCTTTTCGCCGTCGGTTTGACGGAATACATTTTCAATTGCGTGCTCGCGCGGAAGTTCGCCGTCGCTTTCAAGGCCCAGAAGAGCCGATTGTCGATTACTTAGTAAAGCTCCGGCATATTATGGGTCACGTAGAACCACCGTACTCGCTACAAGAACAGCTGGACATCGTGTATATGCTGATTAGTCCAAAATATCTGGATAAAATCACGCGAGATCAAATTACCTCGCTTGAAGAGCTGGAAGCTAAAGGCAAGCAGATCGATGCTTCGCGTTTGCTCGATAAGGATTGGACTATGCCACCGACGGCAAACGAGTCTTTATTTCCGGAGTACGCTTACACGGGCAAGCGAAGCCATTCAAGTTCTTTTATTGCCGCGGCCGAAGAGAACGTGCCTAAAAACACTGCGTCGGGACAAAATAATAAGTCATTAAGTAGAAGAGGGAAAAACGGAAATAATGTTGTGGGGCCTAACCCAATCAATAATTCCGCATTACCTGCCCGGTCTACTCTACCTGTCTCAAGCGTAAACCCCATTCCTCATGTTGTTCTGCCGATCTCTGCCAATTCAGCCTCGATAGTGCCTAAGTCGGCCAATACCTCAAGCTCAGAAAAACGAAAGCAGAAATTAAGATGTTTTTGGTGTCAAGCGCCGGGTTTTACGACTAAAAGCTGCGTAAATCCAAACTGCATCGAACGCAGAGAGCTTAAGGGAAACGGCCAAGGGAGACAGCGTTACGGGTCAGCGTTGTCTCCCACAAACAACGAGAACACGTAGCTGAACCCGTCGAGTGCTCGTGCGAGTACTGTGTCTCGCTCGAAGGACGGGAAAATGACCCTCGTTTTTTCTTACCTATGAAAATAGGTACTAAAACCTTCTCGGCTCTAGTTGATAGTGGTTCTGCGCGCACCTATCTCGGTGATAAAGTTATTTCAGTTTTACCTGAAACAAAACAGCTGATTACCACCACCGTAGTTCGAATGGCGGACGGCTCTCCCGCTGCTACCAAAGGAAGGATAGCCTTAGACTTGTCTGTAGGTTTTGTATCTCATCCCCTTGAAGCTCGGTTATTGCCTTGTCTTGCTTACGATTGCGTCCTTGGAATGGATTTCTTAAGAGGTTTTCAATTTATCGTAGATTTTGGTGCCGCCATCTGGAAAATACCCTCTGGTTTGCCTGGTAATTTTTCTTCCGATCGGACGGTTATTGCCTCGGAATTGGCAGCGATTGCAGAAGTTTCTGTGGAACAAAAGCGTCAACTTGATGACCTGCTATCTCGTGCTTTGCGTCCTCCTAGCGATAAGCCCGGTTTAACCGATCTTACGGAGCACAAAATTGACGTTCAAGGGCACTACCCTATTAAGCAGCGGTACTATATGGTTTCAGAACCAGTACGACAAGCGATACATAAAGAGGTGGACGAGCTCCTTGAGTTAGGGCGAATTGAGCCTTCTAAAAGTGCCTGGTAGAGCCCGGTTGTAATGGTCCGAAAATCTAACGGTACCTATCGATTTTGCATCGATTTTCGCAAAGTCAATAGTGTTGCCAAGAAGGACGCCTATCCCTTGCCGTATATGAATGCTGTATTAGAAAAGCTTCTAGCAGCTCAATACATTTCCACTATCGACCTGCAAAATGCCTATCACCAAATTCCTATGGAGAAGTCTAGCAAGGAAATTACTGCTTTCACAGTGCCGAGTAAAGGCCTGTTCCACTGGAATGTTCTTCCGTATGGTCTGTCTAATGCACCGGCTTCCTTTCAGCGTCTGGTCGACAGTTTAATCGATTCAGAACTGGAACCTTATGTTTTCGCCTATCTAGACGATTTAATTATAATTACGGAAACATTCGAAAAACACCTCGAAATTCTCGAGAAAATTGTTCAAAACCTGTCGGAGGCAGTTTTAACTGTCAACCGCGAAAATTGCGAGTTTTGCCGACAAAGCATTCGGTACCTTGGTTACCGTGTCGATGAAGAAGGTTTGAAACCCGACGCGAAAAAGATCTAGCCTATCCTTAACTACCCTGCCCCTAAAAATTTAAAACAGCTCCGTAGGCTGTTGGGCATGGCATCATGGTATCGGAGGTTTATCGAGAATTTTTCGGACGTTATCGAACCTTTCACTCGCCTTCTTCGCAAAAACTCACGCTTTGTTTGGGGCGAAGATCAGGTAAATGCCTTCGAGGCTGTAAAAGCTGCCTTGACTACCGCACTCACTCTAGCCTATCCGCATGTGGAACTACCCTTCTCACTGCAAACAGATGCTAGCGCCACCGGAATTGGGTCAGTTTTTACGCAATTTATCGATGGAGCGGAGCGAGTCATAGCCTACGCGTCCAGAGCCCTGTCCACAGCCGAACGCAATTATGCCGTCACGGAACGGGAGTGCCTGGCGGTACTCTGGTCTGTCGAGAAGTTCCGACAATACCTGGAAGCCAGACACTTTACGGTCATTACTGATCATAGTTCCTTGACGTGGTTACAAAACCTTAAAGATCCCACTGGCCGTCTCGCCCGCTGGGCCATGAAAATGGCCTAATACGACATGGAAATTATCTATCGTAAGGGGGCCTATCATCATGTGCCGGACGCGCTCTCGCGTATGTTCCTCGACGAGGATAACGCCTCAGCCGCAGTAGATGAGGAGGCGGATAAGTGGTATAAGAGCCGTATCCATAGGATCGAAACTCAACCCCACAAATATCCTAATTGTAAGATTGAAAACGGGAAAATTTATAAACACCATCCTGACCCCATTATCGAGGACATAGTGGGAGACCTACAAGCGTGGAAGCTAGTTTTACCTAGCCGGCTGCGCACGAGAGCACTGGAAGAAGCGCACTCGGTGCCTTCTGCAGGTCACCTTGGCACCTATAAAACTTTTCGCCGCATAGCTTCTAACTTCTATTGGCCAGGGTACTACGAAGACATGGCAAAATTTGTAAAACACTGCTTAGTGTGCCAATCAGTCAAGGTTGAACAAACCGCACCTACTGGCCTTATGGGACAGCGAGTTATCGAGCAACCCTGGTTAGTTGTAGCCGCCGATATGGTGGGACCTTTGCCGACTAGCAAGGCCGGTTTTCACTATTTGCTGGTTTTCGAGGATTTGTATTCGCGTTGGGTGGAGCTCGTGCCTCTGCGGCGCGCTAACGCCAAGTCGGTCGTGAAAGGTTTCGAGGAGCGGATCATCTTTCGTTATGGCGCGCCTCAGGTTTTTCATACTGACAACGGCACTGAATTCGTTAATAGGGTTTTGGTCGGGAAGCTTAAGCAATATGGGATAAAGCATTCCACAACCCCGGCCTACCACCCGCAGACCAATCCTGTAGAGCGGGTTAACAGAGTGATTAAAAATATGATTATATCGTTTATCCAGGACCACCACAGGGACTGGGATGAACATATCCCCAAGTTTCAATTAGCTATAAACTCCGCCACTCACAATTCTACTAAAGTCTCGCCAGCGTTCCTCAATTTCGGGCGCGAGCCCCGCATGCCCGAAAACTCTCTAAGTCAAAACGTCGACGCGGAAATCGTGCCGAATACCGTGGAAAATTGGCGAGATCGAATGTTAAAAATGTCGGCTTTACGCGATTCAGTCGCGAAATATATCGAGGAGGCTTCCAACCATCAAGCCGTGTATTATAACCAAGGTCGACGGGAACGTGCCTTCGCACTTGGTGATCGCGTATGGCGTCGACAACACGTGTTGTCCTCGGCCGCGCAGGGTATAAGCGGTAGTTTAGCGAAGCGATTCCGAGGGGATTACTGGATTGCACAAATCCTATCACCGGACACGTACGTGTTGGCCAATGTCTCCGGAAAGGTAGTAGCTAAGGTAAGCTCACAGGATATCAAACCCTATCGCTCCCCCCTCCCACAGGCAACCGACGATGGAGCGGAGGACGATCCGCCTCGAAGTCCGACAGCTGGGAATCAGCATCCGCGGGTTCACCTTGGACGAGGTGGAGCTGGTCCTCACACGACCCGCCAATCCTCATACGGGGGTGAACCTCGTGGAATTCAACAACGGTCTGACCCCAGCGACGGAATCATCGCCAGTGGTCTCGCCGCCGGTGCCACCAACGTTCGCGGCGATAGAACCTCGCCAACACCCTTGGGGCAATGCCCCACAGTTGGTCAGGTACTCGCCGATCCCGTTGCCGGCACCGACTCCAGGTCTAGTAACCGAGAACGTGCCGCCGCCACTTTCAACAGCGACGACAACATCATCGAAGTCCGAATCGCGGGATCATCGGCCCCGGCTCTTTACGAAGCCGGGCCCATATGCTCACCTGCATCGGACTGGAGCCGGCGCCTCCGGCCGCGAAAGCAGCTCAGCCGGCCCTCGCGGAGCCCCTAGGGAAGCGACGCCGCGCCGCCTGCTTCAGCGCTCAGAAACCGCCTCGACTAGCCCGAGGTCATCCCGCTTTCCTACCCTCCCCAACTGTTGGACTGTTGGTCCTGCTCGCACGAGTACGGGGCTTGTCCCGAAAGGAGGCGAAGATTTTGCTATGGGTGCGAGCGGACTGGCACGACCCTGCAGGACTGTGAGACCTGCAAGACGGCATGGCTTCAGATGGAGAGGCCCTCACGAAACCCGATCGTGAGCCGCCGGGATTTCCAACGTTTTCTGACGGGGACCCCCATCATTGATAATTTTGGCTGGGGTCGCCCGATGCCTTCCCGCAGGCAATAAAGCGTTTTAGGATATCTCGTGCCTCCTAGGGCCGTTCCATTTTTTCCTTTTTCTTCTAAATTTAATTTTTCATTATCATCTCACCATCATTTTCATGAATCAAATTTTTTTTATTTTCCTAACTATAAGTGCCTTTAAAAGGCCTTTGAGATAAGCTAGTTGGACAAATACTTACATATTAACATACTTAATTAGAATTAGTAATGAATTAGCATAATGTTTTTTTTTGTTTTCTCCTAAGATTAAATGCCTTACTTAGGCTATAGGTGTAATAATTACGAAAGAAAGGACTGGGTTCCTTTAAACCCCAAAACAAGTATTAGTTTTTGGTTCCTATTTAGTGCTTTTTCGGCAGATTATCATTCAATTATTTAATTTTGTATAAGTGGCAATTTTTTTTTGTAATAAATTATTCTTCTTTTCTTTATACATTTAACTTAAGTTTTTTTTTCTTCATTCTACCTCTATTACCAATTTTATTTATTAATTTTGATGCTCTATTGAGGGCTCCTATGGCGAGGAGGGAAGGAAGGTCTCTGGTTGCACGTAACTTCGCGCGTGTATGACTTTAAAGCGAGTCTTGCCGTTTCTTTGAAACCCCACGCCTCGTTTACGGGAAGGGGGGGGGGGGTAGGTGGTGTTGTAACGAAGCGATATTTTGTCGCTAGTTACGCACGCGCTACCTTACGAATTAGGCTGATTTCAAATGAACATCTGCCACCCAGCAGCCAGAAGATCAGTCACTCTACCTCTCGTCTGGGGCCGTATAGAAAAGCGAATCATTATTTATTATTTTGTTATTTTATTTTGTTTTCATTCCGCCGAGTTAACTGCCAGCGCATTCCGTCGAGGAAAGATTTACAGCATTTTCAGCCTCAACACCTCCCAGCACTACCAACAACGTCGACGCACACTACTGGTCGTCGTCATCATCAAGAATTGCCTAAACCAGGCCGAGTAAAGTTATTCTTTCTAACTTCCTAAGTTCTCTCCCCATAAGTAATTTCGTTGTAGCCTTCTGCGTTTTCTAACATAAAACACCCGAGCAGGCGTGCTTGCTCGTTTTCACCTCTAAAGTTTTAATTTCACCAACGAAATTAAATGTTTTGAAATTCCCTCGCGGAATAATGGCTCACAAAACTGCAAGTCAATGTACATTACAGTGGCTCCGGGCAATAGTGGGAGAGAAGGGGACGAAAGAGGCGTTACGCACCGACCTGGCGACGACGACAGCGCAGCCAGCTCGCGGCCAATCAGCACTGTCCGCGTAGCATTACGGAGCCTCGGGGATATGCTGGAGACGTTGGGCTAAGCACTGATCTAGTGGCTGCTTTCGAGGAAAGACATCGGGACCTGGACTTGCTGAAACGCGCCATCCATCGTGTCTCCCGCGCCGCGATCTTTCAACTCGTTTTGCCGTCGCTTTCAATTAATTTTTCATATTGAATTGTTTAGTTCGGCCTATTAATTTATTTTATATTTCAAGTTAAATATAATTTTGTTTCTTTTAATAACTTATTAGTATCGGTCTTGCCTCCAGGCACCGAACTCGACGACGAGACTCGCTCCGCCGCCAAACTGCAAGTTTTTCAAAGCGTGTCTACATTGAGATAGTAGAAATTTGCGCTAGCGAATTTCTTTCTCTCCCGCCTTCTTAAAATTTAAAACTTCGAAGTAATCGTTCGTAGTAGCTCCCGGAGCGACCGCGTGCCTGCGATCACGTGTTTTTCGCGAACGGAAACGAGGTAAAGTGCGAGGGCTTTTGGATATCACATAACTTAGTTTAGATTATTAATAGGTGCCTACGGGGCCTTTATCTATTATTTAATCACTTTATATTTTGCATATAATTTCTTTGATATTGTTTAATTAATTAATTTTTTTTTGGTCTGTAGAGTGCCTCAGGGCCGATATTTTCATATCTTCTATATCGTTAAATTTTGCTAAAATAGTTTTCTTTATTTTTTTTGTATTATATTTTGTTTGAGTCATATTAGAGCTAGGGATTAGTCAGGCTAATTTTAAGAACGATCGAGCCCGTCCTAACTTTAAGTAAGCAGATAAATTGCCTTTTTAAAGGCACTAGTTTTTTTTGTAATGATACGCAAACAGTAATTAGGTATCATTAAAGGCTCAAATTTAATTAATATCAAGTCTTATTATTTCTATTCCTACCATAGTGTGCATACTCGTCTGTAACCGTCTCTCGCTTGAGAAAAGTAAGTAGCTCGTGCCGTTTGATCCCACGACTCTCTGCTGGTCTAGCCGAGCCAGTGCAGTCACCGATAAAATCATAAAATCTTTTTTTTTCTTAATCTCAGGGGCACTGCTGAGGTAGTTTTTCATCTAAAATCAGTGCCTGGCGCCCTGTTAATGCGGCCTTCTGCTGCAGCCTTATTACGGAGTCTGCTGGAGAACAGCGACTCCGAATTGATCATTTTCTTTCTACTTATAATTCTATATTTCACCATATGCGTGCGAGTTTGTCGGTCTTCCCACGAGCGGCGAATATGCACGTTATAATATTAATAAAGATTTAAAAAGTTATAAAGAAATATTGGAATTGTCTAAAGTTTATAGGCAAGGATTTGCAGATAATGGTCCCATAAAAGGTAATAGGGGCTATAAATATAAATATATATTATCATCATTAATTGGCAAAGAAGGAAATGGAATAAGTAGTAAAATTAACAAAGATAAAAAATTAAAACTTATTAGATAATTTAGATATGACAGTTACAAATAATTCTGCTGACTATAAATATTATTACGATATCAATGAGTTTGTTGAAAGATTACAACTACTTATAAGTGCTAAACTTGCTAGTTTTTACATCCGTCGATAATGAGGTGTTGGAAATAATAAACGACCTCAATAGTAGGGGATTCATCGTTCAAAAGGACTAACTACATTTAAACGTTTAGAAAGTGCTAGAAAATTGCTTAGCAATATTCAATATGAAAAATAGTATTAGAAGTAGGCGTGTAGCAGAAGTAGGTGTGTGCCAATGCAGCTAGACTTGTTAGTAAGAGTTAAGCGAATAGTAGAGGAGGAGATTTATTATGAATAGGAACGTAAGTTCATGTCCAAGTTCAGTCCACAGACAGCACGGAGTTGTCTGAACTACTAAGCATAATAACTTACTGTTTAATATTCATTTTACTCTTTTTATATATTATCAACGATATTCTAGTAATGCCAGAAGGGCCATCATAATCAACTAATACAAACAATAAAACAAGTGGTACACAAAATAATAAATCTGAAAATATTTTAGAAGAAATTGCAAAACTAGCTAAATCACATAATGATTTCAAAGATAAAGTTAAAAATTAGAAACACGGGTAAACGAATATATGCGTGACTATAGAGACGATGTTAACGATGTTTTGGAGTGATTGCAAGCCTGTGAGTCAACGCAATACCAAGCGAATCTAGAATTATAAGAAAATTATAATAAAACTCTACAAAAATTTGTAGGTGTCGATGCAACTATTAAAAGCTTAGAGAATAAGATACGCAAGATTGTAGAGGATAGTAAGATAACACAACAGTAGCTACATATATTCGAACCATAATCAAGTAAAGTTTAGTATCAAAATGGCAGTCGATACGTTTGGTTCGTCGAAAACTTATACAAGTGCAGAAGATCAGTATAAAGAAGAAGAAAAATATAATCTTCCTATGAAAATTACAAATTTCAAAAATCAATCAGATAACTTAAATAAAAAAATGTCATCTTGGAATAATAGAATCATTTACAATTTATTGGAATTATTGAAAGAATTTATGGATGATGCAAATGAGGATTTAATAAATTTAGAAATAAATAAAATAATTGAATTGAAGTATGGGAATTTTAAAGAAAAAATAACAAGAAGTATATTCGATGATTCAGTGACGAGAATAAAAGAGGAATTAAATTTGAATGGACAAAGTAAAGACAACGCCCATGAAGATACGAATAATTATTTGACGAAAGAATTTGGAATTAAATTGGATAATTTAGAATCACGCGAGACCCGATTAGAAAGCATTCTAAAATCTTAAAGAGATGCTTTCTAATCGATAAACAGCACTAATATTAACACAGAAGTTATTGAAAAATTAAAAAATTTTAATGATCTGGATTTTGTGGAAAGATTAAGGTTGGAAAACAAACTAAGTCAAATTGAAGAAAGTGTGTCTTTAGCACCTTCAGAGCAGTCAACAGTTAGATCGGTCGATGAATTTAATTAAAAATTTAATACATTAAATGAAAAAATTAATGTTATAAAAAATGAAATACATTATATTAATAGGAACAATATCGGCAAATAAATTGATGAAGTAAAAAAATTATTTTTAAAAATAAAAGCAGAATTAGAAAAGTCAAGACTTAGAAAGATAAATGAGGTTAAAGAAGATATTTTAAAAATGAAAGCCAAATTAGAGAGATAACCTACAACAACTAAAGGAGCGAATAAGCAAGAAATGTTAAATAATAAAAATGAACAAATTCAAAATGATTTAAACAGCAAAATTATTAGCATCAGAAATAGTCAATTAGAGCTAAATAGTTCTATTGCTAAAACAAATAATATTAATAAGGAAATTAATAAACCTTCAGAGAAATATTAGACAATAAGGTACAAGAAGCAACAATGAATTTGGATAGAAAAATGAATGCATTGCGTAACACGCAAATTGAATTAAATAATAGCTTCAGGACATTGGAAAATAAAAGTACTACTAATAATTCACCAGTAAATGATATTAATGAACGATATGAAAAAGGATTAAGAGAAATAGAAAAGTATAAGGGCCGTTTAATAGGACCTTATAAAATCCAAGAGATAGCGCTCGTAGTTTCGAAAATGAATTTTGTTCAGTGAGCAGAACTACTAACTAGACAGCTGTTAAAGTTTCAGCTCTATCCATCACATAGTTTCATTTTTATTGTCTATTGAAGTAAACAACTTTCGTTTATTCATAACAATAGAAAAAAGTGAGTTTCGAGCGGTGATTAAACATCTATATTTAAAAGGCTTAACACCGAAAGAAATCGAACCTGAGTTGGATCAAGTTCATGGCACATCTACTCCTGTGTTTGCAACTGTTTACAAGTGGGTGAATGAATTTAAACGTGGCAGTGCGTCCACAAAAGATGAACATCGTTTGGGACGCCCAGTGAAAGTGACTACCCCTGAAATGATTGACAAAATCCACGATTTGATTTTATGTGATCGACGAATGAAAGTTCGCGAAATAGTTGAGGCCACAGGCATATCGCAAGATACAGTTGCTTCAATTTTGCACGAAAAATTGGGAGTTAAAAAAATCTCGACAAAATGGGTGCCGCGTTTGCTCACAGTGGAGAATAAACACAATCGTGTGGTCGACTCTGAGGCTGTTTTGGGGCTTTTCCGTCACAATTCTGATGAGTTTCTGCGTCGATACCTAACTGTGGATGAAATATGGATACACTACTACACTCAAGAGACAAAGGAACAGTCAAAACAGAAGATTTTTTAATGTGAACGGATTAGGAAGAAGACGAAGACGGTGCAATCGTCCAGCAAGATGATAACCACGGTCTTTTGGGATGCACGAGACATCATCTGCATCGATTACACGGAAAAAGGAAAAACAATAACAGGAGAGTATTATGCGTCACTATTGCACCGCTTGAACGAAGAAATCAAGGAAAAACGTCCTCATTTGAAAAAGATCCTCTTTCATCAAGACAATGCACGGGTGCACACCTGTGCAGTTCCGATGGCCAAAATTATGGAATTAAAGTCCGAATTATTACAACATCCACCGTATTCAACAGATTTGGCCCCCAGTGACTTTTTCTTATTTCCAAACTCGAAAAAATGTTTTGGCGGCTGACGGTTTACGTCGAACGAGGAGCTCATCGCCCAAACAAATGCCTATTTTGAGGAGCTCCGAAATCATACATTTTGGACAGCTTAAAAAATTTGGAAAAATGCTTGGAAAAATGTATAGAGCTAAAAGGAAATTATGTTAAAAAAAAAAAAAAAACTTACCCAAAAATTTTTTTTTTCTATATTCTTCTAAGGACTTATTGAACAACCCTCGTAGCTTGCTATAGTCGGCGCCACTGCTGTAGGATTAAGATGATGTTAAATCCCCGTATCACCGTCAAATACAGAGAACCACTTATTTCATTCAATTTTCAATTTTGAGCAAATATCTCTCTGGAAAGTTGTTGTTCTTTATTAGGACAATAACGTTTCATAAAGATATTTGCTAAAAATTGAAAATCGAATGAGAAAAGTGGTTCTTTGTATTTGTCGGTGACAGGTAGCTTTAGCATAACCTTAAGGTAGGGCACAAGCACGCCAACAATATTTCCTTTCACCTGGGCGCTGTGTGTGTATTGATGGCATCATGGCTGTGGTAGTCGCGAGCAAGCTATAACTAAAGTACATTGCACTGTATATGATATTATATTACTTATTGCACTGTGACTGCTGCTGATACTACCTCTTTGCGCGCGCGTGGGAGATCGACGCATGAGGTGTAAGCTAGTCGAGCTGTAACTATAGTTGTCTGACTTTCATTCTCTTTATGCGCGTGCGCACTGTAGGGAGAAAGAGAGAGAGAGAGAGAGAGAGAGAGAGAGAGAGAGAAAGAGAGAGAGAGAGAGAGAGCGTTGGCTGTAGTTACAGAGAGAGAGACAGAGAGAAAGAGAGTAGCATTGAGCCGAGGACGACTTGCTCTCTCTAAAGTAAAAAGATGTATTTATTTTTTTATGCTAAACGAGAACTTGAGCACAGGAAATATATATAAATTCGAAAAGAGATTAAACAAAATCTTCATACAAGTTTATAAAATATAGCTTTATGTTGCCTAAAATTACATTTTCACATATATATATATATATATATATATATATATATATATATATATATATATATATATATATATATATTAATTATATATATATATATTATTATTGTATACGTCAAAAGAATTCATAATATTTTTATGTTAGAAATGTCAATATCGCGCGCTTTTTTCTTGCATGTATATATAAATATACGAGGTCTATCCCAAAAGTATCCGACCTACCTCGATTTCTCGGGGCTTGATTTATTCTTCGTCATCCGGGGGGTGGCATCCTTCAAATTAGTCCCCATCTGATTGAACAAGACGCTCATATCGATGTTTCCACTTATTAAAGCACTCTTGAAAGTCAGCCTTCGGAATCGCCTCTAGTGCATTCGTCGCATTAGTTTCAACAGTCTGTTTATTGTCGAATCGATGTCTTTTAAGCGGCATTTTCACGATCATAACCATAAACCCATGACTCCTCACCAGTAATAACCTTTTTAAGAAAGTTTTCATCACTATTAATCATTTCCAAATTGTCCTGAGCGATTTCTAATCGAAGGTTTTTTGCTGGTCTGAGAGCAGTTTCGGGATGAATTTTGCACACACACGAGTCATTCCCAAATTCTCGGTTAAAATTCGCCAAACATTCCTTTTTGGTATTCCAAGTTCATCTTCCAGTTCTCTCACAGTCAAACGACGATCTTGTTCAATTGCGACACGCACACGCTCGACATTATCCGACGATGTTCCCATCGAAGGTCGACCAGAACGAGGATCACTGTCAACAGATGTGCGGCCTTTTTTGAACCGCTTATACCACTCTTTTATTTGTGTTTTGCCCATACACTCATCTTTAAAGGCTTAAATTTTATGCAAATTCGCTGTTCGGTTCGTTCTGCCATAAGCAAATTGCGACGAATGCAAAAAAGTCGTTGTAAACAAATACACGCTGCGCGGGAACTAAGGCGTTTCATCGGTATCTCAGGTTACTGACGAGAAGGTTAGGAGTTGCTGGTGACGTTCGTACCCTCCAGAGGTTGCCTGAGTCTCTCCGCGCGAAGATATGAACGTAGGTCGGATACTTTTGGGACAGACCTCGTATGCTGCTGATGCTAAGCAGTGTGCACACCTGCGTACAATACAAATTTCCTGTTCTGAGGTCGGCTGTTTATAACTACTACTGTAGTGGAAAATGTGGCTTATTTTACACCTAGGTGTTGGTAGCACTGACTATAGTTAGGGCGCGACATTTTCAAAAGATATTTAAATGCAATAAAACTTAAAATATATGTAGTTTTTTAAGGACAAAAACATAGGATTAAAATAGCAGCTTTTAAGAAATATTATTGCCGTGATATTTAAAAAACTTAGTATTCAACATTCAATAGCTGTTCATGGAACATTTCATTTTTTAAGAAACTTAGGCAAATATGTATTCAAAATTACCCAACAATATTTCAATGTAGTATTGAAATTTATTTATTAAAAGTATTTATAAAAAATCCAAATATATCTGCAACTTCTTACGAAATATTTTTGAAATTATTCGTTTTTATTTAATTTTTTTTTATTTAAATTATAACTATTTATTTATTTATTAGTATTTTTTAATAAGCAATAACTATTAATTGTTAAGGTTATTGTACAGTACATGCAAGAAAATAGCGCGCGATATTAACATTTCTAACATAAAAATATTATGAATTCTTTTGACGTATACAATAATCATATATACATAAAAATGTAATTTTAGGTAGCGTAAAGTTATATTTTATAAACATGTATGAAGATTCTGTTTAATCTATTTTCGAATTTATAAAAGCAAAACAAATAGCCAAAATGAAATTATTGCGGAATCGAGTAAATAGTATCTAATATAATAACAAAGAGTCTTCAAAGTAGTCTTTACATGCATCAACGTAAATAGAATAAATATATACTTTAGGTCGTACAAAATGTGAGTGTTGCGCCTGCAATTTTCAGAAGCTATTCAAAATTATTTTTATTGATTAAAACCCTAGTGAAAATTTGAAAATGTAAAGCGGTGACAAATATTTGACAGAGTGTGTAAAACCATGAAATTTCGTGAAAAAATGTGAAATTAGGCTTATATTTCGAGCAGGATTATAAGAAATATTATAGAATATTTCATTTTATTACAGTTTCTACATAATTTTTTACAGTTTTTCAAAGTTTCTTACCTTTTATCACAATTTCTCACAGTTGTCATTTCCTTTATATAGGAGAATGCAACAAAACAAAACTGTGAAAAAATGTGAAAAATGTTGCAAGTTAAATTAGATAAAATATGTGTTTTCTATAAGTGTGAGAAACTGTGAAAAAATGTGGAAAAATGTACATATTCGTTTGTAACAGATATTCCAAAAGTATGGGTATTTTCACAGTTTTTCACACTTTGTCACATGTTTTTCACAGTTTTTCACAGTTTTTCAAAGTTGTCATTTTCCACTAGGGAATCTATAAGTTATTAGCAGAAATGGAAAGTATATATAATAAGTAATGAATTTGTATATTTTATTATTTATGCTATCTTATTACAATATAGTCCTATATTAAATAATAATATGCAGAAAAACTTAGCAAGTTTGTCGTAATTTTCAACAAAATATTTCTTTAAGTAAAAAATACGGATCGTGTTAAAACATTACAGGCAAGCTGACTTTTCAAATATTGTAAAAAAAAGAATTTTTTATTTTTAAAATAGCTTATAGTCTGATTTGTCTAGTAACCGAATTTACTAGACGAATCCATGTCTTAGTTCAAAAGTATTTTAGTAAAACTTCCCACAATCTTTCATAAAAGATTTTGATACATTTTTAATAGAATATTTTATGGAATGATACGAAGGCTTTTTAGAAGATTCCGGGCAAATTTGTAAAATATAAAATAAGTAACTCACCGTAATCTTTCCTGTAACCTTCTAAGAGATATTCATGTCAAATTTTGGAAACTCTCCGCTATTTCTGGCAGCAATCATGAAAAGTTCTAGTGAGATTTTAATTCAATATTTCATGGAAGGTTATGGGAAGCTTTTGGAAGATTCCGGGGAGACTCGTAAAATATCAAAAATTTTAATCTGACAAAATTGTTCACCGTAATCTTTCCTGTAACCTTCCAAAAGAAATCGATGTCATATTTTGGATACCCTCCGATATGTCTTACGGCAATCTTTCATGAAAGGTTCTAGTGAGAATTTAATTGAATATTTCATGCAAGGTTATGGGAAGCTTGTGGAAGATACCGGATAAAGAATGCTCACAGTAATCTTTCCTGTAACCTTCCAGACAAAATCCATGTTATATTTAAAAAACCTTCCATATAATCATACTTCAATCTTTAATGAAAGATTCTAGTAAGATTTACTAAAATATTTATTGGAATGATACGGGAAGCCTTTTAGAAGATTTCTGTTCAACTAGTAAAACATACAAATTTCAATCTGTTAAGAAAGCTTACCGTAATCTTTCCAGTAAGCTTGCAGAAGTAATTCATGTCATATTTTGAAAACCCTCCAGTATTGCTTACCTCAATATTTGACGAAAGGTTCTGGTAAGATTTAATGGAATATTTCTTGGAAGAATATGGGAAGCTTTTGAAAGATTCCGGGCAGACTTGTAAAATATAGAATTTTTTAATATCTCAAGAAAGCTTACCGTAATTTTTCCACTAAGCTTCCAGGAGAAATCCATGTTAGATTTCAGAATATTTCTATAATACCTTACCTCAATGTTTCATGAAAGATTCTAGTCAGATTTAAAGGTATATTTATTGGATGGGAACGGGGAGCTTTTTGGAAGATAGTAAAAAGTAAAATTTTTTAATGTCTCAAGACAGTTTACCTTAATCTTTCCATTAAGGTTCCAGGAGAAATCCATGTGAAATTTCAAAATCCTTCCATAATACTTTACCTCCATTTTTCATGAAAGATTTCAGTAAAATTTAATGGTATATTTATTGGAAGGATGCTGGAAGCTTTTCGGAAGATTCCAATTATCCGGCAAAAAAAATATTTTCAATCCGTTAGAAATGCTCAATGGGTTTAAAAAGAGAGAAAGGATGAGGTCGCGTTATTCATACATACCAATTAAAGTACGTAATTCTTCGGTGGTTGGGTTGTACTGCGGGAGAGCAAGACGAGGAGTCCGGCTGATTATCTCTTTATTGGGCAGAAGAGAGAGAGAGACAGAGAGAGAGAGAGAGAGGGGGGTCTGCGAGGTGCGTTTGCCCAAGCCGAACTGGCGCAGGATGCGCACGTTGCGCGTCGCGAAGCCGTCGCACAAAAGCAAGTATACAGCATCAGCATACAAACATTCACACGCGACCTTATCTCGCTGGCTCAGGATACCTGAGTGAGCGAGCACGGACTTTAGGCTACGTCCATGACACATTCGTGGATCACACGTCGACGCAAAATACACATGTCTAAAATACTCATCTTGATTCATTTGAAAATATATGTAATTTGAAAATTTAAATTCTAATGTTAAAATTGAAAATTAAATCCTATATTAATTTTTAATTTAAAAAGTTATGTTAGAAAAAATTCATTTGGATAAAAATTAATTTTTGATTGAAAATGTGTGTCTATGAAAAATACTCATACAAATTCATATGAAAACATATACAACTTGAAAAATTACAATTACAAGGTTAAAATTTTAAAAATTGAATTCAATATTGTTTATTAAATTTGAAAGTAATGTTAGAAAATATTCGCCAGGATAAAATCTAAACTTTAACTGAATATGTATGTTTATGAAAAATACTCATATAAATTCATATGAAAACGTATGTAAATTGGAAAATTGCAATTTTAATGTTAAAATTTTAAAAATTGAATTAAATATTATTTTATTAATTTTGAAAGTTATGTTAGAGAATATTCGTTAGGAAAAAGAAAATTAAATTGAATTCATATGAAAACATATGCGACTTGAAATTTGAAATTTTAAGGTATGACTTAAAAATTGAATTTACTGTTACTTTATTAATTTGAAAGCTATCATAAAAATATTTGTTAGGACAAAAATTCAATTTAATTGGTAATGCGGGTGTTGTGCACGTGCTGTTGTTTTGGTGTCTTTTTAAGTGTATACAGATAAATGTTTGTCTCTCTCTCTTTTTGTGTTAAACTTACAACGTAGATATTTCCTAAGAATGTTGCTCACTCTTGAGGCGAGATGTTTTCATTGATTATAAGACTAAAATTTCAAAAAATAATTAAGCAATACAACATAGATATTATTTAAAATTATTGCTCACATATGAGGTGATATGTTTTCGTTGATTATGAGATTAAAATTACGTAGTAGTTATGCGATACAATGTAGAGATTATTATTAACATATGTATAATAGGAGTAGCTCATCTATTAAAATATTTGTAGAATGCATTATTAGTCTAGAGGAAATGAAATTGAAGATTAGTACTCAATAATGAATTAGATTTGATCTTAAGCGATTAAATTAGAAATGAATATTTCTTAAAAATATTGTAGCTAAATAAATGTCTCTATAAAAGTTACTTTAACGTTTGCACTATATGCACATCAATATTTCGTCTCTTTTTCTTCTTCACATCTGATGATAAGTTGTTGTTGCATTGGACACCTGGTTGAGGGCGGGGGAGGTCCTTGAAACCTTTCGTCGCAGCCTCGTTGCAATTGCGCCGGTCGCCTCGCTGAGAGGGGGGAGGGGCGGGGAAGACTCTTTGTAACAGCGCATTTCTGGGCTCCACCTCGCCCGTTATCGGCCGCACGGCTCTCGTTGCGGCGCCCAAGTCCTTTGTTGAAACGTGCTGCAGCCTCGACGTACCTGTGGAGCATTTGGCCGGATGCAGTCTCGCCATATCGAATGTCTACATGCGGACGGCGCCTGGTTCCGCCGATGCTGTAGTCCCTGAAATCTTTTTACACCGGGTGAAATATCTGGACCCCTCGGGAAAGATACATACACATATCACCAATGAGACTGTGATAAACCCTATCGTTGAATACGAAAGGTCATGGTCGTATAGTGCACTGAACTGACTATGTCGCCTAGTGACCTATATTCAGTCAGGGCCTTCGCCTTCTGTATGATTTTGACTCCATGCAGGTTTTTCTGCTATTCATTCGACATCCTCTTTGATTATTTTTTCCACAATATATGAGAAATTTTGGGTATTAGAAAAATTAGCGAATATTGCGCGCACATCCAAATTTATTTTTGCAAACGCTATCTCCGACGATAGCACTCTAAACTCTCGTGAAGCCGAAATCCTCGCTTTATTAGTATGTGCTGTGCATCCAGGGTTTAACCTTAATATTCGTGTACCAATTATCTCGAACGTATTTTGTACCGCTCTGTGGCACTTCACATAATAGTCTCTAGACCAGAAGTCGAAATGATCCACGTATTAGTTTCGTGTAATCTCATCCAATAGGTATCGTTCAACTGTGTGATTTTTATATTGCAATCGGGTATGTTTATCGATTTGCAATTAATTGAAAATATAATTTCCCAAGCAGCACTTTCTTTAATTTTGCGTACAGGTTCTGTATCGTTACATACATACAGATTGTTAAGAATTTTGTACTTATTTAGTTTTTCAATTGACGTCGGCATGTTTGTTCTATCGTCGATACTTATCGCGAAATAATGCGATTCGGGCCAAATATATGCAAAGGTATTGGTATTATTTATTGTATTCTGCCTAATTGGAATTGCAGATACTTTATGAAAAATAAAGTTCTGCAAGTTCAACAAGGGTATGTACAATTGATATATCAACTGATAATTCGAAAAGAATATGGAAAGATCTGAAATTTTAACAATTATTAAAATGGAATTGGGCTTGTTGGTTTCCGGGAATCGCTCGTCAATGAGTGTATCTTTGAAAAGCATAACCGAATTTTTATTAAACTAGGCGGCATGAAGCGCGGGTATATGATGCCCTGTGAGACGAACAATATTACATCGGTGATTATTTCCGTCTCTAGTTTGTGCTGCAGGATACCTTCGTTCAACAGTTCAACAGTGAGCTTAACATGATTGTCTGCCTATTGTAGTCTTGTGACTTTGAAATTTTCTTCATAAAAGTTTCTAAATTTGATATTTTACCGTCGGTAATATCAAAGTGTATTTTCGTTAGTTTCGTTAAGTTAGCTAATAATTTAGCTGCTTGCCGGGTGTCGTTTGACACGCTATTTATCAAATATTTCAATTCAATCTTAGCACTCTCGTCGAGTGTACCGAAAAGAACATGGCTTATTCTGCCTATGACCGGGAGTATCGACATGCGACCTCGCGTTTCATCTGTTATTTTTTGCTCCGAAATTAAATCTACAATTCTTTCTGTTTGCTTCAGCGCGTCCTATATATGGTCGAACGTGTTATCTAATGCTTCCTTATGCAGGCACCCTTTCAATATACTCGCGCATTGGTCGGATACGTTCTTCCATACTTTAGTTAATCTTTCGCTAGTCAGATAGTACGGTGCTAAATCCACTTTTTGTATTATTTTCCAGTCCGTACTGGATGTAGCCAGCGGGGCTATTTTTTTCAGAGATTAAACCCGGATTGTCGGCTAATTTTTTGACAAACGATGCCGGATCTGCTTGGCCTTGCTTCGAAAGCCTGCAACAAATATATCAAAAATGCCAATCAATAATTTTATTTTAATTTATAACTTATTTCAGTTGATCTCATTTCAAAGTTAACATAATGTACAAAATGATCTTTTTAAAATTAATATAACGTTCACGTCAGTGTAAATCAGGCGTAACGCGATGTTTAATGCGAGAGTGCGAGAACGCTCTCGCATTAAACATCGCGTTGTTAACGTGCGCATCATGTCATCGCTTTGGTACTAAATTGCTTTCGCTGTGGCCGATGCTGCCGCTCGCAACTATCTCGTCTCTCACGGAGGCACTGGACGTTTGGCGACACCATAATCGCGCTGAGCTAGACTGTTTTATCTAGCCGACTTAATGTCCGGCCAAGAGGCTGTTGCGTGAGAGAATCATGCGTGATCAAAATTGAAGTTTTTAAGACTCAGATTGATTGAAAATATTAAAGGGTATTTAATTCTTCGGAATTTATACTTTAAGATTTGTAGTATATAGTATATTTAAGGTCTTGAAGACATTCACTAATTTGGCAAATTGAACTTTTGGACTTAAATTGAAGATGCCAAAAGCTGCATTTAATGTTTTGGACCTATACTTTTTAAAATTGTAATATTTTAAATTTTTAAATGATATTTATTGATTCTAATAATTTTAAATTTTTAGCGTTATACTGCTAGAAGATAGTGAGAGAATTTATTAGCCATTTGACATTTAAGCTGTATTTAAAATTTTGTCTATAACTATATTTATTCTAATAGCTGGAAAATGGTAAAATTGTGATATCTGAAATGCCCAAGAATATCGTTTAGATATTCTGGCGTTTAAATTGCATTCAATATTTTACATATGAATGTATTCATTGCAATGGTCGAAAAACAGTAAAATTATGATATTTAAAAATATTAAAAGATTTTGTTAGATATTCTAACATTTAAGTTACATTTCAAATTTTGTACATGAATGTATTTATTTTAATGGTTGAAAACAGTAAAATTATATTTAAAATACTAAAAGAGTTCGTTAGATATTGTAACATTTAAATTCCATTTGAAATTTTGTATATTAATGTATTCATTTTAATGGTTAAAAACAGTAAAATTATGACATTTAAAATGCTAAAAGAGTTAGTGACATATTCTAACATTTCAGTTACATTTGAGGGGTTGCTTTATTTAAGTTTAATTAAAAGTTGCATATTAAGGGGAATATATGTTTCTGCATACATGTGTGTTTGCGAGAAGGGAGAGTGTGTGCACCGTTATGCTCTGAATAAATCTTTTAGACAACAATGTGCCGAATAAATTTTGTGTTTGCACACAGGGCCCTCTAGCTGGGAAATATTTGGTCCGCATGATTAAGTTCCGGTTGTACTTGTTTATGGACATAGTTCTCCTCTCGGGAGGAGAGCTGCGCGGCGCGCGAGGTTGCAGAGTTAAGTTTTGCTTTTATTTTCTCTTTTTATTTGAAAGAACTCGCATTAACTTATTATCACCTACTCACTCTTACGGATAAACATGGCTTCATACGGTATGCACAGTTTTGGCTTGGGAGCTCAATGAAACGGTCGAAAAATCATTTTAATTATGTGCGTTAAAAAAATTACTTTGCATTCATGCAATGCAGCATGGCGGTACAGCTAAGCTGCTAAGGCTGCAGGCTGGTTCTTACCGCCAGCCTGACGTCACTCTCCTTTGTAGTTGCCCCCACTTCCGGCCCTACTTCACCGTAGGCCAACGCACAATCATTGCTCTACTGTCGAGACACTCGAACTTGCATTTGAAGTTCAATTGAAATGACGGGGCTCCCAGCCATCCTGTTGATTAGACGTTGCTATACCTTATCAGGAGCGCGCGGTGAGTATGCAGCGTTTGAGAGAGAAGTAAATTACCGCAGTCTCGAGCGACGCCGTTACTACATCATAGAAAAAACATTCAGAGAAGAAGAGCTTGAGTGCCAGCTCCGCGATGTGAGTTTTACATTATAATTATGTTGCCCATCTGATACTTGCTAAAAAAAAATTTGTCTAACTGACTTCTTGTTTTTATTTAGGTATTAAGCATGCAGTACTTGAAGGGGTACGCCCAGGAGCTGGTCAGGATACCAGTACACTGTTCGACTCATGGATATGTAAGTATTTCTTTCTCTCTTTATTTGTTATTTACTTCTCTCTACTCTTTGCTAATTTTCTTCTTCCTTTATGTCTTAGCTGGCATACTGGGTAGTGTTTGGGTCGCACTACTATGATTCCATACTCCAGCCAGTGCCTGAGTGCTCGGACTGTAGCCGATTGCGCGGTTCACATGCCCCGGCGACAAGATAAGTACTCGCGTCGCGATGCTACGTGGTCTGCTATGTCCACTTTGTTCTTTATCATAATGCTCAATGTTTTTCTTTCTCTCTTTTGCAGTCACTCGCCGTCCTGGCGCACAGCGAGGACAAGAGTCCGCGGATAGAACGGTGATAATTGTGCGCTGCTCAGCGCACCACGACAACGTTGATTACACAGTCTGTTTGAGGTGTGGCTGTCATGGCCAGTTTCTTCTTGTCGACGTTCAGTGTTTGAATGATGAGATTGGCAATGTGGTCTAATATTTGAACAATAGTGTAGTCTTCAATCAGTTATTGTGAGGTGTAAGATTACAGTTTAAAGTTCTACCTATTCTCTCCTGCAACTTGCGAACATTAGTATAGAACGTGTGTGTAAGGCGAAGTGCGCCGCCTGTGTGTTTATTTTTCTTGTCATATTCATAATAATAATTTTCATAATATAAAGGTTTTAACCGCATTAATTATTGTTTCCTTCATTTAACCTGCCAACCCAATAATAATTTCTCCTTTTTTACTTTTTTTTTATTTTAAATTGTGTCATTAAATGTTTGACAGCAGATCGACACTGTTGATAATTGTGCCTAATTTGACTAAAATTTTAGAGTTGTGGTTAATTAAATTACATTCGTTTCCTTAAATCCGAGTGATTTTAGTGCGTTTCTTGCATCGTGTTGAGTGATTGTGCTTAATAGCCAACTGTTATTTGAGTAATTTGAGCCAAGTGATATCGGTCGTGTTCGCTTCTTTTAAATTTAACTTAATTCCGTCGATGCTTGCTTTTTCTTCTTTTCTATTTTCTTTCTTCTTTTTAAACGAACAACTTATAATTTTATATAAGAAATGTTTTTGTTTCATTAAGTGATATGCGAATCAAGTGCGTTAGTCACATTTATTTTAATTTCAAACTAATTTTATCAATATTAAAAATATCTTTTTCTTCTTATTAAATAATAAATTGTCATTTTGCTGATCAACGGATTTGTCTTCTCAAGTGATATTTAGATTGAGCGGTATTAACCATATTTGTTATTTAAATTTTAACTTAATTTTATCAATGTTTACTTTTAAATAGTAACCTTATTTTTAAATAGCCAAGAACTTTTTGTCTTCTAAAGTGATATCTGAATCAAGCGACGTCAGTCGACTTGTCTTTTAATTTCAAACGAATTTTATTGCTATTCATTTCTTTTTTAAAGAAAACCTATTTTTGAATAGCCAAAAGTTTCTCTGAATAGCCAATTGTTTTCTTGTGTCTTTAGTTGAAGTACTATGGTTTAATTTATTTGGGTAAGCTGCAACTAAAACGCTATTCACATGCGACATGAGCATAATAGCTGGGTCCTGCACCCGTTGCCGTTGGACTCCAAGCGCCTCGTCATAGATCGTCTGCTTTCCAGCACGTAAATGTAATAATCAACTGTAATGAAATATTCCTAAATAAGTTTGAATCGCTTTTGAATTCAGGTAGTTTTTTATCATCTCTTTTGCATTCTATTTTGAAGCCAATGTAGGAAAAAATGGTTTGTATCCATGCCCTTTTATTTTAAATTGAATAATTCTATCAGCTTATATATAAAAATTATTTATGACTTTATTAATAATATTAATACAAGTTCTGGGGTAAGTAATCTCACTGCCCCTTATTTTCTGAACTCAAGTGATTTCCAATGTTCGATTTTGCATCGCAATATCTCGCAACCACGACATTGTAATATAACTATGCGACAAAATGGTTAGTGTTTCGTCGACCAGCAATAAGTAACCTTCCAACCTCTGACATTTAGTATTTTACAAATTAAGTGATATTCAAATGAATTTCTCAGGCGAGGTGGTTGCTTCTCCTGATTTTTTAAACTCAATTGATTTTTGTACTTGATACTATTTTTACATATTGTAAATTAATTAATATTTTTATTTTTCTACTTGGTACTATTTCGACAATTTGTAAATTTATTAATATTTTTATTTTTCTACTTGGTACTATTTCTACAATTTGTAAATTAATTAATACTTTGATTTTTGTACTTGGTACAACCAGTTAATCCCTCCGTGGTTGGGTGGGTTGACGTGTGGCCGAGGCATTGACTTCCTGCCACGAGGAAGCGCAGTGGTCCTTCCGGTAGGGCTTGTAGCTAGATGACTTGCTCAAACATCTCCTCTCGGGAGGTACGCTAGTCGTGTTGCACAGAAAACCACCCGGTTAGTTTCGGTGCGGGATCAGAAGCCGGCCACTTCGGACCCTGATCAGGAAGTGCATATTGGGCAGGGGGATCTGGACTCCTGTTGCTCCGCGCGAGCCCTGGTCCATCCGTGTATTGCGGGACCGGGAAAACGAAGGCTGGGCCTCAGGAAACTGGGGTAGGATCAAAGTATCTGAGGATATACCCGTTTCCAGCTATTGCGGCCCGATTTTCTACGCACGATGTGCTGGTTAAATAGTCAAGAAAGAAAATGTCTCAATGCAATAAAGAGATGAACCAGGAGGCAGATAAATCCCAAACCTACGAAAAAGCAATGATGGTAGTGGAGCAGCTCCCTTCACACACATTGCTGGGTGGCAAATAACAGCCCAGCGGCCTGCAGATAGGAACAGTCCAGGAGTTCGTGAAGCAGGTCGACGAACTCTTCAAAAAGATGGGAAAAGGGTTGGAGAGGCAGCCTAGTGTCAATACCGACATCAAGCACAGCTTACCCACCCTTGTCGAACTTTTCGAATCTTGGAGGGACTGCTTGCTCATCAACACCGACTGGGAGCCGCGGCTATATCACGCTAGAGGGTGCGATCGCGAGACGGTGACTCCGATAGTGCTGAGTCTTCAATCATTGACAAAAGGGCTAGATCCGCCGGACCCGCGGAGATCGCCGGCTTTGAGACGGTCCTTTCAAAGAAGAAGAAAGTTGTAGCTAAGATACAGCAGCAGCAGCAACAGAAACAACCTGAGCAGCTGACACAAGAACAACAGCTGCAGCGAAATCAGCAACAGCGACAGCAGCTGCGACAACAACTGCAGCAGCTGCCGCAACAAAAAAAAGAAGACCCCAACAGCTATGGGGGGATGGAGTGAGCTACCCGGACGATCTCTCGAATGTCCGCGAAAAGGTCACAGCAGAGTGTCCAACGACTGATATTAAGTGTATCAGGAAAACCAGGGCGGGCGACGTCCTGGTAGAGTTGGGCACAAAAAGTAATAACCAGGAGCTGCGGACTATAGGAGATTCCATCAGGAAGGTAATGGGTACGTCGGGGTTCGTAAAGATCTTGACGCCTAAGACAAATGTGGAAGTCAGAGACCTAGACAGCCTTACCACCAAAGAAGAAGTAGAGACGACGATCAAGAGGGTCTTTAACGAAGCATGAGTTTCATCGGGTGAGATTAGCGTATCGCTGACGAAGCCCAACAGTAGAGAGCATTGACTGGCCATTGTAGAGATGGACCAGGAAAAGGCAGATTTCGTCCTTGAGAAGAATCACATGAAAGTCGGCTATATGAACTGCCGACTGAGATGATGGCAGCGGCTCCAGCGGTACTTCAGATGTATGGGTTACGGACATCAAGCGCGCAATTGTCGTGGCCCAGACAGAAACAAGGCCTGATCCAAATTTGGCGCGGAAGGTTACAAAGGAGCAGCCTGCAAGGCTACCGAGGCGAAGGCGTCTTGTGCACTGACCTGAAAGTAGACCAAGTACAGCTCGGCCACACGCCGGGCTCAGGGCCGTGTAGAGCGTTTCGCGAATCGCTTAGGCAGACCAAAGTCAAGCGTTAATGATGGAGCCAAGGTTAAGTCAAGCGCATAACGGTCCTTTAAGCTAACCTCCATAGAGCCGAATTAGCCAATAGCCTTCTGACTCAAAGGATATCTGAGACTAAGGCTGATGTGCTGCTAATCAGCGAGCAGTACTGTGACTGAAACATACCTACGTGGAACAAAGACACACTTGGCACAGCAGCAATCTACGTGGACCCACGAACCATCAGAGTGGATGAACACGGTGCCGGAAGCGGCTTTGTGTGGGTGAGAAGCAGAGATGTAACTTACGTGAGCTGCTACTTTACCCTGAACGTCCGTATTGAGCAATTCAGGCGGACTCTTGATGAGCTGGAAGACGCGATCCGAGAGATAGAAGGCGGGATCGTAGTTAGTCATATTGGGACGATTCTGGATGTGTACAGCGTCGGATTGATGGGTAATGGAGGATTACAACGGAAGCGATCACCAATATATCACGTTTGAGCTGCGCGATAAATCCCAATCGCAAAGAACGAGTGACAAAACGGAGGCAGCACTGTTGTCGCCGCAGCACAAAGCAGCGCGCAAACGGCTCTGACGCGAGATCAACCGGAGGAACGCACAGTGCTGGAAGAATCTGACGGGGAAAGTCAATCGGGACGTGTGGGGCTTGGGCTACAAGATCGTGACCAAGAAACTCTGTGCGCTTCCTAATTACCCAAATTTCGACGAGAACACCATGGCTCGAATCGTGGACACTCTGTTTCCAACACATCCGACAAGGCAAAACCAGGAGGAAGCCGCTGAAGTAGGTGAGATTCCCTTATTCTCCAGCAAGGAGTTGCGGATCGCCGCCAAAATGATGCGGAGTGGAAAGGCGCCTGGGCCCGACGGGATATCAGCTGATATATTGAAGATAATCGCGGTGAGAGCACTTTCTCTACTGCTGAACATTTACAACATGTGCCTGAAGGCGGGTGTCTTTGGCACTCCTTGGAAGGTTGGGCGTCTCGTCTTGATCAACAAAGGTAAGGGAGGTGATCCTCGGCTTCCGTCGTCTAACAGGCCACTGTGCATGTTGGACCACGCAGGGAAGCTATATGAGAGGCTGCTCAAACCACGGCTACAGGGAGCTGTTCAGGCTGCCGGCGATTTAGCTGAGAACCAGTACGGCTTCAGGAAACGGCTATCCAGCGTGGACGCTATACGAGAGGTAGTTCGGCTGGGAAGGAGAGAATGGACTGGAAATCATTTTTCCAGGAACATCGCGCTTCTCGTTACGCTAGATGTTTAGAACGCCTTCGACTCGGACAGGTGGTCAGACATCTTGGACGGGTTGAACGAGTTCAGATTTCCAGAGTACTTCATGCGGGTGATACGGGACTACCTAAAGGACTTAATCAAGAAGTCAATCTTCGGTCCTGATTTTTGGAACATCCTGTACGATGCCCTGTTACGACTCTGGGTACCGGAAGGGGTGTACATGGTAGCCTATGCTGATGATGTCGCTTTAGTCATCATCGCGCGGGACTTTGAAAAAGCACAATATCTGCTTAACCAGGCGATGCACAGGATCTCGCGCTGGATAGGGGATCACGGTCTCGACTTGGCAGCCGCTAAGACAGAGATCGTGCCCTTCACTGGAAACGGATTAAGATAATCTTCCCCATGTATGTGAGTGATGCGGAGGTTTGGACAAGGAGGGAGGCCATGTATCTGGGACTTCAACTAGACACTAAGCTTACTTTCTTTCGTCCCCTAGTGTATGCAGCGGATAAAGCGGCGATAAAGACGACACAGTTTTGTCGTCTCATGGTGAACACGAGTGGGCCGAAAGCGAGCAAGCGTCGATTCCTCATGTCAGTCATTACATCCATCGTATTGTACGGTTCAGAAATATGGGCCGATGCAATGGAGAAGGACTCATACCAGATTCGACTCACTTTCGTTCAGCGTAGAGGAGCTCTCAGAGTCGCCAGCGCCTATCGCACGGTCTCGGGACCCGCAGTGCTCGTTATTGGGGGAATCATCCTAATCGACCGACACGCGACGGAGCGCAAGCTAATCTACGAACGGAAGAAAACAAAAAAGGACAGAACAACGGTCCATAGAGAGGAACGGGAACGCACCATGGAAACGTGGCAATGATCCTGGACAACCACGACCAAGGGTAAATGTACAGCAAGATTGATAGATAGCTGGCCCCTTGGATTAACAGATATCATGGGGAGGTAAATTACTACCTGACCCAATTTCTGAGTGACCATGGGTACTTCTGCTCCTACCTAAGTTGTATGGGGAAGGTTCAGAGCCCGAGTTGCATCTTCTGTTTCGCTGGTTGCGACGATGCATTTCACACGATTTTCGTCTGCGAAAAGTGGAACGAAGAAAGAACAGCTCTTCTCGGCTCGGTCGGACAATTCACGCCTGAGAACATAGTGGGCGAAATGCTGTCCACTGAGAATAAGTGGGCCGCCACGGCAAAATTCACCGAGACGGTCCTACGACAAAAGAAGCGGTACGTAGACAAGACAACCGACGAAGGTATAAATGAAGCGCTAGGAGACGTTCCGATACCCCAACATAACGCAGGGACGTCGGACGATTCCATGGAAACGGACGTGGAGAGAGAAGATGGGACGCTTTCTTAACCGGGAGACGCTCATTTTCTCTCATTTTATGAATGTCGCAGGGAGGGACAGGGATACTATTCCTTTCCGTGTGGAGATGAATGCGTCGGTTCGAATACGCGTATAAATGAGACGGGTTAGATCTGACGTCTTCTCGGGGGATTTAAAATTATGAATTTTTAAATTTGTTTCAGGTCAAGGCAACAGCGGTTATCTAGACGATACTAGAATGGCACTACCCTGAGGTAATGTGATAAACGGTACCAGGGTGGGTTCCGCCAGATGAGGAAAGGGTGGTAGGTTTAGTGTGTCGGTTTGCAGGATGCATCCCCAACCAGCCCCACACTATCCGGCTGTACGAACCCAGTCGGGTATGTCTTAGGTGGCATTTCCTACATACCCTAGAAAAAAGAAAAAAAAATAACTACAAGATAATGGTTCATAATTACAACGTTTTAATGCATCTATGGAGCAAAATTGTCGGCACTTGCCAATTTATTTGAGGATTAAATAACTCTTCAACATCTGATTTTTAATGATTTGCAAGTTAATTCATGGTTCCAAAGTCAGTTTTTGTCCAAGTGATTGGATTTTCACTTATTTTGGTTTTCAACTCAATGCTTCTTGATATTTAATTTTGTAGAATAATAATTCATAATTATGATGCTTTGAGATCAGCATGGGGCAAATTGAGCTGCATTCCTTGATTTTTTAGATTATTTTCCAATAGCTGCTTGTTTAAAAGCTTACAGTTTTTTTATGTTTTAGACTGAGTTTTAGAGCCAAGTGATTGTATTTTTCATTTTTTTTTTAAACTGAAGCGTTTTTGACAATGGCAACTAGTTTAACATGATATGTAATACTTTTGCTGTCTAACTTGTATGGTATGGTAGTCGAAAAACGATACCTTCGTAGGATCGCAAAAGAAAAATAAAAAAATGAAAAGGACTCTCCTTGCTCCTAGGCGTCTCTTCCAATTTGCTCATGTAGGTGCTCAGGTGAGTCCTTGACATCTGACGCTATTTTTAGCTTATCAACATTTACTATTTTGATGGCGTCACCATTTTTCAGTTTAGCTTTCTTAAGATGGTGATCTATATGATCTTATAAGGACCTTCATAATCTTTGTCATATTTTCCTTTATGAGACTCATTTAACCTATATACGATCTCTTCTTCTCGAAAGTGCTCCACGCTAAACTTCCGATCGTAGTAATATTTCGATCTATACTTAGCCTGCCCCAAATTTAGCACAGCTTGTGTTTGCATTGTAGAGAGGTTGTGAATGAGATCAGTATTATAATCTCCATAGGTTAACAACTGCTCCCTCGGGGGAAAGCTGGATGGTGTCCGCGACTTTTGGTCAAAGACCAATTCATAGGGCGTGAAACCAGAGGAGTCGTGGCGTGTGCAATTGTATGCATGTTGACATATAGGCACCCATTCGCCCCAACTATCTACCTTGTCTATGTATTTTTTTAAATACTCTGTCAACGTATGATACGTGCACTCAATTCCGCCATTTGATTGAAGGTGATCAGATTTTGTACAGTACTTATCTATTCTAAAAATGTGCGCAAAGCCCTTTAGCATCTTATTCAGAAAATACGAGACTTCGATATCTAGCTAAGGCAGAAACAAACGTTATGGAGGATTCCAGAGGTAGAGTGGCACCCGTTCCATAATGGAGATGGTGGCGAGGCAGTCGAGTTATATGCAAAATGCGTATTTCTGAGCTATCGCTGAGCGATCAGCAACGTCTCGAGATGGTGGTAAAAAGATGACTCCCAGAGAACACCCCTGAAACGTTCGGGAGTACCAACCTAACGGAGCACAGTATAGAAGTAGAAGACACGTCGCCAGTGAAGTATAGCCTCCATAGAATGTCGCCGAATATGTGGCACGTAGCCAAGGAGGAGGTACATAAAATGTACAAACATGGAATCATCGAGAAATCGGCGAGTGATTGGTGCAGCGCTCCCGTGATCATCAAAAAATCCGATGGCAGTAATAGGTTCTGCATTGACTATCGGCATCTGAATAAGCGTACCAGGAAGGATGCGTACCCGATACCAAGTATAGATTCCATCCTGGACAAGTTGAGGAAAGCTAAAGTCATCTCTAAAATTTACTTAAGACACGCATATTTCCAGATTCCCATGGCGGTCTGGAGTAGAAGGTATACGGCCTTTGCAGTGCCAGGATCGGGCCTGTGGCAATTCACTCGAATGCCCTTTGGTTTAACGAAAGCTCCAATGACCTTCCAAAGGTTAATCGATGCGTTATTTGGCCCTGAGTTTGAGCCGTTTATTTTGGGTACTTGGACGATATAATCATCGTGTCAGAAACGTTGGAGGAACACTTGAAGTGACTTGAGATCGTGTTAAGGAAGTTACACGAAGCGGGACTAACGGTGAATCGACAAGTGTGAATTTGAATGTTCGAGAGTAAGATATCTGGGCTATCTCTGGACTAAGAGGGACTCTGACCAGACCCGGAAAAAATTGCGCCAGTAATCGAGTATGCAGCTCCCAAAAATAAGAAACAACTGAGACGATTCTTGGGAATGGTGGGATGGTACGCAAGGTTTATTGAGAATGACTGAGAGATAAAAATTTCCTTGCTAAAACTGCTGTGCCCAACGATTTACGTGATCGAGACCACGGATTCCCCCGCGAAACCATCCCGCACTAACCTAAACTTGCCCTTGTTTCGTCCTCGTGAGCATAAATAACTCGAGATTGGATCTCCGTGGGTTGCGCCGTCTGTCCAGGCGTTCGTTCAGCGAATCTCCCCTCGAGATACGAGGAGTCGACTATAGGGAAAGTTTCGAGTAATAAAGTTACAGTACTGGCCTATCAATAAAATAATAATGAGTGATAGGGAAACAGTAGGAAAATTTTTTTTTTGACACCGCTACGTTAGGTAAAAGTAGGAAAACTTTTTAGCAAGGTTTGAACTTAAAAAATAAAGTAAGGACTTAGAAAAACAAGTAGGGAATTTTCAGGATTACCGGCTTTGAATTTTTTTTTGAAATTTTTGAAGTTTGAAAATTTTTGCGAGTGGGCATTAGAAACATTGTGCATTGGTAAACTTTTATTTTTTTAGTTGGGATTACAACTTAGCCGGTAGTCTACTTGTAGGGATTTAGTTTTTTTTGCGTTCAATTTTTTTTAGCAAGTGGGAGGCGGAGATACGGGCATTATTTTTTTTAGGTTATTGGTTGTAAGTAGTAGTGCGAGTACTATTATTTAGTACTAAATTATTTTTTTTCAGGAAATTAGCTAGCACCGAACCCACAGACTCTCCAACAAGTCTAGTAGCTCACCAAGTTTTTTTTTGGTTATTCTCATTGCGACTAGTGAGAATTATTTATTATTTCATGTAAACATTGTAACAATATTACATAAGGATATTGATTATTATTATTATTTTTTTGTGGTTATTCTTATGTGGTTGTGGTGATATAGCAACGGTAATAATCGTGTTTTGGTGATTGGTGGTAAAACATTTATGTGGTAATCGTCCCAGCCCTATAACAATTTATGTAGCCTATAACAAGATGATTGGCTATTCGGAAATAGAGATAAAACACACACAGATTCCCATTACAGATGCAGAGCCCGTTCACAGTCGGCGAGTGGGTGATGAGAAGAAATACAGATCGTGATAGCGGCGGGTCGTGGTATGAGGTCCCGTGGGTAATTATCGAGTCACGGGGGAGAGGGAATTACACCCTGAAACATGGAGAAGAGGAATCGAGGGTGATGATGACCCATGCATCAAAGTTCAGGCGCTGGGGAATCCCACGAGCCCGGGGAAAGTGGGTAGCGAACGGGTACATTTTTTTCCTATTCCCTAAACCAGTATTTCCTCCGGCATCGTGTGTTGTGGGGTTTGTGTCGCGAGTGTATTTCAGGAACGTCGTCGAGTTAAGGAGAAGTATTGTAAATTGTGTTGTCCCGGTACAGTAGTTACAATGAGAAATAGTGGTTGAGTTAAATATGTTTCAGATGTCAAGAGAAGTATGCAGTCGCTGTTCTTCGTCCCGGGAGGCTACTCCCCGCCATCACCCGGACAGGGGTTTCGTCCCTACTTCCTTTGTAAGGGCCGAACCCCGTCGGAGTTATGCGGAGGAGTTGGCTACCATCCAGGAGAAAGAGATGCGGAGGGAGGTAGATCAGGCAGAGCCTGGACCGGTCGACCGCGGGGTTGGAGAGGCGGAGAGAACCCCAAGGGACCAGACCCGGGGGAATGCCGCGGGAGCTTTCCCTCGGAAGGGTTAGAGTCGGCTGTGTGTGTAGCCACTCTGGGGGATATTTCCCCCTTGACTGGATTCCAAGGAAACCCCCTCACCCCGCGGATATGACGCCCATAGAACGACCCCGCGGAGATGGGGAAACAACCACGCTGTCCGATCGTCCGGACACGGATATGGTCTGGGCTGCGATCGTCCGTTGCCTTCCCACGTCGGCGATAACGCCTATAATACCGACTCCGGCGAGCCTATTGTTCTACATGGAGTCTCCGGAGGAATCGGACCAGGAGGCTAGAGAGGCACGACGGGCTGCTTTGTCCACGCTACCTCGGATACCACGGGTGGCGGAGGGTCAAGTCAGTTCCCATCCTCAAGGGGCGATTCCCCGTCACCCTCGACCTCGGGTAGCGGAGGTCGCCGGAGCCGAACAAGTAAGGGGACCGCCGACCAGTACATCGAGTTTTGGGGAGGACATGAGGCGTAAGAGGCGGGAAGACCCCAAAGGTAAGATCGAGGTAGTGGACAGCGAGAGAGCGGGTCGTATCGAGTCACGGGCGCCAGTCGAGAAACTGATTTCAGGGCTGGACAACCTGGAAATCGAGCCTTGGGGAGAGGAATTAATGGAGTGGGACCTCGAGGAGGTGGCCCCACCGCTGTCCACAGTCCCACCACCGGCGCCAGCAACTCTCACCGACTTGCCCCGACTGAGAGGCCCTAATAGGAAGAGGCGCAGATACAACCCCCGTCGACACCTAGAGATCGAAGACTTCGAGTGGGGGATTACCGATCACGCTCACCTTCTCCATTGCCGGGACCTACTCAGTTGGCTAGGAGTGAACCAGCTGACACCTCGAGGGACAGAAGAGACCAGCGGGGACGGGAAGCGCAGAAGCGAGGTACACAATTTGGGGAACTAAAAGAAATGCCCACCCTGCCCTATCTCGACCCCCCGTTAGATTTCTGTGTCAACTGCTGGCAGGAGGGCCACCTCCGCAAGCACTACTCTCGACCCCAGGAAAATAAATTCTGCTACAATTACGGGAGAAGGGGCAGTACGCTATCAGATTACCCGCGCTGCCAGCAGGTGCATCTAGCGTATCTAAATCGAGAATTAGGGAGAGGGGAAGCACCAGGATGAAGTGGGCCCAGAAGAGAAAGGGCGCAAGATCGAGTCGTGGACGCTCCTTTCTTGTTTTCAGGGGCTCAAGGATCGTGGAACCGAGAAAATGAGGGACCCCCACCCTATTCCGCGGTAGGAACGCCCGTGCCAGCCCCCCGTTGGTCCAGATGAGATGTCGCTGCCGAGGAGGGAACACTGCGGGTGACGGTGAGGTTCGACACCATTAACGAGGAGACCACCGCCAACCCCAGGGAATCCCGGTGTGATCTACCTCCAACTGGGAGGCCGAGCATCGCGCCAATACAGTCACCATCCAGATGGCATGTACCATCCACAAACCGACCTCCAGGGCTTGTTCCGGATGCCAGGCCAGAACCCATCACTTCCCCAACGGAGGGGCTGATGGAGTTCGTGAGGAGGATTGCCTACCTCCCGGTGGACACCCAAGAATTACTCCTCCGGGAGTGGATGGGCAAACCTCACAACTAGAGGATCGAGCAGAAGGGGCCATCAAGTTATGGGTGTAGGGAAGGAAACGGGAGGAGTAAAGAATATAACGTGAAACCACATATTTTTGTTGTTTGTTTTATTTTATATTACCTATCGTTATGTAATGTTGGGAGCGGAATTAATGAAAATTGTTACAACGAATAAGCGAGCGTTCGGTGTCGGAGGCTTTGTGGGCGTGATTCCTTTGCGGTAGATGCCAACAAGACGTTTAAACAAATTTAAACCAGAGATCCACTCCGTTGGAGTGATCTCCCGGTTAGGAAGGGGGTATTTGTGACATGTAAAATGCCAGAAGAAAAGAGATAGAGAGAGAAATAAGGTTAGGTTATAGTAGGTAGGTAGGGTTAGGTAGTAGGGATATTAAGCACTATTTATTATTATTAATTGGGGGGATAAACAAATAGACGAACGGAATCACGCACGCACCAAACCACCGAATGCACGCTATTCGAATTATTATTAATTTTAAAGCGTATTAATCGCGCACGTTATAATGTTACGTTTCACGGGGGAGATCGATGGCGTGACACCCGTATACACACCATCAGCACAAACACACTATAGCAGCGGCAGCCGACTCAGCAGACATAGCCTAGTAAAGCTGAGCATCACGAGGAAGCGCCAACGACGGAGAAGAGGTCGAGTCCTTTTATGGTACCGGTAGCGGCGGCCTGACAGATAGAGAGAGAGAGAGAGAGAAGCAAGAGACGATAAAAGCGGCCGGCAGTCGCGGGGCCGCAGCAGAAGCAGCACAGCAGCAGCAGACGATAATACACTCACACACACATACACACTCGCGTACGCGGACACCCGAGAGCGCTATCGGAGCGCGAGGAGCTTCAGCGGCGTCATCCTTAAGGACAACAACGAGATCAGCTGATGACTAGCCGGGCGCAGGCCATACGGCTTTAGCCGATATGAAGAGTAGAGAGAGAGAGAGAGAGAGTCAAGCGGCGATAGAGACGGAAGACTGTCGGCAAACGCAAGATGACGAGATAGGCATCTAAAAAGATGGGAAGATAGGCGCGCGGCAGGAGAAGGGATCAAGGCGCGTTTACAACGAGCGCGTCGCGCTCTAGCAATTCTTATGTATTATTTATCGAGTTATGGGATATACGTTTATCGAAGAAGCCTGCAGTATAGAGGACGCTGTTTAATTTTTTAAATTACGTGCGTCACAGGGGCGAAATGCATGATGGGTATAACTAGAGCAGTAACTAACCTCCGGTTACTACTCTAGTGAAAATCAACTTGAGGGCCTATGCCAACAGGTGTTAGACAAGGAGAGAAGATCGAGTAATGTAAAATAGAGGGTGCTGGGGTGCAGGGACGCCACGAGGATAGGACTGGAGTCCTTCCGCCCTGCCCATTCCGTCCGGAGCCTTCACCGAGGGCAGTAGATTAGCCGCACCGCGTGGAGATTTTTGCAGAGGAGTTATCGTTTTGCCGAGAGAGATAGAGATAATTGATAATTTGGACTATATTCAACGTGAGTGAATATATTTCGGTCGGCGAGTCTTTGTCCACAAAGCGCCCGGCCTAGGAGTATCCAAGAGAGTTTTGTAATTTTGACTATAAAAATTACTTGGTGAGAGCTTTCCTTTTTGCGTTAAATTGTTTCAGTGCAGTCGAGGTTCAAGGCTTGGTGAAGAGTTGGAGATACTGTGCGTTCGCCGACGATTATTATTTGTTTCAGATCGAGTGGTCCAGCGGTAGTGAATTTGTGTTACAGGTTATTGGCAATTCCGGTAACGCGTTCGGCACATGATGCGTGCGAGTAGAGGCAGGGAGCGGCCATTGGACCGCCATCGTGCGACCGAAAATACAGAATTTAAATCGGTAGAGTCGAGAAATTTAGTGTCGAGGTGGTTAATTAACTTAATTTAGCTAAATTTCGGGGTTTTTAAATTGTAATAAAGATTGCCGTTATAGATATGTATATTTCTCGAGATTAGTACAAATAATTAATGAATTGAATAAATTTCCGTTTGTATATTAACTATTAAAGAATCAGCCTAGAATCAATTATAATTACTAGTATATATATATTGAATCGAGAAATAAACGTTCGGAAATATATATATATATATATATATATATATATATATATATATATATATATATATATATATATATATATATATATATATATATATATATATATATATATATATATATATATATATATATATATATATATATATATATATATATATATATATATATATATATATATATATATATATATAACTTAAGAAAAATCATTTACGTAAATAGAACCCGCATGCATGGTAGTAATTAATTGGAATATAATTAGTCATATTAAATAACTCGAGATTGGATCTCCGTGGGTTGCGCCGTCTGTCCAGGCGTTCGTTCCGTGAACCTCCTATCGAGAGACGAGGACTATAGGGAAAGTTTCGAGTAATAAAGTTACAGCATTGGTTCCATATCGGTAAAAATACAACATCAGAAATTTTACATGAAATATTTTACACAAATTTCCATTTATTTTACAGGTGTACTGACTAACTACCAAATGTCCTTAAAGGTCTATTTAGAAACTGAAAAAAATAATTTAAGTACAAAAGATCCTCGAAAAGTAACAATCATATTCAATGAAAAAGATTACAACAAAAAAGACTCACTAACTTAGAACTCATTACGAAAGCAGCAAACAGTGGAATGGCAGAAAATCTTGAGCTGCAGATATGAACGGAGAATAATTATAATTTTAATGATTTTTTATAACAAATTCTACTGATTAACATATTTACTCATTAGTCATCTAATCGAACAAACAAATTCACCTTACACCTTATGAATCCGTATTCTATTTGTTTAATTACAGTTATTACAATGATATATAGAATTATTATGAATATATTATTATACTTTCTATTTGTTTAATTACAGTTATTACAATGATATATAGAATTATTATGAATATATTATTATAGAAATTGATATAACGTTAATGAAAGCTGGAGATACTTATGTTAAGGAAACAGATACGGATTACAATACCGACACTGAACATGCTGAATCAAGCTATGGTAATATAGTAGATCTCGTGCACTGTTAAACCCTGTGCACTATTTCGGTTCAATACCTGTGCACTATTATGCTAAGCGCAGTGGCGCTGCTGTATCTGAATAACCGTGCTGTAGAGCGGCCTTGAGACTTCAATCTAATTAGCTGGCGAGCAGACGTCACGCAGTAACAGTGCACATGTGGGTCGCTCCCGACCCCACGCACTGTGAGAAGTCGAGACTGGTGCCCACGCACACTGTGAACGCGCGGCGTCTACTCGCCAGCCAATCAGATTAAGCCAAGATTTTCAATTAGGTTGAGCTTTTTGGGTACCCAGAATATCAAAGTTGAAAATATATTTTTCTCAACTCGTGTGTGAAAAAGACCCTTTTCCATGCTGGCAAAACGAATGAAAAACTGGGCATTCCGAACGTCTTTGTCGGAGCGGGATGGAATGTACATTCCCTCCCACTCCTGAAAATCTTTAAATAATAATCTAATTTTTATTTGATAAAGGATTCGATAGAGATTTCGAGTTTTTAAAGAAATTTGACGAAGAAAATCCCCCTATACGACTCCAAGAAAATGCTTCAAATGAATATCTACAAAATGAAGTTCTGCAAGATGATACATATGAAACTAATTTTATCGTATACGCTAGTGGTAAATATTTTCAAATATAACTTAATATGTTTAATAAATATTGTAATAATTAATTTAACAATCCGGTAATGGTACAAGAGATGAAAATGATGTGTTGGCTGAGGTTTCTACTGATTCTACATTTCAGTCTTCCTCACAACTTCAAGAATCAGACATATGAAATGATAGTTATAATCTGTTCGAAATGCTAGCTGCTATTGATAATCTAATGGACACTAATGGTATTTACATATAAATGAAATTTACAGTCTATAAATGATAAAAATCCATAGAAAATATCTATTTTGTTCATCGGATTCAACGTATTTTTGTTAAAAACAGTTGTATAGAGCTCAAATATGATTGAGGAGTCGTACCACTATGACGTGTTGAAAAAATCGAATTTTTTTCTTTGGATTTGCTTAATAAAGCTCATTAACTTAAAATCATATTTAGAAAGTAATTCAGCTAAGTTAGAAAAACTAAAGAAACTACAGGACTTTTAGTGAAGTGCATTCCAGCATAAACTTGCGTACTTACCGGAGAAAATTTAAAAACATTTTTTTCAAATTAACTTTTTTCTTATCTGGAAAATTCTAACGGATAGCTTCCAAACGAATTTACCGATTTATCTGAAAATTGACAAATATGTTTAACAGATGAGTAGTACTTAACGTGTTTATTAAAAAGAACATAAAATTTGTTTAAAAATGCTTTAATTATAGCTTTGTGTCAAATAAACACCCTGTTTAAAGAAACGTATGATACCGGATAAAACTCATAAAACCAAATTCAAATTCCGGACAAAACTAAAATTACGTTTTGATCTTATCCTTTTTTGTCGAATATATCCCGAAATCAACAGATTTCACATTGATCTGGAAATGACCATATGAAATAAGATTCAGAATTTGAATAAAATCGGATAACATCATATACGTTTATTTTACAATTTGATCTTATAAGTTTTTTAACCAAAGTATATATATATATATATATATATATATATATATATATATATACACACACATTTTATATACATTAGAAATATTAAATAAATAATTAAAATAATAAATTTAAGGATCCGGTAATATTAAAAATGATGCATTGGCTGAGCTATCTTATGATTCCGAATTTCGGTTTCCCTTACGACTTCAAGAATCGGACCTACTAAATAATAGTGAAGACCTATTCAAAGAGTTAGCTGCCATTGATTCTCTAATGGACACAAATGGTATTATTATGTCTAGGATCACAGTATTTATAGAATACGTTTATCCAGACCTATTTATTGTGGGATGCTTATTGACGTGGTATCTTGAAGCATTTATCTGCTGGTCGTTGCTGCAGTATCTGTGGTTGTGAGAGCAAGTGTCCTCGGCTTGCCGAAAGTGCTGTAGATTTAGGATGGTCTGCGGATGCCGGGAAGTACGGTCGTCGTCACGGTGGCTTCCCCTCGTGGCGGCTCGATGTCGGTTGTCAGTGGACCTCGTATTCCTAGTGCTGTCGACGTCCTCTCCTCCGCTCGCTGGGTCGTCCTGACCCGGGCCTCCTGCAGCTGGCGACGGCTGCTCTTCTTCTCGAGTGCTAGGCTTTTCTATTCTGGCACTGCGCCTTCGCACAGTTTGTCTTTTTTACGGTTACACTTTACACGTCTTTTTAGCCGTCTTCTTGACGGCTGCTCGACTCTCGTATACGAATATTTGGTATATGCGGAACTTAGGTTATACTCGCGAAATAAGAACTCAGAATTTAAGTATAAAACTAAGTGGCTTATATTATATTCTCCAGTTTTGATACAAAGTTAAGCTTGGCGTTCTTATTCTAAATTATAAATGTGTCGCGACGCTACTCAGACTGAGTGGATGTCTGGCTGCCTGATATCTATACTCTGACCTCTTGCTACGAATGCTCTTTGCTGACTGACTTGAAGACGTACCCTTGGCTAGGGCGCTCTCTAGGTTCTCCTTATTTGGTAGCTGGTGGTGGTTGTCTTTTTTGGAGTAGGGGTCTGAGCTTAGCGTATATGACTCGCTTGTGTTTATCGGGTGTATATGATAATACATCGATTATCATGATTGTGCGTGCACATCGAACGGATGTTTAGACTGAAGTATTGAGTGAGTGTTTATGTGCGTGACTGGAATGTCAGCTGTTATCGAGTTGTGTATCGAGTGACGCGAGAGTGTGACTGAAGGATGTTTAGACTGAAGTATTGAGTGAGTGTTTATGTGCGTGAGTGGAATGTCATCTGTTATCGAGTTGTGCCTCGAGTGATGCGAGAGTGTGACAGAAGGATGTTTAAACTGAAGTATCGAATGAGTTTTTATATACGTGACTGGGATGTCAGCTATTATCGAGTTATGTATCGAGTGGCGCGGTGTCCTGTGTGAAATGAGAGACTGTATATCTCGTGGTGATAAGTATACTGTGAGGAGTGTGCTGTGAATGTGCCCAGTGTATGTGTGTATGTTGTAGCCATATATGATGCTTACTGACTAGGAAATAAAGTTATGACTACGCATTATAGAGTAGCTGTTTCCATCATGAGATCTTCCCGTCGACCGCGACAGTCGGTAAGAGATTTCTTGTGGTAAATCTCTCTAGGACAAGTATACATTTTTATTGGTTATTATTACAAGCTTATATCTACTTTAGCGGTTTACAGTCCTCTGTACATTTATTATTTAATTAACATTTAGCATTAGCTACCTATGATAATAACTGTGGGGACTACGTGATTATAATTGTTATATTATTGTTATTGATTATTTATTTTTGTGGTTACATTATAATTATGATTTAATGTAATTGAATTGCTAAAAACGATTGGAACCAATAGGGATTCACGAAAGTTATGCGGAATAGCTGCATGAAACTTGAGTAGGCGTCAAGCCTGGGTTAAACAAGAATTTCCTTTTTATGATTTTATAATCATTCTGAAACTTTTTTGATCACAAATACTTGATAATACTTTATGTTTACCAATAAAAGCTGCAAAATCTCGATTTTATATATCATAATCTATTACCATTGTCAATACCTTATTTATTGTAAGCAATATGAATGCCGGGGTATGCACATTATTATTCATAATTGAAGGCTTAAGTAAGCATTTCACTTCGCTTGTGTAGTCTTTGCGTAAAGTAGCATATGTAAATGTGCATATACGTATATAGTGCATATACATGATTTTCAACTTTATAAAAAGTATGCGGAAAAGTACTATTTTACACCCGGAAAATAATTAAAGAATATTATATGGAACTGCTAATAACCCTGTAAATTAAATCGCATAATTTTGTATATATTGTTCACAGTATTAATAATTAAGCTGTACAAAATTGATGTTACGTTAGGTCACTCAACGGCCACTTGGGGAATCGTGTTTCGAAAGAATGTTAACATAAATTATTATGGTAGTTTTCTAATACTTGTAAATATAAAATTAAAATTAACTTTAAATGTTTAAATTATATATGTGTAGATTGGAAAAATTTAGTAATTAAATAATAGTTACCTTTAGTACATTGGAATCGAATAAACTTGAATAAATTTGTAAAATCTCATAAGTTTATAGAAAAATGAAAATTATATATAATTTTATAAAATCATATTTCTTCATAGAAAAATCATGTTTCCGAAGAAATGTATGAGAATATTTTTGGAGATTTGACCAGCGAAAAACCTGTAGATCCGACAACAGAAAAAATAGTTTGTTGGAGGATGTCTATAGAAAGCGAATGCAACATGCAAAGTTTACCTGATGAAACAAGAAATAAACAAAAAGTCAAGCAAAAAACAAGCAAAATCAAGAAAAGTCGGTAAGTAACAATGAGATCAAACATCAACCGCCTAAACTGAACATAATGGAAAATATGTAAATACAAAAATGTAAAAAGTGTTTGTACACTTATAGCTGAATAGTAAAACAAATTTATATGCTTGCAAACTTTCTTTGTAACCCCATTAAAAAAGAATAAAATAATTAAAATTAAAAAGAATACAATTAAACATTTTCTTAATGGAAAAACTTACACCATTATTAAGATAATTATATACAGTTGACTTAAAATACGTGACATTTCGTTACTTAAATGTTACCTTCAAAACAAAAATATATACGTATAATGGGCAAACCCGTCGTACTTTTAATCTTTAGTGTCAGAACGGTAGAACTGTTAATCATTTTAATATTATTTACTAATATATCCTAAGTAATCTTCTGTTTATTTCTACATATAATTATCCATAGTACAGAATAGATCTCGTAATTGGACTTTATCGAATGATATTAGTCGAACTAAGATGAAAAAATGCCAAAATAGTTATGTCCAAAGAGAAAATTTCTTTCATTCCTAATAACAACAGAAAAACGCTGTTCAACTTATCATTCTGATACCAAGTTCTAAAGTAAATTAAACATAAACTACAGCTCTGAGTGAAACCTCACGTGTATGCCTTATTCTGAAAGAAAGTTATAACACTTCAAATATGCGTCTCAGAATTCTAAAAATCTTCTAATTAAAGCAAAGTTACTAATTCAGCAGTTACGCCATGTTTTAAATCATAGATTTGAAATTCAATATTTATTGTTTACTAAAAAATAAAGAAAATTATCCGTGTCGCGTTTATGTGCCCATTGATATATACTAATATTAGACTAATTTTCAAAATCACAGTTCAAAGTAGACCTGCATGTCATATACGCGAAACACACAAGGGATCGGTGGGAGGGGGGTGTACTGCAATTTCAGTTGTTGGGGTGTACTGCAATTTTTGAATTAGAAAGTTTAAATGTTATATTATTCTTGTCTTGCACTTAAAAACTCAAATAATTAAATTAAATAATTATAAAAATGGTTTCAACACAAATTTTTCTTATAAGAAAAGTAGCTAAAACCTATCGATGTGAATATCTTTATAGAAATCTTTTATATGTTTGGTTTTTAGCATTTATTAAGTTGAAAGATACATTCCAACGACTATAAAAATATTTTCACCATTCAATAAACTTAAAATTTCGATTCTCTCCTATATGTAATTTCCCTGGTATCGTAAAATGTTGTAACTCCAATAATTATGCCTAATGACTAGATTTTGTGCGACCAATCTGCACACACATTCTACATACTATATATAACATATTTATGTACAAAATTTGCAATTATTTCAATTTTAATTTTTTTTGTATAACAAAACTCGAAATTGACGAGTTTGATTAAAAATACCCATATTTTTCTTCTTTCTCAATTGGTAGCAGCAAACTCGAAATACCCATACTGTTATATACAAATGTCACTACGATTGTATTAAAATTTAAAATAAATTAAAAATACCGTAGTAGTTTACTACTCAAAAATAATTTTTTTACTTTAATTTCATTATATATATAATTTAAAGGGTAAGTCATATGACCATATAATGAATTATATTTGAATATATATTGATCATATAATGAATTATATTTGAATATATATTGATCATATAATGAATTATATTTGAATATATATTGATCATATAATGAATTATATATAAGCTGTACAATGCCATATATGGGCTGTAAAGTGAGCCCTATATAGGCTGTACAATCAACCATATATAAGATGCACAATGAGCAATATGTAAGATGAATACTGAGCGAAATGTGGGATTTTTCCTGTGGCGGTGTGTGGGCCAAATGTGGGTAAAGAAAAGGGCAACATATTGCTCACACTTCAAGCAATATATTGGCCATACTTAAAATTTTCGCGTGGGAAGCCGGCCAACGTTTGACAATTTGGAGTTCAACGATAATAGTTCATTATGTAACAAATAAAAAAAGTCGATTATATTTTATAGAATATATATGCGAGAAAAAAGACGATTTTTCCCTCGGGTGATGCTGAGACGAAGAATCCGGCTGGTTATCTCTTTATTGGGCACAAGTGAGAGAGAGAGAGAGAGAGAGAGAGAGAGAGAGAAAGAGAGAGAGAGAGAGAGAGAGAGAGAGAGAGAGAGAGAGAGAGAGAGAGAGAGAGAGAGAGAGATAGATTGATAACAAATTTATTCATGCCAAGGTTATCATAACCGTATGGCAAACAAACAATATAATACATTTTAATGATTGTAACATGTATACAAATATATATAGTAAATAGGTATTATTACAAATTAATACTAATAACAAAAATAGCCTCTCAGTTAATGTATTCGCAATGTATAACTCATGAGTATAAAACTAATATTACCAATTATAATTAATTAGATTAAATTCTATTCACACCTAGGGGTGTTCTAATCCTATAAGATATTCGTATAATGCCATTTTAAACAATTCAACAGTCTTTTTAAGTCTAATAGCGATAGGCAAAGTATCCCACAGTTCCATAGCTTGAATAGAAAATGTGCATCTAGAAGTTCTCGTTGTAGCTAGGGGGATTACAAAATTTGAAGATTTCAGTCTTTCAGAACGACGTGTGTCATCTTTGATTTCCGGAAAAAACTTAAGAAGATATTCCGGTCTAGACACCGTTAATATTTTATAAGTAGTGACTCCTAAAAAATATTTTCGACGCTCAGCGAGGGATAGCCAATTTAGCTGCTTATAATACGGTTTCAATATCGCATTGAGAGAGAGAGAGAGAGAGAGAGAGAGAGAGAGAGAGAGAGAGAGAGAGAGAGAGAGAGAGAGAGAGAGAGAGAGAGAGAGAGAGAGAGAGAGAGAGAGAGAGAGAGAGAGAGAGAGAGAGAGAGATAGATATATATACTTTTTATTCATCAAGAGACGAAAATCTTACAATTGCATGTACATGTAGTTATAATTAAAATATCAGTCAATTTTATGTATTTGTTATATTAACGTTCACTTATTGCATTTCTTATTAAATAATATTATTCGCTTTATCAGTTCGTCAGTTTATAAAATTTAAATATAATGAACTAGTCATAGTCAGATATCACAGAAACACGCTTCGTCAAAAAATAATACATAGAATAAAATAAATACAATAGAGATAACATATAAAAATAAAAAATAAAGAATACATACACATACTTTGCTAAATTTTTACGTATACTATCACGTCAAAATTTAAAACACACTCATTCATGACACTTTAACAATCACGCTAATAAATACATTCACACCTAACACTAAACATATTTAATAAATAAATAAATTAATAAATAAATAAGTCGAATAAATAAATAAACCAGATAAATAATTACATTAAATAAATAAATAAATAAATTTAAATAAATAGACTAGATGTTTTTTTTCTACTATTTACAATTTGGATAAACCCGTCAATATTGATACGAGGGTAGTTCAATAAGTCTTTAGAATAAAGTATAAAAACAATTTTTTTTGGGTAAATTTTTTTTTATTTTTCAACATAATCTCCTTGGAGCTCTATACACTTGGTCAATCGCTTTTTAAGTTTTTTTAATCCTTCAGAAAAGTGCGTTTTCGGAAGTTCCTCAAAATAAGCACTTACAGAGGCAATGACGTCTTCGTTGTCCGTAAATCTCTGTCCACCGAGCCATTTTTACAAGTTTGGAAATAAGAAAAAGTCACTGGGGGCTAAATCTGGTGAATACGGTGGGTGTTCGACCAATTCGAATTTTAGTTCTTCAATTTTAGCCATTGAAACGAAGCATGTGTGAACTCGGGCGTTGTCGTGATGAAAGAGAATTTTTTTTCTCGCCAAATGTGGTCGTTTTTTTTTAATTTCTTCTTTCAGCTGCTCTAATAATGATGCATAATACTCACCAGTAATTGTTTTACCCTTTTCCAAGTAGTCAATAAGTATAATTCCACGTGCATCCCAAAAAACTGTAGCCATAACCTTACCAGCTGACTTTACGGTCTTTGCCTTCTTTGGAGCTGGTTCGCCTGTGGAAATCCACTGTTTGGATTGTTCCTTTGTCTCAGGAGTGTAGTGGTGTATCCATGTTTCATCCACAGTCACAAATCGACGAAAAAATTCCTCAGGATTCCGACTTATGCGCGCAAAAAGAGCCTCAGAGGCGACCACTCTATTGCGTTTATTCTCAGCTGAGAGCAAACGCGGCACCCATCTTGCCGATAGCTTTTTCATGCCTAATTTTCATGTAGAATTGAAACAACTGCACCTATAGATATCCTTGTGGCCTCAGCTAACTCACGCACTTTTAATCTTCTATCCTTCAACACTATATCGTGGATAGGTAGGTAGGTAGGTAGGTAGGTAGGTAGGTAGGTAGGTAGGTAGGTAGGTAGGTAGGTAGGTAGGTAGGTAGGTAGGTAGGTAGGTAGGTAGGTAGGTAGGTAGGTAGGTAGGTAGGTAGGTAGGTAGGTAGGTAGGTAGGTAGGTAGGTAGGTAGGTAGGTAGGTAGGTAGGTAGGTAGGTAGGTAGGTAGGTAGGTAGGTAGGTAGGTAGGTAGGTAGGTAGGTAGGTAGGTAGGTAGGTAGGTAGGTAGGTAGGTAGGTAGGTAGGTAGGTAGGTAGGTAGGTAGGTAGGTAGGTAGGTAGGTAGGTAGGTAGGTAGGTAGGTAGGTAGGTAGGTAGGTAGGTAGGTAGGTAGGTAGGTAGGTAGGTAGGTAGGTAGGTAGGTAGGTAGGTAGGTAGGTAGGTAGGTAGGTAGGTAGGTAGGTAGGTAGGTAGGTAGGTAGGTAGGTAGGTAGGTAGGTAGGTAGGTAGGTAGGTAGGTAGGTAGGTAGGTAGGTAGGTAGGTAGGTAGGTAGGTAGGTAGGTAGGTAGGTAGGTAGGTAGGTAGGTAGGTAGGTAGGTAGGTAGGTAGGTAGGTAGGTAGGTAGGTAGGTAGGTAGGTAGGTAGGTAGGTAGGTAGGTAGGTAGGTAGGTAGGTAGGTAGGTAGGTAGGTAGGTAGGTAGGTAGGTAGGTAGGTAGGTAGGTAGGTAGGTAGGTAGGTAGGTAGGTAGGTAGGTAGGTAGGTAGGTAGGTAGGTAGGTAGGTAGGTAGGTAGGTTTTTTTTTTTTTTTTTTCTTATAGAGAGAGAGGTTTAAGGCAAATCCATTATGGACCATGACATGATATAGTGAAGTACCACCGTGTGTGAGACTCGCACTCACTAAACCTTCCAGTATACGCCAGGGTTTTTACGCCCCACCGCAACCGGATCCCCTCCGTTCACTTTTTGACCCTTAGTAAAGTGAACCGTGCCCTTTCTTCTGAGTTGACCTCCCCGCGGTACTACCGCCAAGCAATGCTTCGCGGGGGTCATTGGGCTCCTGCCCTCTTCTGTGAATGTGGTCGGCATCACTGGTTCTCCCATTACCGTCATTAGTAGTCTTCCGTGTTGTGTGCCTTCTACTTCTTACCGCATCGTCCGGTCGCCAGCTTCATTCAGCATCTCTCGTCTTTTTCTTCTTCCTTCTTCGTCTTTTCTGACCTTCTTAAGTATATCTGCTGCATAGTTGTTTACTGTGCACCATCCATCCTCCGAAGTCAGCATAGCCTCCATAATCGACTCAGGTGTTACTCTGGTCTGGAGATAGCTCTCAAGTTCTTCTCTTTCCTGTTGGTATCGTGAGCAGTCACAGAAGACATGCTCCGCATCCTCGTCAGCGTCCATACACACTGGGCAGTTTGGACGGTCTTCTAATTTGAATCGGTGCAGGTACGCCCGGAAGCATCCGTGCCCGGTCAAAAACTGTGTGAGGTAGTAATTTACTTCCCCATGTCTTCTTTCGGTCCAGCCCTCTATCCTTGGTATGAGGCGATGTGTCCATCGCCCCTTGCCACTGGAGTCCCATCTTTTTTGCCACTCAGTCAGTGTCTGCTTCTTCGCGGAATCCCAGATGTCCTTCTGAGTGTTGTCATTTTGTTGTCGCTTTGTCTCGAAGACATTCTTTCTCTCCATTGCTAGGAGGTCAATAGGCGGCATGCCTGCTATAATACAGGCAGCCTCATCTGATACCGTACGATAAGCAGACGCGACCCTAAGTGCACTTCGTCTGTATACAGTCGACAGCTTGTTTGCGTACGTTTTCACTAACATGGCATCTGCCCATATAGGAGCCCCGTACAACATAATCGATGTGATTACACTGACTAAGAGCAACCTTCTACCTTGCGTTGGCCCTCCTACATTTGGCATCAATCGAGATAAAGCAGCGCCAACTTTTGCTGCTTTATCACTCACTGTTTCAAGATGCTGCTTAAATGTAAGTCTTGCATCAATGGTAATGCCCAGGTACTTAATGGTTGGTTGAGAAACAATCTTGTGTCCATCCACTATTAGCGTTATTTTCTCCATTTTCTTCCTACTAGAAATAAGAAGAACTTCGGTTTTATGACTGGCCAATTCCAGTCCTGTCTCTGTCAGCCATTCGCGTATTATACGAATAGCCTCGTCAGCTATCTCTGTTATATCTTCTATGCTTTTCGCTACCACGACTAGTGCTATGTCATCAGCGAATCCTATCACTGTCGCCCCTTTGGGTAACTGTAGCCTTAGTACCCCATCGTACAAGCTGTTCCAAGTCGGTGAACCAAGCACTGATCCCTGGGGTACTCCTCCTGTTACTTCATAGGTCTTGGTGCCATTGTCAGTGTCATATAATAAGATTCTGTCCTTCAAGTAGTCGGACATCATCCTTCTTATATATAAAGGCACTTCTTGTTTACGAAATGCCTCGTGTATTTTGGTCCATTTGGCCGAGTTGAATGCATTTTTGACGTCCAGAGTGACGACAGCGCAATACTCCTTTGCTCCTCCTTTCCATCTCTTTCCCTCTATCGCTGCGCGCGCAGTGTCAATCACTATGTTCACTGCGTCTAGAGTTGATCGTTTCCTCCGAAAGCCGTATTGGTGTTCCGCAAGTCCCCCTTTTTCTTCTATTGCCTGATCCATTCTGACGCAAATTATGCGTTCCAGAATCTTGCCTGAGGTGTCCAGCATGCAGAGCGGTCTGTATGATGAAGCGTCCTCAGGTGGCTTCTTTCCCTTTGGTAGTAGCACAAGTCGTTGTCTCTTCCAGTCGGCGGGAAATATTCCCTCTTTTAGACATGTGTTGTACAAGTCTATGAAGATCTCTGGTTGGGCGAATATAGCATGTTTCAATGCTATATTGGGAATGCCATCCAGGCCTGGAGCCTTGTTGTTTCCAACCCTCTTGCAAGCGCTTAGCAGTTCCTCCATTGTGACTGGAGGAATAGCTTCTTCGTTTGCCTCTGATTCTATAACACACGGTTCGTCCCGTTGTGTGGGGAACAGTTTAGTCACTACTCGATCTAATAATTGTGGGCACTTGGGAGGGGGTGCGTAGCTTCCTTTGATCTTCTTCATTACTATTTTATAAGGTCTACCCCAGGGGTCTTTATTAACCTCGTCCTGTAATTCCTTCAGGCACCGTCGCTTATTGGTACGGATTGTCTTCTTAAGCTTTCGCTTAGCGTCCTTCATTTCCTGGTGGTAGGCATCTACTAATTCCTGGCCTCTTCCAGTTTTATAGTATTTCTTTCTTGCCCGCTGCTCCTGTCTCCTAGTCCGATGGCACTCGCTACGAGCGCTATCCGCCTCACTATTCCACCAGTATACTGGTGGTCGTCTTTGGTTGGGCACTCTTCTTGGCATAGCTGCGTCGCAGGCTCGGGTGATATTTTTCATCACCTGTTTAGCCTTGCTGTCCGCTGTCCCAAACAGTTGTATTTCCTCCAGTGCCAACAGAAACATCTCCTTATCATAGTCTTTCACTTTCCAACCGATTCTATTGGTCCTTGTACTCGCGCTGGAACCCTGCTTTGATCTTCCTATCTCCATAATTATGGCCTGGTGATCACTATTGGTGTAGTGTTCACTCACGATCCACGTGTCGACTGAGTCAATTAAACAGCTGCTAACATATGTCAGATCTACTATAGATCCTGTGTCCTCTCTTCTAAAAGTGTTGGTACAACCCTGATTAACTAGTACCAAATCTAGGAGTGCGAATGTTTCCAGCAGCACCCGTCCTCTTTGATTAGTCCTTTGGCTGCCCCACTCTACGGCCCATGCGTTAAAATCGCCTGCTATTATTACTGGCTTTCTTCCCGCCATATCCTGTACGAGTCGATCTAACAGTCTTTCGAACTGTTCAATTGGCGCATTAGGCGGGGCATAGCAGCTGTATACGTATATACCTGCTACCTTCGCCCGTACAAATCCTTCCTCACGAGTCATCATTTTTTCCTGGAAAGCTACGTCGCCACATGTCCAGATCGCTGCTTTGCCAGTGTCGTCCGTGTCCCATGATGGCTGGTCCAGATCTCTGTATTGTTCACATATGATGGCCACATCAACCTTCGTCTCTCGAACGTACTGGTTAAGTAGGTCCTGTGCTGTCTCGCAGTGATTTAGGTTTAACTGCACTATCTTCATTATCTTTTTTTTTTTTCTTTTAACTCTTCTAATGCAGCTCTGTAGATAGGACATGTGTAGCTACCGGCTGCATGATCAGTTTTTCCTCCTGCGCTCCTTTCACAGCAGAGTACGCAATTTGGTTGATTCTTACACTCTCTTGCTTTATGGTCTATATTTCCACATTTGTAGCAGAGGTTACTTCGGTCCTGTGCTACCTTGCAACTTTTGGCGATATGTCCAAATCCTAGACACTTATAACATCTAAGTGGACGTATATTCCTTTCCATCTGCCGTATTCGGCAGACTACCCAGCCTATCTTGATTTTGCGCTTAGCTATCATCTGTTGAGCCATTTTTGCTGGCATTTGGGTGACCGCGGTCTGCGTGTCACCGTATGCCTTACGCAATGATTTTACTACAATCTCGTCCAATGTGGACGCGTCGCTACTTTGGAACTCCCTGCGTAGCGCCTCTAGAATGTCCTCCTTGCTAGTTAGTACGTCGAGATCCTTTATTTCAAAGGCCACTACGTCTTGTAGGGTCCTTATTTTGGTACCCCCATCTAGCACTTCTTGCACCGCTTGCCGGAGTTCCGTAGCCTTCCCTTCCGCTGTGCGTTGGAGTTCCAAAAGCAGGTCCCCAGCCGCAGTCCTGCGTACCCTGTTTACGCATTCGCCGAGTGCCGTCAATTTGGGTTCCGCCTTCATCTTTCTCAAGATATCAGCGTAAGAGGTCCCTTCGGCGGCCTTTATAATAAGGGCCTCCGGTCGGGTTGGTCTTGCCCGTGTCGTTTTAGATTTTTTAGTGCCTTTTTGGCTTAAGACACCAGTGTCACTCATCCCGTCTTCTTTTTTCTTCTTTTTCTTTATCTTCCTCGTTTCCTTTACCTGCCAAGGTGTCTCTCTGACTGTGGAGGGCGGTGGTGGGGACTGCGATGTTGTCGTCCTTTGTGCCTTCTTCCTGGCCGCCGTGACCTGCTGCGGTGATGTTCTCCGATGCTTGTTCGGAGTCTGGTCCATCTGTTTCTGAACGAAGGAGGGAGAGGTTTGGCTCTCTCGATCCTTGCTACTTCTATCCTTCGACTGAGTACCTGCTTTGGCCTTCGTAAAGTCCTGTAGCGCTCTGCTAGTAGCCTTCGCCATAGTCTTCAACTCTGTGTGTATGTTTTTCTTACCCAAGATAAACGCCACCAGAGCTTCGACTTGCTCTTTGAGGAGCTTGAACGATCGAGTCTCTTTATCCTGCTCCTTTTCTTGATCTTCTCTTATTCTGTCCTCTATACCTCCACTTCCATACTCCGTCACATGGACAATGGGGGACAGAGGTGTTATCAACTCTCCGTCTGAAGTGCTTTCCAGGCAGTTGTTACTGACTAGTTTCACTCCCTGCTCGTTTACCAGGCTGTTGTTGCTGCCTGGTTTCTGGGTAGGGAACCCAGTTTCAATGACACTTTTTAGGGTATCCGAAGTCCCTACGTTTGTCCTTGCTGGTGTACGTATCATATTTCTTTTTTTTTTTTTTTTTTTTTCCCCTTCTCTCTTCTCTCACCTACTTTCCACTTAGATTTTACTCTCAATTCTGGCTTCGTAGACGTGTATTCTGGCCTCGTGCCCCAGCGCAAGTCGTCCTCGTAAAGTATCCGGAGGGGGGTAGCGGGGCCCCCCTTCTGACCATGACGGGGCCCTGTCCGGGCGCCACCCGGCACCACCATAGCCATCAGGATTTTCGCCGGTTGATAGAGCAGCTAGGGCATGTCGGCTAAACCGCCCCGGGCTCCTGTACTTACCGGCAGCCTGGGAGTGTCAGAGCCCAGTTTATCTCACATCCTCCACCCTCAACAGTCGAAGTTAAGTCGCGCTGCGGCAACCAGCGAGCGTCTGGTCAGCCATGCTTTGAAGATCCATCCTCGTTTCTTGTGGTGATTTTAAACAGATCTTCGTTTGGCTTTTGGTCCGCGGGAGATATTTTATTTTTCTCCTACCCTCTGCAGGCAGTACTACGTATGTAGTATTATGTGCCTATAGCGAGCACTCCTCAATCCGCCACCCGAGGACGCGCCACATGGGGGTACAGCCTCCCCCTCGTGGAGGTAGGTAGGTAGGTAGGTAGGTAGGTAGGTAGGTAGGTAGGTAGGTAGGTAGGTAGGTAGGTAGGTAGGTAGGTAGGTAGGTAGGTAGGTAGGTAGGTAGGTAGGTAGGTAGGTAGGTAGGTAGGTAGGTAGGTAGGTAGGTAGGTAGGTAGGTAGGTAGGTAGGTAGGTAGGTAGGTAGGTAGGTAGGTAGGTAGGTAGGTAGGTAGGTAGGTAGGTAGGTAGGTAGGTAGGTAGGTAGGTAGGTAGGTAGGTAGGTAGGTAGGTAGGTAGGTAGGTAGGTAGGTAGGTAGGTAGGTAGGTAGGTAGGTAGGTAGGTAGGTAGGTAGGTAGGTAGGTAGGTAGGTAGGTAGGTAGGTAGGTAGGTAGGTAGGTAGGTAGGTAGGTAGGTAGGTAGGTAGGTAGGTAGGTAGGTAGGTAGGTAGGTAGGTAGGTAGGTAGGTAGGTAGGTAGGTAGGTAGGTAGGTAGGTAGGTAGGTAGGTAGGTAGGTAGGTAGGTAGGTAGGTAGGTAGGTAGGTAGGTAGGTAGGTAGGTAGGTAGGTAGGTAGGTAGGTAGGTAGGTAGGTAGGTAGGTAGGTAGGTAGGTAGGTAGGTAGGTAGGTAGGTAGGTAGGTAGGTAGGTAGGTAGGTAGGTAGGTAGGTAGGTAGGTAGGTAGGTAGGTAGGTAGGTAGGTAGGTAGGTAGGTAGGTAGGTAGGTAGGTAGGTAGGTAGGTAGGTAGGTAGGTAGGTAGGTAGGTAGGTAGGTAGGTAGGTAGGTAGGTAGGTAGGTAGGTAGGTAGGTAGGTAGGTAGGTAGGTAGGTAGGTAGGTAGGTAGGTAGGTAGGTAGGTAGGTAGGTAGGTAGGTAGGTAGGTAGGTAGGTAGGTAGGTAGGTAGGTAGGTAGGTAGGTAGGTAGGTAGGTAGGTAGGTAGGTAGGTAGGTAGGTAGGTAGGTAGGTAGGTAGGTAGGTAGGTAGGTAGGTAGGTAGGTAGGTAGGTAGGTAGGTAGGTAGGTAGGTAGGTAGGTAGGTAGGTAGGTAGGTAGGTAGGTAGGTAGGTAGGTAGGTAGGTAGGTAGGTAGGTAGGTAGGTAGGTAGGTAGGTAGGTAGGTAGGTAGGTAGGTAGGTAGGTAGGTAGGTAGGTAGGTAGGTAGGTAGGTAGGTAGGTAGGTAGGTAGGTAGGTAGGTAGGTAGGTAGGTAGGTAGGTAGGTAGGTAGGTAGGTAGGTAGGTAGGTAGGTAGGTAGGTAGGTAGGTAGGTAGGTAGGTAGGTAGGTAGGTAGGTAGGTAGGTAGGTAGGTAGGTAGGTAGGTAGGTAGGTAGGTAGGTAGGTAGGTAGGTAGGTAGGTAGGTAGGTAGGTAGGTAGGTAGGTAGGTAGGTAGGTAGGTAGGTAGGTAGGTAGGTAGGTAGGTAGGTAGGTAGGTAGGTAGGTAGGTAGGTAGGTAGGTAGGTAGGTAGGTAGGTAGGTAGGTAGGTAGGTAGGTAGGTAGGTAGGTAGGTAGGTAGGTAGGTAGGTAGGTAGGTAGGTAGGTAGGTAGGTAGGTAGGTAGGTAGGTAGGTAGGTAGGTAGGTAGGTAGGTAGGTAGGTAGGTAGGTAGGTAGGTAGGTAGGTAGGTAGGTAGGTAGGTAGGTAGGTAGGTAGGTAGGTAGGTAGGTAGGTAGGTAGGTAGGTAGGTAGGTAGGTAGGTAGGTAGGTAGGTAGGTAGGTAGGTAGGTAGGTAGGTAGGTAGGTAGGTAGGTAGGTAGGTAGGTAGGTAGGTAGGTAGGTAGGTAGGTAGGTAGGTAGGTAGGTAGGTAGGTAGGTAGGTAGGTAGGTAGGTAGGTAGGTAGGTAGGTAGGTAGGTAGGTAGGTAGGTAGGTAGGTAGGTAGGTAGGTAGGTAGGTAGGTAGGTAGGTAGGTAGGTAGGTAGGTAGGTAGGTAGGTAGGTAGGTAGGTAGGTAGGTAGGTAGGTAGGTAGGTAGGTAGGTAGGTAGGTAGGTAGGTAGGTAGGTAGGTAGGTAGGTAGGTAGGTAGGTAGGTAGGTAGGTAGGTAGGTAGGTAGGTAGGTAGGTAGGTAGGTAGGTAGGTAGGTAGGTAGGTAGGTAGGTAGGTAGGTAGGTAGGTAGGTAGGTAGGTAGGTAGGTAGGTAGGTAGGTAGGTAGGTAGGTAGGTAGGTAGGTAGGTAGGTAGGTAGGTAGGTAGGTAGGTAGGTAGGTAGGTAGGTAGGTAGGTAGGTAGGTAGGTAGGTAGGTAGGTAGGTAGGTAGGTAGGTAGGTAGGTAGGTAGGTAGGTAGGTAGGTAGGTAGGTAGGTAGGTAGGTAGGTAGGTAGGTAGGTAGGTAGGTAGGTAGGTAGGTAGGTAGGTAGGTAGGTAGGTAGGTAGGTAGGTAGGTAGGTAGGTAGGTAGGTAGGTAGGTAGGTAGGTAGGTAGGTAGGTAGGTAGGTAGGTAGGTAGGTAGGTAGGTAGGTAGGTAGGTAGGTAGGTAGGTAGGTAGGTAGGTAGGTAGGTAGGTAGGTAGGTAGGTAGGTAGGTAGGTAGGTAGGTAGGTAGGTAGGTAGGTAGGTAGGTAGGTAGGTAGGTAGGTAGGTAGGTAGGTAGGTAGGTAGGTAGGTAGGTAGGTAGGTAGGTAGGTAGGTAGGTAGGTAGGTAGGTAGGTAGGTAGGTAGGTAGGTAGGTAGGTAGGTAGGTAGGTAGGTAGGTAGGTAGGTAGGTAGGTAGGTAGGTAGGTAGGTAGGTAGGTAGGTAGGTAGGTAGGTAGGTAGGTAGGTAGGTAGGTAGGTAGGTAGGTAGGTAGGTAGGTAGGTAGGTAGGTAGGTAGGTAGGTAGGTAGGTAGGTAGGTAGGTAGGTAGGTAGGTAGGTAGGTAGGTAGGTAGGTAGGTAGGTAGGTAGGTAGGTAGGTAGGTAGGTAGGTAGGTAGGTAGGTAGGTAGGTAGGTAGGTAGGTAGGTAGGTAGGTAGGTAGGTAGGTAGGTAGGTAGGTAGGTAGGTAGGTAGGTAGGTAGGTAGGTAGGTAGGTAGGTAGGTAGGTAGGTAGGTAGGTAGGTAGGTAGGTAGGTAGGTAGGTAGGTAGGTAGGTAGGTAGGTAGGTAGGTAGGTAGGTAGGTAGGTAGGTAGGTAGGTAGGTAGGTAGGTAGGTAGGTAGGTAGGTAGGTAGGTAGGTAGGTAGGTAGGTAGGTAGGTAGGTAGGTAGGTAGGTAGGTAGGTAGGTAGGTAGGTAGGTAGGTAGGTAGGTAGGTAGGTAGGTAGGTAGGTAGGTAGGTAGGTAGGTAGGTAGGTAGGTAGGTAGGTAGGTAGGTAGGTAGGTAGGTAGGTAGGTAGGTAGGTAGGTAGGTAGGTAGGTAGGTAGGTAGGTAGGTAGGTAGGTAGGTAGGTAGGTAGGTAGGTAGGTAGGTAGGTAGGTAGGTAGGTAGGTAGGTAGGTAGGTAGGTAGGTAGGTAGGTAGGTAGGTAGGTAGGTAGGTAGGTAGGTAGGTAGGTAGGTAGGTAGGTAGGTAGGTAGGTAGGTAGGTAGGTAGGTAGGTAGGTAGGTAGGTAGGTAGGTAGGTAGGTAGGTAGGTAGGTAGGTAGGTAGGTAGGTAGGTAGGTAGGTAGGTAGGTAGGTAGGTAGGTAGGTAGGTAGGTAGGTAGGTAGGTAGGTAGGTAGGTAGGTAGGTAGGTAGGTAGGTAGGTTTTTCTTCAAGATCGATCAATTTTCTTTTTAAAAATAGGTTTTCATTATTAATGTCTTCTAAGTGCTTATAGTGCTCTGCATTTACCTGCAAAAATTTCATCAGCTGGGAGTTCTGCTCAGATAATCGCGATTCGATTTTCTACACCTTAGATTCTATACGACCGACCAATCCCTGTATTGCTGATAAGGGCTTTAGTCTGTTAGTAATAGCTTTCAACCTAGACTCAATCGAAGCATTCTGTCTATCAAGAGCATTGTAAACATTTTTCGATGCATTAGTGGCAAACTCGGTTATGAAAGAAATCGTGGTTCCTTTTCTTAGCACCGATTCGTCGAGTTGCTTAATCACAGAGATGTTTGCAGCATTATTGATGCTATTATCAGTACGCGTCGCTCGTAGTCTTGTGTACAGCGTCCTGCTGCTCAAGTGAAGACTCCTCCCCTCTTTTTGCTGCCTTGCTTTCATTGACTGAGGTCGCTCCGCCTCCCTTCTTCTTCTTCGCCGTAGTCTAGGGCATGGCTGATGGTATGCCGCGTAGTGGCTGAGTGCTGAAGTCGGCGGGACGTTGCCCTGGCAACAGCAATGGTACAGTGCCAGGGGACGTCACCACTCGCATTGGACGGCTTCAGATATGCCGCCTTCTTATTGGACGGCGTCGAACTAGCCATCATTTTTTCGGCTCCTTTCCCGTTTGTGCTGGCGCCATTCGAAGTACGCTGGACTGCCACGTTAGGCGCGAGCTTCTTCTCCTCTATGCATTCCTGGCAGGCGAGAGACCTCGTTTGAAGCTGGAGCGTGATTGACTGCGCGCGGTTAAGTGCGACTAGGGGTTTGCATTCCGGGTGGCATATTAATTGACATATGCAACACCTAGGTAGAGCGTCGCTGCATACTTGGGGTCTCACCACAGATGGCGTACTTGTCGACCATGATGGTACGGTGTCAAAGACGCGTCTGCAGATACACCACCTCTGTAGTTGGTATGTGTGGTCGTAGATGTCACTTTGGTATAGGTGGCGGTAGTGTGCTGTGTTGAATGCAGGTGGTGCTCAAGGTACAGATGACGTTGATCAGCTCACTGCCACGACACGAGGAGCTTCATGACAATATCATGTTCCTCGCTCAATTTCTCATGGCGTTTGCCGCTTGTCCAATTCTAACCTCAAACTTGCTGGATTTTTACACGCAGATTTGAGTGGAAAAATCCGCGATTCGAGTATTACAGCTGCAGATAATACTCGCAACGACGACCTGTACTCAGGCGCTTACAATGAGGTAGATGGAGAAAGCCCACGGGCACACAAGCGGCAGGGCAAGATGATAAAAAGCAGGAGGTACACGTGACACGTTTAGCACACCGCTCACACCAGAGTGAGTGAGTGAGTGAGAGAGAGAGAGAGAGAGAGAGAGAGATTTTTAGATTTTATAATTTATTTCCGCCCTGGGAATAATTACTCCCATGGGGCATATGGATCAAAATAAATAATTATACAAAATAGAATACATAAATAAGTGCAAGTAGAATAACATTCCATATATATCAATAAACGCTTGTAACGAATTAAATAAACATTTATATGTATGTATATATATATATATATATATATATATATATATATATATATATATATATATATAGCTCTTTGGCTAATAATATAGTGCAGACATAACAATCAAAAGAGTAACAAAAATAAAAAAACTTAAACTAAGGTATAATATAAGAAATAGGTCGAATTGTGCTATAACAATTTATACGGAATAATAATAATAATAATGGCTTATCACAAATTTTGCGAAGGGTCAGACTCGACATCACGGTTTGTGAGGTGATTGAGTAGGAGGGACTTTACGGTTTGAAGGGATGTGGTGGCATAAGGAAGGGAGGTAATATTGTTAGGTAAACTGTTCCAGAAATAAGAGGCAGCTATTGCGAAGGAGTTGGCATACAGGGTGGTTGAGTAAGGACGGATGAGAAGGGGTTCAGTACGCAGCCGAGCTGACCTGCGGACTTCGCAATCAGCAGTAAGAATTAAATTGTTCTTGAGGTAGCTAGGACAAGCCGTTTTGAGTATCTAAAATGTCAAGGCACCCATGAAGTACTCACGACGGGCCTTTACCGTGAGCCACCCTAATCGTTTACGATATGGGGTAACATGAGCCATCCATGGAATATTACCAAAGACAAAGCGAGTGCACGCATTCTGCGCACTCTGAAGCCTCAAGTCCTGTTCACCTGTCAGGCCATGGTAAACAAGGCAGGCATAGTCAAAGTGAGGGAGAATGAGCGAATGGACTAATGATTTGCGGATGCTAAATGATAGGGCACGTTTGTGAGGGCGTAAGCTCCTTAAAGTGTGGAATACTTGCTGGCAGATGTGGGATACTTGCCTGCCCCAGTTAAGATCAGGAGTCAACCAAACGCCTAAGTTTTTTACTTCTTTTACGAAAGGAATTATCATGCCATTGGCGGAGATTGTTGGCAATAGATCAACGTTCACCAAAGAAAGATTCAGAGTGCTACCAAGAAGCATGGCTTTAGTTATTGCTAAATTTAATGCCCATTCCTAGCCGCCCAATCTGTGATGGCCGCACAGTCAATCGCAATTTTATTAATCGCATCAGCTAGTTCGTGACGAGTGCAGCTTGTATATATTTGAGTATCATCCACATAGATCATATGTTTGGTGAACCTGAGTACTCTGCGGAGGTCGTTGATGAAAATGGCGAACAGCAGCGGACCGAGAACAGAGCTTTGAGGCACTCCAGCCCACGTGGCAATCCAGTCAGAGATGCTGTCACCCTCATCAACAACAGCCTAGCATCTGTCAGCAAGATATGAGATGAACCTCTGTAATGTATGATCACTAATTCTAAATGAGCGCAACTTATGGATTAATATGTGGTGAGGAATCCTATCAAACGCCTTGGAGAAGTCAAAAATAATTAATAATGCTCTCTGAGTGCTGTGACCTGTTCTAAAGCCTGCTTGACGCGGAATGAAAAGATTATACTTTTCGATGTGAGATACGAGCTGTTTTGACAAAATCTTTTCTATGAGCTTGGAGCACTCCGACAGCCTCGCAATGGGTCGGAGGTCTGACACATCAGAAGGAGATGCAACTTTGGGGATAGAAGTGATTAGTGTCTGACGCCAAAGCGCTGGATAGGATTCCCTGGATGCATTCGATATAGATGCAAAGTGTGCGTTGATGCTGGCATGAGAAAAGAGCGGAAAGGGTGAGATAGAACGAGAAGAGACTATACCAAGCCTGTTGAGAGAGCTCCATAGGCGATTTGACCGCTGTGCCTTTGTTATTTATCTCGCATAGTATTGGCACTCTGGCACGTAGAGCTCGATACTCAGTGAGTGGAAAACCATTATCACGTGCTCTCTTATAGATTCTGTCGCGCTCTTTTATGGTTGCACGAATCTCTGGTGAGATCCACGGCTTACGGCGGCTACTGATAGTTACGGAGCGAAGTGGTGCAAATCTATCGAGAGAGCTCGTGACAACCATATTGAAGTGACTTACCATGTCACTAAGATCAGTTATAGAAGAGAAATTATAAAGCTTATTAGAAATATCAGAGAGATTCCGAGCTCTGTTAAAACCACGGAAGTCACGACTAATTACATTTCGAGTAATGTTTTGTGATACGCTGAAATGAATGGTTAAGTCTATTCGATCGTGACCATATGTAAAGGGGGCTTCTGATTTAGAATAATTCACAACAGCTAAGAGTGAATGGACAATGAATAAATCCAGCCATGTGTGAGACTCGAGTCGATCCTTGTTTATCGTGTGATGAGTCCCCTCAGAAGCAACCAAGTGTAGCGCATTTGACCGAATGATATCCCGCATATAATTGGCTTCGAACGATGAGGATAACATATTACAGTTGAAATCACCTGTGATGACCAACCCTTTGTAACGCGAGATAGAGAGAGAGAGAAGAGAGAGAGAGAGAAGGAAGAGAGAGAAGAGAGAGAGAGAGAGAGAGAGAGAGAGAGAGAGAGAAGAGAGAGAGAGAATGTGACTTATTCAGATTTTTTTAAACCTAGCAGAAACCTTCCTGTACCATTGTATGCTGTGTGGAAAATACGTTCAGAAATATAAAAATACAAATATGAAAGTGTATCAATTGTGTGCAAAGTTTCTTGATAGACTAAAAAGGTTTAATTCTAGTACTATTTTCTTTCATAATATTTTGTGTGTATATTAAATTGATTTGATGTTATAACTTTAATAAGTTACTTTGATATAAATTAATGAGTAAAGATTTTTTACTATAACTCTGTAATAACAGTAGAAATAGATACTTTACAACAAAAACTATTTAAAATTTGTTACAAAAAGAAAGAAAATTTAGCCAAAAATTTTACAAGGTAAGAATTTTACTTGTAAATAATTGATACAGATAGTAGAGTACGAGGTCTGTCCCAAAAGTATCCGACCTACCTTCATATCTTCACGCGGAGAGACTCAGGCGACCTCTGGAGGGTACGAACGTCACTAGCAACTCCTAACCTTCTCTTCAGTAGCCTGAGATACCGATGAAACGCATTAGTACCGCGCAGCGTGTATTTGTTTACAACGACTTTTTGCGTTCGTCGCAATTTGCTTATTGCTAAAAATGGCAGAACGAACCGAACAGCGAATTTGCATAAAATTTTGCTTTAATCTCGGTAAAAGTTGTGCGGAAACTATTGAAATGTTGCAAAAGGCCTTTAAAGATGAGTGTATGGGCAAACACACAAATAAAAGAGTGGTATACGTGGTTCAAAAGTGGCCGCACATCTGTTGACAGTGATCCTCGTTCATCAAGTCAATGTTGATTGTTTTTTTCGATTATGAGGGCGTTGTGCACCACGAATATGCCCCTACAGGCCAGACAATCAATAAAGAGTACTACGTTGAAGTTTTGAAAAGATTACGTAATGCAATCAGGAGAAAACGACCGCAACTTTGGGAAACCGGTGACTGGCTTCTTCATCACGACAATGCTCCAGCGCTCGCATCAAACCTTGTGCAGCAGTATTTATTGAAACACAGTGTTGCGCAGCTCCGCCAGCCTCCATACAGTCCTGATATAGCTCCCTGCGACTTTTGGCTGTTTCCTCGATTGAAAATGCCGCTTAAAGGACATCGATTCGACAATAAACAGACTGTTGAAACTAATGCGACGAATGCACTAAAGGCGATTCCGAAGTCTGACTTTCAAGAGTGCTTTAATAAGTGGAAACATCGATATGAGCATCTTGTTCAATCAAATGGGGACTACTTTGAAGGATGCCACCCCCCGGATGACGAAGAATAAATCAAGCGCCGAGAAATCGAGGTAGGTCGGATACTTTTGGGACAGACCTGGTATACTATAGGTGGAATTAGATAGTCGGAGGCAGTCGAAGTGCTGTTAATGTATTCCAGGTCGTATTCAGCAGCTCGGCCGAGGCAAGAGTCGTCAGTAATTGCAGCTTTATGAAGCAACACAAGACCAATGAATTCAATATAACCGGCGAAGAAATTGAGAGAATGCAACGATCACTATACCGGCTTTACAAGAATCTACTATATTCTTTCTGAAAATAATACAGAATACACACAAAGCATTTGTTAAAAAAAAGAGGTTGGATTTTAAGGTTCTCGTAATTATTTAAGAATTTTTTTAGAGTATAATGAAAAGAAAGGGATTTTAATATTTATTTCTCATCTAAAACATAATTTTGAAAAGTCATGGGTACTTTTAACAATTAAAATACTCTAGCTCTTACTTTAAAATGTTTTGCTCACAGTTATCAATGAAAAATTTTTACATAGTTCTAAACGACTTGAAAATATTTCATATTTAGCTATTATTCGATGTCAAATGAACAGTCGACTAATATGCTGGTTTCAAGTCGATTCGATTTATGAAAAAAATTTTAATTGTCAACTGCGTGTAAAACTATTAAAAGTAATGGCAAGACCATTTTAATTGTGATATGTACCCGTGCCTTCACCAAATTGTGATTTAGATAAGTAATAAATATTAAGATCCATTTCTCTTAATTAAACGCTATCCAAATTCATGAATAATGAAGATAACCTTAAAATCTAACCTATTTTTCTGAACAAATACTTTGTGTGTATTCTGTATTATTTTCAGAAAGAAAATAGTAGATTCTTGTATAGTCGGTATAGTGATAGATGCATTATCTCGATTTCTTTGTCGGTAAAATTGAATTCAGGGGTAACACCACTGTAATAGCGACAAAAACCGTTTTTTTGGATATTTCTTTTGAATGGAAAGAAAGTTTACAAAGAAATGATATTTGGATATATTATTAGTCTAATGTTATAGTATATTTAAAAAAAATTGAGTACAAAATACAAAATGGCTGATTTATAGCCGATCTCTTGAGGTCTCTTGCATCGGAAGCACTCCGCCGCACGCAGTGTATCAATCGGACGAATGATATCATGCTTTTGCGCCGACAATCGTTCGGGGGTGTCAGGTTGCATTCGACGCACTTTAAACAGATGGAGAAAACATCTCGCGATACGAATGCTTTCATGAATGCCGTCGAATATTCGAAGGAATATCAAACTGTAAGACGCACATTTAGACATGTGCGTGTGCGCGTGTGTGCTAGTGCCTGGAACTATCTGGAAGCTTCTCAACGTCGACGATGACCGACCTTCGATGGATCTGTGGATAAGCCCGACCGCTATATACGAATGCTATTGTGTTTAAGCAGGCTAACGCACGCTGTGATATCGGGAATTAGGAAGCGCATATTAAAAAAATCTACTTTACTGATTAAGACTTACTTTAGATATTTATATTTATATTTGTGGCATATACTCAATACGAATATTCAATATAATCGAATAAGACAAAGAAATTCCACAAATTTTTTAGCTAATAGTAAAAAAAACTATAATTTTCAAAATTTCAAAAATGACTGCCCCTTTGTGATAGATGAACCTCTAGAGTGGACGTTAACTTTTGCTCATTTATATCTAGGTCTTGTAGTTTACGCTATAATGCGCAATCAAGTAGTGTGCACTATATATGTACTATATGTATATGAGCGAGCAGCAGCAGCATCGAAATCAGCGAATTTGATATTTTGCGTGTGTATCTTTATATAGTATAATTAAATAAAGAAGATATTTTATTAGATTAAACTATTAAAGTAAATATAAATCTTTAAATAAATATTTTATTATATATGGTAGATATAAGGGAAGTAAGGAATAGAGGGTTGTATAAATTGATAAACTATATATTTCAATATTTCTTTTCCTTTTATTCAATAATTCAAGTCTGTTCACAAGTATAGGAGTAATAATTCTACTAATTTTTTTAATTCTTGATCTAAATCGCTCTCTATCGCGTACCATTTGTACCCATAAACCACAACGTGCATTCTGATCTGCAAAAGTCCATGTTACACATCAAATGCACAGTGGGGTTTTCTTGGAAACGACCACGCTGCTTAACTGTAGAATTATATTTGTTTTCCATACTGAGATAGTTTCATACAATTTGATTTAAAATATTATACTGTCTTATTTAATAATATACGCAGTGTCTTCTTAAAGGTGGTACTCCGTTTTCAATAGAATGATGCTCCCGACATCGCAGACATTCTAAGATTTCTGCATCATGTTTCAGATGTTCAGGTAGCTTATCCCATGCCTGCTCAATACTTTTTGCCCCAAAGGTCGTGGGAAAACTCTTGAGCAGTTGAGCAATGTCTGTGGAGCTCATGAATGATAGATGTTCCGTGCGAAAGAATATCTTGAGTGATCGATCTAGCGATATAACATTGTCATGATAAAATTTTTTCAATAGTAACACATTCCGATGTGTGCTATTGACTTTGTAGGCGAATCTGTGGTGAGGAGATAGCTTTTCCAATGTTTCAGTTTTAAGTCTTTGCAGTGAAGGGCAGCGCATATCACACACTTGGAAGTGAAATTTTTCGAGCGAACACTTCTTCTCCAGACCTTTAACATATATTACACTTGCATCATGCAAGGTACTGTGAAACACGTTTTCGAGTTCCTAATAGGATACCTCACCGGAACTCCATGACAAGTCGCGATAGTTGCGCTCCAACCATAGATTTTCACTCTTATATTTAGCTGAAAATCTAGACCATAATGTGGGTGGCTTAAACAAAAAGACCAATGGCTTGAGATTCGAGTTGAGCGGAACTATGGCGAGTTCCTTCACAACAAAATCATTCACAGGCTGCTTGTAGCCTTGAACATCCACCACATACTCCATTGTGACTAACTGACTGCTCTGCGCTACAATCTATTTTATACTCAAATCCCCACCACTCAGACAAGCTTTTTTACATCCCCACTTATTGGATTATACTCAACAATACGATCGTGTAGGATCAAGCAGTAGGCTGATGTTTCTGCTGGAAAATTATCTTTAGCTTCAAATTCGAGCCGAACGTCGACTGGAGCCTGTTTCAATACCTCGTTTTGCTTAGAGCAATCGATGACAATGAGAGGGACGTATGTCACATAATCACTCTTTTTCAGCACAGGGTCTGAGTCTTTGCCATAGTAAGCATTTTGAAAGTTGGTATACATGTCATATGACATGGCATACTGATTACTATTGATATCGAGGTTGAGGTTTCCATAGGCATAGTACTGTGAATTGATAAAGAGTTTGACATTGCTAATGTTGCAGTGATCAAAGTGGCTAGCATTTGCAGCTCTTTGCCCTTTGCGGTTAGTCTGAAAGCCCAGAATAACGAAGCGAGGTTTCTCCAGCTGATTAACTGTCTTGACAGTCCAAACGTGATTCAATGTGGTGAGCAATAACGGATACTCGTACGATTCCCAGCTACGAAAGCTCATAGCAATAGGTATATCCTTCTCAATGTAACTAAGATGTCGAATTTTATGCTTGTTGATAACATCACGAAAGGCATTAACCATTCAACTTTGGTCAGTTCAATTTGAAAAGTTTCGTAGCCTGGTTGTTTATTCACCCGAATCTGCGTCTGTTTCACAGAATTCAAATCGTTCCTTGATATTGTGAAAATGAGCTCGTGCTTCGCGTTGACTACAATTTTGCGATAGTCTTCGGCAAAGCCTACAATCATACTCAATGACACCGATACATCAAAGAAGCCAGCATCATTGGTCAATTGCCGTGACTCCTCAACATTGAGCAACCCAGCATTTTCAAAGAGTATGCTCTGACTGGGACTGATGGATACCCAACCTTTCATGAGACTCGTTAAGCCTACATTCTTGCATCGATCAATTTCTATAGCGTTTATCTCATAACGAATTTCTTCAAACAGGTGACAGATGGCGTTGTTGACTAAATTCGTATTTGTAACAGCAGTGCCACTTGTCTTCATCAGACGTCCACATACATGCAACGAAGTGCGTGAAAGTAAAGGCCAGAGATCTTGATGTTGTGTGGCTATACGAATCTCATTGCTGTTATTGAAGCTGGATAAGGTATATGGCTGATGCGCATGAATCTCGTAATGCGCAACAGATTCATCAAATGTGACAGGTGATTGTATGCTTAGCATCTCGTCCATTTCGTTGAAAACAGCAAAAAAGTATACAGGTTATCTTTTTCAAGGTGCTCCGGCGACGACTTTTAGACCTAGGCTCCTCAGAAACTGACTGTTCTGACGTGTTACCGCTTTGAGCACTCGCTGACGACTGACTGCTCGATGGCATGGTAAGCTACTAATATAGCCTCTGCCCACTTTAGTATTGTATACAATACCCATGCTTATGATACTGCTTTGATGTGTAGTCTGATCGTTATGATTTCTCCTTGAAAATTAACTAAATCTCCGTCTTGATCGACTATACGCAGCTGTATATTGTCAATGGTCTTCACAGCGATTGCAAGGTGAATGACTTGCGATGGAATTTCAATAATTTTATATCCTGGAGGCACAGCTGGAAAAAACTCGTGTATGGTGTACACCTTCTGTCCATTTATGTATGTGCCTGATGTGATGTTTCACTCGACTCTTAAGGCGTTGACCTTGAGAATGGCTACAGGTAAATCAGGGTCTTGAGTCGTATTTGCCGGGAGAAGGCGTTCAGTGAAACCCAGTAGTTTACCAATAGAGTCTTGTGGTTGAAAATCAATTATGTGACTGCACTTGATAGCGCAACGAAGAGTACTGTTATTAGGTTTGAGCTTGATTGATATACGTTTTCATGGAAGAACTTCTTGCAGGTAGCTCTCAATATCTTCAATCTGGTAACTACCTGTTGGTAAAGTTATCACTTCTTCACCCACATAAAACTTGTTATTACCTGTATCGGTATTGGGTATTGAGTTGAAAGTTAAAAGTTCAACTAGTCCGAGAACGTAATGTTTGTTGGGAGCAAGTTCAATTGGTGGAAACAATTGAGCTTCCAGTACAGCTGACGTTCCAGATAAACTCAACGTCAATAAATCGTCCATGATTGCACCAGCAATACTGACTCTAACTAGCCCACTACCAGTACTTATATACCTTTACGCTTAAGCTGCCTGCACAAGAATTTCAGACAAAGATGGCCACAGTCGTATGTATTGTAGTCTTGGTAATGCTCGTAATTATACTTGACACAGTCCACATTGAGGTATTCCATGAGATCCGGGGGTGGCTGTAGATCTCCAAAGCTGTCGAAATACACAACGTCGTTACCTCGTTTTCCATAGGCTAGCCAATGCGTGCCAGGTCCACTTTCATCATCAAGATTGACAATGGCCGATTCTCGATAATATGGTTCACTCTCGGGTAATGCGTTTCGCATAAAATCACCGCGAATATTTGGAATTTTCCGTATATGAGCATATTTAAGCAAATCAGCGTCAGTAAGTGCTCGCTGAGGCAGTTTTAGTGAAAAGTTTTTTTTGTTTCATAGACCTCGACCAAGGTAAGGTTTTAGATGAATACCATAACCTCTCTTATGCGGTTTTAGATATAAACCTTTACCGATAGCAATAGCCTCCATAGTCTTATTATGCCTTTGACTTTCTTCAAGCTAACGTTTGGCAGCGCTAGCATCGTTCACAGCCTTTGCAATACCAGCAGCGCCACCTACCAGTGCCCCCGTTGCACTTAAGCCGGCGAATATAGGAATGAGAAAAGGTAAGAATCCTCCGACTTTTGATGGTACAGGTAATATACGTCGAACGCGCACATTTTTCTTGCCACCAGCATTCTTTACAACTTTGCGAGCACCATTCATAGCAGAGTGAATAACTGCACGTGAGTCTTTGCTCAGAATAATGGATTTCGAAGCAGCCTTGACCACACTAGCCAGGGTAATAGATGGCTTCATTTTCTTCTTATTATAACCCATACCAAACTTAGATTGCAGCTTCATTGCATTTGTTACAGCGTAAGTTGCATCTGTTTCACCCATACCTGCATCCTTATCTAAAACTCGCTGCCACGCTTTTTCAGCTAAAACTCTATCTGCAGCGTTTCTAGCTGCAACGTTCTCACGATTCTGTAAGTAGGCAATATATCATGCTGTTTGCAGGCTGCATCAAGAGGATTGATTCCAGGATCGTCTCGCCTCTGCTCGCATGCTAATATTCGGATCAATGTAAGTTTTTAGCCATGGATTTTGTTCAAACTTCAATACTCTGTGAATTCGTTCGAGTTTCAATCCACTCGCTAATGCTTGTTTCAAATTTCGGTAATGCAGGACATATCGAGTTTTACGATGAAGAGTCGTCATTAGTTTTGAATATGATGAGCCTAGAGGTTTCAAGTGCTCAGGACAAAAAGGTAAGTCTCGGTGCTTGTCGTGAAGGTAGTCCGGTTACGCCAAGTCCACTTCAAGGATATAGCCGACTAGTGAATTGTCTGCTATGTTAAAATCTGTTTGTTTGATCTCGTTTCTACTAAGCCATTTAAAGCCTCCATATGGTAGATACTGCTGCATTGCCCAGCCATAAAGGTTATTTACGTCAAAATATATGAGATATTTTGATTACTTATTCTTATCATAATCGTCACCCATATATTTATTATTCGCTTTGGCATAGCCGTTGCAGCATTGACTCACACATCCTCTAATGCCACGCTCAATGAACATCACTTTGTTAATGTCGGTGAGCAATTCTATCTGTATATTTGTATATTTGAGCATAGCATCCCACGTCAAACCAGGAGCTGTGTAATAGTGTGCAGGATCTAATCCATATGCTTTGAGGCAGCTAGTGCGGAAATTTTCAAACACTTCAGCCAACAGCAGCACATCTGTTTTCAGGTATAGATCTGAATATTGACCTAAGTCTGAAATATTGAATTTAGTCCAAACATTTTGAGCGTGTTTGTAGTCTTCGTCGGATATATTACAGTTATTTTAATTTACTGTAAAATGCATCTTTTGGCGGTAGTTCTGAAACGCTGAGTTTCTCTGCAGAGTCTAAAAAGTCATAAGAAATAGTCCCTTTCCTTTGAAGCAGTTGGAATTTTTCTTCAGTCAATATTAATTCTTTGGAGAACTCATGTTTTAGAATCTTTAAATCCTCAAGGTAAGATGCTAACTTATCTAAAGAGGATTGCATAAATCGAAAAGAGTCGATGAACTTGAAACTGATATCGCTGTCATCAATGTGTTTAGTGAATGATATGAATCTTTCCTTATTTATAGGCAGCAGTTTAACCCTGCCAGGTATACTATTGGCAATATCTTTAATTAGTAAGTGCGAGTCGTATCCACTTAAATTATGAAATATCACTGGAGTCTTGGTAGTTCAAATTGCATGCCTTATGAGATGCACCTCGATATCTGGAATATTATATAATATTAAATATCAAATGTTAAATATAATATTATGCTCATATACCAAAAAGGAGTATTCTAACCTGCCAGTGAGATGGCAGTGATCTCGCATTCTCTGCTGTCCCAATGGTTTCTCACATATGTGACATATTGTGGCTTTTTGAAAAGACAGTTTCTGCTCCTGGGTCAGTGTATCCATAGGGATCGGACACCAGAATACTGTTTTAATGTTTTCAGCCAGTTGTAGCAACTCCTCGGTAAACCACTTTGCGGGATTGTGTCCTCTGTAGCTGCGATAGTATGAGAGCGAATCATCGTAACTACATTTCATGTAATATCCTACACTGAAAGCTGTATGATCCTGGTAGGCGTTTCTATTTTCTATAGCTTTCAGGATGCATTCAAAGTCTGCATAAACTATAAATGGCACTTTTTCTTTGTTATTAAAATTTTTAAACTCTAAAATCTTATTTTTATAGTTCGGTAAATTCACACGGCACTTATTTATCTTGGAGCAGTCTCGTTTGTGTAATGCTAATTGTTGTTCACTGTAGAAGAAATGTAAACATCGATTACAAATATATTTTTGACCATTATGTGTTGAAACTTGTCTGGAAATTAAGCGGGATAAATCATTAATCCAAACATAATGATTTATCACTTCAAGATTTCCATAGTTGTTGTCAATTTGCCCTTCCTCCTCGACCTCATCCACATAATAGCTTTGTACAAGTAAAATATCTCTCTTGAAAGCTGTCACATATAAATTCTTCAAGTTTGTAATCACACCAGATCTTATTCTATTATTGAATGCACAATCGACGTCTTGCCAACGTACTCTGTCGCTACGCCTTTCATTTCGCGCGACACCATGTCCCCATTTAAGCAAATACTTCAATTTATCTTGCACCCCCTTAAGCAGCCCGATTGTGGAAATAAACTTTAATTTCTCCGGAGCAATTTATGCATTACGTAGGAGTACCCTCAAATATCTTAAATTTTTGTTTCCAAGTTTAATCCACTCTGATATTTTTTCAGGATTAATATGCCCTCGTTCTAAAAGCCTATAGGCTTGTAACATATTATTTACAAGACGTGTACAATCGTATGCAGATATTGTTATCGTATGCAGAAATTTCTAGATGATAGAAAGAACGAGATCTTTTTCATTACTCTACATATGCTTTTATATTAATAATATTCAATTAGTATAAAATAATACATGTAATTTTGTATATAGTTATCCTGAAGTGATAAAATATTCTGAGTAAAGGCATCAATTTATACCATACATATGTGCATGTATGACTAATTTGTATTCAAATCAAAAGTTAAATGGATTAAATGCAAAGTATCTCGTAAAAATCAATTTAACAATTTGTAAAACATTCAGCCTAGTCTCTACATTTCAAAGATTTATTCAGCTAAATTTGAAAAATAAAGATTCATAAATCGAAAAGATATGGGAGGATGATTGTTCTCGTTATAAGAAATCTTTTTCAATTTCTATAAGACGCTGTTTAGTATGGCCAAAGCCTGCAGAGATAATATACTAAGTGTATATAGATATACATGTCTTGTACGCTCGGCTAAGGCGCTATATAGATACACACGCAAAATATAAAATTCGCTGATTTCGATGCTGCTGCTGCTCGCTCATATACATATAGTACATATATTGTGCACACTACTTGATTACGCATTATAGCGTAAACTACAAGACCTAGATTTAAATGAGAAAAAGTTAACGTCCACTCTAGAGGTTCATCTATCACAAAGGGGCAGTCATTTTTAAAATTTTGAAAATTATATTTTATTTTTATTTTTACTATTAGCTAAAAAATTCGTGGAATTTCTTTGTTTTATTCGATTATATTGAATATTCGTATTGAGTATATGCCACAAATATAAATATAAATATCTAAAGTAAGTCTTAATCAGTAAAGTAGATTTTTTTAATATGCGCTCCCCAATTCCCGATATCAAAGCGTGTATTAGCCTGCTGAAACACAATAGCATTCGTATATAGCGGTCGGGCTCATCCACAGATCCATCGAAGGTCGGTCATCGTCGACGTTGAGAAGCTTCCAGATAGTTCCAGGCACTAGCACACACGCGCACACGCACATGTCTAAATGTGCGTCTTACAGTTTGATATTCCTTCGAATATTCGACGGCATTCATGAAAGCATTCGTATAGCGAGATGTTTTCTCCATCTGTTTAAAGTGCGCCGAATGCGACCTGACGCCCCGAACGATTGTCGGCGCGAAACTTCGACGATGATCGAGCGCGGGTGCGCCTGACTTAGTATATCTATATATATATATATATATATATATATATATATATATATGGTGGTCGGTATTTGGCGCAATACCATGCAAAGTTTGTAGTATATTCGATAATATACTATATCATGATGTCATCGTACCTAAGTGAGATAGGGGGCGGGGCTTATTCTCACCTGTTCGCCTCGACCAATCCCAGAGCTTCTCACCTGCACAGGTGAGTTGAAAAGTCGAGTGGTGGAGGGAGCTAGAACTCTCATTGTATACCTACGCATAACAAAAGAATGCTAAAAATTATTATCTTACACATGGAGAATCTTGTGGTAAAACTTATTGTACGAATTAGAGTTAATGTAAGATATATTGCCAAATATTATTGGCAATAAAAATTTATGTTTAAATCAATCATTCTGAAAATATTTGTGCCATATATACTTAGTAATATCTTATATTTTACTGTTGTAAACCCTCAAAATCTTGATCCAATACGTCACAATAAATCGCCATCTTCAATACCATTTTTATCAAAGTTACTGTGCCTCACACGATTACAGGTGACATGATGAACGAAAATTCTTGTTCGGCGGTTATTCGACTCCTTGTGACACGCAGTACAAAAAGAGCGTAGCACTTTTTCGTTAAAGTTCCTTTTATTATTTTTTTTCAGTGACCTAACAGATTTTTGAAAAATTTTTATTTTATTTTTTTTTCTTAATTGGGTTTCTGAGAAAAAATAATAAAAAGAACTTTAACGAAAAAATGCTTTGCTCTTTTTGTATTACATGTAAAAATGAGTCGAATAACCGTCGAAAAGAAAATATGAGGAATTCTAAAAGAATCGACGGATAAGTGGTTCGAAAAGTGATAAAAAATAAATGACTTGGCACGCATTGCAACTTAATTTTTCTTATTGTATAGGACCTAGAATGTACGAGAATAAATTCCAAAATGCGAAAAAGACCTTTCTAAATGTATATAAATTTTACTCATCGGAATTCAGCGTGGGAATTATGGACTAAAAAAACTCATCATTGATTTTAAATCACTTGACTCCTATAAATTAATTTTTATCTCACGTAATAGAATATATATTAGAAAAAAGGATCTTTCAAAATCAAAAGTTATGAACGATCAAAGATAGTTAATATAGACGAAAGAATAGTAAAAAATGAGAAATCGTATAGTTTAGTGATTTTTTCGTAACTGCCTACTGGCGTTTTACAATTTTTTTCTTCATGTTATCTACAATCGTGTGAGGAACACAGTAACTTTAATGAATATGGTATTGAAAATAGTGATTTATTGTGACGTTCAGGATCAAGAGTTTGAGGCTTTTCAATGGAAAATGTAAGATATTACTAAGTATATGTAGCACAAATATTTTCAGAATGACTGCTTTTAAACATAAAAAGTTTCCTGGACCAGTAAAAAAAATTCTTTTTTGGATTAAACCTTGGCCTGCCCCTTAATGTTAGTTTGATTCGTCTGATCACTTTCTATATGTGGAACATATTGACACTTTATAGGTGAGAAACAAACTGAACATTAATATGTCTGTGTAAAATTTTGGCATTAGGTTTCCTGTAGCCGCGAAATTATGACTGTGACACAGTACCTCAGGCAGTATTTCAACTAGTAGTTCAACCAGTAGTTCATCCACTAGTTCTAACAGTAGTTCAAACAGTACTTCAATCAGTGAACGGTCCCGTAAAATGTTGTGTTTTATATAAACGCGATCAAACGGGCAAATAAATGTACGTCGTACCACGTGCAATTAGAAAGGCAGTTGTGACTAAAAATCGTGATATATGTAGTTATTTTAAAATTGATCGTACTATAGCGAGGATTGGAGGATTTGTAATTTTTATTACTTTCCGGGTATCCGTAGATATGTTAGGTGTGACATTGCATCCGTTAGCTTAAATCAAGGTAGAGAATCAGAGCGGAAAATTACACCCAGTTGGAAAACGACCCTTTGAAATAATACATTTAGATCATCTTACAAGGAGAGTGTACGAGTTGCTAGTCGCGAATTTGGATGAAACTTCGAGAGGTGTTTTCTGATGGCTGAAAATAAATCCCAGTATCCGCCGTTTTGCATAACGATCTCTTATTATCGAAATACAGCCCATTATATCCCAAATACCCGTTTATTAGTGAAATAATGGTATCTCTACTGCATATCATAATTCCGCAAGTCTTTACTTAGTAAAAATAATCCTAAAGTAGTTAAGCGTGGACAGAAAGAGCTTTAATTTTAGCTTCGTTTCGTATAAAAATATTAATCCCTTGCAAAGTTATTAACTGTCAAAAAAAGTAATAAGAAATATATATAAAAAAGAGGATATTAATTTTCTTCAAATCGCTGATTTTTCATACATTTATTTTTACATTTTTTTGACAATTAATAACTATGCAAAGGATTAATATTATTATACCAAAAAAAAGATAAGTTAAAGTTCTTTTTTTATGCATTTAACTACATTTGGATTACTTTTTCTAAGTAAAAATTTTGCGGAGATATGATACGAAGTAGAGATACCATTTGTTCACTAATAAACGGGTATTTGGGACATAATTGGCTGTATTTCGCTAATAAGGGCACGCTAGGCAAAATGGCGGATACTGGGGTTCATTTTTAACCACCTGAAAACACCTCTCAAAGTGTGATCAAAATTCGCGACCAGCAACTTGTACACTCTCCTTGTTAGTCCGCTTGTCACTTCGTTCATTTTTTTTGTTTCTATTTTAAGGAAGGCGGCTCAAAAATATTTTTTTTTGTTTTGTTTAGCGGTTTTTTGATTTTCTTTTTTTTGATACCTTAGAAATAATATCAACGATTGAATGATAATGCATTTGAAATAGCATAAAATTACCTATCTTTTCCGAAATTTTGAATAAGCTATTTCCCTTGCTTTGTTATTTACATAATTGTCATGTTTTTTAAATGGCTATATCTGTGAAATAAAAGGCCATTTTTTGATAAAAATTGAGATGAGTATGATTTTGGATGCTACATCTTTTTCTTTTGAAGGGAAAAGAATCTTTTTGAAATAAATCGAATTTAGTCAAGCACGATAACTGGAGTAAAGCGGCAGCTTTTTATCTAAAACTTTCCAAAATGGTAGCTTTTTATTATCTCTTGAACGAGTTATTTGCCCAGATCACAACGATCTTTATATTTAGAAATATTTGAGGTTATGTATTTAAAAAAAATTATTTTTGATCACTTATATCTCGAGAATGGCACGGTTATTTTTTACCGAACAAGGCTCATTTTATTCGCTTTTTAATGAAGATTAGAAATTAAAAAGTAATCGAAAAATTCATCGACTCTATTTTTTAAACGTTATTTTTGTTTTACGATTTTCTGAAATCGATAAGGTAAATTATTTCGCTTCCGCATAGAGGAGGCTTTGTAATGGTATTAAAAAAGTTGTGCTAAAATTATTATACAAACATGTTTTGAGACATTAGGAATCAAAATACACTAGTTTTAGAAAATGTCCGTATGGATGTGTGTGTTTGTGTGTGTGTGAGTGTGTATGTGTGTGCATGCGTGTGTGCGTGCGTACATGCGTGTATGCGTGCGTGCGTGTGTGTATGTGTTTGTGTATGTGGATCAGCATTACTCTTAATATACACGGTAACAATTAATGCTTTGGTCTAATTCATTTTTGTTTTCTTTTAAGAGGGCCAGCCTGAGTAACTAGAAAAAGGAATGTTTTCATGAGCCAATAAATTTGTTTCCTTTAAAAGCAACTATTCTGAAGATTTGTTAACTATAAATACTTGATAATATCTGTAATTTTACCGTTGTAAAACCTCAAAATATTGCTTCTATGGGACACTAGATATTACCGCTCTCAATTTGGTTAAAACGCATTGTTTTGTAACAACTTATTTGAATAGATTGTAGTATATTTCCTTTGTAAACTTTTGGAATTTTATCTATATCTTGAAAATTGAAAGAAATATGGCTCCAAAGTTTCTGGTGACGTCAGGATCATACGATGGCACCTTTGGTGGCATTATGATCGTGACGTCACAAAGAAACTTTAGAACGCTATAACTTTCTCAAATAAGGTTCAATTAAGAAAATTCAAAATGCATCGTACATCGGCTTGTGATTTACCTAAATAAATCCATGCCGACAGAAAAAATTGTTTCTTTTCACAACCGAATAATATATTTATTGTAAAGCCTTTGCAGCGTGCACGTTTCTAGCTGACACGATCAGCAAAAATATCTTTTTCCGCGAAAAATTTAATTCCTCATAGCATATACTAAAACTTTTACGATTTAATTTTTCATTGAAAATTTTTTCATACTTATTTTTTAAAGTACAAACCAATTTTAAAAGAAATCTTCTAAGAGATTTTAATAATATTGGTCTGTTTTCTGAAAAATAATGATAAAAAGAAATTTTAACGGAAAAATAAACCTTAATATATTTAGTAAACGTCATAAGGTTGCAATTTACCATTGGAAAAAACCCGCTGCTAATTCATTGGCACTTCCTCAAACTAAATTAATTATTCTAATATAAAATTTTTTAATAAATTAATTTTAAATTGCTATATCTCTTTCTAATTAGAATCTCAAAAAATGTGTGGTGATTTATTATTGATGATTTATCAAAAGATAATTTTTTATTAAAAGTACACATTTAGTTTAAATTACATTTTTTCACGTCTCCTTAGATACTGTTGTAGAAGCGTTGGGTTTATAATTATTAAAAATTTACTTTTTTAAAGAGGAAGCTTTCTGTTCTTACAAAAGTTAAAAAAATGTATATAAACTTAAATATTTTGAAAATTAAAGAACCTGATGGTCTAAATACAGAAATCAGTTAAAGCTTAGGAAGAAGTTACCTCTTCGGAAAGTTTTAGATTAATGCTGCTGTTTTACTACATCATACATTTCCGAGATTTAACCGTTAAAACTCAATATAACGTTTTCGTTTATAACAATAGAAAAGAAAGTGTCAATTCAAAATTTGCGGTTATAAAATATAGGTAATTTTATGCTCTTTTAAATATAATTACACTAAATTTATCATAATATTTCTAATATATTCAAAAACTTGAAAAACTAAAATTCAAAAATCAAAATATCGTTATAACATAAAAACAATTACATACCCCGGTAGAAAATTAATCTAGAACTATGTAGATCTATGAAGTTTGCCATGGAATAATCGACGGCCTCGATAAAAATAGATAATTTTCTGTCAGGGTAAATCTTAAAATTTCTTTTTAATTTTGAATGTTCATTTAAAAACTTTAGTTCTTCGCCGATGTCCATGGAGAAAGTATTTACGCTAAAGTAAAGTGAGATTTCACTCTACTTAAAAGTGAAAGAGTCACCTCTAATTAGAGGTGATTTGTTTAACTCCAATGGGTTTAGCGTGTAATTAAATCGTTCATATGCATCAATTTTACCCAGATTTGTAAGAAATCAAACATAAAATTACTGATATACATTATTTTATTAATATTCAAATACCTTTTCAATCAATATTTCAAAATATTAATGGAAAAGTTATAAAATAAACAGAAATATCACCGTTCATAAGTAATTTTCTACTCTTTCAAATACAAAATGAAGCGATCATACAGCCCCCCTTGGCTTAGTGGCTAACATGCTTGAATGGTTTCATCATCGTTTAAACAAAATACAACGTTTTCATGTATAACAGAAAAAATAAAGTAGCTTATTTAAAATTTCGGGTCGGTAAAGATAGGCAATTTTATGCTCTGTCAAATGCATAGCAAATTAATCGATGATATTAATTAACACATACCAAAAAACCCGAAAAAACAATACTCTAACATCGAAAAACCGCTAAAAAACAACAAAAAACAAGAAATATTATTTTACAATCCCCTTCCTTAAAAAAAAAAAACAAAATAATTGAGCCCTGAAACATTAATCTTGACTGTGAATGTTCAGAGTAATCTTGATCCACAACCCTGTCGGTTGATCCCATCGGCATGGGCGAAGGGCTGATGTGAGCCTAGCTCTGCCGAGGCGGTTAGTTTCGGTGCAGGATCAGTAGCCGGCCGCTTCGCTGATCATGAAGTGCGTATTATGCAAGGGGATCGCAAACCCTGTTGCTCCGGGCGATCCCCGGTCCGTCCGTGTATTCCGGGACTTTGAAAATGAAGGCAAGGACTAAGGGAACTGGGGTAGGATCAAAGTATTCAAGGGTACACCCGTTCCTAGATATTTCGGCCGACCCCCATACGCACGATGCGCCGGTAAACAATAAAGAAAGAAAATATCACTACAAAACAGTGAGATGAATCAGAAGGAAGGTAAGCTCCAAACCTGCACATAAGCAATGGTGATAGTGGAGCAGCTTCCTTCACAGACATTGCCGGGTGGAAAACCACAGCCCAGCCGCTCGCAAATCAGAACAGTTGAGGAGTTCGTGACGGATTTCTCAAAATAATGGGAAAAGGGTTGAAGAGACAGCCTGATGTCAATACCGACATCAAGCACAGCTTACCCACCCTCGTCGAACTTTACGACTCTTGGAGGGACCGTCTGCTCATCAACACCCAAGAGCATACGATAGATACTCTCGGAGCCGCGGCTATCTTAAGCCAGCGGCCTCAAAATAAGAGGGTGCAATCGTGAGAGGGGGATTCCGATAGTGCTGACTCTTCAGTCTTTGACAAGAAGGCTAGAGCCACCGTGCCCTTGGAGATCGCTGGTTTTGAGACGGTCCTGTCCAAGAAGGAGAAAGCTGCAGCTAAGAAACTGCAGCAGCAGCAACAGAAACAACCTGAGCAGGTGACACAACAACAACACCTGAAGAGCAATCAATAACAGCGACAGTAGCTGCGACAATAACTGCAGCAGCAGCCGCAACAAAAGAATCGGCAGACAAGAGGAGCGAGGCTGCACAAAAGAAGAAGAAGAGCAGAAGGAGAACGCTGAGGTAGCGACTCAAGGCAGTCCTTATCCGACCGGGCGATGGAATCATTTACGTGGACGTTCTTTCAAATGTACGCAGAAAGGTCACAACATAGTGCCCAATGACTGATATTAAATGTACCAGGAAAACCAGGGCTGGCGACGTCCTGGTAGAGTTGGGCACAAAAAGCAACTACCAGGAGCTGGGGACTATAGGAGACTCCATCAGGAAGGTAATGGGCACGTCGGGAGTCGTAAAGACCATGACACCTATGACAAACGTGGAAGTCAGAGACCTTGACAACCTCACTACCAAGGAAGAAGTGGAGACGGCGATCAAGAATGTCTTTGACGAAGCAGGAGTCTCAACGGATGAGCTCAGTGTTTCGCTAACCAAGCCCAATAGTAGGGAGCAGCGACTGGCCATCGTAGAGATGGACCAGGAAATAGCAGTGTTCCTCCTCGAGAACAACCGCCTGAAAGTCGGCTACAGAGACGTAACTTACGTGAGCTGCTACTTTACCCCGAACGTCCGTATTGAGCAATTCAGACGGAGTCTGGACGAGCTGGAAGACGCGATCCACGAGATAGAAGGCGATACCGTAGTCACCGGCGACTCCAATGCGCGAGCATTGGAGTGAGGCATGCCAGTGCCGGACATCAGAGGAAAGTCCATCATGGAGATGGTATCTAGACTCGGCCTGATAGTTCTCAACCTTGGAAACACGAATATTGAACCGATTACGAACGTGTCTTTTGCATTCGAAAATCTAGCACGTAAAACGACGGATTGGAGGGTAATGGAGAAATACAACGGAAGCAACCACTAATACATCACCTTTTAGCTGAGCACTAAATCCCAATCGCAGTCACGAGTCGCGGGAAGGCCACCCCAATGGAACCTGGCCAAGTTGAACACCGACAAAGTAGTCGAGGTGCTGCTAGGACAGCAAAATTTACCGACGACGAATGTCACCGTAAGCAGGGACGGAGCGGAGGCTCTCATGAGGGAGACTATAAGTCTCATTCATCGAGCGTGCGACGCATCCATGCCGCGCAAAGTATCGCGACATGGAAAACGCCCAGCTTATTGGTGGTCTGACGAAATCGCGCAACTAAGGGCGGAAGCAAACCGTCTGAGAAGAAGAACGCAAAGATCGAGAGACGAGACGGAGGCAGCACTGTTGTCGGCGCAGCATAAATCAGCGTGCAAACGACTCCGACGCGAGATCAACCGGAGGAAGGCACAGTGCTGGAAGAACTTGATCTGACAGTGGAGGACAGTGAAGGAAGTTAATCGGGATGTGTGGGTTTTGGGCTATAAGTTCGTGACCAAAAAACTCGGTGTGCTCCCTAATCACTCTTTTGACAAGAGCACCATGGCTCGAATTGTGGACACTCTGATCCCAACACATCCGTCAAGGCAAGACCAAGAGGAAGCCGCTAATGTAGATGAGATTCCCCTATTCTTCACCAAGGAGTTGCCGATCGCCACCAAAATACTGCGGAGCGGAAAGGCACCTCAGCCCTACGGGATACCAGCTGAGATATTGAAGATCATCGCGGTGAGAGTACCTGCTCTGTTGCTGAACACGTATTTCGCGTATCTGAAGGCGGGTGTCTTTGGTACTCCCTGGAAGATTGCGCGTCTCGTGTTTATGAGCAAAGGTAAGAGAGGTGATCCCCGGCTTCCGTCATCTACGATACAGAAGAAGGCCAACGCAAGAAATATCTCAGCGCCGACGTGGCACAGGGGTCGATCTTTGACCCTGATTTTTGGAACATTCTGTACCATGCCCTGTTACGACTCGGGCTACTAGAAGTGGTGTACATGACAGCTTACGCTGATGATGTCGCTTTAGTCATCATAACACGGGACTTTGAAACAGTACAATATCTGCTTAACCAGGCGTTGCGCAGGATCTCGCGCTGGGTAGGGGAACACAGTCTCGACTGCGCAGCAGCTAAGACAGAGATCGTGCCCTTTACTGGCAAACGGATTGAGACCATCTTCTCCATGTATGGGGGAGACGCGGAGGTTTCGACAAGGAGGGCAGCTATGTATCAGGGACTCAAACTAAAGCACGAGTGGACCGAAAGCGAGCAAGCGTCGGCTCCTCATGTCAGTCATTACATCCATTTCATTGTACGGTTCTGAAATATGGGCCGATGCAATGGAGAAGGACTCATACCGGATTCGACTCACTTTCGTTCAGCGTAGAGGAGCTCTCAGGTTCACCAGCGCCTATCGCATGATCTCGGGACCTGCAGTGTTCATTATTGCGGGAATCATCCCGATAGACCTACACGCGACGGACCGCAAGCAAATCTACGATCGGAAGGAAACAGGAGATGACAGAACAACAGTCCATAGCGAGGAACGGGAACGCACCTTGGAAACATGGCAATGATCCTGGGCAACCACAATCTGGGGTAAATGGACAGCAAGGCTGATAGATCAGCTAGACTCCTGGATTAATAGAGACCATGGGGAGGTAAATTACTACCTCACCCAATTCCTGAGTCAGCATGAGTACGTCTGCTCCTACTTCAATCGTATGGGGAAGCTTCAGACCCGAGTTGCATTTTCTGTTCCGCAGATTGCGACGATGCATTTCACACGATTTTCGTCTGCGAAAAGTGGAACGAAGAAAGAATAGCTCTTCTCGACTCGGTCGGAGAATTCGTGCCTGAGACCATCGTAGGCGAAATGCTGTCCGCTGAGAATAAATGGGCCGCCACGACAAAATTGGCCGAGACGGTTCTACGACAAAAGAAATGGTACCTAGACAGGGCAACTGACGAAGGTATGAATGAAGCGCTGAGAGACGCTCCGATTCGCTAACATAACCCAGGGAAGTCGGACGACTCCATCCAAATAAAGGTGGGGGGAGAAGATAGGACGCTTTCTTAACCGGAAGACGCACATTTTCTCTGATTTTATGAATGTCACGAGGAGGGACAAGGAAACTTCTCCATGTCATGCGGAGATGAAATGCGCTGGTTCGAACACGCGTATAAATGAGTCGGGTTTGATCTGACGGCTCCTTGGGGGATTTAAAATTATAAATATTAAATTCGTTTCAGGTTAAGGCAACAGCGGTTGTCGAGATAATATTAGAATGGCATCACCCTGAGGTAATCTGATAAACGGTACCAGGGTGAGTTGCGCCAGAATAGGAACTTAAGGTAGATATTATTTGGTCGATTTGTGATCTGTGTAGTTTTTCCGCGTCTTTTTAATTTTATTTTTCGTCCTATTTTATACACACGGTGGATGCATCGCCAACCAGCCTCACACTATCCGGCTGTGCGAACAGTAAAAAATTATTATTATTATTATTAAAAATATTATTAATATATTACAATAATGAACTCCGATATTAATATTAAGATCTGTACATAACTATATCTACATATTATGTAAAGAAGCTATACGTTCTCTCTCTCTCTCTCTCTCTCTCTCTGTCTCTCTCTCTCTCTCTCTGTCTCTCTCTCTCTCTGTCTCTCTCTCTCTCTCTCTCTCTCTCTCTACAGTTGCTGAGTCGCGCTTAAAAGCGGAATACACAGATGAGCAGGTGCGCATTGTTCGGTTTTCGATACTTCGACAGGACCGCAACGTGAGTGGTGGTGGAGTAGCTCTGTATATACGTAACTCTCTTAAAGCTAAGGTTATTCCGAAATTTAATACAAATCAGCTGGGTACTCCTGATATTCCGGAGTATCTGATTTATAGTGTACAGCAGGGTTGCTCTGCTCCTGTTCTTGTTGTGGTAATATACAGGCCCCCACATATTCCTTTTATTAAGGGTACAGATCTCGTAGAAAAATTAACATCATGCGTGAATGATTTCAATCATAAGATTATAATGGGGGACCTCAATGCAAACCTACTTTCAACGTCGGCGGATGCTCAATGTGTGAGACTGTTATCTAAGGATCTCTCACTAAAAATAATTGATCCCGGCGCGACTCATCACCACACTGATGAATCTTTCACATGGATTGACGTCATACTGGTTGACGATAATGACGAGGTACTGAGTGCTGATAACCGAGTGGCGACCTTCCCAAGTCGCCATAATATTATTGATGTTACATTAGAAATGCACACTATCAAACCTCCAAAACCATCCACTTTTACCTATAGCTATAGGGACTAGCGTGTGTCGGCTCCAATCTCATGGAGGCAATAGATAAGCTATCTCGTTTAAAAATTTTCACACCTAAGAATAATGTTAAACCTCCATGGGTGGACGTCGATCTCATGCACCTTTATAACAAACGTGACGCTGTACGTCGACGGTGTAAAAGAACGAGAGATAATAAACTCTGGCAAGAATATATACAACTTGCTAAAGAAGCGGATGATAGAGCGGAGCAGGCACGCAGCTCCTACATTCAAAATATAATTTTCGAAGCGTTAAATGACAATAGAGATATTTGGAAGGATCTGCGTGATCTTGGACTGCTGCCGACTGCTAAGGATGGTCTGCACGGTTTTACGCCGGAGGCGCTTAATGCTCAATTTGCTGGGGAGTCAGTCTCTCAGGGCGAATGCGATGATGAGATGGATGACATCGTAGCTTCGGCCTCGTAGGAGGGTTTCGTTTTTAAGAAAATCACTCCTTAGGACGTTGTTCTAGCTGTCTCACATTTCTCCTCGCAGGCTGTCGGGGAAGACGGCATTCCGCAAACAGTAGTAGCTAAAGCTCTTCCGGCTATTGGCTCCCATCTTGCCAAAATATTCAATTCATCACTATCAAATAGTATCTCCCGGGGGATTGGAAGAAGGCTCATTTGGTGCCTCTAAAAAAGACTTCTATAACATCTTCAGTCATGGACTTCCGTCCTATAGCCCTCTTAAGCTTTCTCTCCAAGATCCTTGAGAAGATCGTGCATACCCAGATTACTGAGTACATTACATCTAAAGATATCCTCGATCCTCTCCAGACTGGATTTAGGCAGTACAACAACACTCAGACTGCCTTATTGAAGTTAGCAGAGGACATAAGAGGTGGTATCGATGGCATTGAGGACGATAATAATAAAAAAAAAATTAAAAAATTGGAAACAATTATCCTTTTATTTGACTTTAGTAAAGCCTTCGATACCATCTCACCGACAAAACTGCTTTGCAAACAGATTAGAATGCGCTTCTCCAGGGGCGCGCTTCTGTGGATCAAATCCTACATCACGGGGCGGCAACAAAAAGTTGTCACTAGATCTCATGGTCAGTCTGATTGGCTAACAACCAATCTTGGAGTTCCACAGGGCTCGGTCCTGGGACCTCTTCTCTTCAGCCTTTATATTAACGATCTTACGGACGTTCTGGACCCTAAGCACATCAAGCACCTACTTTACGCAGACGATCTACAAATTTACACGCAAATTGAACTGACTGACTTACAAACGGGCATCGAGCGCTTAACAACTGCGGTGCGAGCCGTGTCGGCATGGGCAACGTCTGCGGGCTTGTGCCTCAAAGTCAGCAAAACTAAGGCTATAATTTTCGGTTTGGTATTTAATATAAATGCCCTTAAGGACTTGCAGTTGCCTGGCATTGAGGTGGAAGGTGGTGCCTTCGTACCTTTTGTCGACACGGTTAAGAACCTCGGTGTGTTCATGGACTCTAAACTCAATTGGAAGCCGCACATAGATCATGTCACCAAGCGCGTAAATTGTGCACTCTATGGGCTAAAATTTTTTAGATCTTGTACCACTGAGTAGCAGCTCGCAAGCGCTCTGATTATCCCGCACCTTGACTACTGCATGGTTGTCTACCTTGACGTATCTAACGAATTGCAACCTAAATTACAGAGACTACAGAACTCCTGTGTCAGATACATTTGCGGCGTCAAAACGGATGAACACATCACCCCTTTCAGGATGAAACTGGAATGGTTAAATATTGAGCAACGTAGAACTTATTTTACTTCCTTGCTACTATACAAAATAATTAGGATCGGTCAACCATCCTACCTAACTAAGCTTTTTAAGCCATGCCAGGCCAGGACCTCCTGTAGGGGTGAAACAATTAGAGATATCTCGGTTCCAAAGTCGCGCACCGACGTAGGCCTGTACTCTTCCGAAGCTCGGGGTTCACGCCTTTGGAACTCTATCCCCCGCAGTATTAAGTACCTGCCATCGCTGTGCAAATTTAAGACAGCGATGCGCAGGTACTTGCACACAAAATCTACTGGCGTTTTAAATTTAGGTTAATTGTGTACTGTCTCGTGTTAATTTATTTATTTATTTATTTATTTTTATTTACTTATTTATTTATTTATTTTTATTTACTTATTTATTTATTTATTTTTATTTACTTATTTATTTATTTATTTACTTACTTACTTACTTACTTACTTACTGACTTACTCACTCACTCACTCACTCACTCACTCACTCACTCACTCACTCACTCACTCACTCACTCACTCACTCACTCACTCACTCACTCACTCACTCACTCACTCACTCACTCACTCACTCACTCACTCACTCACTCACTCACTCACTCACTCACTCACTCACTCACTCACTCACTCACTCACTCACTCACTCACTCACTCACTCAATCACTCACTCACTCACTCACTCACTCACTCACTCACTCACTTACTTACTTACTTACTTACTTACTTACTTACTTATAGTGGGGGTCTATAATAAATGTGTGATGTGTTCCATTATGTCAGAAGTACCACGATGATGCGAGTGACACATTATCGATAAAGAATAAATTCTTAAGGTAGAGATGAATCGACGAGGACGTCGATTTTCCGGGCCATGCTCATGTCACGTATGACGTATGACGTATGCCCAGTCAGCCGAAATGCAACTTGTTGAGGCGAGTCATCGCATTTAATGCGATCGCGTAGCGAAGGTACCGTATGCGTACGAAGGAGGCCGAGCGTAGCCGAACGCCCTCAAGTCTCGAGCGAGGCAAGCGACGCTCTCGAGTATCTCAGTTGCGAGCGAACTATCGTTCAGGTAGCACGCAGTGTATCAATAAAGATTTATTTCCCAACAAAGACTACTGTGTAAACGGTTATTCTTCCAGCGACGTAATCCCTCTCCTTTCGCAAAGCTATTGGAAGATTCATTTGCCTTAACAGGTTATGGGCCCAGGCAACGTACCGAGTTAAACGTGCGGGCTTGCAGCTCGAGGCGGCCATTGTTGCGTGTCGAGAGAGGCACGCGGCCGAGAGACAATAGAGACAAGTGTTCGCGAGGCAGGTGCTCGGAAAGAGATCGAAAAAACGAATAAGCGAGAATATACGTCATCGAGTTTCGTGCCGTATCGCGCGCGTCGGCATACGCGTAGTTTTTAGTTTTTCTGGCTTCATTGTTCACGCGATCCGAGTTTTCGTCGCCGCTCGAAGATGTCGAGTGACGCGTTGGTACGATCGGTCAAGCGGTTCGACGGGAGAAATTTCCAAGCGTGGAAGTTTCAAATATCAGCAGTGCTGATGGCGAACGAGATATTTGACGTGGTCGACGGTACCAGAACGAGGCCAGCGGACACCGAGGGTGACAACGCTGCGCTTACGAAAGTGTGGATAAAAGACAATGCCAAAGCGACGGCGATTATCGCGTCGGCTATAGAGGACGAACAAGTAGTGAGTGTATTAGTGTGCGGTACCGCTAAGGAAATGTGGGACAAGCTCATCACGGTACACGAACAGAAATCAGCATCGAACGTCGGCGCGTTAACGCAGAGGTTCTATTCCTACAAGATGGGTCCGACGGACACGGCCATTCAGCACGTAAGTGCGATTCAAAATATGGCGCGGCAGTTAATCGATCTCGGAGAAAGGATCTCCGACGCGGCAGTAATCGCGAAGATTTTATCGAGTTTAACACCGAAATTCAACGTGTTGCGGACAGCGTGGGATAGTGTGGACCCGGCGCGTCAGACGATCACGTATTTGCTAGAGAGGCTCATACGGGAAGACTCGAACGAAAGTGAAGACGGTGACACAGCGAGTGCGTTGGCAGTCACGAGACAAAGTAGTTCGAGAGACGGTGCGCGTTCGAAGGAAAAGGACACGAAAAAGAAAAAGTCGAAAAAGAACATAGAGTGTTTTCGGTGCCAGGAAAAGGGACACTACGCGAGTCAGTGCGAGCAGCACAAGAAGGACGGCGACAGTAAGGACAGAAGTCAATGTGACGGCGATGGACTTTAAAATGTGGCACGAGCGACTCGGCCATATACACAAGCGGGCACTCACAGAATTGGTGAATCAAGAGCTTGTGGATGGAATTGTACGTCGACAATCAGAGCGCGATTCGTTTAATTCACAATCCGGAATTTCACAAGCGCACGAAACATATTGATGTAAAGTTTCACTACATTCGAGAAAAAGTAGAGAACGGCGAATTCAATGTAATCTTCGTGCCCACCGAAATTCAGTTGGCTGATATATTCACCAAAGCGCTACCAAAGAGTAGATTTATTGAATTATATACGAATCTCGGACTATGCATCAAACGCTCCGACGGCGGAAGTGTTGAGGCGAGTCATCGCATTTAATGCGATCGCGTAGCGAAGGTACCGTATGCGTACGAAGGAGGCCGAGCGTAGCCGAACGCCCTCAAGTCTCGAGCGAGGCAAGCGACGCTCTCGAGCATCTCAGTTGCGAGCAAACTATCGTTCAGGTAGCACGCAGTGTATCAATAAAGATTTATTTCCCAACAAAGACTACTGTGTAAACGGTTATTCTTCCAGCGACGTAATCCCTCTCCTTTCGCAAAGCTATTGGAAGATTCATTTGCCTTAACACAACTCGAGGCAATATGAGGACTAAAGCGCAAAGAAATAGCCAGTTCGGCCGTGGCGTAGTGTATAAACGCCTGCATTCAGTTCGTGAAGTCCCGGGAGAAAATACGAGAATTATTAGCTCGTAACATTTCTAGTTAAATAGTGCTATTCTATGAGGAAGCAAAATTTCTTTTTCATTTCAGAAGAAATATTCCTTTAAGTATGTAGAATGTACGTAAGTTTTTTCAGATTTTTTTAAGCCCATTGGTTTAAAGTTGTTCGGAGCTGTTCGGAATATTTTATCTGAAATTAAAAAGATTTTTTGTTGTTTTGATTGACCAGCGAAAATTTTCCATATATATATATGCATGATTCACTCGGAAATCGAGAGACAAAAAGATTTTTTTTTATTTCGGCAAAAATGTACTTTTTGGTATGTAAAATGGTTGTGAATTTTTTCAGATTTTTGTAAGCCCATATATTTAAAATTATTTGAAGCTAAATATGACTTTATTGCCAAAATGTGCATTTTAATAACTTTTTTAACAATATTTCATGTAATTTTGATTTGTTTTATACAAATATTGCACTTCTGCCATTTTGCGACTTTGGCAGTCACTTTTATACTGAAGAAAGCTATCTTCATAATTTTTGGTGCAATGATTCGAGTAATCAAACCCACTTTTTTTAACGATTTTAAGTTTTAAAATGAGTTTAATTAATCTAAAGGGACATTAAAAGATTTTAGAACCATTTTTTATAAAAAATTCAGAAAATTTGCTGTATAATCTTTTACTGTTATTCTTTAAAGATATTTAATTTTGTTGCATAAATGTAGGTTGAAATGTGCTTAAAAATTTTGAAGTTAACCCGCACAGCATACAACGTTTTAGTGACATGTTTCAGGAAACATTTCAAAGATAGCTTACTGTAAGTTTGTGTAAACATTATAAAAAGTTTGTAAAAGGCTCCTTGAAATAATAGTATGAAATATTTACAAAACCTTGAAGAAATATTTCATGAAATGTTTATACAATTATAACAAAAAATGTTTCAGAAAAGAATTCAGTAATGTTTTAGGAACGTTTTGTTGCAGGTTATTTTTGTGCAATAAAATTTTTTTTTATAAGAATTTAAGAGAGTATTTTCAAAACTCTTACACAATATTCTTGAAAATTTTTCATAAATTGTTATAAAAATATTCCCTAAAATATTCCATGAAATGTTATTGAAATGTTTCGACAATGATTTTCTGGTCCAAACTGGTCCAATAATGACGTATAATACTCTCTTGTCATCGTCTTTCCTTTTTCCAAGTAATCGATGTAAATGATGCCGCGTGCATCCCAAAAGACCGTGGCCATCACCTAGCCGGCTGATTTCACCGTCTTCGCCTTCTTCGAAGCCCGTTCACCTTCAAGAATCAACTGTTTTGACTGTTCCTTTGTCTCTGGAGTGTAGTAGCGAATCCATGTTTCATCCACAGTTATGTATCAACGCTGAAACTTCTCACGATTGCGACGGAAAAGCGCCAAAACAGCCTCAGAGTCGACTACATGATTGCGTTTATTCTCCACTGTGGGCAAACGCGGCACCCATCTTGCCGAGATTTTTTTCACACCCAACTTTTCGTGCCAAATTGAAGCGACTGTACTATACGATATGTCTGTGGCCTTAACTATTTCGCGAACTTTCATTCGTCGATCACTTAAAATCATATCATAGATTTTGTTAATCATTTCGGGGGTAGTCACTTCCACTGGGCGTCCCGAACGATGTTCATCTTTTGTGGATGTACGGCCATATTTAAACTCATTCACCCAATTGTAAACAGTTGCAAACACAGGAGCAGAAGTGCCATGAACTTCATCCAACTGAACTTTGATTTCTTTCGGTGTTAAGCCTTTTAAATATAGATGTTTAATCACCGCTCGAAACTCATTTATTTCCATTGTTATGAATAAATCAAAGTTGTTTACTTCAATCGACAATAAAAGTGAAACTATGTGATGGATAGAGCTGAAACTTCAACAGCTGTCTAGTTAGCAGTTCTGCTCACTGAGCAAAATTCATTTTCGAAACTACGAGCGTTTTATTAAAAAAATTTATTAAAAAAAAAAAGACAAGAAAGCAAAAACAACTTTATCCCAAACTTTTTCTGTACAAATCAACGACTCTAACCACTACACCACGCTTGTAATGTATGTTATGAGTTATAGTTTATAAGTTAGAAGTAAGTATAAAATGACTCCCCTAGATGATAATTCATAATGAGACATAGATAGTTATTTTTATCTGATTGACAATTAAAAATGAAAAATTTGTATATTTAATTAAATGACAACAACAAAAAATTTAAAGAAAGAAAGTATATTTATATGAAGAGGACAAAATAAATGACTATTCTTTATAATATATAGAATCGTTATCTAAAGTGACCGTAAAAATTTCGAAAATGAAACTATTTTTTCAAAAAGATGGTAGTTTACAGAAGGTTCAGATTTTTAACTTTAAGTACATATCAATTAATATTTAATGCAAAAGCGATTTCGCATATTCTTATTGTGTTTATGTAACCTTTATATTTAATTTAACTTATACTCTCTGATACGAAGAAAACACCCATTTTTTTGTGTTAATACCTAATTTTGAGTCAAACATAACATATGTACATATTATGCGTACGCATCAGATTTATGAAGTATTACTAAAATACGTAATATAAATATATAATAAGTGTATAGTCTTCAGTTAAACTGTATTATGAGGTCCAGTCGTATTTGCGAGGAACAATTTTGGTTGCTAATAACGCTATTGATTCTGAATCATCATCGTGGTGTAGTGGACGGTGACAGCAATTATTGATCAAGAAAGTTAAACAGCATTGACCACGGTTAGTACTTGGGTAGGTAAGCGCTTAGACAAAATTGCGAAAGAAGACTAATTACTTTTTTCACTTTTTTAATGCCAAACTATTAATAATAATACTCCTAGGACTGATAAACGGTAAAATTTTTCTTTATATTTTTTTTAGTAATGAACTGATTTAATTTTAGGTACACCCGGAGTACACCCAAACTTTGGTGCACACCTAAATTGGGTAGTCCTTGAGCGTACGAAATCACACTCTATTTTACGTGTTGATTTCGGTGTTCTTTTAGATGTCATTTTGGGTGTTTTTTTCGTAAGGGAGTGTTCAGAAAACTCTGAAATTTTGTATACTAGTATGTTTTGACCTTAAACTTTCTCATATAAATTTTTAGAAAGCTGCACTAACCCAGAAAAAAGATAAGAATTTTATATTTACGTTCTCAACACGTAACCTTATGATGGGAACTCACGTTTCCGACAGTTGCAATCATGAAATTCATGAAAATTGCTGTTCTGATTTCGCCGAAACTTTGAGACATATGTATTACGGTGGAGTGAAAATGCAAAAACTTTAAAAATCGAAATGCCTTAGTGTGGAAAAGTTGCGAATGTACACAAAAGTAAGGAAATTTTTTTGGTTGAAGCATATAGTCAAACGGTATTTTTTATACTTCTGATTATTTCTGAAACGTGAATAAGATACTTTATTTGGTACGACAGTTTATTACATAGCATATTACCTTATTGATTATATCATATACATATATTGCCTATATACACTTTGTGGCATATCGGACATGTGTGCGTTTTTAGGTTAATAAACATTTATATGGATAATTTCATTTCATAGTTGCATAAAGTAGAGGATCTTGTTAATTTGAATCCTGGAAAATTAAATCATGCTCAATCATTAACCAATCGTGGGTGCAAAATTGGAGTATCAAACTATGCACCCACTATCAGCAACTATTTCCAGATATAATGACATTGGTCCGATCCTGCTATTAATTTTGTCAAGCTAAAATGCTCTGTTGCTTGACTTATGTGTGATGTCTGTGTGTCTGTGTGTATGTATGAATGTGGATCAACTTTACTCTAAATATGCACGGTGAAAATTAATGTTTCGGGGTTAATTCTTTTGTTGTCTTTCTTTAAGAAGGCGGCTCAAAAATATTTTTTTTGTTGTTTTCGATGCGATTTTGTTTTTATTACGGGTTTCTCGATTTTTCAGTTTTATTTTTTCAGGTTTTTTGATACCTTAGAAATAATATTATCGATTGAGTGATAATGCATTTAAAAGAACATAAAGTTACCTATCTTTTCCGATTTAAAATTTTGAATAAGCTATTTGGCTTGTTTTGTTATTTACGAAATCGCCATTTTTTTCAAACGGTTATATCTGTAAAATATAACAAGAAAAATTTTTTTTAAAAAATTTTGATGATTTAGAATATGGTGAAGAATATTCTGTAAAATATGTGAGGCTTCATCTTTTTCTTTTGAAGGGAAAATAATCTTTCTGTAAAAGAAATTTATTTTTAGTCAGCTGAGAATACTGGAGTAAATAGGCAGCATTTGATCTGAAACTTTCAAAAACGGTAGTTTTTTACTATCTTTTGAACAAGTTCTTTATCCAGATCACAACGACCGTTATATTTCAAAATATTTGAGTATTGTATTTTCTGAAATTTCTTTTTGGTCGCTTATATCTCGAGAATATCACGGTCACTTTTTACTAAACAGGGCTCATTTTATTCATTTTTAATGAAGATTCGATATTAAAAAGAAATTTAATGATTAATCGATTCGTTTTCTTTAAACGTTTTTCTTATTTTACGATTTTCTGAAATCGATAAGTTAAATTATTTTTGTATGTTATGCAGTTTCTTGGCATAGCAAGTATCTCATAGTTATCTTTTCATACCTTTATATTATTCGACCTAATCATATCCTGTATTTATTCTGGAATCCGATTCAACGTAGGTTATGTACAAGTATACGTTTATGTATGTATATGCGTATATCGTATGGCTCTTATCAGGAAGCCGTCGGTTGCACTCTATGGACTTTGGAGACAACTTCACGCATATTTACCGGTGATACGACATATATATATATATCATAATTTAGCAAGTGAATAGTTATGAGATTTATTACCAAAATAGGTAAAAGGTAGGATCAGTGTTGACGACAATGCTACAGAACGAAATTGACATTGTGTTCTCTATCAGCTGCTTACTGACGTGTCAGTATTATGCATTAAATAATGACATTCATTCTTATATATTTACACGGATAAAAATTTAGGTTTGCTGCTTTACGAAAACAGAGTTTGCAGCGCCACCATACAATCGATCCGACCGTGCGAAATTTGCACCGATGCGGGCGCGCTACTGCCCCGACGTGCAGAAGCGTGTTGACAAAAAAGCATCTTTCTCGTGTTTGGAAACGAAGCACGCCCGCAGTGAGCGCACAGCTCGCTCACGAGAGGCGCGCGGTCGGACATGCATATTGAAACAATTTATAAATTTTGAGGAAGTTAAGTACTAATGATTTAACAGCGGTTGTCTCACCTACCTTACTTCTGCATAGTGTGCCGTTTTATATCGAAATTTGAGTTTAGGATATGTTACGGAACTGACAGTTGAGACCTAATTTATTGATTTGTATTAAAATATAGCACTTATGTACGTTTCCGGGTTTTAACCAGAATAGTTGGTTATGCCATACATGTGTAAAAATTAAGAAGGAATTTTTTTTCGAATGTATTAGTGTCTAAGAGGTCTGGACGCAAAGTGGGAAAGTTACGGCGGAATCACCCATATACATATATACATACATATAATTGTGTAAAATATGACTTATGCGCATATTTTCATATAAGTATATATAAAGATACTTGTGTGGACATTTTGATTCTTATGCGGACCGTCCACATAATTCACTGGATTTTCATAAATATAACGGTACTCTTGCGGACCATACTAAAGCCATTTCAATCAGAGTTTAACCCAATAACCCAAGTATAGATGGCGTGCGCGAAACACTTGGATTTTTGGGTTAAACATACACGGGGGAAAATGTCTCAAAGTACTTCATTACTGCTTGCAAAGGCACTAACTCTACTCTACAGTACCTATATGTGTGTACATATATATATATATATATATATATATATATATATATATATATATATATATATATATATATATATATATATATATATATATATATATATATATATATATATATATATATATATATATATATATATATATATATATATATATATATATATATATAGAACAATATAAGTCCCGCATATTTGATTGTGAATTATTATAAGTTCCAATTCACCAGTGCTACAAGACAGAGATTCACGCTGTCAATCGAAACATTTCATAGTAGGTTCCCACGCAGCATGAAATATTTCTGAAACATTTCATGAAATATTTCTGAAATATTTCATGAAATATTTCTGCAATATTTGTTTAACATTTTTTAAATATTTGAAAATTTCTGAAAGATTTTGCATGAAATATTTCATGAAATATTTCTAAAATATTATGGAAATGTTTTGGTGACACAGCCCGAAAGCTCTATTCACATTACTAACAATATTCCACGAAATATTGATAAAACATTTTAGAAATATTTCTTGTACGATTTGTAATACATTGATTTATTATTATTATTTAACATAATTAGATAATATACATTACAAACATGTGACATATTTTATGATTAAAACTATTTTATTAAAATATCTGACAAAAATAAGAGAATGAAAAAATCTGCTGTGTCTGGGAATCGAACCGGCGACCTGCTGCGTGAGACTCCAGCGCTGTAACCACTCCGCCAAGGCGGAACTTTAAAATGCTTAAAAGAAATTTTACTTATATTTTACAAGTAATAGTTACAATGATAACTCCGTATAGTATGCTATATTATATTGTATCGTATTTGGATATTATAAAAATAAATCCTGCATAATTTATAAATAATCAGTATATTTAAAAAAAAAATTAAATAAACATTAACTTTTTAATTAAAAAAAATATATTACGTAAATTTTAAATTATTATATATTTTTCATTAAAATAAATATAATTTAAATTTTTTTATTAACTTTTTTATCTTCATTTTGATGAATAAAAATCTATTCTAATGTGTTAAATTCTGCAAGAATAATTAATAAACTAGTAAGGAAATAAATTGCTATAGCCTTAGAATTTAGATATGACGTTTGTTTCCTTTTGGAGGAAGTTTTACAATAGCTTTTCCTCTTAAAACGCATTGAAAAAACATATTATAGAAATTAAGCGCATTGAAGGAAAGATATATTTCATTTAGAAAATCAATCTAAGAGAGTACTATCGGTACTCCGTGAGTCAAAGGCGTGTTTGGTCGTTTTTGACTTCCGTGGTAGGCCAAATCGTGTGCTTAAATGGTTGAGTGAGCGTGAAAATTTTTATTCGTTTGCTTATACTAACTCTCAAAATTGGTGATTCAACATTTGGATTTTTGCATTATATTTATGGAATATTAAATACATATTAGGGTGGAGTGAAAATGCAAAAACTTTAAAAATCGAAATGCCTTAGTGTGGAAAAGTTGCGAATGTACACAAAAGTAAGGAAATTTTTTTGGTTGAAGCATATAGTCAAAGTTTTCTGTTCTGCCAAGAGCCTTTATGTTTTCGATTTTATCGAAAAAAAAAACGCGAAATCGCAGAAAAGCGGTATTTTCTATTATTTTGATGTTTAGAATTCCCGAACTGCTAACCTTAGGCATTTATGCTTCTGATCGTGTGTTTGTAACCTACCTCTTTTTGCACACGAGCTTAGGACCGTCGACGGCAGAGTTATATATATTTTTTTTGTATTTTTTTATATTTTTTATATTTTTTTATATTTTTTTATATTTTAAACTGTTTGTATTTTTTCTAGCAAATTATACTTTATTGAGTTGGTTTCAAGTTTTTATTATTCACACGGTGAACCGAAAAACGAACTAGTAATTACGAGTCAAGATTTTTAAGTATATTATATCGTAGTCCGTTATATGAACATTTTAAACTGGTTTAAAATCTTTTTTGCTTTCAAATGCAGGCATAGCAGCTCGAGACTTTAAAGTTGATCGAATATAACCATCCCAATTTTGTATACCTATTACTTTTGTTGAAGCCTCTGTTACTAGTTTAACGGTTCGCTCGACAGCTTGCGTATGACATGGGAATTCTGTGAATGTCCAAGTCGCAGGGATATTATTATCATCACACATTTGTTTAATCTTATTTTTATCGAAATGACGTAGAACTGGCGGTGAAGTTATTTCACATGCAAGCCAATCAATCATGTCGATGTAGTTGTTTGCTCCAAAATGTATACTTGGAACCTTAAATTGACGTATATTGATTCCGCCTTTATCAGTATTTTTATTTGCGTCAAGAATTTTTCGTAGAGCTAATTTTCTAACTTCCTTGTTTTCATCAGTCAACATGCTAAGTAGAACATTCTCGGGATGTGCAAAGTATGCATTGCGTGCAATAACTTTGTCAATGACTTGCAGATACTTTTCGGGAAGATAGCGAGAGGATTTAATAAATTCAAAAAGATGCTTAGTGCCATCCTTGACAGAGTTATTCAGCTTTATTCTAAACCAAGACGGAGCATACACTGAAAGAATGAATACAACTATTTCTTGTAGATTTGAACTAGGGGTTTCAGTACAAATGTAAAGCCTTAAAACTCGATTGGCTTTAGTGAGCCAACGAGCATGATTTAATTTTCCAGGATTCAAATTAACAAGATCCTCAGAACATTCTCCAGCACTAATAGCGTTACAAATTTTTAGTAGATACTTTTGATCGTTACTTAATACCTTAATGTCAAGGTCGGGTAAACAGCAATTAATAGCTTTAAACTTAGCTATGGGTAAATTCTCACACTTGTCTAACATTTTACCTATAGGACCAGAGTAAGATTTTGGACCTGATGTGCAGCCATCAATAGTTTCAAACAAATGCCTGAGTGGAAGCTCATTAAAATGTAAAAGACAAATAAACCACTGAAGAGGTCTGCCAATCTTTAACTCCAACAAGCGAATCACTCCTTTCCAATCAATCCTCCCTTGCTACCTGTATTTACAACTGTACCATCGCATCCAACAGCCTGCATATTATACATTGTTCCGAGAAAATTCTTTGAAATAAATGAATGTATACTTTCGGATATATTCTTCGCAGAACCCGAAGCAGGTGTTACATGACCGATGTATTCGGAACCTGGCTCTTCAACAAGAAAATAATGATCTTCTACAATGGTACCTTTGTAGTATTTAGATCCTTTCTTTTCTCTATGCAAAGTCAAATCATGTCGTCCATCAAAATAAAGCCCAAATTCTCTATTATCTATGTTTTCAAGGCTATCACGTTTTATGTTTTCAGCGACTTTTAATTTTTCCCTTCTCAACTTGTGTCTGTCAATTATAAGCGATCGATCGGAGTTTGAAATTACACCAACATCTTGCAACGCAGCAGTCGCAATCGCTGAGGCAGCTCTGTCTGATACACCATATCGTTGACTAATTAAAGCTGTATTTTCTAAATTGACTCTCGTTTGCGTTAATGAATATGGTGGTGCCTGACTCGTGCTTGGCTTATAAAATTCTTGAGAATCGGGAGTATTATTAGTACTCATTTCTTCTGACGAAAGTGGTTCGACATTAGGCGTACTCGTTGCAACATCGAGCTTTTTGTATGGTGCTGAGCTTTTCATTTTTCTCTCCATTCTCATTTGCAACTTTTTAGTTTCTAAATGATCCACAGAACCTATTGCTAAACGTCTGCTACTCCTTTGATCTTCAAGAAAAGCCCTTTCTGATAAAGGTACTTTCTTGTCTTTAGGACAATTGCAATTGCTAATAGGTTTACACTTGCATGCCGCAATGTCAAAAAGCTTTAATGAATTTTTTTTAAATTCTTCTATTTTGTCATCAGCACGTTTACGGGTGATATTTTTTATTTTGATATACTTCTCATGATACGCTAATATCATGGCTTTTACTCTTTGGTGGGAGAGAATGGGAATCAAAACTTTAGCATAAATCTGCTCAACTTTCAGACTAACTATTTCTGCAATATCAGTAAATGAAGGCTCTCTTTTACCACCTGATTTTAAACCAAGAAATCTCCTTTCCTCAAGACAGCACTTAAACACGCCCTCGTACGTAGGCAGAACATGCTGACTAAGATTTTCGGCCGTCCGAAAATCGGACATTCGAAATTTCTAGCAGAGAATTGAGAAGATTTCAACATTCTCAGTAAATACACTGTCGTGATAATGGTGCGTGATAATTATATAATATCATCCGTCAAGTAAAGGATGTGCCCGTACCAGCCTCTCTTTATGCCCCTTTATTAACAGCTTTACTTGCGGGCAGGAAAAACGCGTAGCCACCTAGCGACCGTTAACGGAAACTATACTTATGAAACATATGGCGCTATTTTTTAATTTCTCAAATTACTAGTTTGCTTGAAATATTATTATAAATAATCTTGAATGTAACTAGTATGAGCACAATTTTTAATATGTTTTAATACATTTAAACAAATTATTATTAGTTATTAGAATGATAAATCCTCCAACGTGTATAGATCTATTACTTTACTTTATGCAACTATGAAATTAAATTATCCATATAAATTTTTATTAACCTTATATATTTAGTAATATGCTATGTAATAAACTGTCGTACCGAATAAAGTATCTTATTCACGTTTCAGAAATAATCAGAAGTATAAAAAATACCGTTTTTCTGCGACTCCGCGTTTTTTTTTCGTTAAAATCGAAAACATAAAGGCTCTTGTCAGAACAGAAAACTTTGACTATATGCTTCAACCAAAAAAATTTCCTTACTTTTGTGTACATTCGCAACTTTTCCACACTAAGGCATTTCGATTTTTAAAGTTTTTGCATTTTCACCCCACCCTATTGTATAATCCTAAGCCAAGCTGAGCTATTAGTAATTAAAAAAGATTAAATAATAAAACCATTAACGCTAAACCGAAAACCCAACTAACCCAAGTTGAGCAATTTGCAATTTTAAAAAGTTTTAAATAATAAGACCATAAACTGTAAATCGCAAATGCAACTAATCCAATCTGAGCAACTTGCATTTAAAAAATTGAAAAAAATTAAATCGTAAACCCTAAACCCAACTAACACAAGCTGAGGAATTTGTAATTTAAAACGTATAAATAATAAAACCACAAACTGTAAATTCTAGATCCTAAATCTTAAATCCAACTATCCCAAGCTTAGCAATTTGAAATTAAAAAAAGGTTTAAATAATAAAATCGCAAATCGTAAACAATAAACCTAACTAACTAACTCCATCTAAGCAAATTTCAATTAAAAAAGTTAAAATATTAAAACCTTAAACTCTTAACTCTGGGTCATAAACCCTAGATCCAAGTAACCCAAGCTGATGCATTTGAAATAAAATAAAGGTTTTAATAAGAAAGCTGTCAATATTCCTTATACCCAAAACCCAACTGACACGAGCTGAGCCATTTTCAATTGAAAAAGTGAATAATCAAAAATAAACAATTAAATTCAATCATAAGAATTATGGTTTATGCATTACTTCAATTAATGTTAGTTTGGTTTTGTGTTTAGTGTTTATGGTTCTATTATTTAAACTTTTTTTAATGGTTTAACTTGGGTTAGTAGGGTTTAGGTTTAAGATTTAAGGTTTTATTATTTAAACATATTAATTGTGAATTACATAATTAGTTTGGGTTAGTTGGTGTTTAGGATTTACGTTTTTTTTATTTAAACCTCTTTATAATTTCAAATTGCTCAGCTTGGGTTAGTTGGATTTTAGGTTTAAGGTTTACGATTTTATTGTTTGAACATAATTAATTGTAAATTCTTAGGTTTGGTTAGTTGGGTTTAGCGTTTAGGATTTACGTTTTTTTTTTATTTAAACCTCTTTATAATTTAAAATTGCTCAGCTTGGCTTAGTTGGGTTTTGGATTTAAGGCATAGGTTTTATGGTTTTATTATTTATACTTCTTAAATTGCATATTGCTTTGCTTAGGCTAATTAGTTTATACTATTTATATGGGGCCGTCATTTTTGTTTATTGACAAGAAGCCCTGCTGATTGCATGACCTGGGCCTCGCACCTTGTAAGGCCGGCTCTGCACCCTGTTGCTTTGTTTTTGTTGATTAAGGGGTTATATCCCCCAAATTTTTTTGTTTTTTTCCATTTTCTTTTATTGGCTTAAATCTTGCCAAAACAATCCTAGAATCAAAATCTACAACGCCCAAGTACCGATTTAAACTCAAAATTTTTTTAAATCAATTTTTTCCAAACAGCTTTGATGCTCCAAAATCACAATTTTTGCTTATTTTAGCGATGCTCGCTTTTTTGAATTTCGCGGCTATGGAAATTAGTAGAAGTTACCTACGATCGATATCGTGTTTTAAATTTGAATTATAGAGGACGCTACATGACATTGTGACGGTTACAGCGTCTTTACAGCACGTGTTTACTCACACTTGCCCTGTGTTTAGTCGATCAGCCGTTCTCGTTGTTTACGTTGTTATTTTGAGTTTTGCTTTACTTTTTAACTGTGAATTATATTTACAAGTACTTAATCATGAGTGAAAAGGTGTACATTGGCCGCAAAGGCAGTAAAACAAGAAGTACAAGTACAAAACGGAGTAAAATTAGTAATCGACGCCCGCCTAACCGCCTTTCGTTCGAAGGCGATTCGGAGCACGTTAGTACCTCGGCTAAGAAATTGAAAACTACTGATTTAGACCGTGACCGCGATGTTGATAATAATTTCGGCTACTGTTTTATCAATTTTTTCGCTGTATTTACTGCTGTTTCTGAATTAGTAGTATGCAAAAAATGTAATGGTGACGTGCGATTTTTAGAGTCGAACAAGCGTGGACTAGGCTTCAAAATTATTATCTTGTTCGAACTGTGGTGATGCTGATATTAAAAGCTGTCCTGTAATAAATGGTCGTGCTTATGAGATCAACTGCTGTATTATTTTATCTATGCGCATCATAGGCATAGGCATCAACGGTATAAAAAAGTTCTGCTCTATGATGGATCTTGCAAAGCCTGTTTTTCAAACAACTTACAGTAAGATCATATCTAATATCGCCACTGCTACTTCATCTGTTCGAATTATATCTATGAAAAAATCAGCGATTAAAGAAAAAGAAATTTCTATCGAACGGGGTGAAAAAGAAGGTCTCGATGTTTTTTGGATGTGTGTGTAAAATCTAAGTACTGTAAAGTGTGTGAATATTGGCAAAAAGAAGAAGGTACTGCTGAATACGAAGAGGTATACCCTTCACACAAACAGAACTGTGATGCCAACCATGAAGGTAGTGCCGGGAAAATGGAGATCGACGCAGTTATAGAAATGTTCAAACGCTCAGAAAAACTTCATAATATCAAATATTTGAAATATATCGGCGACGGCGATTCAAAAACATATAAAGGTATAGTCGACTCAAAACCTTATAAAGATTTCATCGTCGAAAAAAAAGAATGTGTCGGACACGTTCAGAAGCGCATGGGAACGCGTCTGCGCAATTTGAAAAAAACAACGAAAGGTCTTGGCGGCCGAGGAATGTTGACCGGAAAGTTAATTGATGAACTTTCTATTTATTGCGGACTTGCTATTAGGAGAAACTACGATTCAGTCGAAAAAACGCGGAATGAAATTTGGGCAACGTTACTTCATAAAATGTCGACGAAGGAGAATACACAGCACGAGAAGTGTCCCGTCGGAGTAGACTCTTGGTGTTCTTGGCAGCGCAGTACAGCGTTTGGTACACTTGCAACGTACGAGCACAAGAGTCCAATGCATGAGGATGTTTTTAACGCAATAAAACCCATTTATAATGAACTCAGCTCCGACAACCTTCTGTCACGCTGCTTGGGTGCGTATACTCAGAACAATAACGAGTCGTTTAATGCTGTAGTGTGGTCAATTGCTCCAAAGACGGTGTCAAGCGGTAAGACTATAGTTGACATTGCGACTGACGTAGCCGTTATTATCTTCAATGACGGCTTCTCGGATCTGTTTGCCGTTTACGATGCTCTTGGGTTGACTTTTGGACCAAACATGTACGAGTTTTGCGTGGAAACGGACGCCAATCGCGTCAAAACCGCTGAGCATCGCATGTCCGATATCGCGAAAGAGGCCAGGCGCAGCATTACATCAGGCAAAAAAAAAGAAGAAGAGGAAATGAAGGCCCTGGAAGGTCAATTATATGGTGCAGGGATAGCAGACTGAGGTAAAAAAATTATTATGGACTATATTTTTGCGATTCTTAAGATTTATAGCATTTTGAAACTTCAAACGCGTTTTTCTCGAAACCATGTTTTCAAAATCGGCAAGCAGTAAAACTCAAAAAGTTTACATCCGATTGACTTGAAATTTTAACAGTAGCTTCACTGTTTGATTATCTAGTGAAGTACACACGATTTTAGCGATTAATTAACAAGACAAAAAGTTATAAACAATTTAAGTCGAATTTTTTCGTCGAAAACACAATTTTTTGTTAAAACAATCGCCATTTCGCGAAAAAAAAATTTTTATGTTATAGGTGGACTTGGACGAGACTTGTACTGCTCGCCGCGGAAGACCTTTTTGAAAAAGCGGTTCACGGTAATCACTGCACAGCCGCCATTTTGTAAAAAATATCAATAAAAATTTTTTTTCTCTTCTTCAAGAGTTGCTTAATCTAATGTTATATTATTTGTATACCTTTAATCTCAAATGTCCTTTAAAAAAAATAATTAACAAAGCCTTGTTTTGTAGAGCATAAGGGGGATATAACCCCTTAATGTAGGTAGAATATTATGTTGTTGATTTCAGCTGATTTCGTGACTTCGAATGATTTCATATCTGACTTCAATTGATTTCAACTTGGCTGTATTTCAAATGAATTCATATGATTTCAGATTATCATTTGATTTCACTTTGATTTCGTGTTGATTTCACGAAGGGCGTGTTTACGATTTCACAGAGTGAATAGCTCCTCGCCTCAAGCAGTACGCTTTGTATTTTAGTCTTGCTATTTGTATATGTATGTAGCCCCTCACACTTTGTCATTATTTATGAAATTTCTAGTATTTATGTCTTGTACTATACCATTTAAATCCATGTTTAAACAGTTATCTATTCCAACTACTTTCACCTTTGGTTTCATAATTTGTTCCTTTTCAATTTTAAATTGATTTGTAGGAGGTACATTGGTTAGGATTGTTTCGGCTTCATTTGCACTTGCCTTATTCATACAGTTGATAATAACTTCATCATCGTTTCTTATATGAATTGTTTTTGTTTATATATACTTTCCTCCACATAGATAGTGTGTAACATATTGATTGATATTTTCTTTACTATTTTAGTCTATTATTTTCACAATTATTCTAGGAACTTGTTTCTGTTGTGGTTTGATATTATTCGAGGTTATATCAGAAAAAGTTTTTTTAGTGACATTGACATTTTTCTTCTTTCCTTTATCTAGCAATTATTTTAATCGTGCATTTTTGTGTTGTAATTCGGTCTTAAGCTGTCATAGCAATGTATTATCAATTTTTAAATTTTCACAGTGATTGTTTTCTTTCAATACTCTAACACGTCGTGATGGATTTCAGTTTCGTTGGCGATCTCACTTAAGATTTCACGTCTTATTTCATCTTTTTTCATCGATTTAATCTGTGAAACTATTATTTTTGCAGCTTCGTTTAGGCTATTTTCATTGGTTTTTGAGGTTAGGTTGATGTGACAATGGTCAGGACAAATTACTAAAACACTACTAATATCCCACACAGCATGAAATATTTAAATGTCATCGTTCAAGAAATATTTCAGTGTAATATTTCTAAAAAATTTCTGAAATGTTTCTTGTAATATTACCAACAGCCAACATGTAATGTTTTCATGGAATATTTCTGAAATATTCCTGAAATCTTTCTTGTAATATTACCAACAATACAAATTGAAAGTTTTCAGGAAATATTTCTGAAATATTTCGTAAATATTACACGATATATTTCAGAAAATATTAATAAAATAATTTTTTAATTATTTCACATAATGTTACAGAAATATTACTGTAATATTACAAGACATTTTCATTTCAAAATTTTGGAACCTTTCTTGTAATATTGCCAAAATATTTCGTAAATATTACAAGATATATTTCAGAAAATATTAATGAAATATTTCCTGAATTATTTCTCCAAACGTTACAGAAATATTACTGTAATATTACACGACATGTTCATTTGAAAATTTGGGAAGCTTTCTTGTAATATTTCTGAAATATTTCGCTAAATATTACTCGATATAATTCAGAAAATATTAATGAAATATTTCCTGAAATATTTCACTAAATGTTACCGCAATATTACTGTAATATTACAAGAAAGGTTCATTTGAAAATTTTGGAAGCTTTTTTGTAATATTTCTGAACTATTTCAGAAATATTACACGATATATTTCACGAAATATTAATGAAATATTTCACGAAGTGTTATAATTAGGCAAAATAATTAACTAATCATTTTGTTTCTTCACAGAGGAAGCTTTGTGATAGTAAAAAGAAGTTTTGCTAAAAATTTGTTAGAAATATGTTTTGAGACTTAAGAAATCAAAATACACTATTTTTAGAAAATGTCTGTATGGATGTGCATGTGTGTGTGTGGATGTTAAATTTAAAAAACCAAATATTAAATTTTTTTTTATTTTTCTATGTTTATTTGTTTTTATAGTGTTTTTTCGATTTTCGGGTTTTTGAATACCTTAGAAATAGTATAAAAATACCTAACTTAACCGATCTCATAGTTTGGTTATAACGTTATTTCCTTCTTTTGTTATACACGAAAACGTCATTTTTTGTGGAATATGGAGAAGAATATTCGCGAACATTTTCAAAATAGTATCATTTTACTATCTCGTGACCTGTATGTTTTTTCATATTTAGTAAACGGTTATATTTCTGAAATGTATAAGGGAAAATAATTGAAAAAAAAAATTGAGATGATTTAGAATATGGAGAAGAATATTCAATCAAAATTTTGTATCTTGACCATTTTTTTGTCGAAAAGAAAATAATTTTGTAAAAGAAATTGAAATGTTTTAATTTTTATGGAAAATTTTTCGAAATATTAGATGATTAGGAATTTTATTAATCTATATGAGGAGAGGGTGAACAAAACCGTATAATTCCACTTCTTGTAAAAATTGATTTTATGTATTTTCTCGTCATAAAACAATGTTGTCTTCATATTTATGGTGTTACTTTTAATCTAAACTAAAATATAACAACCATTATAACAATTCGCATCTAAAATAAAAATTGACTGCGTAAAACGAAAAATCGATAATTTCGGAACCTGAGATATATATATAATTCATCATTAAATTATATAAATACTCTGGTAGAAAATTGACGACCCGAACTCATTAAGAATTTGAGATTAGCTAATTGCGTTAGCTAACTGTTAAGTAGTAGCTACTCAAGTATCTGACTAAAATCTCGTGAAGGGATAAAAAATTGTACAGAACGAATACGTACTTCCACATAAATAACTATATATATATATATATATATATATATATATATATATATATATATATATATATATATATATATATATATATATATATATATATATATATATATATATATATATATATATATATATATATATATATATATATGTGAATATCTTACTATATTATTTATTTTACTTTTGATATTTTATTTTTGTTTTATAAATATGTGTTTGCACCGATTCGAAAAACAGCCGCAATAACACTCGATCTAGATGCATTGAAAACACACAAAATCAAGACGGATATGACAAAAAGTACGATGTGTGCTTTGGGTGAAAAGTATTTTTTTGCCCTTATGTGATTGCACACCTCGCCTCGGACTGCAAAAGCGCACGCGGGCAAAAAAAGACTACATTTCACCCTAAGTACACAATATACTATTTTGATTACTATCTTAATTTATTATTTAATTATAATATAAAACTGTTCAAAGCGAATAGCTATATTAAAACAAATATAGTACGTTGAAATTTATTTATTAAATTTTTAATAAATTTTCATGCTGGTTAAGCTTTTTGACAAAATATACAAATAAAAATAAAACAAGTAAAATAATAATAATAAATATATATAATAAAAAAAATATTAATCGTTTACAAGATTCTTGACAATTAATTTTATTTTTATTATTATACATTCAATGCAGTATTTTTATCGAATTTATTTTAATGTTTTTTAAATTCTTCAACTTTATTGGATTGTATGCTCATTTTCGCTAACGTCATTGTAGAATTCCAAATAAATTCAAACTCATTCGATTAGATGTTTATAACGTCGAGTGTACCAATTTTTAACACTTAATCTTTTGCGAACATTTAACAAAAAGATTTTCTCACCATATAATGGTAAAGACTCCTACATTTCAGTAATTATTAACACATAACAGATATTTTGCACTATTTTTTCACAGATGCTGTAAAGCCGATATTTTCAGCAACTGATAAAGACGTGAAGACCAGCGTTTCAAAATGGCTGGATGCTGCAGGAACGCGATTCAAGCGTGAGCAAAAGTAAGCATTTTATATATTATTTTTGGAAGTTAAAATCTATCATGCGATCTATGGCAGAATACTCCGTCGTCGGCCATTTTTCATATATATATATATATATATATATATATAGATATACGCTTTCTCATGTTAACGAGAAAAGCATGGCAGACGAAAGAGTAACTTTTTTACTAGCGCCATTGCTGCCGTCATGTCACCACAACCGAAACATGATTGTTTTTATTCATTATAATAATTCATTTATATATTTATTTTTCAGCACTGCTGGTCAAAAGAGAAAAACATTTAACCTACTACATCCTCCCGAAGAATAAAAAATCCATTTTTATTACTGATTATTTTATAATTATTCATTAAGCATTTTTTAGAATAAATTTTTTATTTAAAATATATTTCCGATTAATTTTTTGATAAAATTCCTTACAGTTGACGGACTTTGTATGCCAAGAACGATTCAGTGAAGCCGTTTGATCTTGGAAATATTACAGAGATATTTCAGAAACATTTCATGCAATATAACGCTAAACATTTCTGAAATATTTCTGAAATATTCCAAGAAAGTTTCGGAAAAGCCGTTCTATGTTGGAAATATTACAGAGATATTTCAGAAACGTTTCATGCAATATTACGCTAAACATTTCTGAAATATTTCTGCAATATTCCAAGAAAGATTCAGAAAAGCCGTTCTATGTTGGAAATATTACAGAGATATTTCAGAAACGTTTCATGCAATATTACGCTAAACATTTTTGAAATATTTCTGAAATATTCCAAGAAAGATTCAGTAAAGCCGTTTGATGTTGGAAATATTACATAGATATTTCAGAAACATTTCATGTCATATTACGCAAAACATTTTTGAAATATTTCAGAAATATTCCGTGAAATATTTCTTTATATAGTAATGTTTATAATTTGGAATATTTATTTAATATTTCGGATATATTTCATGAAATATTACACGAAATATTCATGAAATATTTCTTGAACATTACATGAAATATTACAATACCCCATATAGGCGGACATAACAATATTACAGTAATATTTCACTGAAATATTTCTGTAATATTTCAAATCTTACAAGAAATATTACAGTTATATTTAGGAAATATTTCATGCTGTGTGGGATATTTTGGATCACTTAATTCTTTAAAGTGACTATTATTATATCATATATACCGACATACAAAAAATTCTCATGTTCTGATAGCAACCTATAGAACATATTTCAAGAATAAATTTTTTTTACGTGTGTCGTAGAATGAAAATTGAAAAACATGGTGGTCAAAGTCACCCGGTGTTGGGGGTGACTTTGAGCCATATGATTAATAATTTATATCTAAGCTAAAATAATGGTATATAAATTAATTAAAATTGGTGTAAGAAATAGTTTTTATGTTAAGGAAACTGAATGTAACAGTTTTTTATCAATAAAAAAAAATAAAGGTCGGAACAGCGGGAACTTTGAATTAGTGTAGGGGTAGTAAACGTTTCTGCTTTAAAAACAGTAAAAAAAGCTTAATTTATTAAAAGAGATAGAAATAAATAATAATTACGATTAAAAATCTTTTTAGTAGTATATTTTGTTTCTAGAGAATCTAACCTTCAAAATAGACCCGCGCCAAACTTTCATTTTGCGTCTTCGTAAGTATATAACGCATAAGATAGTCACCCTAATGTACAAAGTCACCCCGGTTTCCGGTACGTCCTAATGGAGTACTCTCCCCTACGTTATGACTCATCAAACATGATCGGAAATACGAGGGTAGTTCAATAAGTCTTTAGAATGACCAACAGATGGCGCGCGAATCGCTCCAAATCATCCGTTTTCAGTCAGCACCACTCCCGACTAGATATATGGTGCAGTCACAGTCCACATCTTCTGAGTTTACGTGTTTTTATAACCAATTGAAAAAAAAAAATTGCTTGTTAAGAAAAATGGAAAAAAACGAGTTCAGAGCGGTAATTAAACATTTTCATTTAAAGGGTTTAACTCCATATGAGATAAAAAATGAATTGGACTCAGTTCATGGCACATCTGCCCCTGCCTTAGCAACGGTTTATAACTGGGTAAATGAATTTAAGCGTGGTCGTACATCAATAAGTGAAGAACCACGTTCAGGAAGGCCCGTAGAAGCAACTACTCCCGAAATCATCAATAAAATCCACGATATGGTGTTGAAGGATAGAAGATTAAAAGTGCGTGAGTTAGCTGAGGCCACAAGGATATCTATAGGTGCAGTTGTTTCAATTCTACATGAAAATTAGGCATGAAAAAGCTATCGGCAAGATGGGTGCCGCGTTTGCTCTCAGCTGAGAATAAACGCAATAGAGTGGTCGCCTCTGAGGCTCTTTTGGCGCGCATAAGTCGGAATCCTGAGGAATTTTTTCGTCGATTTGTGACTGTGGATGAAACATGGATACACCACTACACTCCTGAGACAAAGGAACAATCCAAACAGTGGATTTCCACAGGCGAACCAGCTCCAAAGAAGGCAAAGACCGTAAAGTCAGCTGGTAAGGTTATGGCTACAGTTTTTTGGGATGCACGTGGAATTATACTTATTGACTACTTGGAAAAGGGTAAAACAATTACTGGTGAGTATTATGCATCATTATTAGAGCAGCTGAAAGAAGAAATTAAAAAAAAACGACCACATTTGGCGAGAAAAAAAATTCTCTTTCATCACGACAACGCCCGAGTTCACACATGCTTCGTTTCAATGGCTAAAATTGAAGAACTAAAATTCGAATTGGTCGAACACCCACCGTATTCACCAGATTTAGCCCCCAGTGACTTTTTCTTATTTCCAAACTTGAAAAAATGGCTCGGTGGACAGAGATTTACGGACAACGAAGACGTCATTGCATCTGTAAGTGCTTATTTTGAGGAACTTCCGAAAACGCACTTTTCTGAAGGATTAAAAAAACTTAAAAAGCGATTGACCAAGTGTATAGAGCTCCAAGGAGATTATGTTGAAAAATAAAAAAAAATTTACCCAAAAAAAATTGTTTTTATACTTTATTCTAAAGACTTATTGAACTACCCTCGTAGATATGGGAATGAAAAATTTCGCGAGTGAAAACAGTTTTCTCACTTTAGATTTCAGTAAAAAGCAGTATAGGTCAGTTCCGTAACACTACTAAATTACCATCTAGATACTGTTTATTAGATGTTTTACTACAAGTAAAAAGTGTTTTTCGTTGCTTAATAATAAAGTTCATAAAACTTATTTGCAAAAAAGTTTGTATGTTAAGTCTAGGAGTTATGAGAGCAGTTTAGACGTACAATGTCTGATCCGTAACAAGTCAGTTCCATAACACCCTATGAAAAGTATTATCAAAATAAAGGTCATTTTTAATCATTTTCATAAAAAACTAATAACACAACGTGATTCTACAGAGCTCATTTTGTTTGTTTATTTAAAACAAAGGGGACACAATAATAATTTGTTTAGTTGTTCTTTTCAGTCATTTTTTTTTAAACGGTTATATCTCGGAAATATATCATTGAAATGTATTGAAAAAATTGAGATGATCAGTAACATGGAGTACAGTATTGAGTAAAATTTTTGAGACATTTCATTATTCTATGATAGAGAAAAAAATCATTTTGTAAGAAAAATCGATTGTCTATGGGAAACCATAACTTTTGTAAAACGGCATTATTCCTTCTGAAAATTTCCAAAAAGGTAGCTTTTTACTATCTCTCGGCTAAATTATTTACCCAGATCATGAGGATCTTTATTTTTCGTGATGTTCGAGGTTATATTTTTTTCTCGGGTATTAGACGGTAAATTTTTACTAATAATTAATCGAACGTTTTTTAATTTTTCTTTTATTTTTACTTTTTCAAAAACTTTTTATTGTAAATTTCTTGCGTATTACGCGGTAATGTTTGACCAAATAAAGCTCACTGTATACGTTTTTTAATAAAGATTTGAAATCAAGAAGAATTTTTAAAATTTATCGGTTCGTTTTTGTTTTATAATTTTATTAATTTCTATATTTTTTTGTCAAAATTTTTTTAATAGTTTCTTTTTTTAAATATTATACGGTAATTTTTGGCTATTCTATGATAATTGTTTACGTTTTTTGATGATGATTTAAAATGAAGAAGAATTTTTAAGATTTATTGACTCATTTCTTTTTATAACGTTATATTTAATTTTGATGATATTAAGTTTATTGACAACAAATTTTTAATAGCTTTTTACTTTTTTAAATAAAAGAAAATTTATGATCGATCGATTTGTTTTTGTTTTATACCGCTTTTTCATTTTTGTTATATTTTTGAAATACATGAATACGTTATTCATAAACTCTGTTAAGATTAATTAAGTTCTTTCATGAGAATCGACATAAAAGAAAAGGATTTGTACAATAATTTGTTTACGAGTTACAATGTCATAAACGTTATAAAATGTAAGAAGGGTACTTTAAGAAACAAAAAAAAATTTTTGTATGTAAATTTCGATATTGTAAAATTAGATATCGCGTAACTTAGAGAATGATTTGACAAATGCTCCAATCTTTTTTATTTTTTATTCGATATTAATTTGGTAGGTCTCATTTTGTTCCTTGAAAGATTTCAGGAGAACTTGCCCATATAAAAATTAAAAATCATCGAATAACGTGCAAAGTTACATCCAATTGTTTATAAGTCGATATACGTATTTTTGTAAGTTCGTGCTTGTACAAGTATAAACTATTGGCTGTAAGTTTGCAGGTTATTCGATGTTTTTTAATTTGTATATTGGCAAGTCCTCCTAAAATCGAATCAAAAATAAAAAAGATTTGGATCATTTGTCAAATCATTCTCTAATTTATGCGATATCTAATTTTGCAATATCGAAATTTTCATACAAAATTTTTTTTGTCACTTAAAGTACCCTTCTTTTATTTTACAACGTTTCTGATATTGTAACACGTGATATTGTAACAAATTATTCTATAAATTTTTTATTTTTAATTTGATTTTTATGAAAGAACTAGCTTAAATGACAATTTTTATCAGTTAACGTTATTTTATGTTGATATTATTGATTTAAAGAACAAATTCAATTCAAGTCAAATAATATGCGTTTTTATTGAGAATAAAATTAAAGAAAAAATATATAAATAAATAAATAAAACGTGCTGTTAACTACAAATATATTCATTAAGAAATAAATGGTGATTCCTTTAACCCATTTCTTCCTAAGCGGCCATTTTATAGTCGATTGGTTTTTTGCCTAAAAAATTGTCGAGAAAAAAATAATAATAACCAATATCACTTTTTTGAAGTAAAATTGTCCGCTCTTTCCAATTTTGAAGTCAGAATTTTTAAATTTCCGTTGGAAAATTTAAAAATGGCGGTTTTAGGCAAAAAACCAATCGACTATAAAATGGCCGCTTGGGAAGAAATGGGTTAATATGCTGGAAACAAAGGCCGCGACCACGACATTCACCTAAGCCAGCAGGATTGCATCACCATAAGAACAAGGAAGGACCCACTATGGAAGATGAGAAAAGAGAGATAGGTAGATAGAGATAGATTTACTTTTTATTCGTCCCTATGACGAAAATTTACAACTGTATGTGCATTTAGTTGAAATTAGTTATCACATTATCAGTCATTGGATTTTTAAAAGTTTTGGATCGCTATCACAGGTCATCAATTTATAATCTAACATAACATAATGTAGTCAGTTCTATCACATATCGTTTCGTCAACTTAATAATATAAAAATAAATAGATAAGAAGTAATATATACACACACACATTTATATTGCATGTACATCTATTGCGTCAAGTATAAAACACACTTTCATTCTTCCTTCATTCTTACAATCATTTACGCTAATAATTATACTCACACTTCACACTTAACACTTAAAATAAATTAGGGCTACACAAAAATGAACGAAAGACAATCACTGATGTGGAATCTTGTCACCGTGTAATTGTTTGAGGTGCGCTCCCACCGCCGTTTTAAACTTACATAGTAAACGTTGCAGTCGTGTCTAAAGTTCGCCTGACACATCAAGATAAACCACTGGGTAGTAATCTAGGTGAGGTAATACCAATACACATGCCGACTGCTTACGAAGTGCTTCAGTGGTGCAAGAACGGAAGAATTTCAGGCTATAGAGAGCCCTGTTTACATCCCTGCTAACCGCATCTATTTGCGGCTTCCACGTAAGTCCTCCGTCCATTACCACACCGAGGTTACAGAGTTCGAGTTTAGAGTTCGACACAAGCTTTGCTTTACCGGAACAGTTACTGCTCCGGAGGCGCTTCGGCGAATGAGATACTCAGAGTCAGACACAGGATTAGCTTTACTGGAACAGATACTGCTCCTAAGGTCCTTGTCGAGCGAATGCTGGTCAGCCAGTAGCTTACCCGGTGTCGGGCCAGCTAGTGCTAGTGAGACCCCGTGGACTGGTGCCTTTAAACCAGTTTTCCGCTGTATCTCGTCTATGCTGAAGGGTCTAGCGAGCGGGGCGAGGGTGAGAAGTGACGAATAGTAAAGAACGTTTCCTCCCTTTTCTCCTCGTACGCGCTTTTCCTCTTATTAGTCTAATGCTTAAAACAGAGAGAAAAAAGAAGAGAGGGTGAGGGTAAAAAGGTCCTCAAAGGGGCGTCGCAAAAGAAGCTCGTGCAGCTAAATTTTGGGCTAGGAGCCTGCGGCGGCTCAGTCGGTAGAGTGTCGGATTCCCACGCCGGTGACCCGGGTTCGAATCCTAGTCTCTGCCGATTGATACAAGCACCACTGTAAAAATTACATGTGCTTTGTTTACAAACACACCGCAGACCTCCGTCGTCGATTAGCACCACATGGAAGCACAAACATGGCGACGTTAAAAAAAAAAAAATAATAATTTTGGGCTCAAGCCTTTTTGGTGGGGCAAGCTTTTTCTAGAGATAGAAGGGAGATCTTTTCTCTCGCTTACTCTCATGTTTCGTCTCTATCTTTCGCATTTACATTTGGTTTTCTGTATATTTAAGCTAAAATATTAATGTTTATTATATTTTTATTTACTGAATGATCTTAAAATATAGTAGTTTTTTTAAAAAACCCTAATGATAGCATTGTGAAAATATTTACTTTATATATACATATTTATATTATATAGTTACGATATTTGTTAAAAATCATACTGTAATTATAGTAATTTATTAAAGTGTACACATAGTTAAAATAGTTATAGATTAATTAATAATAATAATGAGAATAAGTGATGAACGTGAAATTAATATTAATTTATGTTTACTTAAATTTAAAGTTTGCATAAAAAGGTTTCAGTATAAAAATGTCTAGAATCTAAAATGTAATTAGTGAATAAACATTCATATTTCACTACTTAAAACTATCGTATTATATGTAAATATTATTATTACAACAGCATATTTAAAACTACATTTAGAATCAAGCTATCGACTTGATTCTTTCGAACAAAATTTTAATTTAAATTATAAAACTATATTACGATGTTTAAAAAATACAAAACGTTATTATTTTATACGCTACGCTATCCGTTTTCGAAATAATATTTTAACCCGTGATTTTCCGCTCGGAAAATGCTGCGCTCAGAAGATACATTTCGTGGTCGTAAAAGAGGGTAGATATGGATCCTAAATACGTGTGCATCTGGTTACACTTGACTCGTGAGCCCTAGATAAGATACACGAGCACATACCTAAAGCCTCGTTAACGATAGTTAGAGAATAAGAGTTTTAAAAACATGCGTGTTATCCATTTATAAAATAATATTGAAATATAGTTATATACTTATTAAGTAGGATATAACAGTCTATTCATGTGTGAGAATCTTTGAGGTGATGAATCCCACCATGGTCTACGATATGAAAATTAAGGTTATCAGCAAGTCGTCTAACAAATTTAGCGTCGTCTGACGTCTCGAGTAAATTTGCATTCAGATCGCCCATGATCATTTTATGGCTGTAATATTGGGTGTGCGAGGTGAGTTGGTCAATAACATCAGAACTCTAAAGAAACGGGACATGAGGTGTTCTATAAATAAGTGCAACAAAGGCGGGCGGTAGAATGCCTTGCTGCACACTGCGCATTATATAGTCTGGGATAAGTGGCTTTCCCTCCTGAGTAGTCGATGAACTGCACAGAAGGTTGGCTTTAAAGGTGTTGTAAAAATATAGGACTAACACACCCCCGAATTTGTTACGATCAAGTCTAATGCAAGAATATCCGTTGATCTGAGTACGATCACTCTCAACATCAGGGCAGAGGTGCGACTCAGCAACTCCAAAGAGATGGTAGGCGGGACCATTGAAAAAATGTTGTCTGAGGATCTCGATGTATCCTAAAAGTGAGGTCACATTAACAAAACCTGCTCTCAATCCTCCACCGTGCACCACCCCCCCCCCAGTAGTGCTTGTGGCTAGTCATTCCGCAGAGTCAGCCTCGGTTTGTTCAGAAGCTGTAGTAACAGTCGTTGAACTTTTATTTACAGTATTACACGCTTGTTTGACTGCCGTTTCGTTTGAATTTATCCCATAGGATGATAAATGCCTGGAGATCGGCTGCTGAGGAAAATTCATGAGAGACATCGCCATCATGTCTCTTGACCAGGAACCGACTCCCTCTATAGCATACGTATTTCAAATTTAGCCTTATCTCAAGGGCCTTTGGTTTCTGAATTTTAAGAAAGAGTCTCCGTCTAGGAGCTCATTAATGAAGATTTTAACATTTATTATTAAGTCATTAGTTTCCTGGTCAAGAGTCAAGGTGTCTACGTCTCTCATATGAAAACTTGTAATAAACTTCTTCGCACGTATGATTTCCCCCACTAATAGTGATTGGAAAGGGTAACAATCTACGGCGACCGTCTACTCCCATCTTTCGCGGAAATTGATAACGTAGGCTGCCGCTCATCCGATCGAAGCAGGCAGATGCTTATAATATCCTCTTTCTGAATCAGTGGGAGGACCCTGCGCAGCACAGTGTGTACAACATCTATTCTTTTGGTTTCATTACAATCAAAAATACTCGAAATTATTAGTTGTTTGCTTGTATGGATTAGTTGTTTGCTTGTATTGCCTCGCATGCCCTCCCCCCCCCCCCCTACCGAACAATTTCACCCGCGTGCTACGTAGGGGCGATGCAGCTCTACTTTCTTCGTCACTATTTTCGCAATTGTAATTACTATTGTTATTGTAGGTATCACACTTGCCATTCGGAGAAATTAAGCTACCTCCGTCGTAAATATTACTAGTACTATTAACATTATTATTATTATTATTATTATTATTATTATTAATGTTATTATTAATAGTGGTCTACGAGAAAGTATTTTCTTCATTGATTTCTATCATGTTTAATATTTCTGTGTTTTTATGTTCAATGTTCTCTACTTTTCCTAATATTATGTCATGACCATTGTAAATTTTATTAATTAAAATATTACTTTACTTCTTACACCTTACTTCTGAATCTTACTTTTTATTTCTAAACCGTACTAAATTTAATGTATCTAATGTTCCTACTTTAACTTTTCCCTAAAATTAGTCTTAATTTAAATTTATTTAATTGTGTAAAAAATGGTATCAATAAAATTGTATGAAAAAATATATAAATATTGGCCCATATTAGGCACAAAACGTGGTGACTTAGCTTAGTGTCCTTCTCGTCGATGGCGTGGAGGCTGAAGCGAGTAGCGCAGTCACACGAAGAGGTTCGGCGAGAAGTTATACAAAACAACTAAATCAAAGTTAAAAATAAAATATAATTCGTATGAAAAAATAAAAAATTATACGACTGAACACAAGAAAAAAATCAAAGTCCAGAAGGGACTCGCGGCGCGGATGTTGGATGAAGTCCCGTAGCCAGGAAGGTGTTGGTCGCCCGGGAGGCCGGAGAAGAGTCTGCCGAGTCTGCGTTCGCTGCCGGCTCGAAGGCCGCGGCCTTGGGCCCGCCTTCCACGTCGCTGCCTCTGATTGGTGACTTCTCGTCGTCGCCAGACTCTCTGATTTGAGAGCAACCCTCACGTCAGGTTGGAATCTCTGGTTCTCGCCTCTGGTCTTCTTCTCCCCGAAATCGCCTGATGCTGTAACAATCGTATTGCGTAAGGCACTGGAAATTTCCATGCTCGCTGGGGGAGAAGTTAGGAGACATTGTATATAGAAATGTCTATAGTACATTGCCTGCCAATAGTCCGTGGGCTGTTACGTAATTGCCGTATGCCCTTGGAAAGAAAAATAAGCTTCTACACTATAGAGTATTTTGCCTTACCAGGCAGATGCTTAAAACTGAGAGAGACAGGGTAAGGAGAGAGTAGCTGTGTTCTTCGAAGATTTACTTAACTTGTAGCTAATGCTGGAGGCCGACGGTGGCGCTCGTTACGATGATATTATACGGCGAGCTGCGAGGTCTTATGGACGTTTCAGGCGTGCCTGGGCTCGTTGCCTTTGAGAGGCAGCGGGACACAGCTCTTGATGGGCTGTTGATGATGACTGGCGCCAGATTTCCGCCGTAAAAAAAGATGCTTTTTTTCCTAAAAAATTAATTCGAATCTACGCAGTATTTTTCTTTACGCTACTATGATTCAGAACGCAAGGTGGAGAGACTCCTCTCGCGGTCATGGCAGGATTTCGTCTTGAAATCGGCCTTTGATGTATTAGTCGCGCGTGAGTAACGCGGAGAAAATTAAAAATCTTCTCACCGCGTTACAGTATCTATTGTTTCTTTGAGAGTGTTTTAAAGAGTGTGGTTATGATTTTTGAGATTACATACTTCTTGACAGAGTGCTTGCTTTTCGCTCTTCAACTCCTTCAGATGGGAGTGTTGATGAGACAGCGTTTCTTCTATTTTCTGCAACATGGCTGCGATGCGTCCTGTCCTCGCGTTGATGTCTCCGCCCCCTTGGCCACAGCTTCGCTTGGGGATTCTCCACTGTGCCCAGCTACCATGCTGGAAATGGGTAGGCTGTGTGACGTCACGGGAGACGAGGAGATCAATCGGAGCATACTATTGACAGAGGTGGGGCGTAACCATGGCAACGTAGATAGCGGGAAGTTGATGTGCACGATCCTGCGTATTGGATTGGCCCGCTGTACAGCCGTCGGCCTCTTATTGGCTGGAGTGGACGAAACTATCTCCTTCTCTTTCCCACTCGCGGCGGTGTTGCTCTTTGTGCATGGGGCTGCCGAGTCGAACAAACACTTCCTTGACTCTATGCACTCCTTGCACGCTACAGCTTTAGGTTGGATCTGAAGCGCGATCCGCTGTGCGCAGGTGAGTGCTACGAGGAGTTTGCATTCCGGGTGACAATTAATGTTAGATAAGCAACACTTACGTAGTATGTTGCTGCTCCTGGGAATCTCACCTCAGATGGTGCACTTGTCGACCATGATAGTAGTGGTGACTGAGTAGAGACGCTCTGCAGATGAAAGTATCGATGTTGTTACCTGGAGACAACAGATGTCACCTCAGTGCGATGTTGGTTGTTCGACGAGTCGGCAGATGGTGTGCAGGTAAAGAGAGCGTTCTGCACGTACTGCCGCAGCTACGTGGGACCTCTATGTTCTCGATGACCTGTGCTCAACTCCTGCCACTCTGCTGCTCTCCCAGCTCCTAACCTCAAACAGGCAACGATGATGTTGCCATTTGAAGGAGAAAATACCATGCAAGTCCACTAGTACGGCTGCAGATAATATCTGCAGGGGTGATTTGCATATAGGCGCTTGCAAAGAACTGAAATAAATAGGCCCACAGGTACAACGGTGGCAGAGCGAGGTCAAGACAGTAGGAGCTACGTAGTAAGAGTAGGTGCACTTACGGAGCCGACGAGCAGAGAGCAGAGCAGAGAGAGAGAGAGAAAGAGAGAAAGAGAGTCAGAGAGAGAGAGAGAGAAAGAGAGAAGAGAGAAAGAGAGAGAGAGAGATTTTAGATTATTTTTTTTTTAGATTTATTTGTTTATTTCCACCCTGGGACTGAAATTGTCCCATAGGGCATAAGGAACAATATATACATTAGGAATATACAATATGTAGTAATATATTAATATAATATGTAACGTGATCGGTACGCTCGCAATAATAGTGTTTAACAATAGTATGTACAGGTTCGAACAATATTCGCTGTAAAAAATAAAATATAAATAAAAAATATAAATAAAATAAGACATAAAGTAATCTGATCTGAACGGCTCTTTGGCCGCAAAATATGACGCAATAACAATATAAAAATATAGAGATATGTAAGTTAAATTAAGGCTAAAATTAAAATTAAAATTAAAGCAGTAATATGTACGTAGCATTAAAGCTACTAGGAACCTTTTGTATTTAGAATTTTTGAGTTTACTTGTGTGCGAGATCAGACTGAACATCACAACTGTTAAGGTAACTTAGTAATAAGGATTTGATGGTTTGGAGAGAGGTAGTTTTGGGAGGCAGGGAGGTAATGTGTTCTGGTAGGCTGTTCCAAAAATATGAGGCGGCTATTACGAAGGAATTGGCATATAAGGAAGTTTTGAAGTTACGGATGAGGAGGGGTTCAGTGCGGAGTCGAGCTGATCTACGCACATCACTATCTGCCGTGAGTATGAAGTTAGACTTCAAATAATCTGGACAACCAGTCTTAAGTACAGTAAACGTCAGCGCACCCATGAAGTACTCTCTTCGAGCCTTCACCGTGAGCCACCCTAGCCGTTTGCGATAGGGGGTAACATGAGCCATCCAGGGAATGGTACCAAAAACAAAGCGGGTGCATGCATTCTGCGCCCGCTGAAGCTTCAGGTTCTGTTCACCAGTTAGGTCATGGTAGACAAGGCAGGCATAATCAAAGTGAGGAAGGATAAGTGAGTGCACAAGTGATTTACGGACACCAAATGAAAGCACGTTGATGAGGGCGTAGCTGTCTGAGGGTGCGAAACACTTGCTGACAGATGTGTGACACTTGCCTTCCCCAATTAAGATCAGGAGTCAACCAGACACCCTAATTTTTGACTTCATTGACAAAAGAGATGGGAGTGCCATTGACTGTAACTTTAGGTAAGAGTTCTAAATCGATCAATGAAATGTTTAATGTGCTACCAAAGAGCATTGCTTTGGTTTTGGACAGATTTAAAGTGAGTCCATTGCAAGAGGCCCATTTGGCAATCGCAGCACAATCCTCAGATACCTTGTTAATGGTGTCAATGAGATCATGGCGTTTGCAGATTCTGTAAATTTGAGTGTCATCAGCGTAGATCATATGTCTGGTGAATTTCAGTACCATGGGGAGATCATTGATGAAGATGGCGAACAATAGTGAGCCTAGGACGGAGCCCTGGGGAACGCCAGCCCAAGTATCAATCCAGTCCGATATGCGGCCACCTTCATCAATAACAGCCTGGCATCTATCAGCAAGGTAAGAAATGAACCACTGTATGGAGTGATCACTGATTCTAAATGATCGAAGTTTATGAATTAATATGTGATGGGGAATCGTATCAAACGCCTTGGAAAAATCAAATAAGACTAAGATTGTGAAACCAGAGCTATCCATTTCGAATCTTATGTCATCAAGAACGCCGAGCAGAGCCGTCTGAGTACTGTGACCTGCTCTAAAGCCAGCTTGCCGTGGGATGAAAAGGTTGTGTTTCTCAATGTGACACAGAAGTTGCTTTGATAGAATCTTCTCTAACAACTTAGAGCACTCAGACAACCTAGCAATGGGTCGTAGCTCAGATATGTCGGATGGAGCTGGTACTTTGGGAATAGGAGTAATAAGAGTCTGTTTCCAAAGCGCTGGATAAGATGCACTGGTGACTGATAAATTGAAAATTGTGGTGAGTGTTTCGAGAATGGTGGGACATGATAGTGAAAGATGTTTAATAGTGATTGCATCAAGCCTGTAAGTCTTGGACTTGGCTGAGGCAAGTGCTTCAGAGATATCACTGGGGGTGATGTTAGAGAAAGTTAGTAAATGTATATGAGACGGAGCTGAGGGGAGGGGTGGTAGTGGAAGTGCAGGAGATGATCTAGATGCGTTGGCGACGGATGCAAAATGATTATTGATATCATTGTGTGAAAAGAGCGAAAAAGGCGAGGTTGATCGAGAGGATGTTTTTTGAATTTCGAAGCATTTGTAGGACCCTTGCACGCAGAGCTCGATATTCAGTAAGTTGCTGTCCCCTGTCACGTGCTCTCTTATAAGCTCTATCGCGTTCTTTCATGGCGGAGCGGATGTCAGATGAGACCCATGGTTTTCGGCGATTACATATATTAACGGAACGAAAAGGTGCAAATTTATTAAGGGAGCAAGTGATAGCATTGTTAAATCGAGTGATTAATTGATTAATATTATTGTGTTGTTTACCATCATTCAAATTATTGGATAAATCAGCGAGATACTGAGCTCTGTTGAGACCACGGAGATCACGAGTTTTAATTTGACGAGAAATATTGCGCATAATACTAAAAGGTATAGTCAATTCTATACTGTCGTGCCCATAGGTAAATGGAGCATCTGATTTGCTATATCTTATAACCGCTGAAGGCGAATGTACAATAAATAGGTCGAGCCATGTGTGAGATTGAAGACGTAGTGCGTTGATCGTATGGTGAGTTGGCCCAGAAGGAACAAGGTACAGAGCATTCGATCGAATGATGTCATACATGTATTTGGCTTCGTCTGACGCAGTAGATAACATGTTCACATTGAAATCACCCGTGATAACTATACTGTCGTAACGTGTGAAAAAAGCTGAGAGTTTGTGATAAAATTCGTGCGGCATTGCTGTTTTTGGTGGCCTATAAACTACTGAAAATAAGAGTTATTTGCAATCATGGGTGATTTCCATTATAATATACTCAGGGACGCTGTCATCACGGACATCGGACGTCGCAAGAGTCTTAAACTTAAAGTTATTGTTAATGTATATAGCGATTCCTCCACCTGCACGTCTTACGCGGTCGTGCCGAATCAGGGCATACCCGTCAATGGCCACAGATAAGTCTTTGTCCTCACTAGACAGTTTTGATTCTGTGATGCCTACTATGTGTTTGGGGTGAAGGTCAAGATATGCTTCTACTTCCTCGAAATGGGTTGTAAGACCATTGACGTTAGCATGCATGATTATGCATAAGAGAGAGAGAAAGAGAGAGAGAGAGAGAGAGAGAAAGAGAGAGAGAGAGAGAGAGAGAGAGAGAGAGAGAGAGAGAGATCTTTAGCAAGTGCACTCATTTCACACCATCCTATGCCTACAGCGGCATGAAGCCATAACTATGGTGGAAGAAAGAGAGGTATGTTACCAAGGAACCTTCCGAACTTCTACCATTTATAGCTCATTGAAAATGCATGTGCTATAAATGTTATATAACCTGGAGGCGTCGGCAATTACATTGCATGGGATAAATGCACTTGTAAAAGCATGATAGGCAGATTCCCCTCGATATTTTTGCGGCTCCGATTCGCTTTGCTCTCGCGCTGATTGACGTATGAGGCATTATCAGCATTTGAGATCGCTTCTCAGTCATAACAATCGCGCTTGATTCGATAAGCATTGGAGCTCGAAGAAATACCAACACCTCTCTGGAGACATCAACAGGTATGTTTAGCTGCCAGACCACGCCACAATAAGCAATATTACATGCATGTATAAGTAGGTTTGCCGGAGTCCGAAGCCCTTACTACACGTCAAGGAATAACCACTACACTGATATAAGAGCAAACCATATTCCATCGCGGGCGTAAGTAAGAAGCATATAAAATGAGCCCTATAAACCTTGCAGAAAAACAGTCCGTTTTTGAATTTTCGATTGACAGGGCGAAGCTCTGTCCCGTAGCACTGGCGAATTGAAACTTATAATAATTTACAATCAAATATTCGGGACTTAGATTATTTTGCAACTTAAGAATCGGGACTTAGAATAGTCGTGACTTGAATTTTGTTCATTCGTCCCCTTATACTTATTGTCGCGTATGGCGATACGATAATATTTCTAGGCGTTGTTTCAATTTGTAATTCGTAATTTTAACTAGAAGTTTCTTTAAATAAAGAGTTTTAATTTTACGAAAATAAATTTTATTCGGTGTGTATCTTCGACCATTGATCATTTCTTTGTTCCTACTACTTGATTGTTGTCGCAACGGAGTTTTAAATAAACGTTCTAAAGGAAAAATAAAGTGAGTATTACATCCGTTATATTTAATTTATCATGAAATCGGGAACGTTGATTCTGAGAGATAGATTGGTTAGCATTTTCTAGGACAATAAGTGGCCTCGATGAGAAGACCAAAGGTCTTATTTACATTATGTACTTTCGACGAACCGAAAAAATTCTAACTCCGCTATTCCATCATAGTTTTAGATTTTTACGAAAATCAGGTTCGAAATTTGGTTCGCGTTTTATTATTTTTTCGTAATATATTTTAATATATTCATATAAAATTGAGTGCAAAAATCTTAACTGGATATAAGAGTTTATTAGTTTATTTAAAATTTGGTCGTCGACATAACTTCTTCATTTTGCTGCTGGAAACTAAAAAAGTGGAGATTTAATATTTTAAAGGTTAGATTTTGGTCGGTTAATTTTATCTATTTGAATTCACTTTCCTCGTCTTTTTCTCGGATTTCACACAATAGTAAATGACTCCTTTGTTTCATGTAGTTGAGCGATTTTAATTGTCCCATCCTTCCCAATCAGTCACTCTATGCTGTTTGCATTATTACAATCGCGGAGAAACTAAAGCAGCCGGAAAAGAGCAAAGGAAATTTTATATTTTCTTTTCCAATAGTTCCGCGCGTTTCCCCATTTGTTAAACAGGCGTTACGATCTTTGATTGCTCTTTAGTCAGGATGTAACAACTCGAACAAAATTACGAAAGAATTTATTTGTAAAAGTAGCATGCATTTAATATATTCATACACAAAATTTTAATCAACAATTACAGTGTTGCAAAATTTATTATTGTCAATTGTAAAAAAATGTAACTTAATATGCAAAACTTTTTCAGTTGCTTTTTAAACGCTTGTGACGTAGTAATTATTAACAAATTATCAATTTCTTAGTTCCCAACTAAATCACTAAAATCGCTACTAATATATGTATATATTAGGGCAGCAGTGATCTGGCCGACGAGACTCGTCCTCTCTGAGGAGGTCACTAAGTAAATCCACCCGGAACTTGACAAACCCAACGCTGAGCCAGACGAATAATAATAATAATAATTAGTTATTAACAATTAGAATTTCATTTAATAGTAATTAATGGCATGTATGGAAGTCGGCAACTCACTATGAATAATTATGCTATTGTACCCAAAGATCACAAATCAAAATCGGGAATTTATTTAAATAAATTACAAAAAAATGAATAAAGAAAGAGTTAATTTACGATTATTTACATTTAATCGTAAATTATTATAATTAATAATGCCTTATTCGGTAAAGACTAGTTCGGCCGGGTGTTACTCACGCCGTTTGCCGAAATGGCGTCACAGTCACATCGACGCACCTCCGAAACCTAACCTGTAAAACAAACGAAAACCCCCAACTCGCGGTTCGTTTTTCAATTAGAACTATATTTTGCAACATTTAGAATTTTGATAAACAATTAGAATTTAATATTCGAGACCAACCACAATGTATAACTGACACTTTTACTGGCAATAGCCTGGATCGCTAACAGCGCAACCAGTCTGACACAATCTTGAAAATAACTTATGTTAGCAATAATAATAATAAATAATCGTCCTCAAAATTAGAGAGAGACGATCGAATAATTATTATTGCCTTAAATTAAGGACAGAGATACCCACCAATCTTTAACAGAAATTAAAAGGCGCCGGGCGCTCGTTCGAAAGGGACGCTAGGCATAAATCAAACCACTCACCGTATTCAGTATGTTACTCCTCCAAAATAATACGAAAAAAAGAATAAGCAACGGAAAATGTTATTAATAACCTCCGAAGTTATTAATAACCGACAAAATCTTGTGATTGGTACTAAACGACTTTAAACAACTCTCTCTCTCTCTACATGAGCTAACCACTTCTCACGATTCTACCGGGTATCAAGATAGCTACGGCGACTAAAGAAAATACAAATAACTATCTATTTAGCATTGATTGAGTTTTCAGATAACCCACGTAGTACCTACAGGTTAAGTACTAGGTGATCTGAGATCAATGTCCGGCTCAATAATTTGTCATAGCGACGAGCGCGGAATTTAAATTACTTAATGTGCAAGGAAAAGTATTGGAGAGTGCTTCCACGTAGTCCAGGCGCGTCGCTATGCATAGCCATTTGAGTCACGGCGCTAGCACACCCGCGGTCGCGGCAACAGGGGAAAGCGCTTGGCCCGATTCGACGCTGTGGGCGGTGGCTCCGCACCAGCTACGGCGCGCGGCTGCTGCTTTAGTCGTGCGCCACGAACTTGGCCTGCGTTCGCGTGCGCTCCTACTACTACTGGCTCGCTCTCCCCCTTTCTCGCTCTGACAGTATTCCAGTATACGGCCTGCGGTGTACTTTGGTGACGCACTCGACACCATCCGCTCTCTCCGGCTTCATAGCGTGAGTGTGTGTCAGTGGGTAGTGGCGCGGGTGCGCATGTACGCGGTGCGCATGTACGCGGTGCGCACCCGGCTCGGTCTCGTCGGCTGCTGCTACCACACCGCCAGCTGGTAACCAGCTGTCTCTCTCTCCGTAGAGTCTGTGCTCTCTATCCGTGCACACACGCATCTGTATCGCTCTCGTTCAAAGTTTCTTTACGCCGCCGCCGTACCTTCGGGTATGCTATAGTGTGACCCTCAAGTAGGGCACAGTTCAAGACTCCTTCACCACAGTTATTTTTCATCAGGTGTACTGTATTTATACAGCAATTTCTTTTTTGCACTGGTGCCTCAGATTTGAGGTTAGTTATATTATAATCCTGCTGCCTCACCTCGAGCGCTAAAGTCTGCACATGCCCAAGTCTCAACATCGACAGGTACGTGCGGATTATATCATCGAGGCGTGAGAGTGTGCGTGTGTGTGTCACGGTATGGAGGCCAGCATTAAAAGCTGTGCTGAATGTGGTCTGCCTCCTAGTAAGGGCAAGACCTATAAGTACTGCTGCATTAAATGTAATAAGGCAGGTCATTTTAGATGCATGATCCTGCAAACTAATGCAGCAGTACAGCAATACATGTGCAAAACATGCACGAAAGGTGTTGCCAATACATCTCGCAGTAGTAATAAAGCAGCGGCTGGACATAACGTGACGTCACGCCTAACAGCAAGTGTGTCTTCTGGTATAGTGCGTGCGAGCATACATTCAAAGCCGCAACGCTCGCTGCCTAGTGGGAAGGCTGCCCCCACCACGCCGAGAAGTTCCTCGCCGCTGCTCGCTGCCGGCATACCTTTAACACCTTTATCATCGCAAACGACGCTGATGCGGCAGCAGACCAGTGTGCTCTCTGCTCCCACTACACCGCGCTTGCCTCTGTCTCTCTCTAACGCTGACGCAAGCCTAAGAGGCAGTACTACCGATCAGCCCAGCTCCAGCGCGGGCCAACACCATGGGAGTCTCGTTCCTGCGCTGCCTGCTGTACAGCGGGTTGCAGGCATGAAGGCGCTGAATCTTCACTCTTCGTATACGGACAGTGTTTTTTCACACACCTCGACGCCAGCTAAAGACGACATCGTTCTCCCTGTGGCAGTTTCGACGCCTTCAACATCTACCACGGACAAAGAAGAACTAGCTTCTAGATGTAAATCAACAGTACAAACAAGTAATTTCAGCAGCGTAAATGATGTTAATGCGTCGGTAATACGTATGTTAGACTCTACTACATTTAAAAAAGGGACGACAGTCTCCTGCTTGGTAGAGTACGCCAATTCGACATCTAGAAACATAGACAATGCACTTACTAGACATTCGTCCTCTCTTGAAAACAGATTGGATGCAATTGTTAAAAGGCTAGACTCGTTACCAGCAATACATACTCTAGCACTGACAATTGGGTCCAAAATGCAGAAAATAGAGGATAAGATGTTAAAACAACACTCCCAGCTGGAGGAGATGTTAAATGAAAAGCAAGTGCTTTGTCATGAAATTAATGATTTAAAAATTCAAAACAAACAGCTACACGAAACATGTCAAAATATAACAAATAATATGTTGAATAAGATCGAAGTTAATTACAATGCAATTATAGAAAGAGTCAATAACATTGAGCAGTCTAATTTTGAAGTGAAAAATCTAGTCAAAAATAATAGTGAGACAAAGAAATATGATAATGACCTTAAAATCATAATTGATAAAGTTAATAAAATTGAAAGTGACAACTCCGACATATTAAAGGCCATAAGAAAAATTATTGCACACGAGACCACAAGCAATAACAATCATGAAACTGCAATAAATAATAATAATAATAATAATATAGAGAAAACTTTGAAAATTATTCAACATAAACAATAAGAATTTTTAAGTAAAATTGAAAATTATCAAATTGGCCTGCCTACCAGTAAGGCAAATACAACTTTTTCGCCGCACAGTATTAGAAATACAAATATTAATGATAAGATAAATAGTGTATTTAGTAATAATGTAAATAATAATAATAATAATATATATAACATTGATAATAATTTGAATAACGAAAGCAACGATACACTGCAAGATACGGCGTCGACGTCATCTGCACGAAGCACGCGGGTCAAAATGGTAGGTGGGAGGACAATAAAAAATAATAATAATACAATATGCAATAATGACTTAATAATTTCAAATATTTTTGACGGTAACAGCACTAAGCGTGTTGATGTAGTTCATGCTATACTGCGTCGTGTCATCCCATCGATACAGAAAACGGATATAGTAAATACCCGCCTGCTTCGGTCAGATGAGTCGGTGACATCAACCGAGGTAACTAGCGAGCGCAGACGATCACCGTGGGTTGTTACCCTCTCCAGCAGTAAATTAGGAGATAAAATCATGCGACAAAAAAAGTTTATAACAGGCTTTCACACTAAAGATGTCGACATCTCGGCACTTGACCAGGAGACTAGTGATGCAATATTCAATAGTAAAATTTTTATAAATGAACATCTACCAAGGGAAACATTTAATAATTTTAGAAGCCTTAAAGCCCTTGCGATGAGGCTCAAATTTAAATATATCTGGCATAGGGGGGGCCGTTTCCTGGTCAAGATGCGGGATGGCGATGTTTCCCACGAATTTTTAACAGCGGCAGACCTCCAAGTAATTTTAGCCTCGTATGAAACTCAACAAATTGCATTAGATTCACATAAAAAAACAGGAAAAGTAAATATAAATGAAATAGATAAGTTGGACATTCAAACAAATAATCAAACGGAGGCTGTCGCAAATGAATGACTATCGTTGGACACTGCTGGGGGGGTGCACTGTAGGGGACTGAGAGCAGGATTTATCAATGTGACCTCTCTAGATTGTCATATTGGTACACTCCGTCAACACCTTCTATCTGGTTCCTCCTACCACCTTTTTGATTAGATAGGAATAAATTTGGGGGTGGGTTAGTCCTGTATGTACACAATAGTTTTAAGGCAACCATACTAAGCCGCTCACGTACCACCCAGGATGGTACGCCGAACATTTCTGAATATATTATGTGTAGTGTGCAACAGGGCGACCTTCCCCCCGTATTCGTTGCTCTGATTTATAGGCCACCGCATGTACCATTCCTGCAAAATTCAGACCTAATTAATAAGCTAGCTACATACACGCAGGACTATAGCCATAAAATCTTGATGGGTGATCTGAATGCGAACCTGTTGAAGACGTCGGCTGATGCAAGATTCGTTAGGCGATTAGCCAACGATTTAAATCTAAAAATAATAGAGCATGGTGCGACTCATCACCTCGAGGGGTCTCACACATGGATTGATGTCGTTATGACAGATGACAACGATGTGGTGCTGAATGCCAGCAATCAGGCGGCGCCCTTTGCCAGCAATCACACAATTATAGATGTTGAAATAGATTTTAAATTAAACAATAGCCCCATCACCGATACTTTTAGTTACAGAGATTTTAAAACAATAGAACAGGAAGATCTTCTATCTTACCTGAGTAAATGTGACTGGGCGGCGTTTGATTGCTTGGACAACAACGACATGGACGATTTATTGGGACAGCTCAGCGCCAATCTCATGGGGGCAATAGATGAACTCGCTCCACTGAAGCAATTTACACCAAAAAATAAAGCTAATCCTCCATGGATTGACGCAGATCTGGCTCACATAATAAAAAAACGTGACGCCGTACGCAGACGACTACAGCGCACAAAAAACGGTAATCTTTGGCAGGAGTACCGGTCTCTCGCGGTCGAAGCAGAACAACGCATGAAAATCGCGCAAGAGACTTACATGCAGAATAAGATTTTTGAAGCCCTAGAAAATAAGAAGGATATTTGGAAAGAACTAAAGGGCTTGGGGCTCCTGCCAAGGGCACGGGGAAGGGGGTTGCATGGCTTCTCGCCGGGTGAGCTGAACTCGCACTTTGCGGGGGTATCGGTCTCCCAGAGTGAAGGTGACGTTGATTTGGGTAGCATCTTGGACTCGGCCAGTGACGACGGCATTGTTTTCAAAGACGTTACAGTGACGGACGTAGTCCTGGCTGTTGCTCATTTCTCGTCGCAGGCTAGGGGTGAGGACGGTATTCCCTAAAGCGTTGTAGCTAAGGCTCTCCCGTATATAAGTCATCATATAGCGAGGGTCTTCAACTCCTCTTTGTCTGGTGGTGTCTTCCCAGGGGCTTGGAGGGGGGCTCACTTGGTGCCTCTAAAAAAGGTTTCAGTGCCATCTATTTTATCAGATTTTCGCCCAATAGCACTATTGAGCTTTCTCTCCAAGGTGCTGGAGAAGATAGTACACAACCAGATTACCGATTTCTTAAGATCCAAAAATATCTTGGATCCTCTGCAAACCGGTTTCAGACAGCATCACAGCAGCCAGACAGCTCTACTAAAACTAACCGAGGACATACGAACTGGGATAAACGACAATAAGAAACTAATGACTATACTGCTACTGTTCGACTTTAGTAAGGCGTTTGACACTATATCACCATCTAAATTACTTCGTAAGCTGATACGCATGGGTTTTTCCAGGAGTGTTCTTCTGTGGATCAAATCATACATCTTTGGTCGCAGGCAAAAAGTCGTAACTGACAACAACGGGGAATCTGATTGGCTAACCACCAATCTAGGTGTGCCACAGGGTTCAGTCCTGGGGCCCTTGCTATTCAGTCTTTATATCAATGACTTACAAGACATACTGACTGGTGGTGATGTTAAACACTCGCTATACGCGGACGACTTGCAAACTTACACTCAAGTGACATGGCGAGATCTTTATGTGGGTATCAGATGCATGTCGGCTGTTGCGCGGGCAGTGTCGGAGTGTTTTTGATTGATTTATTTATTTATTTAATTATTTATTTATTTAATTATCTATCTATCTATCTATCTATCTATCTATCTATCTATCTGTCTGTCTGTCTGTCTGTCTGTCTGTCTGTCTGTCTGTCTGTCTGTCTGTCTGTCTGTCTGTCTGTCTGTCTGTCTGTCTGTCTGTCTGTCTGTCTGTCTGTCTGTCTGTCTGTCTGTCTGTCTGTCTGTCTGTCTGTCTGTCTGTCTGTCTGTCTGTCTGTCTGTCTGTCTGTCTGTCTGTCTGTCTGTCTGTCTGTCTGTCTGTCTGTCTGTCTGTCTGTCTGTCTGTCTGTCTGTCTGTCTGTCTGTCTGTCTGTCTGTCTGTCTGTCTGTCTGTCTGTCTGTCTGTCTGTCTGTCTGTCTGTCTGTCTGTCTGTCTGTCTGTCTGTCTGTCTGTCTGTCTGTCTGTCTGTCTGTCTGTCTGTCTGTCTGTCTGTCTGTCTGTCTGTCTGTCTGTCTGTCTGTCTGTCTGTCTGTCTGTCTGTCTGTCTGTCTGTCTGTCTGTCTGTCTGTCTGTCTGTCTGTCTGTCTGTCTGTCTGTCTGTCTGTCTGTCTGTCTGTCTGTCTGTCTGTCTGTCTGTCTGTCTGTCTGTCTGTCTGTCTGTCTGTCTGTCTGTCTGTCTGTCTGTCTGTCTGTCTGTCTGTCTGTCTGTCTGTCTGTCTGTCTGTCTGTCTGTCTGTCTGTCTGTCTGTCTGTCTGTCTGTCTGTCTGTCTGTCTGTCTGTCTGTCTGTCTGTCTGTCTGTCTGTCTGTCTGTCTGTCTGTCTGTCTGTCTGTCTGTCTGTCTGTCTGTCTGTCTGTCTGTCTGTCTGTCTGTCTGTCTGTCTGTCTGTCTGTCTGTCTGTCTGTCTGTCTGTCTGTCTGTCTGTCTGTCTGTCTGTCTGTCTGTCTGTCTGTCTGTCTGTCTGTCTGTCTGTCTGTCTGTCTGTCTGTCTGTCTGTCTGTCTGTCTGTCTGTCTGTCTGTCTGTCTGTCTGTCTGTCTGTCTGTCTGTCTGTCTGTCTGTCTGTCTGTCTGTATATCTGCGTGTGTGATGAGTGTATGTATCGGCTGAATTGTAATTGTTTTTAAATTGTGACGTGATGGATGTATGTGTATGCAAGAATGAGTAGACTTCAGAAATTGTTATGGAACTGTGATATAAACAAACTGTGATATTAGATAATGACAAATTTGTGCAACAATTTTTATATTTATACACTGACGAACTGTGATAGTGATCAAAGACTTAATGTAATGACAAAATAACAATTTTTATGTAATTTATTTTTGCCAAAATTGACAAATAAATCGTATATCTATCTATCTATCTATCTATCTATATATCTCCTTCGCATTCTCTGACTCTGGTTCTGGCAGCTGCAAGAGGAAAAGAAAGAAGAAAAGTATGGCAACATCGCCGTAGCTGCTTTTCCCGGAGGCTCTGCTCTGCTACACTGCTCTGATGCACTCGTCCTCGTCTCGGTCCGGTTGCCGGTGTGACGCCGTGTCGGTTCTCTCTCTCTTTCTCTCCCTCTCGTACCCGGAAACAATAGGAATATACGCGGTCCATTATTTATTTAATAATAGTAACATTAGGTTTCGGTGCGAGGTTCCGTCCGGTTGAGACTCGCTGCTGCACCGCGCGCTCCGATCAAGTTTAAATAAAAAAATCTTGCACCTCGCGAGTTTTTTTTATAAATCATTCCTGGGATATCTTCCGATGATTTTAAGCCTAAAATGAAAATAATCCCTAGAGGGATTTTCAAATAAACTCGATATTTGATCATTTTCGTAGGTTATCGTGACTATTTTCTATATTGCATCTTGTATTTAGATTTCTTAGGTTTTAAAAATATATTTCAACATCAGAAATAAGTTTATAAATGCTCAATAGGTATTACAAATTTTAAATTCATAAAAATTTTCAAAACCGTATTCGAATTTTCAAACTTGGCGATCATTTTATTACATTAAAAAAATAGCTTTATTATGTACAAGAATTAAAATGAATGTAAACTATTATATTCACATAAATCACGTTGCAACCTCTCTGCATATTCTGGATGGTTCTTAAAAACTTTATATTTCTCCCACACAGATTTGAAATCAGCATGGACAGATTCCATAGCCTGTTCACTATAAAATCCAAGTCCCGTCTGAACTTCTTCGCAAAAGTCAGGCACATGAAAAAATACTGCATGAATTTTGGGCGTTATTGGTACATTTAAATGTAAATAACTTTGCTTGAAGGCATTAATCTTATCTTTGAAAGATGGGTCAAGATTTTTTCCAAAGCAGGCATGTACAACATTTTTGAAGTGCTCAAAAGCATTTACATATTTCAAACATCCCAAATTGTGATTTCGTGAACGCAGGAAATCAAGTTTGTCTAATAATATCTTGCACGAATTGCCATTAAAACTTGTATTACCCTGACGTATATCACGAGTGACATGGCATGATTGTGCCCATAGAAGAGCGTCTTTCTTGAATTCAGCCAATAAGTGTCTATACAATGTATTTACTACACCTAGCATCAAATGAAGTTCAGGTGGACGTATTATCTGAAGAAATGTTTTGTCTACATCAGTTGATAAAAGAGGTGGATGAATACAATTTTTATGATTCTTCGCATCTTTTTTGACAGATCCGGATTGATGCCAGTTTATATAATTTTGAAACGTATTATTTATTGTCCTCGGTATTCCGCTGCTACTTAAATCATTTTTCGATGCGAAACACCAAGTGCAGGGGTAAAAGCTGCTATACGACATGATGCCAACCATAATATTAGCAAGTTTTAAATCTGTCGCAATAGTTCCCTGAAAGTTGTTTATTTTTATTGCAGACCACAGCTGCGATACATTTTCATAATTTTCTTGAGAACTGTTTGCTAATGCTAGTATCAATAATTTGTTAACACCTGAATCTTTAAACCGTTTAGCAGAAATACCATCTTCTAACTTTTGCCGGTGTCTATTTAGCTTTTCATTTTCTGAAGTAGATTGAATGGATAAACATATCTTCAGAAAACCCCCTCCCCCGTCAATACCAAACTTCAATTGAAATTCAGACAATGAGCGTTTTTCTTTAATGTGTTCGATTAAACCATCAAGATTTGTGCAGTAAGCGACTGTTTCGGCTGCAGATGAAACTTTATCAGCCTTGACGTGAACAAAGTCAAACTTTTTAGTACCAAAATAATCATCAACACAGTGACTTTTAATTGATAGTTTTTTTTTCAAATGCGGTTCCACGACCTTAGCATTTTTCGTAGCTACTCGTAAAGCTGTAGCAATCGCAAGTGTCTTCGTTTGGCTCAAATGTAAACTCGTCTGGATTTTTAAAAAATCGTCTACAGAAAAAAGCTCAGGTTTGCTTAAAGCTTTGTTATTTTGTGAACCAATAGCAACTTTAAGAGGCTTACCGCGTGTTTGAGAAAATGATAGAGTTGTAGTATTTTGTGTATTTTCTGTAATCATTTTGCGTTTAAGCAAAGACGAAATTACTTGATCTGTAGCTCTTGGGCTTGTTTGCATAATGTTTTCAGTCAAATTCTCCAAGCGTACGGTAAAGTTACATTTATGAGATTTTCCTTTTCCCAACAAAGAAAAGCAGTAACTACACCGGCTTTCAACGGAAGGTGATTTTCTTCCATCTAGATTAAAATTGTATTATTATATTGTAGTTATTATAACTAGAAAAAGATATGTTTTAATAGCTTACTTGGAACTTTTATATTTGTCACATCAACAAGTATTCCATGTCGCTGAGGCATAACATTATTCTTTGCAAAGTTTGAAAATTTTCCAGGAGGGGGTTTTCTCGCAAGCTCACAAATATGACAAGCACATAAAACATCGTCGCTTGATCTAGTAGATTTCTTCAAAGGTTGAAGATCAGAAAATTTTGGTAGATTCACACTTATATCTTCATCGTTTCTAATTCTGTATAAATCTCTTTTGCAACTACTGCATAGAACGAGAGGTAATCGGTCATCACTAGTATCGTACTCAAACTGTTTTTCAACAAGCACTTTTAATTCTTCTTTTACAGGAATCATTACTTTAGTTTTTCCAAAGCAAAGTAAACAAATTTGATGACGATTTTCATCGTGTGTTCTTGCCTTCGGCATTTTTACTAACCGTAAAATCAGCATAAGTTTATTTATCGCAGCCATGGCAACGGAATACCAAATTTATCCTCGATGAAAGAAAAAAAAAAGAAACTTCGATCGCACAGAAAAATATTTGAAATAAGAAGTTAAAAAATTTAATTTTTGAGCAGTATTTAAAAAAATTTATATGAATTTTAAAAGTTTAATGAGTATTAAGAATTTATAAACTTATTTCTAATATTGAAATATATTTTTAAAGCCTAAGAAATCTAAATACAAGATGCAATATAGAAAATAGTCACGATAACCTACGAAAATGATCAAATATCGAGTTTATTTGAAAATCCCTCTAGGGATTATTTTCATTTTAGGCTTAAAATCATCGGAAGATATCCCAGGAATGATTTATAAAAAACTCGCGAGGTGCAAAATCTTTTTATTTAAACTTGATCGGAGCGCGCCGTGTGCTGTTCTTTTCCTAATAAATACTACATTTAATAATCAAGTGCAGTCTGCATTTACCTAATCTGACTCTACACGTCACTTTTCTGTATCTATCTCTTTCTAATAGCTTTTAGTGTTTGTGGATTTTGTTACCGCCAAAAAATCTATATGTTACTTTTCACCTGTCACACGCTATACTTTGACGTAGGTTTATTTAGAGTTTAAAAATTTTCTTGAATTTTTTAAAATAAATTTAGTCTAATAGGTGAGCCTAAAATTCTTTTTTTAAATACTCTTGTTTTAATCACAAAAATATGCGTTTACTATAATAGCTTGTAAAAAAAATTAACCACTTGGTGGTGGATTAGGGAAAAACCCAGAAATTTCATTCTAGAAATTAATACTGAAAAACCTATAAAACGGCAAAAAAAAACCGATATCTCATCGGTCCTTGAAGATTTTGAAAATAAATTAAAATCTCGTAAAATCACATTTTGCCATCTTTTTAGGACTTTAGGATACAAAATTTGAAAAATTTAACCACTTAGCGGTGGATTAGGAAATAATCCAGAAATTACTTTCTAGAAATTAGTATTAAGAAATCAAGGGCAGTCTTAAGGAATGATGGGGCCCTGGGCCGGATTCTTGTCGGGGCCCCTGTAAGGAATTTAAATTTAGATGATTTAAATTTTGTTGTTTTTTTAAGTTTTTATTTGCTTTAGTTTAGATATTTTTGTATGTGAAACATCTTATGGCACGGTTGGCGGGTAACAACGACTGTTCGTGTCAAGATGCGTGATGCGAAAACTTCGGGCAGTCCCGTAACTACTCGGCACTCTCCGCTGCTCTGGCTCTGCCTACTCGGCTCTCTGTGGCCGCTCCGGCGCTCGGGCAGACCCGTAACTACTCGGCTCTCTCCGCCGCTCCGAATACTCGGCTTTCTCTGGCCGCTCCGGCGCTTCCCTCTCTACTCTCTACCGCTTTCCTTGTATGTGTAGCGTGATGCGAACACTCCGAGCAGCAGCGCAGCCAAAACCGTCGCCCGACCCGTGTAAAAGTAATCCATACATACCATAAATGTGTAGTGCCGGACGTCGCTTTTGGCTACACAACCGAGCAGCCTTGTCTCGTATTTTCTTTCTACTTTCTACAGCTTTACTTGTGTGTACACTCTCCTCTATTCCTTATACTTCTGTATATGAAAAATCAACTTCTACAAGCCAAAGGTTAGTTCATAATTATTATTTATTTGTTTATCTCTTGCACACGCTCATGCCTGCACGCACACGGAGAGAGAGAGAGTTAGAGAGAGAGAAAGAGAGAGAGAAATAGAGAGAGAGAAATAGAGAGAGAGAGGGAGAGAGAGAGAGAGAGAGAGCGCATACGCTTTCTGTTTATATATTCAGCATCTAACCTAAAACGCGGGAAAACTCACGTATAAACACACGCACATGGACACACACACACACACTATATTTATATACTTAAATATGGATCTCTCTTTCTCTCTCCCTATTTTTTGCTAAGCTGAATATATAGCCCTACTGTATATTAAGTTTTATCAATAATTACATTTATATATTTTCAAATGCTCAAGAATCGCAGGAGATAGGGGATATTATAATTGAACCTAGAAAAGAACCAAATAGATCAAATCAAATACCAATCGTACCAGTCAGGTTAATTTACATTAAAACATATGTATGTATATAACTATTTATAACTTGATTTTCTTTACTAAATTAATTCTTATGGTTGTAGTATATATTTCACCTTATCAAAAAATCAAAGATATCATCTCATTTTTACACCGTAGATTACTTCCTTACAGTATCTGTGGTTCAAGGATTTTAAACGAAAATTTACACGAACTACCTATGATTTTAGCTGGAGACTTTAATGTAAATTTCGCTGAAGATGAGTCAGCATCATTAATTACATTCGTTCAAGAAGAATTTCAGTTGTACATTAATAATTATCCAAGGGAATCTCCAACAAGATATGGGACGACAATAGATACGGTATTCACAAGACACCTTCAGAACGTTATAAGTAACACTTTCGTGGCTTATTTCAGTTATCATCGGCCTATTTTAACTTTTATACCATTAGAAACATCATCGAGTATTACTATTATAGAAATAACTGATGCTACTGAATTGTAGAAATTTATTTGTAACATTATTGTTCTCTACGTATATTTTCATGTAAATAACAAAATCGCCTTAATAATATAAATTTAAATATTTTTTTTCTTTCGTAGCAACTTTCTTCAATACTGGTGTATTATATCTATTTTATATTTATAGAAGTATTAAATTAAAAATTGATACAAATTTTGAAGTTTCAAAAATAAAACCGTCAATTCTAAACCAACCACCCTATACTGATAAATGAACAATAGGAGGATTTTTTAAAACACCAGTCATACCATAAAAGAAATTTAAATAATAAAACAGCAAATCCAAAAGGTTGGGTTTAGGTTTTAAGATTTATTATTAACATTTTTTTTTAATTGCAAATTGCTTAACTTCGGTTAGTTGAGTTAAACTTTTTTTGTTTCAAATTGCTTAACTTAGGTTAGTCATATTTGCTCGTTATTTACATTATTGCTTTTAAAAGCAAATTGTAGACGAAATTAGTAAATATTATTTAAATATGTTTTTTATAATTTCAACTTTTTGTTGCACATTGATCAGCTTGGATGGTTGTATTTAAGGTTTACGGTTACCGGATTTATAGTTTAAACTATTTTTTGTGATACATGTATGAGAACGCGTTATTTGTCTCTATATAGCGAGATTAAAATGACCGTTTTCTGACCAGCGGGCGATAAAGAGATTATTGGGAAAAATTTACTTTACGCCCGCTATATAGAGTGATATATAAACAAATTTTGAATTGCTTAGCTTGGGGAGTTGGATTTAAGATTTAGGGTTTACAGTTTACTAATTTATTATTTAAGGTCTTTAAATTGTGAATTGCTTGGCTTATTGCAGTTGGGATAAACCTTCGGGTTCTATAGTTTACAGATTTTAAATTTATCGTCTGCTAATTGCAAATTTCTTAGCTTGGGTTAGTTGGATCTACGACTTATGGTTTACTGTTTTATTATTTTTCTTTAGTTACGAATTGTTCAACTGGAGTAGTTGGATTTTTGATTTACGGTATTATTATTGAAACATTTTTATATTGCAAATTGATTAGCTTTAGTTAGTTCGGTTTATGGTTTAGAGTTTAGGGGATACGTCCTCATTGTTTAAACTTTTCGTTTAATTGCAAATTGCTCAGCTTGGATTATTTTGGTTAAGGTTTTAGGGTTGACAGTTTTATTATTTCTTTGTTGAAATTGCATATTGCTTAGCTAAATTGTAAATTGTTAGGTTTGGGGTAATTGGTTTAAGGTTTAGAAGTAGATAGGCAATTACAGTTCTGCCCCCCCCCCCCCCCGTCACTCGACTTTTCGACTCACCTGTGCAGGTGAGAATCGCTGTGATTGGTTGAGTCAAGCAGGTAAGAATAAGCCCCACCCCCTACCTCACTTAGGCACGATGACGTCATGCTATAGTATATTATCGAATATACTACAAACTTTGCATGGTATTGCGCCAAATACCGACCACCATATATATATATATACTAAGTCAATCGTTCGGGGATATCAGGTTGCATCCGGCGTACTTTAAAGAGGTAGAAAAAATATCGCGCGATACGAATGCTTTCGTGAATGCAGTCGAATATTCGAAGGAATATCAAACTGTAAGACGCACATTTATACATGTGCGTGTGTGCGTGTGCCTGGAACTCTCTGAAAGCTTCTCATCGTCGACGAGGACCGACCTTCGATGGATCTGTGGATGAGCCTGGCTTCCCGAGAGCATTTGCGATATACGAATGCTATTGTGTTTCAGCAGGCTGACACGAAGCGTGTATATCTATATATGCACGACTCAAGCTTTGGCTGGTAAACAACGTCTTGTGGGAGCTGAACAAGATTTTTTATAACGAGTGCAATCATTAGCCCATATCTTGTTGACATATGAATGCTTGTTTTTCAAATTTAACAGAATAAATCTTTGAAATGTAGAGATTAAGCTGAATTTTTTACAAATTTTTGATTGAATTTTATACAAGATACTCTGCATTTAATACATTTAATTTGTAATTTGTTTAAATTGAAAAGTAAATATAAGGTTTTAAATGAATACTTTAAAATATACATTGGTGGGTATAAGGAAATTCAGGAATAAAGGGATATATTACATAAACAACAAATTTCAATATTTTTTTTATTCAATAATTTAAGTCTGTTTACAAGTATAGAAGTAATGATTTTACCAATTTTTTTCAATTCTTAATCTAAAACGCTCTCTATCGCGTGCCATTTGGTCCCATAAACCACAACATGCATTCTGATACGCAAAAGTCCATGTACACATAAAATGTACTGTGGGGTTTTCTTGGAAACGAACACGCTGCTTAACTGTAGAATTATATTTGTTTTCCATACTGAGATAGTTTCATACAATTTGACTCAAAATATTATACTGTCATAATATTATAGTGTACAGTATATTATTTAATAATATAATGTAAAAGAAAGTGGCGATTGCACAAGGTGAACAATAATTATAATTAATAAAACAAATTATAAATATTTTAAGTCTCAGCATTTAGTATACATTTAACGCAGTGTCTAATTAAAGGTGGTACTCCGTTCTCAATAGAATGATGCTCCCGACATCGCAAACATCCTAAGATTTCTGCATCATGTTTCAAATGTCCAGGCAGCTTATCCCATGCGTGCTCAATACTGCTTGCCCCAAAGGTTGTGAGAAAACTCTTGGGCAGTTGAGCAATGTCTGTAGAGCTCATGAATGATAGATGTTTCGTGCGAAAGAATATCTTGAGTTACTGATCTAGCAATGGTGTATTGTCATGATATTATTTTTTCAACAGCAACATATTCCGATGTGCGCAGTTGACCTTGTAGGCGAATCTGTGGTGAGGACATAGCTTTTCCAATGTTTCAGTTTTAAGTTTTTGCAGTGAAGGGCAGCGCATATCTCCCATATCGCATACTTGGAAGTTGAATTTTTCGAGCCAACACTTCTTCTCCAGACCTTTAACATATATTACACTTGCATCATGCAAGGTACTGTGAAGCACGTTTTCAAGTTCCTCATAGGATAGCTCGCCGGAACTCCATGATAGTTGCGCTCCAACCATAGATTTTCACTCTTATATTTAGCTGAAGTCTACACCATGATGTGGGTTGCTTAAACAAAAAGACCAATGGCTTGAGATTCGAGTAGAGCGGAACTATGGCGACAAAATCATTCACAGGCTGCTTGAAGCTTTGAACATCCACCACATACTCCATTGTGACTAACTGACTGCTCTGCGCTGCAATCTATTTTCTACTCAAATCCCCACCACTCAGACAAACTTTTGTACATCCCCACTTATTGAATTATACTCAACAATACGATCGTGTAGGATCAAGAAGTAGGATGATGTTCCTGCTGGAAAATTATCTCTAGCTTCATATTCGAGCTGAATGTCGACTGGAACCTGTTTCAATGCCTCGTTTTGCTTCGAGCAATCGATGACGATGAGAGGGGCGTATGTCACATAATCACTCTTTTTCAGCATATGTTCTGCGTTTTTGCCATAGTAAGCATTTTGAAACTTGGTATACATGTCATATAACATGGCATACTGATTACTATTGATATCGAGGTTGAGGTTTCCATAGGGATAGTACTGTGAATTGAGAAAGAGATTGACATTGCTAATGTTGCAGTGATCAAAGTGGCTAGCATTTGCAGCTCTTTGCCCTTTGCGATTACTCTGAAAGCCCAGAATAACGAAGCGAGGTTTCTCCAGCTGATTAGCTGTCTTGACAGTCCAAACGTGATTCAGTGTGGTAAGCAATAACGGATACTCGTACAATTCCCAGCTAAGAAAACTCATAGCAATAGGTATATCCTTCTGAATGTAACTAAGAAGTCGAATTTTATGCTTATCTCATAGCATCACATAAGGCATTAACCATTTAACTTTGGTGAGTTCAGTTTTAAAAGTCTCTTAGCCTAGTTGTTCATTTACCCGAATCTGCGTCTGTTTCACAGAATTCAAATCGTTCCTTGATCTTGTGAGAATGAGCTCGTGCTTCGCGTTGACTACAATTTTGCGATAGTCTTCGGCAAAGCCTAAAATCATACTCAATGGCACCGATACATCAAAGAAGCCAGCATTATTGGTTAATTGCCGTGACTGCTCAACATCGAACTACCCAGCATTTTCAACGAGGAAGCTCTGACTGAGACTGATGGATACCCAACCTTTCATGAGACTCGTCAAGCCCACATTCTTGCATCGATCAATTTCTATAGCGTTTATCTCATAACTAATTTCTTCAAAACAGGTGACAGATGGCGTTGTTGACTAAATTCGTATTTGTAACAGCAGTGCCACTTGTCTTCATCAGACGTCCACATACATGCAACGAAGTGCGTGAAGATAAAAGACAGAGATCTCGATGTTGTATGGCTACACGAATCTCATCGCTGTTATTGAAGCTCGATAAGGTATAGGGCTGATGCGCATGAATCTCCTAATGCGAAACAGATTCGTCAAATGTGACAGGTGATTGTATGCTTAGCATCTCCTCCATTTCGTTGAAAGCAACAAAAAAGTATACAGGTTATCTTTTTCCAGGTGCTCCGGCGACGACTTTTAATCCTAGGCTTCTCAGAAACTGACTGTTCTGATGTATTAGCGCTTTGAGTACTCGCTGACGACTGACTGCTCGATGGCATGGTAAGCTACTAATATAGCATCTGCCTACTTTCGTATGGTACACAATACCCATGCTTATGATACTGCTTTGATGTGTAGTCTGATCGTTATGATTTCTCCACTAAAATTAACTAAATCTCCGTCTTGAACGACTATACGGGGCAATAGATGGCTTCCTTTCTTCTTTTTTTACTCATTTTTTACTACGTAACCTGCAGCTTTTTCGCCAATACCTGCATCCTTAGCTAAAACATGCTTTTTTAGCTAAAACTCTATCTGCAGCGTTTCTAGCTGCAACGTTCTCACGATTCTGTGAGTAGGCAATATCATGCTGTTTGCAAGCCGCATCAAGAGGATTGATTCCAGGATCGCATGTAGCCAGACGTTTTGCCAGTTTAGTACCGGGCCCACAGTATTGATACCCTGGTAAATGCAGTTCAACCGAATTCTTATTGATGAGAGTATTCATCAAACTGCGACCCTTATGTCGCTGACGACGCTGCTTATGTACAATTATGATGTTGGCACTTCCAAGGACAACTTCTGACTAATACTAACTGCTTATAAGCGCACTATTTAGAGCCTTATGGTCAGTCGTATTCGAGACAGCAATGTATATGGATATGGATTTTCTAGTGCAAAAGGTCAAGCTGCTAGAGTCAAATTTTGACACTTTAGTAGAGCAGCAGAAAGTGCCGAAACGTCATGGTGAACTACTGCCCAACAATATACGCGCAGTATTTTGTGGTCCATCAAATTGCGGCAAGACCAATACGCTGCTCACTCTCATAACACAATCCAATGGTCTAAAGTTTGAAAATGTGTATGTATACTCGAAATCGCTCAATCAGCCAAAGTATAAGTTTCTCAAGAAGCTTCTGGAGTCAGTAAATGGTGTTGAGTACTTTCCATTCAGTGAGCATGATACAGTTGTGGCACCCGAGGATGCACTTCCAAATTCTATCATGGTCTTCGATGATGTAGACTGTGAGAAGCAGGACAATATAAGAGCCTTTTTTTGCATGGGTAGACACAAAAATGTAGACTGTTTCTATCTTTGTCAGTCGTACGCTTACATTCCAAAGCATTTGGTGCGTGATAATGTTAATCTGCTGCCTATATTTTTACAAGACGATGTGAATCTTAAACACATATACGAGGATGATGTAAACTCTGATATGTCTTGTACACAATTCAAAAATGTATGCTCTATGTGCTGGAGAGATGGCAAGTATGGATTTCTCGTGATAGACAAAGAGCGAGAGCTTAATGCTGGCAGATACCGAATGGGCTTTGACTGTTTTGCTATAAATATTGCGCACAAGACATGAATTGAGTAGTGCATTGTAAATTATTGAGCAGTCAACATGGCATACTTTCGACGGGAGAAAGATATTCTTCGTCAAATTGCAAAATCCAGAGAGGCGATAAGACGTAAACATAGATTGTTGAAGCAGGGTAAAGCCAGTTTTGAGAAGGCAATAGGTGAAATTTTCAAACCTGTCAACAATCCACTCGAAAAACAAGGAGATACTCTCATGATTGGTGATTCACCAATAGAATTCACGAATGATGATGTGAACGTTCTCAATCTTACGTACCCAAAAACTATTGGCTTGCTTGAGTTATTGTTTAGAAAGGAGCCTGATTCAAATTTAATTAGCCTAAGTGACCTGCAAAATTATCGAAAGATTGTTGAAGTGACAAATGCATTTAGAAAAAAGTACAGTGAAGATCAGCCTATCCATCGATTAAGGAGCAATAGATATAAAAATTTTATCGCTCCGTTTTTCGACAAGTCTCCAGGTCGTAAGAGAGCATCAATTATTGGAGTGGGACTTTTACCACGATATAAGATTGCTAAAAAAGACATGCTAATAGACTATGTGTATTGGGATGATCCTAATGAGCTAGTCGACCGCCTACGTTTATTACTTGCTGAGAGAGCAGCTGGTACTCAGAGCCACACGAATGCGATTCTTTCAATCATTCAGGAACTTCGTGAAGCCAACATTATATATTGCGGAACGTAAACATTATAAGAGTGAGTAGCAAGATAAGTGTTGACGTGTTCGGACGACAACTGGGTGGAGCTGAAGCTAACCATGGTCCACCTGGTGTTGGTTATAAACTCACTGCTGACGGTCAGTACGACGTAGAAAACAAGAGATTGTGCAACGTTGCCGCTGCTCAGCTGTCAAGTGACGCCGTCAATTTAAATACTCTACAAGATTAGTTCAATCAGAAGTTTGCCGCCTGTATGATATGACAGCACGCTTGAGAACTGACCTTGATGACGCTCAATTTGAGCTAAGCGGTCTCAACGATAATTACACAAAGAAAATGGAAAAAATTAATGGAGCTATTCAAACACTGTATGATATGTTATTTCAAAATTCTCAGTCAAACATTATGGTAGATCACGACTCGAAAAATGATGATGCATGAGAGGCTAGTGGAGGAGCTCCATAAACCCGCTAGACATAACTATCCGCGTCGAAAATTTATTGTACGTGGATTGAATGAGACCTGGCAGGCTGACCTATGGAGATGCAACCTTACGCTTAAGAGAACAAAGGCACCAAGTATCTGCTCACAGTTATCGATGTATTCTCCAAGTATGCTTGGGCTGTTGGAGTAAAGCATAAGACTGGTGATGAGGTGGCAGCAGCCATGAAATCCATCTTGCAGCAAGTCGCGTACCAAAAGATCTACATACTGATCGAGGCAAAGAGTTCTACAACTCCTCCTTTCAAACTCTCATGAAACAGTATAGAATCAATCTATACTCAATGTTCAGCAATCTCAAAGCGTCTGTTTGTGAGCATTTCAATCGGACGCTCAAGAATCAGATGTGGATGCAATTCAGTTTGCGTGGAAAATACAAGTGGCTAGATATCTTACCTGATTTGATGACTGCATACAATAACAGCAAGCACCGCACCATTGGTATGAAACCGAAAGATGTTTCGTCTGTAAATGAAGCTACAATATTGGCACAATTCTCTGACATAAATAAAGCTGCGAGTAAGCCAAAATTTAATATTGGAGATAAAGTCCGAGTGAGCAAGATAAAACAAGTATTTAAGAAGGGTTATACCCCCAATTGGTCAACAGAGATTTTTACAGTTAGTCAAGTAATGGTCACGAATCCAGTCACCTATAAGCTTAAAGACTATCGAGATTAACCCATCGCTGGTAGTTTCTACGAGCAGAAACTGCTAAAAGCCAAGTATCCTGACGTCTACCTAGTGGAGAAAGTGTTGAAGAAACATGGAAATCAAATTAATGTAAAATTGTTAGGATTTGATAGTTCTCACAATACTTGTATAAGTAAATCTGATTTGTAAAGGTTGGAGTAAATAAATAAATGTATAAAATTATATAGAGTATTTCCGTATTTATTAACCTTTATCATATTTACAATATATTTAAGCATAATACAGTTGATTCCCTTTTATACTTCATCTATTTTCATTATTCTATAGTGACCCCAAGGTAGCGTGTTTCACCTGGTTTCAAATACCTCTTATCATCATAGGGGCTTAAAGCTAACTTTTTCGGTTTCACAGTTTTTACAACATGAGCTTTAGACTGTATAACACATTGTTGTCTGTATTGTATTGAAGAATGTTTTAAACACTCAACGTAATCATCAAAAGTATTCTGAACTACATTGATCTTCACACCTTTAACTCTTTACACACAATCTTGACCATTTATACGCACACTGTAAATTTTGCTACGAAGACCAAAAAATTCAGTCATAATTTCACCGCTACACTCATCCTTCATCAATACAACAATCTTGTTATTCATGCGAGGTATTACAAAAACATTGTCTGTAGGATAACTGTAAGTGTCCAAAATATGAATATCAGGTTTCATGACTTTGTATACATTTTTCTTGCGTATTTCGTATATCAAACTATCTGTATCAGTGTATAGCAGTTTGCATAGATCTCCAAATTCTTGTAACATACAATCATAATGATAGTCATACAATAGAGTTTTAGATAAGTCTAAAACGCAAAGTCCTATGTAGATTGGTTTATTCATAAGTACTTCAGTCTTCTGCAATTCAACAAGTACAAGATTTTCATTGATAATGATGCGACTATGAAATTCAGGCTTAGCAATGAGGGCTTCAGCACCATATCGACCTTCCCGCTTTGTTTACGTCAACACGTTTTCTCACATTTTCCATTGTTTTGCCAAATACTGCGTTGCTCATCGCTTATAGATTTTTTTCAAAATAATTTTTAGCTGCTTGTCTCATCGTACTATTCAGGTTAATGTATTCTTTGAGCCATGGTCTCTGTTTAAATCTTAAAACTCTATGAATTTTTGCAAGCTTTAATCCATTTTAATAGCTTGCTTTAAATTCCGGTAGTGGAGAATGTATCGAGTCTTATTTTCAACAGTGGTAAGCAATTTTTCTTACTTGGAACCTGGAGGTTTCTTATGTTCTGGACAGAAAGGTAAATCCTTGTGAATATCGTGAAGATGTTTTGGATACTCCAAATCAACTTCAATGATGTAACCTATTGGAGACTCATCTGGTATGTTAAACTCTACGTTTTTAACATTATCCTCCCATTCAAAGCCGCCGTATGGCAATGATTGCATTAATGCCCAACCATAGAGGTTGTTGGCATCGAAATACATGAGGTGTTTTGTTTCCAAATTTGTATCATAGTCAAGACCCATGTACTCATTGTTACGAGGGTAGTTCAATAAGTCTTTAGAATAAAGTATAAAAACAATTTTTTTGGGTAATTTTTTTTTATTTTTCAACATAATCTCCTTGGAGCTCTATACACTTGGTCAATCGCTTTTTAAGTTTTTTTAATCCTTCAGAAAAGTGCGTTTTCGGAAGTTCCTCAAAATAAGCACTTACAGAGGCAATGACGTCTTCGTTGTCCGTAAATCTCTGTCCACCGAGCCATTTTTTCAAGTTTGGAAATAAGAAAAAGTCACTGGGGGCTAAATCTGGTGAATACGGTGGGTGTTCGACCAATTCGAATTTTAGTTCTTCAATTTTAGCCATTGAAACGAAGCATGTGTGAACTCGGGCGTTGTCGTGATGAAAGAGAATTTTTTTTCTCGCCAAATGTGGTCGTTTTTTTTTAATTTCTTCTTTCAGCTGCTCTAATAATGATGCATAATACTCACCAGTAATTGTTTTACCCTTTTCCAAGTAGTCAATAAGTATAATTCCACGTGCATCCCAAAAAACTGTAGCCATAACCTTACCAGCTAACTTTACGGTCTTTGCCTTCTTTGGAGCTGGTTCGCCTGTGGAAATCCACTGTTTGTATTGTTCCTTTGTCTCAGGAGTGTAGTGGCGTATCCATGTTTCATCCACAGTCACAAATCGACGAAAAAATTCCTCAGGATTCCGACTTATGCGCGCCAAAAGAGCCTCAGAGGCGACCACTCTATTGCGTTTATTCTCAGCTGAGAGCAAACGCGCCACCCATCTTGCCGATAGCTTTTTCATGCCTAATTTTTCATGTAGAATTGAAACAACTGCACCTATAGATATCCTTGTGGCCTCAGCTAACTCACGCACTTTTAATCTTCTATCCTTTAACACCATATCGTGGATTTTATTGATGATTTCGGGAGTAGTTGCTTCTACGGGCCTTCCTGAACGTGGTTCGTCACTTATTGATGTACGACCACGCTTAAATTCATTTACCCAGTTATAAACCGTTGCTAAGATAGGGGCAGATGTGCCATGAACTGAGTCCAATTCATTTTTTATCTCATATGGAGTTAAACCCATTAAATGAAAATATTTAATTGCCGCTCTGAACTCGTTTTTTTCCATTTTTCTTAACAAGCAATTTTTTTTTTCAATTGGTTATAAAAACACGTAAACTCAGAAGATGTGGACTGTGACTGCACCATATATCTAGTCGGGAGTGGTGCTGACTGAAAACAGATGATTTGGAGCGATTCGCGCGCCATCTGTTGGTCATTCTAAAGACTTATTGAACTACCCTCGTAGCTCAGGCATAGCGGTTGCAGCATTGACTAACTCCTCCTCTTATATCTTGCTCAATAAACAATACCATATCAATGTCAGTGAGCAATTCAAGTTGAATTTTAGTATATTTGAGCATTGCATCCCGAGTAAGGCCTGGAGTCATGTAGTTATGAGCTGGATCCAAACCATAAGTATTGAGACAATTGTTGCGGATATTTTCAAAAACTTCTGCCAAGAGCAGAACATCTGTTTTTAGGTAAAGATCTGAATATTGACCTAAATTTTTCATACCAAAAACTTTCCAAACATTCTGGTCATGCTCATAATCTTCATCTGATATATCAGTATTGTTGAGCGTACTATGAAATTCACGCTTTGACGGCAGCTCTAGATCGAAAAGTTTTTCCTCTGAATCCAAATAATCATATGAAAAAACACTCTTTCTTCGTAATAGCTAAAATTTTTCATCTGTGATAGATGAATATCGTGTATCTTGAGAAAATTCATTTTTCAAAATATTAAGTTCCTCGAGGTAGGATGATAATTTATCTAAGGATGATGCCATAAATCGATATGAATCGATAAATCTAAAGCTGATGTCACTATTTTCAATATGTTTTGTGAATGAGATAAAACGTTCCTTGTTCAATGGTAAAAGGTTTACTCGTCCGGGGAAACCGTTGGCGATATCCTTAATGAGAAAGTGTGAATCGTATCCAGTGAGGTTAAGGAAGATGACTGGAATGGTGCGTTAATCTTAATAATTTAAATTACATTTTTCATGGGCAGCTCCTCGATATCTGAAATGTAATGTTAGATTTTCCTTTAGTAATATAATCATATTGTTTAAATTATATAGTACGTTTGATGTATAACTCATTCAATTTTAACCTCACCTTCCAGTGAGATGGCAATGATCTCGAATTCTTTGTGCACCCAGTAATTTCTCTCATATATGGCAGATTGTTGCATTTTTAAAGGCAAATTCTTGCTCATTGCTCAATGCATCTATAACTATAGAACACCAGAAAACAGTTTCAGCGTTCTCCGCTAGATATCTGAGTTCTTCAGCAAACCATTTAGCTGGTTAAGTATGAAATAAGGTCCTCTGTAGCTCCGATAATATGATAGAGTGTCATCCATCATGCATATGATGTCATGCATCATAGCTGCATTTCAATTAATAATCCACACTAAACGCCTCATGTTGTTGGTAAGCATTTCCATCATCAATTGCTTTTAGGAGATACTCAAAGTCATAAATAACGAATGGTATTTTCTCTTTGTAGTTAAAGTTTTTAAACTGTAAGATTTCATTTTTTCATTTTGGTAAATTAACTCTACACTTATTGATGTTCTTACAATCTCGCTCATAGTTTTTTAATTGAGAGGTAGTGTGAAATAATGTAAGCATCGATCGCAACTATATTTTCGACCATCATGTGTTGAAACTTGTTTGTATACTAAGCGAGATAAATCCTTAATCCAAACATAATGATATATAAGTGGAGTGTCATAGATCTCATCCTCTTCCTCATCCTCCTCATCTATATAATTATTTTGTATAAGGAGAAGATTAACATGGTGATTTTTTCGCTTGTGTGATGTCAAGTGAATTGGTACCATTCTAAAATTACCTGCCCTTTTTTTTAAAATGTAAACATTAATTGAAATCTAATTTAATCTTTCAAATATTGGAATTTTATAAAAATAAGGCAATACTGGAAATTCAATACCGTTAAATTTCAATTCATTTTCATACTTTTTATATTCTGTCACACGATCTGAATGATATACTAGATGAAACCGTGACAAAACTGACCACTTAAAACATTCATCATCAAAATTCTGTACATTTACACAAGCTTGTTTTTTGTTTATACAATCTGGTAGTTTGATATATGAACTTCCTCTTATTGGATTATAACAGTTTACGTGTACAGTCAAACAGAGAATTAATTTTAGACTCCAACCACTGTCTATTTCCGCAAATTCCTCCATGTCTCGCTGTATAGGTTGCTGCATATTTGCTTTGAACCACTGCTGTAAATCTGTTGTTTGAAAAATTGAGTCCAATATTGTTATACCGTATTGAGCAGCCAATACTGCATAAACTTTTAGTGCATCTAGCTTCTTGAGAGCGTTTTTAATTTGTTTTTGAAATAGTACCTGAGCATCTTTCATAAACGCTGTAATATTTAAGGTCTTCAATTTGGTTATAATACCAGATTTGATTCGACTGTTGAATGCACTATCTACATCTTGCCACCTCACTCTGTCACTTAACCTTCCTCGCACACCTGCACCACTTTTCAGTAAACACTTTAGCTTGATTTGAACTCCCTGAATCAGTCGAATTGTTGATATGAACTTTTGTTTTTCCGGAACACTCTTAGCATTTTGATGTAAAAGTCGTCTTAAATATTTAAAATTTTGATTATTAAGTTTAATCCACTTTGTTACTTCCTCAGGAATCACATGTCTACATGCTAAAAGCCCATAGGCCTCTAGCATAGTATTTACAAGCCTTTTGCAATCAAACGACATACTGATCATTCTTTGAAGTCGGATTATAGAATGAAAAATAATACCAACGCGATTCTTTATATACCCTTAACTGCAATAGCATTCGTAGAAAACACGTTGTATAATGTGTTGGGTATGAATAATTTGTTCGTACTAAAACAATACTGCAACCCTTTACATACAGTATGATGGTTATTTTATTCACTGTAAATACACGTAAATAATACGTTGTATTTACGAATCATTTTAAATACGTGTATATTAAATTACTCATTCCAAAAAATTATCCTTCAAACAATTCACTGACAATGTTTCAATCAACAACTATGGTCTTTTACATCCTTTGAAAGTATGTTTCTAGGTAGATAATATGAAGGAAAAAATACGTGTACGAATAAGTACTTCGCAGAAGAATAAAGAAGCATATCATACTATAGAATAAAGAAGCATATCATAATATAGAATATTGGGTTACATTAGTATATCAGCTGGAGTCGGCTTTAGTATAAATATGATCATGTCATGACTGGGTCAGTCACAGTTTGCCAGTCGATCTTGCCAGTTCAGTAGATTCTCAGTGCAGTGTCAGTGCTAGTTACAGAGTAATAGCTACAAAGTTTTATAGTGCCAAGGGACATATACAGTTTCAAAGAAAAAATGCATCGCAGAGAAAGAGGACAGCGAGAGAACGAGAGAGAAAGACGCAAAGGCAGAGAAGAGTGAGAAAACGAGAGAGAAAGACGCAGAGGTAGAGCAGAGCGAGAGCGAGAGAACGAGAGAGAAAGCCGCAGAAGCATAGGAGAGCGAAGGCAAGAGAACGAGAGAAAAGAATAGAGAGAAGTATAGAAAAGGTATAAAAGAACAATTATAAAGTAAATTTAATATAAATGTTAGTCACAGATCATAGTATTTTGATAAAATTATTATGCGCAGTATCTTATTTTCTAATGTTGCTTTAGTGTACAAATTTTAAATTTATAGTTTCAAACTCTGAATGTAAATAGCAAAAAATCAAATCTTTGATACTAATATTGAAAAAATTGCGCTATTTTTCTGATATTTAAATAATCTAATATTACTAAACTCATGGTTTTTTTTTTATGGAAAATGAAGAGTACGTCTTCTTGCTGCCAATGATGAGGGTGTCGGCAGAATGGTCACCATGCGACAACATTCAAATGGAATTCATTATTGCAGCCATACATGCAAAATAAGCGTTGGAATTTAGTGCTATGTATGTAATGATGCTAACTATAGCTATAAAACTGATGAAAATAAATAATATATTTTGGTTCCGGAAATTATCACCAGAAGAAGAAGAAGAATTATACGAACCAGGTCATAATCTTCCCAATTAATCATGAAATACAAAATCAAACGTTTATCAGGTTATTTTTGATTATTTAAAGTGAATTTTTATCACATTTTCCAATTTACTATTCAAGCTTACATAATTTAAATTTTGAAAATTTTTTAATGAAGATTACATGAAATATTGTACATAATTTTTATTTAAAAACAGTGAAACGGTAAAATTCAAAAATGTACACTGTAAATTTAATAAAACTAATTATTCAAATATATTTTTTAACTCACGTTTTAATGATTTGAATTACGTCAAGCAAAATTTCTGTAATTAAATTTCACTTCATTGTACTTCACCTTAAATAATCAAAAATGACCCGATAAAAGTTTGATTTTATATTTTACGATTAATTTGGAAGATATATAACCAACATTAAAAAGAAGTTTAATATAAAAAGAAAATAATGTAATTTCATGTTGATTTATTTAATATACCCCTTTATTCCTTAATTTCCTTATACCCACCAATGTATATTTTAAAGTATTCATTTAAAACCTTATATTTACTTTTCAATTTAAACAAATTACAAATTAAATGTATTAAATGCAGAGTATTTTGTATAAAATTGAATCTAAAAATTTGTAAAAAAATCAGCTTATCTCTACATTTCACAGATTTATTCTGTTAAATTTGACAAACAAGCATTCATATGTCAAAAAGATATGACTAATGATTGCACTCGTTATAAAAAGTCTTGTTCAGCTCCTACAAGACGTTGTTTACTAGCCAAAGCTTGAGACGTGCATATATAGATATACACGCTTCGTGTCAGCCTGCTGAAACACAATAGCATTCGTATATCGCAAATGCTCTCGGGAAGCCGGTCTCATCCACAGATCCATCGAAGGTCGGTACTCGACGACGATGAGAAGCTTCCAGAGAGTTCAGGCATGCACGCACACGCACACACGCACACACGCACATGTCTAAATGTTAGTTTTATTGTTCACAGATGTGTTATCTAAGGTTTGTTAAGTGATGCGAATTTCTTAGGTGAAGTTAGTTAGGATAGGGGTTTACAGATAAAATATTTAAGCTTTTTTGAAACCGTTTCAAGTTTTAAGAAAAATATGATGTTATTAATTTTAACTTAAAAACTTAAATTTACGCTTTGATGATATTTGTAATTTTGAATTATATATTTAAAATGATAAAGGTTACTATTAAATTTTTGTTATTTATATAAATGTCGTGAGGCCCCTCAACCACTTGGGGCCCTGGGACGGAGCCCGCTCGGCCTATGCCTACAGACGGTACTGAAAAAATCTATATAACGATAAAAAATGCCGATATCTCATCTGACCTTGCAGATTTTTAAATAAAAATTACAATCCCGTAAAATCACATTCTGCCATTTTTTACCAATTTTGGATTCGAAATTTAAAAAAATCAACAACTTTGCGGTGGATTAGGGACAAATCCAAAAACTACTTTCTAGAAATTAGTACTTAAAGACCTATAAAACAATAAAAAAGCCGATATCTCTTCGGTGTTTGAAGATTTTGAAAATGAATTAAAATCCCGTAAAATCACATTTTGCCATTTTTTGACTACATTAGGATACGAAAATTAAAAAATTTAACCACTTTGCGGTGGATGATGGAAAACACAGAAATTACTTTTTAGAAATTAGCATTAAAAAATCTATAAAACGACAAAAAAGCTAATATCTCATAGGGCCTTGGAGATTTGAAATTATTCCGTGAAAACACATTTTACAGCTTTTAACTCTATAAAAGTGAAATTTTTAAAATTTACCCGTTTAGTTAGAATTATGTAAAATCTCTTCTTATTCGTCGCCTACAATGTATAAACAATATGTACATAATTCATATGTAAATGAATTTGGAATGATGAAACCTTTTGCAATACCTTTTAAAAAAATCATAGACAAGTGTACTTATAGGGAATCGTGCGCTAATATTTAATTTTTGCAAAAACCATTGTTTATTGCAAAATTACATAACAAATTCCATAACTCAGTGGATTTAACTAATTTTGTTACTAAAAAACATTCGATTAGGTTTTTGAGATCACTGATCAAGGATCTTACATTGGATTCTCAAAATTCAAAATGGTGGAACCAAAATGTCCGACTAAATTATGAAAATGCTACTTAAAGCATAGAAAAAACGTTTAAAATTAGTCAACTTTAAGGTTTTAGAGATTGCCCATTACAAATCTGAAATTTTGCTTTCATAGCTCAAAATAGCTAAGCTTTTTGACGTCGCAGATTATGAATCTGACATCAGATTATCAAAATACATAATGGGGGAACCAAAATGGCCGGCTAAAGCATGAAGATGCTACTTAAATCGTCAAAAAATTGTTTAAGAATAGTTACTGTTAAGGTCGTTAATTTAATTCTAGTACAAAAATTTAAAAATCAAAAGGTTTTGAAAGAAGTTGATTATAAATTTAATATTACATTTGTAAATAAATAGTAAAAAATTATATAACAAAATGTTTTATTTAACAATGGTAATACATAATTGTTAGAATTTAAAGTATGTCTCGTGTGATTCTATTTCATTATCTTCAACAATATTTTTATAACATATGAGCTCCAGTATGTATATGAGATGATCCGGTAACAAAAATGTTACTTTATTCCATGGAACTAGCGACACTAGAATATAGATATAGTATACTTATAAATTAATAACTTCTAATTATTGATAGTTACTTATTGCTGTACTTACAAATTCATAAACATGAAGTAATCAGTGCATATTTAGAACGTAAAAAATTACAAATTGATTCTCTTTTCACTTAAACTTAAACATATCCTTTTGTTTATATTACAAATAATAAGTTTCCAGTAAAATTTTACTCCATTGCGAACAAAACCAAAAAAAAACTGTTTTTTGTGGATATTAGGTAAACGATAAAAATTGATATTTTACGTGTTGTGTAATATTTTAAATTAAAAATATTCGAAAAATATGTCTTTTGTAACAATTTATTTAATTTAATAAGTTAATATTGCACAGAATAATATTAATATGCAAAAAAACTTGAATCATTTCAAATTACTAATAATAGTAGATATACGCGTTGGGAGAGTCGTCGGTGACGTCATCGCCCATCGCGTATATGGGGGCGTGTAAATAATCAATTAATGTAACATTAATAGTTTTTTAATTGTTTGTTTACATAAACATTCAATTGAAAAACCATAAAGCTTAAAGTAATTACCCGCCAACACATAATAATATTAATTGTATTTATTGGTACATAAACAATAAAATGGTTTTATTGTTTATTTACGTAAACTTAAGGCGAATCTCAATCCGCTCCCCTCTACCTAGACCCGACTGCTGTAGTGAGACGAGATTCTTGAGTGTAGATGGGAACAGCGAGGAAGACGACGAAGAAGAGAGAGAGAGAGAGAGAGAGAGAGAGCGTGCACATCACGCGAGCGCGGGACTCCCCCCTCTGTCCGAGGGATCGTAGGTAGGAAAGAGCTAGAGAGAGAGATTGATTTGATTTGATTTGTTCTTTATTCTGCCTTGAGGTAAAACCCCGTCTGGCCAAAGTAAGATTACAATTAATTACATAAAATATACTTTCCAAAAATAACTGATAATGGAATTACAATTTTAATTTAAATTTTTGCCCTCTGCGCTACAGCGGAGAGTAACGGACCAAGCACACTGCCTTGTGGGATGCCAGAATTAGCTCTGAACCAATCGGAAATCAAACCACCTTCATCAACTACTGCCTGGAGCCGATCCGCTAGATAATTAACAACAATAATTAAAAATTAAAACCAGCGTAGAACTCTGTCAGACACGTTTAGTGCACAAAGTTTGGTAAGCAACAAAGTATGTGGGATGGTATCAAAGGCTTTAGAGAAGTCAAATAAGATCAGAATAGAAATCATTCGTTTATCAATCGCAAGCCTAATGTCATCCAATATATCCAAGAGGGCAGTTTGGGTGCTGTGTCCGGTTCTGTAACCTGCCTGCCTAGGATCAAGCAGTCTGTGCACTTCAAGGTAGCCCAAAAGCTGTTGATGAACCAGGCGTTCTAGAACTTTCGACAATTCCGAAAGTTGAGCAATAGGCCTCGTGTCAGATGGTGAAAGCGGTGTCTTGACTTTCGCGATCGGTACGAGAAGAGCCTTTTTCCACGACGTCAGAAAAGTAGCAGTAGCTAAACACGCTTCAAATAAATCTGTTAGCGGATCTAAAATATTTTGAAGACCGATTTTTAGCATCGGGATTATAAGACCATCGAGTCCCGATGCCTTGGACGGGGCACGAAAAAGCGCGTCTTAAACCTCCGTTTTTGTAACTGGGCGAAAATCAAAGCGAGGAGCATCAGGAATACTGCGCGGTCGATTGAAAATAGCTTGAAAATCAGATTCAGTGAGCGGTGGAGAGTGATTTACTGTCGCTGCGTAGTGTAAATTCAACGCGTGTGCACTGAAATACAAAAAAGGCTATGGAAGGTGCGAGCCATTTACTCGCATACACTGTAGTTCTCGCCATTTTCCTTTAGCATCAACCGCCTCATTGAGCTTGCCGGCTAGAAATTGATTTTTTGCAGTATCTAAAGAGTTTGAAACTCGCAATCGTAGGGCTCTAAAATGGTCATAGTCGCTACTGCAGCCCGAAAAGCGGGCATTTTGAAAGGCTTTGTCTCTTTCCTTCATTAGCGCGCGTATAGCGGGTGAGACCCAAGGTTTTCGTTTGCAAGATAGTACAATTTGCCTTCGCGGTGCAGCGGCATCATAGGCCGAAATGAGTGCCGATGTAATATGATTTTCGCGCTCATTAACATCAGCCTTGCACGGGCCAAGTACAAGGCCAGAGATGGGCGTGGCTGTCAAAAATGTGTTAGAAAATAAGGAGGGAGATGGAGGGATGTCAGTAATCTTCGCGCGTAATACTGCAGTAAGTGCTTTATGGTCTGCATTTTTTAGATTTCGCGTAATTATTGTCCTAGCGTAGGCCACAGGTCTGACTATACGTAAAGTGAGTATTACTAAGTCATGCCCTGCTATGAATGGTGCATCACTCTTTTGATAATTTATAACAGAATCTGTGTTATTGACAATAAATAACTCGATCCAGGTATGAGAAGACGGGTTTCGCCAGAATACATAATGTGTTGGCTCAGATGGTACTAGGAAAAGAGAACGAGATTCAATTTGTTCGCGTAGGTTACACGACGTGGCGTTATGTACGCACATATTTATATTAAAATCCCCTGTAATAACGACATTAATATAATGCGGGAGGAGGGTGGATAGTACATTAAAAAAGTGGACAGGATAGGCGGCTGAGGGACGGCGATAAACTATAGCAAGAAGTATTTTTGTTGAAGAGTTTATTAATTTTAAAATAATAAATTCCGGCGTGTTGTCATCAAAATCATTTCTAGCATAACAGCCGACGCCTCCGCCCTCCTTTCCAGCTCGATCCGCTCTAAAAAAGTTAAAACCATCTAAGGCAAGATGCGAATTAGGCTTATTGTTCTGCAGGAACGCTTCCGTGATTGCCAGTACATAAAAAATGTGGCCGGCGCATTTTTCTTCAATTAAAGCGAAATAAACGCGAGTGGTGAGCCTGTTCGCATTTATGTGCCCTACAACTAATGAATCCGTCCATCTCCCAGTAATCGACCGAGCCGCAGACCGTCAATCTTCAACACCTCTAACTGGGAGAGTCCCTAAGTCATCTTCTGTAGGGAAGGGGATAAGCGGAGACTCACGTGTTTCTCTCATACATACAATCATGTTTTTAATAATCGGCCTCGCATAATGCAGTGTTTTATGAGCTTGAAGAGCTTTGCGATATAGTGCGTATACTGGCTTGGGCCAGAGAGCACTTATATAAATTTTTCCCTTTCATCCGACACCGAAGAGTGTTTGTGCATCCGTTTTATCGAGTAATTTCGCATTCTTGAGCACCGAATTACGAATAGTTGCAGACATAAATTTAAGCACGATAGATTGCGATTTAGCAGCGGGAACATTCATCGGTGCGCCAGTGGTATTCTCCTGAGAATCAGGGACGCTCGCCTGTGCGCCAAGTGCTACTGCAGATTCTTTATGAACCCATTCTCTTACTTCAAGCACGTGATTAATAAGCCCCTTGAAACCAATAGCCGAAAGTACGCGATTCGCTACTATTGGCATAGCTAGCTGGATCTGTGCTGGAATTTTCGAAATAACTACTTCACACGGATCCTCAGTAATAATGCTACGCGACAATGATACAATTTCTGAGCACAGGACAGTCACGTCAGCACGATGTTCTCGATCCGCTTTATTTATTTTCTGTTCAAGAGCAGTAACGCGATTTGAAAGACCTATTATAGCAGTTTCTGTGCGGTCAACAGTTTCAGAAGTTTTATTGAATTTCTTAAGATATTTTTAAAATATTCCGGAACTTCTGAATCTGCCATGCTGGCGACTGTTATCGACGGAGAAACTGTTTGCCTGCGATTTCCCGACTCTAAAGTAGTATTATCAACGAGAAATGAAGGCAGCGACTCAGTGTAGTGCTCTGTAACTATTGATACGAATAACGGTGATGGGGGAGAAGTACATTGCTTCGCTGAACCTTTGTTTGACGAAGACGATACTCTATCGGACAAAGGATAGGCTAGGTGAGAGTCTGACGTCACACTCGGCTGCGAACGCGAAGGTGTATTAACAGCTGATCGAATGCTTGTGCAACAACGCAATATATTATATTCGATTATGAGCACAGGATGAACGCACGTTACGTGATAGACGTAATTACAGATTTCGCACTGTATGGAAAGCTCTTCATCACGCACTATGGAACGCTCGCATAAGCTACATTGACGTCTACTCATCACTGCACGCACGCATTTATCGATAGAAGCATAACCGGTCGATGCGATGGCTCTGCCAAATTTAAACGCATTACATATACATATATAAATCTATTTACTACACGTCAATTCTCACACGCACAGTACCAATACTTGCAGAGTAGATTGCAGGTGATGACATCTGTTGAGAAAGCAAAGAACTTAAACCCCAGTTCGGCATAGGCGACTTGTTATCTGCTTGAGAACCTCGGTGTCGTGGAGAACAGTGTTTCCAAATTTCAAAAAAATCTCGGCTTTCTCGGAAACTCGGGCTTGCGCAGATATCAATACCAGCATGTGTGCAAATCGGCATGGAAATAACCTCCAAAGCAGTGAACGCTCCAATTTTCAAAATGAAAAATTCAATGCAAGCACCTCAAAATACTGTTAAATAGCAGCAACAGTGAAGGCTTGCAATAAGTCGCTTGCAAGGATCTGCAAATGAAAATGCCCGAAGGCAAAAAACGCAGAAAATCTTTGTTTCAGACGGAGGGAAAAATTCGTGTAAACTTCTACTTACAGAGAGAGAGATAGATAGATAGATAGATATACGATTTATTTGTCAATTTTGACAAAAATACATTACATAAAAATTGTTATTTTGTCATTACATTAAGTCTTTGATCACTGTCACAGTTCGTCAGTGTATAAATATAAAAATTGTTGCACAAATTTGTCATTATCTAATATCACAGTTTGTTTATATCACAGTTCCATAATAATTTCTGAAGTCTACTCATTCTTGCATACACGTACATCCATCACGTCACAATTTAAAAACAATTACAATTCAGCCGATACATACACTCATCACACACGCAGATATATTTACTCTTTATTAAAATGTACTCTTTATATTTTGTACATTACAACATTTTTCACGACTAAGAATACAGAACACGGGAGAACGGATAAATTAAAATAAATAAATAAAAAGATACAATAAATAAATAAATAAATAAAAAGATACAATTAATAAATAAATAAATAAAAAGATACAATTAATAAATAAATAAATAATTAAGTAAATAAATAAATAAATAAATAAATAAATAAATAAATAAATAAATAAATAAATAAATAAATAAATAAATAGATAAATAGATAAATAAATAAATAAATAAATAAATAAATAAATAAATAAATAAATAAATAAATAAATAAATAAATAATTAAATAATTAAATAAATAAATAAATAAATAAATAATTAAATAATTAAATAAATAAATAAATAATTAAATAAATAAATAAATAAACAAATAAATAAGTCAATAAATAAATAAATAACTACCCATGTATGTGAATTCTCCGTCATCATGAAAATATGTCAACTTACTCACCGTGCAGTTGTCTGAGGTGCCTGCCTAACGCCGTTTTAAATTTACATAAGGACGGCAGATACCTCACACTGCAGGGGTGGGTGTTCCAGAATCGCGAACCTTGGGCTCTAAACGAATAGAGACCCTTATCAGTCCGCGAACCCGGAACCGAGAGCTCTTTCACACCGCTCCTACTGGAAGTCCTAGCTGTGTTTTTACCAAAGAGAGCCGCAAAATACGGAGGTTGTCCCATATTTATAGAGAGAGAGAGAGAGAGAGAGAGCCGCCAAGCTTACTCTAAATTTCCGCTTCGGGGAACGCTTACTATGCGTGAGAGATAGATAGATAGATAAATAACTTTTATTTTTGCTTTAAAACAGAAAAATAGTATACATATATACATTTCATTTTACAATATAGTTTCCTTTAAGTCAGTATTATTAAAATATAACATATTGATCGTCAGTCTTCTAATAACAAATTTTTGCAGAGTATATATATTCATATATCCATACATACACAGGGTCATTCAAACTTATAAATACACACATACATTATAAAAAATAAGAAGTTGATAACATTGTCAAGTATATAAAAGAAGATAATTGCCCGTAGCTCGTCAAGTTTACAATAAAATCATGCATACTTACATACAGTCACGCGTTCATTCATACTTATAAATACAATCATACCGAAACACAGAGTTAATAAATAAATAAATAATTGAACAACAAAGGACGCTATTTTATAGAGTACGTAATGTTATATTACTATGGGTACGCAAGTACATGCGAATCGCTGTCTTAAAGCTCTCAGGGAGTATAAGCCCATATCAGTACGGGACCCTGGAACTGAGATATCTTTAATTGTTTCACCCCAACAGGAGGTTCTGGTCTGATTTTTCTCAAAAAGTTCCCTTAAATAGGAAGGTTAGCCTATTCTTATAATTTTATACAAAAGGAGAGCGGCAATTGCAATTCACTTAAGGAGTTGATATTGTGAACAGAGCCAAAAATAATAGCCTTCGTTTTCTTGACATTGAGGTGTAGACCCGCAGACGACGTCCACGCCGACACAGCCCGTGCTGCAGCTATTAAGCGCACGATGCCCTCAGTTAAGTCCGTCAGTTCGCTTGCGTATAAATCTGTAAGTCATCAGCGTATAGTAAGTGTCTGATGTCAGTTGAGTAAAAAATGTCAGCCAGGTCATTAATGTATAGACTGAAAAGAAGGGGTCCCAGGACTGAGCCCTGCGGAACTCCAAGATTGGTTGTGAGCCAATCCGACTGGCCGCTAGTTCTGGTGACAACTGTTTGTTGTCGCCCTGTAATGTAGCATTTGATCCACAGGACTACTTTTCTGGAGAACCCCATTCTAATCAGCTGGCGAAGTAACCTTGTCGGCCAGATGGTATCGAAGGCTTTACTAAAGTCAAAAAGAAGAAGTATGGTGAGCATTTTTTTACTTTTGTTGATACCATCTATATTGACTTTAATGCCGACGACACCACCACGTATGTCCTCCGATAGTTTGAGTAAAGCGGTCTAAGTGCTGTGGTACTATCTGAAGCCGACTTGAAGAAGATTAAGGATATTTTTTGCTGTTATATACTCGGTGATTTGAGTGTACAATCTTCTTGAGGACCCTAGAAAGAAAACTCAAAAGGGCTATTGGATGAAACTCCGAATCCGAAGATGGTACGGTTGTTTTCTTTAAAGGCACTAAGTGAGCCCTCTTCCAGTTCCCCGGGAAAATGCCACGTGAAAATGAGAGATTGAATAATTTGGCGAGATGTGTACCGATAGCCCGAAGAGCCCTGACTACTACCCCTTGTGGAATGCCATCCTCCCCGACCGCCTGCGACGAGAAACGTTGAGGAAACCTCCTTAAAAGTGAAGCCCTCCTCTGAGGCTGAGGCCACGATGTCACTCAACTCCGCATCACATTCACATTGAGAGACCGATACACCAGCAAAGTGAGAATTAAGCTCCTCCGGGGTAATTCCGTGAAGATCTTCCTTAGCAGCAGGTAATAACCCCAGAGAACGCAGCTCCTTCCAAACATCTTTTTTATCATTTAGCGCCTCCAAAATTTTATTTTGAAAGAAGGAACTGCGGGCCTGTTCTGCTCTCTTCTCCGCCTCAGAAGCTATTTGTAAATATTCATGCCATATTTTAATATACTTAGTCCTCTTGTACCGTCGTCGTAGAGCGTCACGTTTGTTGTAAAGGAGCGTTATGTAAGCATCCACCCATGGAGGCTTAACATTTCTCTTGGGCGTATAACTTTTTAGTGGTGCTAACTTATGTATAGCCTCCATGAGGTTCGTGCTAATACACTCCAATCCGTGATTAACGTCGCCGTCCGAGCAATCGAGTGAGGACCAATCACAGTTTTCAAGCATGGAAAGCAACTGAGTTTGATTAATGGATTTTTGGTCTCTATATGTGAAAGTGGATGGATTTTGTGGTTTAAAAGTGTGTGTTTTTATTGTAACATCAATGATATTGTTGTGACTAGGAACGGTCGCCAATCGATTGTCAGCACTCAGTACCTCATCGTTATCGTTGACAAGTATAACATCAATCCATGTGTGATATTCGTTAGTGCGATGAGTCAAACCATGTTTAATGATTTTAAATGAAATATCGTTTGATAAGGATCTAACGAATTGCACATCTGCAGATGTTGATAGCAGGTTCGAATTGAGGTCTACCATTATTATTTTGTGACTATAATCATGCATACACGTGGAGAGTTGCTCCACAAAGTCTGTAGCTTTGAGAAAAGAGATATGTGGGGGTCTATATATGACAGCATCGAAAATGGGACCTGACCGCCCCTGTTGTACACAACAAAATAAGTATTCTGGGACATCAGGGGTGCCCAGTCATCTAGTTTTAGAATGCGTGATAATTTTAGCCTTGAGAGAGTTGTACATATAGAACGACTCCGCCACTATGTTACGATCAGGCCTGAGTATTGAGAAACCAACAATTCCAACCTTCTCATCACCAATGTCGGGCTTTAGGCGCGACTCAGCAACCGCAAAGAGATGATCCCCAATCAAACGATCTGCTGTAGGAATACTGTTTAAGTACCTATTGAGTATTCTGTTGTGCCTCATCTTTATGTTTCCGATTGCTCGAATATATACACGGCCTCCTTCTATTTGAGACTGTGTCGTTAATAAAATCGCGCGTACCATATATGCATCCGTTATGTAGACATCCGTAATTGATAGTTTGTCCCGTAATATGAAATATATCGCGGGGTGGGTGATGTGGACACTCGAGATGTTCACGCACTTCTACAAGATAACTCGGTCGTATGTCCTTCAAATATCTCAACATACTTTTTCTTTCTTCTTGATGCACAGTATTGATGTTATGAATAATCTGGATCCATAAGAATCCTTCTAGTCGATCTTTAAAATGTAGATCAGCCAGTATACACTCTACGTTAGCGCAGCGAGACATTTTTCTTTTTGAAAAAAGTGTCCGAACTACAGAGCGACTAAAGCAAAACTGAAGCGATTGCTTTATCAACGAGTCTTCCTGCACTACTAAATTTTTCTACATCTCACATTTATGAGCTTTCTTGAAAGAGTAGTAAAAATAGTACAGCGTGAATGAATGCTCTCATTCTACGTACTCGAACATAGAAAAACACGCACACCTTGACTGTGTGTGTATGTATTATTAATTTTATAAAAGTATATGTAAATGTGGTAAAAAATATAGGTTTTCTTTTGTATTATAATTTTAGCTTTCCGTTTTTTATTTGTATAGTGTACAAGTTTTTTATAAAAATATTTTAAGTAGAAAACATAATTTCTGATAAATTTGTTGCAATTACAGGTAGACAATAAGCAAATAATTCCATTAATACAATACCGAAGTGTGTGATTATTCAGTGTGTCGAGATTAATAATTAGTTTCCATACTCGTTTTCACTCTACTTTCAATTTCGGCTTTGCAAATAGCATAATATTGCGCGAAAGCATTAAATTCTTTGAGAATATTTTTAGCATTTATCTCGTCTTCTTTTATTAATTCACTTTTCAAAAACTCTAAAATGTATTCGACAGCACGATTAACAAAAGTTGCACTCTTATCTACATGTTTAAGTCGTGCACTAATATACTCACGAACCTGCGACAGTTTCTTGAGTGTAGCTAGCTGCATGATGATGCTGGGTGATTATCGTGCTTCTTCTTATTTTTACCAGGTGGTTCGAATGCAGTGGTTGCTTCCATATCGTCGTATAGCTTGTTGAGCTTTGTAGGCGAGCCGTCAGCGGGTAGTCTATTGTCGAGGGCTATTGTTCTCGAGCCGTAAGCAATCGTAAAATTGAGGTCGTGATTGGGGAAGAAAATCTTGCATGGCTTTCTGAAATCTTGATAGAATGTATATGAGTTTTTTAAGTACGCACCCATAGCTTCCATTTGATCGATGAAAAGCTCTCAGCTGCTCGTATCCAGCGTCTCGTACCGCGAGTCTGCTCCGCCAAGCTTTACGACAGGGCTATATAACCCACCGTGATTTTCAAGACCTATAATTACGCGCTTAGAGTGAGATCTATTGAGTGCGTAAGTACTTAGTAGCAGCAGCAAATTAGAAAACGTCTTCGATGCACCTTTGTAGGTGGGTAGAGCGTTCTCGTTGTTAGCCATTTTTTTTAAATTGGTGTATATTTTTTCGCAACTACTGTACACGAACAGAGTGGCTGCTGACAAGCGACTGTAGTCGATGCTCGAAGCACCCTTCCTTATATCCTGCTATCCCTGCCATCGCTAGTACGAAGATTGGGTGAAAAAAATGGTTGTTAATTATTGAACAGCCAATCGCGAGTATGAGTTTGCCATCCGAACAGGAATTCCGTTGCAAATTTTTTCTCTATAAAATGATAAATTAGAAAGTTTAAATAATCTTTCTGTACACTAAAATTTAATGTGTCAATGGTCAACTATGTTCTACGAAATATACACATAAAAGAACTTATCGTTAAGAAGTAGCGGTTACTATTTTTTAAACAAAATCCTCAAATATTTAAATAATTGTTTCGTCAAAGAAGACACATATCTTGAAAAATTATAATTTAATTTAATTTTAATATTTTTTTGTTTTTTATAAGAAAAAAGTACAGCTGTGAAACAAATCGCATAAAAAAGTTGTCAGTAAAAAATGACTGCTAATCTTTTTGAAATAAAAGTACACGTCTTAAAATATTAAAAAGTATAATAGAAATCAAAAAGTTTAAATTAATATTTTATTGAAAAACATAAATTATTTAATAAACAGTAATTACATAATTATATTCATGTATGGGTAAATTTTTATTTCGAGGGTAAAAATAAAAGTATAACACACACAATTAAAATATGGCATGGTGCATTTCTTACACACAAGAATTGTATACGTAATTATTGTGCACAATTTAGCATTCGTCAAATATACCTATATATAATTTAATCAATGCTAAATTGTGTACAATAATTACGTGTATAATTCTTATGCGTAAGAAACGCTCTATACCTAAAATATTATGTTATTAAATTTATTACAATATTTTTTAGAAATAAAAAAAAAGAATACTTATATTTTTTATAATACTAAGTGTACAAAAGTATACAAATTTGTTATGGCAAACATTCCATTTTCGAAGTACATGATTAAATATATCTAGCTCCAATAGAGCTTTCGCACGGAAACACATTAACATGCCGACGAAGGTACCTCCTACTTTTTAATTTTTTGACAATATATTTATAAAACTTTGCAACTAATGCATCGTTGCTACGAGTATTTCGTGAAAAGATGTTACAAAACGAGCGTAGAGAAATACCATTACACAAACTATACATAAACAAAGTACAATATTCTCCGCACACTTGCGAATCAACACTTTGTAATTTTTTTTATTTCATTGATATTGCACGCAATTACTTCGGAGTCGATTGAGATGATGCTGTGAGAAAGATGCGACGCCGTAGCTGTCAAAGTAGTTTTCGTAGCCATTTTTATCGATGTAAATAGCAATCCAGTGCGAACCAGGCTTATCCGACGTATCGATGTTTGATACAATAGCAGCAGGGAGCCTAAAAAAATTTAGGCACGTGATCTGCTGCATAAACACCGATCGAGTTGGCGGTTAGCTCTGTAATGGTACTCATTATTTGGCTCGTGTTAATTTTAAACAGTTGAGCATACACTCGCACTCATCATCAGTGTTGTCCGTTTCGTCAATGATATATAGTTTTTTGACGTTGAGTACTTACTCGTCGTCATCGTCATCGGCCAATTCGTCATAGTAGGCCTCCTCGCTTTGTCGCTGACTGTCTTCTTCTATCGCTCTATCGACTACGTCTTATCCTATCGATAAGCTCTGTGCATTGAGCAGAAATCTTTTTTATTCTCAAACTTTGACGTACTGTTTGTTATACACATCAACACCGCTGGATATGCCTGCTCGAGATGTTAAAAACTCGGTACGTCGCAATGCTCGACATTTATAATCGATGTAAATTGTTTATAAAAGAAAAAATTTACATTCAATCGAAAAACGGCTACGTACTTCTTTAGAGAATCTATTTGTGAAGCTACAGTAAAAATTTCAATCCAATCCATGCAATAGTTTACAAGTAATCTGTTCTCCCAGTTTGAAAAAGGCTTCTCACGAGATTCGCTGTATAGCCGCCATTTTGTATTTAAATGTAAAAAGAAATATATTTTTGTACCTCAATATATGTATAGTAAACCCTCAAAAAAGAAATGTGATCCCTTCTTTCCTACTCTTGTCAAAAATCGTACAAATTAGGCGTTTTTTCGGGCCGCTAGAGTGGTGTTACCCCTTAACTCTGCGAACGATAAGCAATGTTTCTTTTATATGCACTTTCAAATTATTATCATAGGAAACATCCATTAAGCAAAGTGCGTCATTGCTTCTTACTAAGCGAATTCTCATTTCTACACCGTTAATTAACATTTTATCTCGATTCAGCAGGTTGAGATGCAAGAATGATTGCATGTCACACACGCGGCTATTGCGCGTAAAATATTGACGATTCTGAGCGCCTTTGTTAGCGGTCAGCGGGGCTGCAGTATTCGGCGCAACTGCGAAAGCGTCTTCCGTATCCTCGTACCATAAACTAGACGTCAAATTCGACTCTTTAACTGCGGGAGAATAGTTGAATTGTGACTATGTAGGCCCTGTAGGGGTACGTGTTATTTGGTGGTGAAACGAGTTTTTGACTGAAAAATACGTCAATCTGATTAAACATGAAATGCAAAAAATTATTAACTGGCGCAACTTTAGTATTTTCAGCGTTCGTATCAACAGGTATGATTTTGGCTTGAATGTAAAGCATAGTGTGCTAGATCTATATAATGGTAGCTCGCGCTTGTTACTACAAATTCTAAGGGTACATCCCTCTCCTTGCTAAGTGACGACACAGGCTTGTATTTCAAGTAAGCACTGATTTCTATCGATGTTTGAGTTGCCGGAAGAAAAAAGAGATCCAGTTCGCTCTTCATACATTCCGTCGCTTGAGTGTGTAAGAAAGTCATTTTTGCGAACGTGCTGAAGATTACTTCGGTCCAAAAATATCCGTTATATTTCTAAAAGTAGTAGTAGGTGGTTTCTTTCTCTTTCTCCTCGTTGTTTGCGCCCTCCTTCTTTTAACAGCGTTTTTTTTACTTTGTTTACGTTTTTTGCGCGCTACGGCGATGCTACCCGATACACGTGTCTTTCTTGACTGACACCTGCGCTTAACAGTTCTCGATTTATAACCGGAGCCCTTCATCATATCCGCAATTTTATTGGCGGCTTTTCTCTTTAAATTTTTGTCGGACTCTTTTGCTCAATACTTTACAGATTCCTTGAAATTGGCACCGCTGTTTGCGACGTCGTCAAAAACATTAATACCCGTGCGTATAGCTTCTTTACCTATTGCTCGTGCACCGGAGGCGACATATGGAAGAATTCTGCGAAATATTCCGCCTAACCACGATCCTACACCACTCCCACACTGATACGTTGAGCCTGCAAAAACGCACACCGCCACCGTCTGTTTGGTCGTTGTAATAAAGTATGTAGTTACTCATGCTTACATATTTTTTTAACGACTACGCCTATTGTGAAGCGTAACCGTCAACGTCCCGTACTCAAAAGGTATACGTTAACCGTGCTGATCTCTTATATCGATATCAATATAGCGGAAGCTATGTTGCAAAAGCGAAATGTAGTGTATATGTGCGAACTGTCTCACAACGTTCGCACCGAATTTATATTTTGATCTGTCCAACGATACGATACGTAAAAGCAATGCTTGAGTATCATTGACTATATACGGCTCGCATACGTCTGTGTAGACATACAGCTGATCGGATATAGCACGAAAAAGCGAAGCCAGTCTGTTGCCCAGCGCAATAACGCTACCCAAGTTTGAGGTGATAAGAGTCCCCTTCCCTTCTTTGTTCACAGCATCCTCAAAACCGCGTACACGCCTGATTTTTTCCTTAAACTGAGCGTAATACGTCTGATTACATGTGCATTATCTCTACAGAGGGTAATAGCCTTTTCGTAAATTTGCCGGTACGAGTATTAAATGATTGTGAATCCCATTCGATTTGTTTATTTCTGCGGCTAATTATACAATATTTTCGTAAATATCGCGTGCAACGTTGGTACGTGAATTTCTGCGAGGCCAATGCTCCAATCACCTGTTAGTTTTATGTTGCGCGACAAATGAGTAGAAAAACAGCAGGTTGCATTATCATTGTAGAACATTAGGGTGCTATTTGACGGTAAAATGAGATAGAATTCGTCGGTGTTCTCCATTTTCTTAAATACTTTCGAGATCGGATGCTTTTATCCAAGAATTGAATTTATCCGGATAGCCTAGCCACTTTACGAGCACTTGCTTATTCGACCCGCGGCCCTTTGTACGAGAGACACGTTCGATCTTGAAAACCTCATCGACTGTCATGCGGTTTTTACCAAAGCATGCCAGCTCCTCTGTATAGAAGAATCTATCAAATACCTCGCCGTTCAAGTATTCTAAGATAAATGTATGCAAATTTTGACGTTTTAATACGTGTTTTATCTTGAATATTTCATCACTGAATTTTTTTTTCATAACCTTTCTCAGAGGTATTTTTAGCGCGACTGAAGCATACATAATCACCGGACGTGTATTTAGCTGTAACGTTAAGTACCCTATTTTTCTTTATTGATACTTTGTTGTCGCGCCCGTCTTTTTAAATTTTCACATGCTTTTATAGCGTTATTTATATTAACTTCTGAGGGTCTCATTTTTATGCCCGTGTGCAAAGTGTGATTGTAAGCATAAATAATCTTTCGCACTACATCGATGTAACGTTTGGCGTTTTTATGTAAAAAGTATCGCCACAGACATTTGCGTATCGTTCTGTTGAGCCTTTCTACTACAGCTGTTTTGATGTTGGGATTTCTCGCGACTCGGAAGCGTATATCGTGTTTCTTTAAAAGGCCTTGAAAGGCGAGCTGACGAACTCCTTGCCTCGGTCCGACTGTAAACAGAGGGGCTCTCGACCTCCCGCTCGTTTGAGAATTTTGTCAAACGACGCTGCCACGTTGTGGGCAGTTTTATCGCGTAGTGCTTCAACCCACGAAAATTTACTGAGTGCATCGACGACGAGTAGAAGGTAACAGTAGCCGTCGTTATATTATTTTATTGTAGTTAATTGTAGGAAATTTTCGACGTACGGGACGATGAAGAGAGTAAGCGTCTAGATTACTCAACCATTGATAAATTCTTTTTTCTCTTGTTCGTTAGTCAGAGATTTACCCTTTTGGTTGATACGTATGAGACTTCGCGGACTCACGTATCCCGCCTCGTGCGCGAGATCGCAATATTGCTTTTCATAATTCATTTTATATGTCCAATCGAAGCAACTTTTTTTTTGCAGCGTCCTCGTCAACGCGGGTGATACGATCGACTCTCTGCATAAATCTTCTTTACTTAAGCGGCGTTTAGCAGTATTTAAAGGTTATGTTAATCTCCGCGCGATTTTTAAAGCTTCCATATTTTCTATGAAATTGCTCGGAGTATCTGACTGTCTTGATAAATTTCGCCAAATCAGCACTCCCGATGGGTGCGCATTCTCGCTTGGCCCTGCCTGCCCTTTCGTATTCTTATTTTTTTGCTTCATTTTAACAGCATCATTGAGCAACAACTCAATGCTATTCGATCATTCGATCTTTCGCCCGTCGATCGTAACCACTCCGGCATTATCCCACTTTATTCGTTCTAGGCACGCTTTCTAGTATATTATCTTCCGTGAGCGGAGTAAGCGCGGCGTCGATCTCATCTAGCTCGTTCTAGGATTCATGCTCGCGGATACGTTCGTTCTACTTAAGAAATAAATGTCGCCGTAAAACTTGCAAATAATTCATACATTTTTCGCGTTCATTTAAATTTTTTTTCGAATATAGGAGATCGTGCATTTTATAGTCCAGCCTAAATAAACTATCACCACAGTTCTGCATCGAATTTTCGTAACAAGTAGAGGTCGACTGAGGCTGTGGTGGTTGCAGCGGCTCATGTACTGGCGGCCTCGTAGCCTCCCGAATCCGCCCCTCATACGTTCGCGCGACACCTGGGGCACTAGAATCATCTTGCGCGCTCGATCCATTTTCCCTCCTCTACAACCACTAATTACTGTGAATTACCACCGACTAATTTTAAAATAAGTGTACCAACTATAGGAGCTAGTAACAGAGGAGAAAATCCACCACCGCTTTGAAGTAAAATTCTTTTTTTATTATGTACCAATTTACGCAGAACGTGTCTATGTCTGCTCAAACGCTTTTTTTGGGCTCTTTAAGCTCGACATCGCCGCGCAGAACGTTCAACACACACTCATGTGTACACTTTATCGTAGCTTTATCAGCCGATCGAAGCAGGACGTTTCGTAGTTCACCGTCAGCACAGTGCCTCAGAACAAACAAAAGTTTTTCATAACAATGCAACACGTTTTCGTTTCATCACACGTTACAACGTCATGAGTAGGCATTAGGGCTGTCGTTCATTTTTTTTTCTTGGGGGACTTTCTCCCCGAGTGAAAATGGGTTCTATATGATGCAAAAACTCTGCGCAAACAGGAATTAATTTTTTAAAATCGATTTAACACGTGCCTCAAAGCACTTCAAATTTCCCATGTATTTTAAATGGGAAAAACACGTTAAATCGTTTATCCTTCTAATGACCAGTGAAAATTTCGGAATTTCATTATTAAAACTATGTAGTCTTATGTAGTTTGAACCGCTGAATCGATTGTTATCATTAGTTTTCACCTAAATAGCGATACAAAAGTTTTATCAGCGAAAAAAGTCTAAAATTTCGAAAAATGAGCTATAAAAAGGCAATTATCCGTTTTGTAACGTCCATAATCAGTCAAATTTGTTTTGAAAACATGTAATTTCATGTAATTTGAGCCGCTAAATCAGATAATGTTATTAGTTTTTGTCTATATAGCGATAAAAAAATCCTATAAGCGAAAAACATCTAAAATTCGAAAAATGAGTGAAAAAAAGACAATTATTTGGCTCGTAATGACCATAATCAGTCAAATTTGTTTTCAATAACATATATTTTTGTGTATTTTGAGTCGCTGAATCGAATGATATTATCAGTTTTTGGCTAGCTAAGCGATAAATTAAATTTATAACGCAAAATCGTTAAAGAATTTTGAATAATCAATGAAAAAGAGCAGAAATTGGCTTACAACGCTGATGGTCGTTAAAAAATCATTTTTTCTCACTATATTGCTCTATTATATATTTTGGGAGTGAAATGAATGGTGTCACTAGCTTTTTTTCATTTTTGCGATAAAAAAAGGAATTCGAAGGGAAATAATAAGAATTATATGCTTTGAATGATCATTATCATTAATAAGTATTACATTCCCTCCAATAACTCACAAATTTCTTGATGTAAAAAGGATAGAAAACTTACTTTCGACGATTCTATTACTTTAATTCAAACTGTTGTAGCAAATCGAATTTATAACCTTTTATTAATTTAAAATAATTATAAGCTGTTAGAAGAAGAAAAATCTTTCAAATGATTATTTTGTAGGTAAAAACTTTGAAAAATAACGGAATTTTTCTATATTATATTTAAAATTAAATAATAATTATATTAGCAATTTTTAAATAATTTTATCAAAGTGTTAAATAATCTATTTCTTATATGAAATAATCATATTCCATTGTGTTATAATCTATGAAAGATAATGATATATTTGTGGAGAAGTGGCTTTGAAATCCGTAGTTTATGGATTTGACCGATAGGAGCGCTGCTTCGAAAGTTTTTGGTTCTAGCTGGAGGCTGGAGATCTGTGTTCATTTTCATTCCTCGACGTTAGATGTATTAGAGTTTTCATGCATCGTGTTATCTCTCTGCAGTTTATGGTTAAAAAAATTTGTAAACAATCTTAAAATCTTTTTAGTCTGAATAGTATTTTATCAATGAATTTGTGTTTAATTTAGTGATTTATCATTACGTGGTTACGAAAGAATTTTAATGTTAAACAAGGCTACAAATTATACAGCTGTATTTTTAGTCTACAAAATTTGTAGTACAAATGTTTCTGTGACAATTACTTCAGTAATAATACGAGGTCTATCCCAAAAGTATCCGACCTACCTCGATTTCTCGGCGCTTGATTTATTCTTCGTCATCCGGGGGGTGGCATCCTTCAAAGTAGTCCCCATTTGATTGAACAAGACGCTCATATCGATGTTTCCACTTATTAAAGCACTCTTGAAAGTCAGACTTCGGAATCGCCTTTAGTACATTCGTCGCATTAGTTTCAACAGTCTGTTTATTGTCGAATCGATGTCCTTTAAGCGGCATTTTCAATCGAGGAAACAGCCAAAAGTCGCAGGGAGCTATATCAGGACTGTATGGAGGCTGGCGGAGCTGCGCAACACTGTGTTTCAATAAATACTGCTGCAGAAGGTTTGATGCGTGCGCTGGAGCATTCTCGTGATGAAGAAGCCAGTCACCGGTTTCCCAAAGTTACGGTCGTTTTCTCTTGATTGCATTACTTAATCTTTTCAAAACTTCAACGTAGTACTCTTTATTGATTGTCTGGCCTGTAGGGGCATATTCGTGGTGCACAACGCCCTCATAATCGAAAAAAAACAATCAACATTTACTTGATGAACGAGGATCACTGTCAACAGATGTGCGGCCACTTTTAAAATTCGCCAAACAGTACTTTTTGGTATTCCAAGTTCATCTTCCAGTTCTCTCACAGTCAAACGACGATCTTGTTCAACTGCGACACGCACACGCTCGACATTATCCGACGATGTTCCCGTCGAAGGTCGACCAGAACGAGGATCACTGTCAACAGATGTGCGGCCTTTTTTGAACCGCTTATACGACTCTTTTATTTGTGTTTTGCCCATACACTCATCTTTAAAGGCCTTTTGCAACATTTCAATAGTTTCCGCACAACTTTTACCGAGATTAAAGCAAAATTTTATGCAAATTCGCTGTTTGGTTCGTTCTGCCATTTTTAGCAATAAACAAATTGCGACGAACGCAAAAAAGTCGTTGTAAACAAATACACGCTGCGCGGGAACTAAGGCGTTTCATCGGTATCTCAGGCTACTGACGAGAAGGTTAGGAGTTGCTGGTGACGTTCGTACCCTCCAGAGGTCGCCTGAGTCTCTCCGCGCGAAGATATGAACGTAGGTCGGATACTTTTGGGACAGACCTCGTATATGTCAGATTTAATGTTTTAAAAGTTTATAATTAAGTGACATTGTTGTGTTCGAGTAAAATAACTCAATGTAATTGGAATAGCTTTCACGTTGTCATCTACCAAGATCTAAATACACACATATAATGGAATTTTCAATTAGTATGTGCATGAAAATAGTGCAGTAAAGACTAATCAGCATCTTTTATATTGTATTTGTACGCAATTGCAGAAAATTTAAAGATTGATCAAGGACTGCAAACTGCTTTATTCTAGTTTGATATTTATGTCATCAGATACTATATTCAATTCTGGCTTTCAAGTTTGTACTGTGTGCAAGTAAATTCTGAGGTAGGTATGTTATATACGTATAGCTTTATGTAGAATGTTATTAAAATTATGGTCGAGTAAATTTGTGAAGTCAAATATATATTTTGAAGATTGCAATGCTGAATTGCTGTTTATTAAAGATATACTTTCATAGTTTTAATTGATAAAAGTAGACATCAATATACATTCCAATTGGCATAATAGAAATGTGATTGTTACCATTCAAGACAAGCATTTATATATGAGTATTCAATTTTCTTCATCAGTTGCTTTTTGATGTTATTCTTTTAAAATATTAAAATAAACTTATTGATAGTTATATGTCACTGCTGTTCTTATAAACAAAATCTCATAGAATAAATATCTACTCATGTATCATATCTGGTCACATTAAACTTTTTTCTATATATTTTACATAACGCGCCATTGTTATCTCAGTTGATATATTTTGAATATCTACATATGGAACTTGTTATTTTATGCATAAAAAACTATTAAACATAAAATTGAAAAATTCTAGCAGCAATATACCTTTAAAAATATATAATATAATATAATAGAAAGTTTGATTCAAGATTTGGAAAGAGACTTAAAATATCTTGAAATATTTATAAATACAAAAATTGGTTCAGTAATTTGCGAGAAAAATATTTATTTACAAAAAAGAAATTTGTCGATTTACAGAAACTAGCATAAAAGAATTATTGTAGAATATTGCTCCCACTTTTTAAACCTATGAAAATTTTTTCGAACGGGCAATAGTAATCATTTTATTTCAAATTTTCTGAAGAAAGTTTTCGGTAGCAGTATCGTGACAATGTATGTCTATGTCTATGTTATGTTTTTGTCGTTGTGGACACAAGAATAAAGAGAAAAATTTTGTGCAAAAGTTACTAACTTTTCAAAAAAGTTGACCCATTGCATTTGGAGGAATGTTCAAATTACTTGTCAGATTTCAGATTATTACAATTATTTAAGTAATAATAATCAATTGAAAGTTGTAGAATTAATTGATGTGACTTGAGTGTAATAATAATCAATTGAGAGTTGTAGAATTAATTGATGTGACTTGAGTGTTCTAAAATAATAAAATTCTTAGTAATATCTACCAAATAAAAGGTTTTTATATAAGTCATGATTCAAGTTGTAAACAAAATTTTGAAGTAGTTCTATTATTTGATTAATAATTGATTGAATTAAATTTAGGTTGCCTATTCGGGGTAACAATTTATCGAAAACTGCTTTTAGCACTTTGTTTTCGATTAATAACATTTTATTCTCGATTTATTACGTAGAATATAACTACTGTGGAAACTTTAAAAGTCAATCAATCAATTCTACGACTTTCAATTGATTATTATTACTTAGATAATTGTAGTAATCTGAATGCTGATAAGTAATTTGAATATTCCGCCAAATGCGATGGGTAAGCTTTTTTGAAAAGTTAGTAACTTCTGCACAATATTTTGCTCTGTTATTTGTGTTCACAACGACAAAAATATAACATAGACATAGACATAGACATACATTTTGCGATACCGCCCCAGCCAAGAATAAAAAAATTTTAAATGTTTTTTTATGTCCCAGTTATGATTAATTGAAAAAGAATAATTTAATCGATAAGCAGATATGAATTTTCTTTAATTTTTCAATTTTTTATATTGAAGTCATCTTTACTTTTTTACAGATTTCAATTTGAATTCTCAATCATTCAAATGGAAAAACATCTAAAGATCTGACTACGGATAATTTTATTATAACTTTCAATCATGTCTTACAATTGTCGCGAAAAGATCAATCATATCGGATACTGTAGTAATCAAATAGTCGCAAATACAAATTTACCAACTATCAGACAAGTACTCGCTGTTTTATTCTACAATCTACGAAGAGTTTCAAAGACATTGCGTGATGCTGCCAAGTTAACCATTGAATAGTGTTTGATTATTTGGATAAAAGCTAGAATACCTACACAAAAAGATGATAAATGTGTCGCTAAATTAGAAGCTGAGTATGACAGATGGAGAAAAATAGAAAGAAATCTTGGACGTTTCATCAGATACTCAAAAGAAAAAGGAAAAAGAATACGAAGAAAGTATAAACAAACTATTTGACATTGCAAATGCCAACGCGCTGAATATAATTAATGATGAGAATGACAAGGAATTTATACGTGATCAAAGAGGTAAATATATTTTTTGTCTAAAAATAATATCGTTATATCTTTACTAGTATTCAAAATAAAGATTTATCGTGTTTCAGCTTGTTTAAACTCTTCAAAATACATAATGTCACAGTTTTTTAACATACAGAATAATAATTTGAGAGTAAAATATGTATTTTGAGTTTGATTTTCAGAGTTTTAGTTACAATTATTTAAATATAAATTCTCAATATCAATTTTCAGCAATGTCAAGGTCGGAAAATTCTAGTTCTGATATTACTAATGCTGACACAGTTGAACCCTCGCTAATGGAAGTAGAGGATGAAGGTTCCAATGCTGAAAAGGATGAAATTTTGACTGACGTCGAAAATGATAATATCGTCGATGCTTCAATAAAAGTGAAAGAGAAGGATCGTCCTGAAATTGCACCAAAAGGTATACATTTTATAGTAGTCCGTTGAAGTGAGTTTTTACTCATGAAAGTAAATTAAAATATTCTATTCAATTAACTTTCATTGAATTTCATTCCATTGACTATTTCTTGAAATTGACTCAAAATTATTTTTCACAGCATTGTTAGACGACTTACTTGGGCCAGAATCTGAGTCTCCAGTTTCGCAAAGTACACCACCTTAGAAACGACGAGCCACTGATCCAGTCATTACTGAAAAACTCGCAATTTCATTGGACAAATGTAAAGTCAGTAAAAGGGATGCGATGCATTTGTTGATGGCAGCAGCTGAAGCATTTGGTATTGATCCGCGTGATTTAGTAATGAATACCATCTATTTACGAGGCTCGTCAAAATTGCCGCAAAAAAAGATATGAACCCTGAAAAAAACTTGCTTCGAAACTTTTTTCTGATCTACCAAGTACCATCCACTGGGATGGAAAATTGCTTGCAGAACAAATGAGAAGAGAAACTGCAGATAGATTAGCTATTATTGTCACATGTGGTAAAATGGAACAACTTCTGGGTGTGCAAAACTCCCCTCGGGCAGTGGAGTAAATCAAGCTAAAGCAGTGTTTGATAGTTTGACTGACTGGTGTTTGTCAAGTAACATTGAAGCTCTCTGTTGTGACTCAACAGCTAGTAATACTGACCGAAGAAATGGCGCTTGTTTTTTATTAGAAGGACTAATCGATAAAGAGCTTCTTTATTTAATCTGCAGACATCATATATATGAGATTATACTTAAATGTGCCTTCGAAACAAAATTTGGGAAATCTACTGGCCCCGATGTACCACTATTTAGAGAATTTGGAAATCTTTGGAAATCCATGGACAAAGCAAATTACGAGCCTGGCATCAGCGACAATTTTGTGAAAGAATCTCTTCAAGATGTGAGAGAAGAAATTTTAAATTATTGTTTAGAAAATCTAAAAAAGGATTTGACGAGATCTGATTATCGTGAGTTTTTGATCTTGTGATAATTTTTCTTGGGGGTTAATCACCTGCTGGTGTAACTTTCCATCCACCTGGAGCAATTCATCATGCTAGATGGATGGCGAAAGCAGTTTATTGCTTGAAAATGTTCATTTTTCGAAAACAATTTTTATCAAATGACAAAGATACTGAAATGAAATGTAGAGATGTATGCATTTTCATAATATAAGTTTATACTCAAGCATGGTTTTGTGCTCCATTTGCAGCGCAAGCGCCAAATCAAGATTTGAGCTTTTTGAAATGCTTATATGAATATAAGTGTATTGACCAAAGTATATCCGACTGCATGGTCAAAAAATTCAGAAACCACTTATGGTATTTAACCCCTGAAATGACAGCATTAGCATTTTTTGACGCCAATATTTCAAGAGAAGAAAAATTGAAAATGTGTGAAGCCCTGCAGTCAAATTCTAGCGCTTTCGTTTATGAAAAACGAATTTTAGCTAATGATAACAATGTCATAGATTTGGTCAATTCAAGCATATGGGATTTTATTTGCAAAGATACATATCAGTTTTTTGAGCGATTCAAAATCAACAAAAGTTTTTTGACAAAAGATCCATCAAAATGGAAAAAAGATAGAGACTTCATTCATGGCTTGGAAATTGTCGAGAATCTCAGAGTCGTGAATGATACAGCTGAAAGAGGAGTAAAATTGATGACTGAGTTCAATAACCTTCTGACCAAGGATTCCAAGCAATCGCAATACTTATTACCTGTGATTGAAGATTACCGTAGTTTATTTCCAGATAGTAAAAAGGACACATTGATGAAGTCATACTAATGAATAATTTAAATGAATATATAACCTGTAAATAGTTTTAGTTTATGATGTATGGAAGATAATTTTCAATTTTATTTTGTATCTGTATAATTCAAAAGTTATTAAAAAAATGATGTGTAAACTTTCAAGATTAATTTTCTCCCTTTATTTCCCAGTTCCTTCATATTTTTTACCTACAAAATAATCATTTGAAAGATTTTTCTTCTTCTAACAGCTTATAATTATTTTAAATCAATAAAAGGTTATAAATTCGATTTGCTGTAACAGTTTGCATTAAAGTAATAGAAACGTCGAAAGTAAGTTTTCCATCCTTTTTACATCAAGAAATTTGTGAGTTATTGGAGAGAATGTAATACTTATAAATGATAATGATCATTCAAAGCATATAATTCTTATTATTTCCCTTCGAATTCCTTTTTTTATCGCAAAAATGAAAAAAAAGCTAATGACACCATTCATTTCACTCCCAAAATATATAATAGTGCAAGATAGTGAGAAAAAATGACTGATTTTTTACGACCATCAACGTTGTAAGCCAATCTGCTCTTTTTCATTGATTATTCAAATTTCTTTAACGATTTTGCGTTCTAAATTTAATTTATCGCTTAGCTAGCAAAAAACTAATAATACCATTCGATTCAGCGACTCAAAATACACAAAAATATATGTTATTGGAAACAAATTTGACAGATTATGGTCATTACGAGCCAAATAATTGTATTTTTTTCACTCATTTTTCGAATTTTCGATTTTTTTCGGTTGTAGGATTTTTTTATCGCTATATAGACAAAAACTAATAACATTAACTGATTAAGCGGCTCAAATTACATGAAATTACATGTTTTTCAAAACAAATTTGACTGATTATGGACGTTACGAAACGAATAATTGCCTTTTTATAGCTCATTTTTCGAAATTTTAGACTTTTTTCGCTGATAAAACTTTTTTATCGCTATTTAGGTGAAAACTAATGGTACCAATTGATTCAGCGGCTCAAAATACATAAGACTACATAGTTTTATAATGAAATTCCGAAATTTTCACTGGTATTTAGAAGGATAAACGATTTAACCTGTTTATCCCATTTAAAATACATGGGAAATTTGAAGTGCTTTGAGGCACGTGTTAAATCGATTTTAAAAAATTAATTCCTATTTGCGAAGAATTTTTGCATCATATAGAACCCATTTTCACTCGGGGAGAAAGTCCCCCAAGAAAAAAAATAAAATTAACGACTGACCTATAAGGCATACGTCTTATAGCTTTATATTTTATTTTAGTATTGTTCGCACTTTCTTCTTTTTGTTGTTGTTCTTCTTCTTCTTCTACCTTAGTATTGCTCGGTATGTATACTTTTTCTTTTTTTTCATCGTAAAATGTACAATCGAGAAGAACTTCAGTACTTTCAAAATTAATTCTTTTAGATTTCATAAAATTGAAACATATTCCCTTCATTTTGCAGCACTCTATAGTATCACCCATAGAGGACGTGAGTACCTGAAATGCATAAAATTTTGGGCCGCCGGATAGAAACGTATGAATATAAGTTCCTTCCACGTAACTTTTTTACTCATCCGTCATATCACTTAATAAAGAGCCGAGAGGGGGGCTGTATTCGCTTGCAACACTCTCGTTATACACGAACACACACACACACACACACACACACACACACACACACACACATACATCTGTGTCATGATAGAGAATTCTAGCCACTAGTGGTTCGAACAACTATATAATTTGAGACAAGCTTGTGCGGCAGTATATGCAGCAATAACGACGTTTGTGTGTGGGGTGAGTGCCATAGCCTCGTCTCTAAACTGCCAATTAACATACAAAACTTCATTATTTACGGGCAATACATCGAATATTTCTTTTTCGGGGTCTATTAGAAGTTTAAGAAGATATTTTGGCGTCTTTATTATTTCAGTTTGTTTCAAATTACTACGCTGGCAACATTTACCCCAAAAAGAGTTTTGCAACCGTGCGTTTTCTTCTATCTTTTCGCTCTCTAACTTGATTTCCTTGTTTCACTCGTACTCTTGTAAATATTACATTTTACTAGCCTCATTCTCGCACCAAGACGGCCAAGAGCTCGCTTGCCGCTTTATTTTCAAAAATAAGTTTACATAACCGGCAAACAGCCTCGTCCACTCGTGCGCGTATCGAAGCGCATCATTCGATACTGTCAAATTATGTGTATTTCCGTGATATCGTATCCAAGTTGAACGGCTTTTCTCAACTCGTCGGCTACGCATGTGCCAGTGAACTCGCACTCGTGAATTTCTTCATGGTTACAGTCGTCTTGCCGCATTCCTACACAGCAAGAACGTCACAGTGCAAATAATAGTGGATTATGCATTTTTATAGATTATAAAGGTAGAAATAATTTACGCGGAAGCAAAATATTACATTTTAGAAGGCCCTCTACGCGCGATAAATAGTTGTTTTTACCACCTGTCAGTTCTTCAAACGCCGCGCTAACGAGAATGCGCGGATATCCGAGCCGAAACTGTCCTCTCTTACACACGTAAGGATACAGTGAACAAATGTCTGTATACTTAATTTTTTCGCCTTCTTTAGCTTTGTAATACGTGACGATATTTTGTGTCCTACCCGTGTAAACACCTGTCTACTAAAAATCCCTCGCTTCACCTAAACTCTCGAGCTCTTCCAGAGTGTATTATTTCTCAACCTACTTCACGCTCGCACTGCAATAACCATTTGATGGATTTCTGTGAGATAGAAATATTTGTCTAAAAGCCAAACATGCACGTCTCAAGATCTCGACGTCAGAGCGGCAATACATAAGAATTTCTCGTCAAAGTCTAAAATATAAATATCTATTAGTCAAATTTGGCCGCGGGTAGTAGGCCTACGTAATGTTGATTTTCGAGCTTATTAAATAGATGCGGAAAGTAACCTTTTTTAATGCTAACAGGTAAATCAAAAGTGTTCGGTAGCGCGCTCAACTTAATGTGAAAATAGTTTGAACTATCTATAAACTCTGTTCACCCGAGTTGCAACGTAATGATATTTTGACCGTTAAGAATAACACTCGGTAAAACTTGGCTCAATTGATCTGTTAACTCTTTTAGAAAAAATTGCGCGTTAAACCCGCGTGTGTTGTAGGCTATACATATTATTTGTTAAAATATCGACTTTTCGCGAATGCAAATTTCGATTAATTCTTTTACCGGTTACTTACGAAAAATATATTCGCGTCGCCCGCAAGTATTGCACCATTGTGTCATATCGTTCGAATCTAGACAATCGGTACACACTTGCTGCACTACGTAGAGATTAGGTATGTGCACTTTTGTCTTTCTGCGATTTCGATTAACAGTATTGTGATGTGTTACGAAAGCGTAAAATATAAATAGATATTTTTTAAAAGCTGGTGGCTGGTTCTGTGCAGTTTTTTTCTCGGCATCGTCATTTATAGGACACATATAATACATATCGTTAACTCTGTGACGCTTTCTACAAAATCTACACCAAAAAACGTCGCATTTGTGCTTTCCGCGATTACAATGCGTCAACTTGCAACATTTTTTACACAATCTCACAACATCATATAATTTTTTATTATTTTTTTTTTTGTAAAAACCGTTTCTTTTATAGTTTTCATAAGAAGCCTTATTAATGAAATCTCGGTTGTACGCATCGCATTTTATTGTATTTACACTTTCTGCTTTACATGCCGGTGAAACGAACAAATTTGCTTACACACGTGTTGATCTACGTGATAGTAGCGTTTGTTGCAAAAGGAGCAAAAAATTTCGTTTTTCCTATCCCGGTTAAATTTAAATTGTCTCAAAGTGGTGCGCATGAGGATCATAACGAAGGTTAATATTTCCACGCAACTCGATATCTGTCGTCATCAAATCGTTGCGCCCGTCAAAAAAAGCCGGCTCACCGGTTCCAAATTTTTTTTATCGTAAGCAAAAACTGATATATCGTTCGTTACAAAAAATCTTGGAATTTTTCTATCTCGCGCATTCCGCAGCCTCCGTAGGGTATTATAACACCCTCTTCTTTGGCATTTTTCGTCGCCTATCACGAATGACACGCCAAGCAGTTTTTATTTCCTCCGTATCGTGAGTCTTTAACGTGATGTTGGCTTCCCCTACTACGAGTGCACGCGGTAAATACAAAATATCGTCATTTTGAATGGCTACAATCGATGTCTTCTTAACACTGTCGACATTTAAATTTCTCTTTCTACGTGTATCGGATCCTACAGGCATATCTATAAAAACCTCTTGTAAAACAAAAGTATTATCAAATTGAAAATTCTCGTTACTTTGTGTCAAATTACTGATTAATTCCCACAAGTCTTAGTAAATAAAATTCTCAATAGTTTTGAGTGATAGACCAGCAGTACCGTTTACAAAATATTCAGTTCTCGCACGTACCCATATCAAATCATTTTCGGACGAAGCAAGTGAGCATAAATATGTATGAATGTCGCGCATAACCACCTGTAACCAAATAACAGGCTTTAAATGTTCTGACAATGGATTCTTTACGAGAAGTAAAAATCGTCTACCTGTCACGTTAAAATTCGTACATATTGCTCGCTCTCCTCAACTATGACAAACCTATTACCGGGTGGACGTATTTCGTACGCATCTAGATCTGGGCCACCCGCCGCAGCCGCCGCCGCTACTGCAATAGCTCCGGCGCCTACTTGTATCGGATCCTTCTCTCTCGCTCGCTCTTTCGCTCGCTTGTTCGCTGCTGGATGACAATTACATCGCTGTACACCCCGTAGCTTGCTGCCGGTTACTGCTGCTGCTGTTGCTGCTGCGGTGGTGAATATGTAGGCTCCGGCTATGGTGCTAAAGAAGGCCATAAAGAGCCCGTAGAAGAGGCTGATGAAGATATTTCTGGACTCGAAGAAATATCGTTTGATGCATCATTGACTGAAATTTGTATTCGAAATAATCATTTTTTAGAAATACAAATTTTTCTTAAATTTCTTTTTTTCAATAAAGTCATTGTTCTGAAGAGCCATTAAAACTTTCGCGAGCGCGATCAAAAAGATCTGTCAAATAAGTTTCTGTATACAGAGCAGAACTTTTATCTTTGGCCATATCATGAAACCATCAAATTTCAATTTCACGAGGCACATCCATAACTTGTTGCATATAAACCATCAAATAAACCGGATTAGATAATGCCTCTGGTATTTCCTCTGAATTATTTAATCTTTTTCGAATGACTTTAAAAATATATAAAAGAAAAAAAATGAAAAATTAATTTTTAATTTTAAACTTACATTTATTTACTCGACGATCCAATGGACTGCGTTGGTCGAAGGCATGGTATGTCATTCTCCGCCCATCCTCACTGATACGATGAAACATTCTTTACCTTGGATATGGACGACGCATGTGAAAAGCTGTAACCGCATGAATGTAATACTGACAGGTGGCTTCGCTATCAATTATGTCGCTGTGATTGCTGTTGCTCGTAGACGGGGTCTTGCTTGCTAAAAGCCGCAGCACAGCACTTCTAGACTCTCGATAATTTTGTGAAATTATTTGACCAAATTAAAATCTTTGACGCGATATCTCATCATTGCCTTCATCTGATGATGTTTCGTAAATCACCTCATCGCTACTACTGGTGTTGACATTTTCATTCTGTGCTGCATTTAAATTTTCTGCTGATACTATATTTTCTGCTGATATTTTATTTTCTGCTGATACTATATTTTCTGCTGATACTATATTTTCCGCTGATACTATATTTTCTGTAGATACTATATTTTCTGCTGATACTATATTTTCTGCTGATACTATATTTTCCGCTGATACTATATTTTCCGCTGATACTATATTTTCCGCTGATAGTATATTTTCCGCTGATACTATATTTTCTGCTGATACTATATTTTCTGCTGATACTATATTTTCTGCAGATACTATATTTTCCGCTGATACTATATTTTCTGTAGATACTATATTTTCTGCTGATACTATATTTTCTGCTGATACTATATTTTCCGCTGATACTATATTTTCCGCTGATACTATATTTTCCGCTGATAGTATATTTTCCGCTGATACTATATTTTCTGCTGATACTATATTTTCTGCTGATACTATATTTTCTGCAGATACTATATTTTCTGCTGATACTATATTTTCTGCTGATACTATATTTTCCGCTGATACTATATTTTCCGCTGATAGTATATTTTCCGCTGATACTATATTTTCTGCTGATACTATATTTTCTGCTGATATTATATTTTCTGCTGATACTATATTTGCTGCTGATACTATATTTTCTGCTGATACTATATTTTCTGCTGATACTATATTTTCTGCTGATACTATATTTTCTGTTGATACAATATTTTCTGCTGATACTATATTTTCTGCGGTTACTATATTTTCTGCTGATACTATATTTTCTGCAGATACTGTATTTTCTGCTGATACTATATTTTCTGCTGATACTATATTTTCTGCTGATACTATATTTTCTGCTGATACTATATTTTCTGCTGATACTATATTTTCTGCAGATACTATATTTTCTGCTGATACTATATTTTCTGCGGATACTATATTTTCTGCAGATACTATATTTTCTGCTGATACTATATTTTCTGCTGATACTATATTTTCTGCTGATACTATATTTTCTGCTGATACTATATTTTCTGCTGATACTGTATTTTCTGCTGATACTATATTTTCTGCTGATACTATATTTTCTGCTGATACTATATTTTCTGCTGATACTATATTTTCTGCTGATACTATATTTTCTGCTGATACTATATTTTTTGCTGATACTATATTTTCTGCTGATACTATATTTTCTCCATTTTCACCTTCATTATCAGTGTGAGGAATTATATGATGTTTCTGAGAAGGTAGCTGGTATTGCGGCTGCTCTCCCTCATACCCTTCTTCCTCTATACTTACACCTTTCTCCACTACCTATTGGATACTTGACTCGGGAGATGCGGAAACGCTACGCGCGGTGTGCTGCTGCTGCTCGAGCTCCTCCTCTTCCTCTTCTTCATCCGATGCATCAGAAGGGCAAATGCTCGTACCTATTACCGCATAATCACTCCATTCGTCGTGTACTGTGTCTTCGTAAAATGTCGCATCGCTGTCATGACTAATATCAGCAAGTAATCTATTAAAAGCTAAAAAATTAAATTTTATTAAATATTTTTTGAATAAAAAAATTGTTTCATTTTATTTTTTACTAACCATGCTGCTCCACGTATGCATCCATTAAATTTTTTTAAATACTCATATTTTGCATATTGATACTCTTCATAAACTGACCTACTAAAATTATAGTTGTAGGTATGTGCTTAAAAAATCCTTGGGCATAAAATCGTGCCAGTCTGCAAAATCCACACTGGGTTAATAAAAAATTTAACTCGCGATCTAGTGCTACACGCATCATCGTATACACATGCGCCATATACGATTATACCTACGCCAGACCGGATAGCGCTTGAATCTTAATGACGATTCAATTTTAAACATTACATCGCGCAATTCATTATAATTAGCGTTCTCCATGTTTGCTAGATCTGCCCTTACCACTGTACGCATTATCACTGAAAGGGACGTCAGGTAGACGTTATTCTTTTATAAATCTTTACAGAGTATACTTAAAATGGTGGGGCGCTCTCGAGAAGAAACGGTCGATCCTAAAAATTTTGATGTTTTAGTCATCTTAGATACAAAGGACCTGCGACACTGGTGGCGGCGGCTACGGCGGCTACGGCGGTAGTCGTGTAAGAGAGAATATAACTCTTAAACTCGGTCTGTGCTCTGGTTCCACGGATTCATTTTTACGTAAGTGCCATACTTCTTATCAGAGTCTTCTTATTGTTAAAAAAATTCAGATCGTACCACTCGTTTTGTTTTACGAAGCTCGAAAGTGTAAAAGTCGAAAAAAAGTGTTACATTCGTATCTACATTTTTTCCAAAAGGTGGAGAGCAAACCGCCGACACCGCAGCTAAAGGATGCATTAAATCTTTCGATGTTTACAGCATACAAACCATAAATGGAAAGAATCGTTTTCTAGATTTGAGTAGCGCTTGCCTACACTCTCGAAAAAAAAACTTCCATATTCGAGTGGATTTTTATTACTTACAGCGAATTCAAACAGTGCCTCATTGAATTTTCCCACAAAAGATATATCAACAATTCTTAAACACAAAAAATACTTTTTCGGGTGGACTCGGTGATTTTGTAGTGGGGTTGTCGTCGATGTCACCGTCCACTTCTCAGATTGATATTATCAGTTCTACTGTACAGACGTGTTTTAACTTACAGTATAACTAAGTGACCATACAGTCAAAGAAAATAGCAGCTATTGAGAGTAAACTTGAAATGAAAGAATTGAAGTGTGATAAATTAAATAAAAATTGTATAAAAAAACGCAGTTATACAATAACATAAAAGAATCGATGGAGCAGATGACTAGTGAAATAAATACAATGATGGATAGTATCAGTGAATACTATAATCGAATTGAGGGATATCGACAACGGGCCTCCTACCTCATATGCCTGGAAATGCCTCATATATCAGGAATGGTGAAAAATGTGTAGTGTGCAGCAAACAACATAGCCGCGGCACGCTGTTGTCTATGCAATGGAAATGGTGCGGACGGTGTGCCCGATTTCGCTGGAATTACTGTAGAATACACGCATGCACCTGTATCGTTTTGGCCGAGTCACCAGCGTCTCCCGACCCCTCTCATCGGGGGTTTCTACCGCTCAACGCTGTCGAGGAAGAGGACGGGCCAATGGGTCTGTCCAAGAAAAGCGAACTGATGGAAGCGTTGAGATTACAAAAAAGTGTGAAAAAAATGGTTCCTTTAAAATCTTTCAAATAAAAAGTGATTTTAAATACATTTTAAGATTAAAAAAATATAAAGTCTATATAATATTTTGGTATATAAAAATATTATTCTAATAATATGTAATTTATTGTGTTTGACTAGCTAACATTTCTTTTTTACAGGACAACATGGATAAGTGCATAGTTGTAGCTTCTCTCTCTCTCTCTCTCTCTCTCTCTCTCTCTCTCACGCATAGTGAGCGATCCCCGAAGCTGAAATTTAAGTAAGTTTCACGGCAACGTATAGTAGGATCTCTCTCTCTTTCTCTCCCTCTCTCTCCTCTCTCTCTTCTCTCTCTCTCTCTCTCTCCCTCTCTATCCCTCTCTCTCTCTCTCTCTTTCTCTCTCTCTCTCTCTCCACTCCGATTGGCCGCACAGTCCCCCGTGACGTCACTCAGCCCGCCTACTTCCAGCATGGGAGCTGAGCACAGCGGGGAATCCCCGAGCGATGTCATGAATAAGAGAGTGTGGAAACAATCCGTGCAAACGACACATCACAGTCATTTACTTCAAGAAACAACAGCAGCGTTAATGATGTGAATGCATCCGTTATACGAATGTTAGATAGTACTACTTTAAAAAAGGAGACAACGGTCTCCTGCCTGGTGGAGTACGCCAATTCTATTTCAAAAAACATTGACAATGCACTTGCACCTCTATTCAAGGCAGATTGGAAGCAATTGTTAATAGGCTAAATGCGTTACCAACAACACACACTTTAGCACTCTCAATTGAATCCAAACTGCAGAAAGTTGAGAAAAAACTGTCTAAACAACACTCCCAGCTGGAGGAGGTGAAAAAAGAAAAGCAAGTGCTTTGCCAAGAAATCGACAATTTAAAAATTAATAATAAATTATTACATGACAGTAAAGTCACAACAAACAATTTGTTGAAAAACGTCGAGATAGATTACAATATGTTACTAGAAAAAATAGATAACTTACAGCAGATTAACCTTGAGACGCAAACCAAAATTGAAAATTTTACAATACATTTGAAACTATAACTAAGAAAATTAATAGAATTGAAAGTGACAATATAGTAATAATAAAGAATATCGAAAAAATAATAGCAAAAGAAACCTTTAACACTACATATGAAACTACTATTAATAGAATTGAGAAAAACGTAGAGAATATTCAACATAATAATCAACTAATAAATACTAAATAGAATTGAAAACCATCGAATTGCCGTGCTCCCTAGTATACAAAACACTACACTTTTACCGACAAGTATAAACAAATGTAAAAATAGAAACAAGCGTATAACCAATAGCAATTTAAGTGACAACTGTAGCAATATAGGCGATACCAATGACGATTGTAACAACAATAATGACAATGATGGTGCTGCATCATCAGCTGCACGAAGCACGCGGGTGAAAACGGTTGATGGAGGGACAATGCACAGTAACAACAGTAAAAACAGTAACACGGAGTTAATAATTTCTAATATATTTGACGGCAATGTCTCCAAGCGTGTAGACGTTGCACACGCAATACTGTGCCGCGTCCTCCCATCAACACAGAGGAACCGATTGCTGCAGCATCAGCAGATGTAAACATCGAACGCAGACGGTCACCGTGGGTTGTTACCCTGTTCAGCAGTGTGTTAGGGGACAAAATTATGCGAGCCAAAAAACTTATTACTGGCTTTCATGCTAGAGACATCGACACTGCAGCTCTTAACCAGGACACGAGGGATGGGATTATTAACGGGAAATTTTTTATAAATGAACTATTAACAAAGGACTCTTTTATTAAATATAGAAGTCTCAAGGCCCTTGCGATGAGACTTAATTTTAAATACATTTGGCATAGAGGGGGCCGTTTCCTGGTGAAGCAATAGTGGCATCATATGCTACTGCTCAACCTTCACCAACCATCGATCAGACAACACAAAATCTTGAATATGTGAGTGCAATTGACAAGACTGTTATTCCGTCAACAGTTCAAAAAGAGACTGTCGTAAAAAATTGACTATCCGCAGACACTGCTGGAGGGGGGGGGGGGGTTCGCTGTTCGGAATTGAGAGCAGATTTTGTCAATGTTACCTCTCTTATGGGGCATTGACATGATTAAACAACATCTTTCAGCTGTCGTAAAAAATTGACTATCCGCAGACACTGCTGGAGGGGGGGGGGGGGGGGTTCGCTGTTCGGAATTGAGAGCAGATTTTGTCAATGTTACCTCTCTTATGGGGCATTGACATGATTAAACAACATCTTTCATCTACCATCTCTTTGGAGTTGCTGAGTCGCACCTTGACCCTGCTGTTGGGAGTGATCACATTCAGATCGACGACTACTCACTAATTAGACTAGATCGCAACAAACTCGGGGGCGGGCTGGTCCTGTACATTCATAACTCATTCAAGGCTAATTTAATATATAGTTCTCCAACTACACAGGAGGGCAGGCCATTTATACCTGAATACATCATGTGCAGTGTTCGGCAGGGCACCCTTCCCCCCGTCTTTGTTGCTTGGATATACAGACCACCACACGTACCGTTTTTACAGGGCTCCTGTAACCACGGGACTTACCAGACAAACTAACTATGCAAGATTTTAGTCATAAAATTATAATGGGAGATCTGAATGCGAACCTACTCGGAACGTCAGCCAATGCAAGATTTGTCAGGCGGTTGGCTGATGATCTCAACCTTCAAATAATTGATCATGGTACGACTCATCATCTCACAGATTCTCACACATGGATTGATGTGATCCTGACAGATTACAATGACGTTGTATTGAGCAGCGACAATCAGCCGGCGCCCTTTCCCAGTCATCATCACATCATAGAGGTCGAGATTGGGGTCGAAACTTCTGCATCCCATGTGGCGTAAGCTGATGCGCATGGGTTTCTCCAGGAGTGTTCTCCTGTGGCTTAAGGGGTAACACCACTGAAGCAGCCCGAAAAAATGCCTAATTTGTACGATTTTTTACAAAAGTAGGAAAGAACGGATCAAATTTCTTTTTTGAGGGTTTACTATACATATATTGAGGTACAAAAATATATTTCTTTTTTACATTTACAAACTGGGAGAACAAATTACTAGTAAACTATTGCATGGATTGGATTGTATTTTTTACTGTAGCTTCACAAATAGATTCTCTAAAGAAGTACGTAAACAATTACATGGTGACGGGAATACACAGAAGTGAACTTTTCGAATACTGATAAATAAATTGTTTTCGTTCATTTCTGTGTAGTCCTAATCTATTTTAAGTATTTATTTAAGTTATTTATTTGTTTAAATTATTTATTTATTTAATTTATCTATTTATTTATTTATTTATTTATTTGTTTGTTTGTTTGCTTGCTTGCTTGCTTGCTTGCTTGCTTGCTTGCTTGTTTGTTTGTTTGTTTGTTTACTTGTTTGTTCGTTTGTTTGTTCGTTTGTTTATTTGTTTATTTATTTAAATTATTTATTTATTTATTTATTTATTTATTTATTTATTTATTTATTTATTTATTTATTTATTTATTTATTTATTTATTTATTTATTTATTTATTTATTTATTTATTTATTTATTTATTTATTTATTTATTTATTTATTTATTTATTTATTTATTTATTTATTTATTTATTTATTTATTTATTTATTTATTTATTTATTTATTTATTTATTTATTTATTTATTTATTTATTTATTTATTTATTTATTTATTTATTTATTTATTTATTTATTTATTTATTTATTTATTTATTTATTTATTTATTTATTTATTTATTTATTTATTTATTTATTTATTTATTTATTTATTTATTTATTTATTTATTTATTTATTTAATTTAGTTATTTATTTAATTTATTTATTTACTTAATTTATTTAATTATTTAATTTATTTATTTATCTAACTTATTTATTTATTTATTTATTTATTTATTTATTTATTTATTTATTTATTTACTTAATTTATTTAATTTATTTATTTATTTATTTATTTATTTATTTATTTATTTATTTATTTATTTATTTATTTATTTAATTTAGTTATTTATTTAATTTATTTATTTACTTAATTTATTTAATTATTTAATTTATTTATTTATCTAACTTATTTATTTATTTATTTATTTATTTATTTATTTATTTACTTAATTTATTTAATTTAGTTATTTATTTAATTTATTTATTTACTTAATTTATTTATTTATTTAATTTATTTATTTACCTAACTTATTCATTTATTTAATTTAGTTATTTATTTAATTTATTTATTTACTTAATTTATTTATTTATTTAATTTATTTATTTACCTAACTTATTCATTTATTTAATTTAGTTATTTATTTAATTTATTTATTTACTTAATTTATTTATTTATTTAATTTATTTATTTACCTAACTTATTCATTTATTTAATTTAGTTATTTATTTAATTTATTTATTTACTTAATTTATTTATTTATTTAATTTATTTTAAGCGTTAAGTTTTAAGTATTAATGTATTTATTAGCGTGAATTGTAAGAATATCATATGAATGAGTGTATTTTTACGAGGGTAGTTCAATAAGTCTTTAGAATGACCAACAGATGGCGCGCGAATCGCTCCAAATCATCTGTTTTCAGTCAGCACCACTCCCGACTAGATATATGGTGCAGTCACAGTCCACATCTTCTGAGTTTACGTGTTTTTATAACCAATTGAAAAAAAAAAATTGCTTGTTAAGAAAAATGGAAAAAAACGAGTTCAGAGCGGTAATTAAACATTTTCATTTAAAGGGTTTAACTCCATATGAGATAAAAAATGAATTGGACTCAGTTCATGGCACATCTGCCCCTGCCTTAGCAACGGTTTATAACTGGGTAAATGAATTTAAGCGTGGTCGTACATCAATAAGTGACGAACCACGTTCAGGAAGGCCCGTAGAAGCAACTACTCCCGAAATCATCAATAAAATCCACGATATGGTGTTGAAGGATAGAAGATTAAAAGTGCGTGAGTTAGCTGAGGCCACAAGGATATCTATAGGTGCAGTTGTTTCAATTCTACATGAAAAATTAGGCATGCAAAAGCTATCGGCAAGATGGGTGCCGCGTTTGCTCTCAGCTGAGAATAAACGTAATAGAGTGGTCGCCTCTGAGGCTCTTTTGGCGCGCATAAGTCGGAATCCTGAGGAATTTTTTCGTCGATTTGTGACTGTGGATGAAACATGGATACACCACTACACTCCTGAGACAAAGGAACAATCCAAACAGTGGATTTCCACAGGCGAACCAGCTCCAAAGAAGGCAAAGACCGTAAAGTCAGCTGGTAAGGTTATGGCTACAGTTTTTTGGGATGCACGTGGAATTATACTTATTGACTACTTGGAAAAGGGTAAAACAATTACTGGTGAGTATTATGCATCATTATTAGAGCAGCTGAAAGAAGAAATTAAAAAAAAACGACCACATTTGGCGAGAAAAAAAATTCTCTTTCATCACGACAACGCCCGAGTTCACACATGCTTCGTTTCAATGGCTAAAATTGAAGAACTAAAATTCGAATTGGTCGAACACCCACCGTATTCACCAGATTTAGCCCCCAGTGACTTTTTCTTATTTCCAAACTTGAAAAATTGGCTCGGTGGACAGAGATTTACGGACAACGAATACGTCATTGCCTCTGTAAGTGCTTATTTTGAGGAACTTCCGAAAACGCACTTTTCTGAAGGATTAAAAAAACTTAAAAAGCGATTGACCAAGTGTATAGAGCTCCAAGGAGATTATTTTGAAAAATAAAAAAAAATTTACCCAAAAAAAATTGTTTTTATACTTTATTCTAAAGACTTATTGAACTACCCTCGTAGTTTTTTACGTGATTGATCTACGTGCAATTTTGGAGGAGTGTGCGTATGTATTTCTTATATTTTTATTGTATTTTGTTATCTTTATTATATTTATTTTATTATGTATTGACGCTCGTATTCTGTGATGATCGACCATTTGACTATGACTAGTTCATTATATTTAGATTTTATAAGTTGACGAACTGTTACAGCGAATAATGTTATTTTTTATATAAGAAACGCAATAATGAATGTTAAATGTGAGATAACAAATGTATAAACTGACTGATAATTTAATTATTTTAACTATACATGTACATGCAATTGTAAGAATTTCGTCATTGATGAATAAATAGTATATCTATCTATCTATCTATCTATATCTCTCTCTACCTCTCTCCTGCCTATGAAGCTTCGTCGCTGCAAGTCGGCACCATAGTCACCGGCCTCTGATAGCTCGCACAGATAGCTCGCCCCCCGCGCCTGGGCTGTGCACGTGCTCTCTCTCTCTCTCTCTCTCTCTTCTTCTTCTTTATCTTCCTCGCGGCTCTCACCTACACTGAGAAAACCATGGGCATTAATAAGTCCCAGTTCTGGTGCAAAATCTTCACCACTGAGAGACATTGATTGTTTACGCTCACGCGTGGCAGCATACAGTCGCTCACAGTGGTGGGAAATCTTCCCCACGAAATAACAACACATGTTTACGATCACGCGTGGCAGCGAAAGTCACTCACCGTGGTGTGAAATTAGCTCCACAACTGGCGATGTTTGTTTGCGGCCACGCGTGGCAGTGAGAGTTGCTCGCTGTGGTGTTAAATTCTTCCCACAACTGGCGATTGTGGGGCCAATTGCACACCACGGTGAGCGACTTTTGCTGCCACGTGTGGCCGTAAACAAACATCACCAGTTGTGGGGCTAATTTTATATCACGCGTAATGTATAATATGCAATCTTGAACCATGGGGGTTATTTTCAACCATGGTTTTCTTAGTGTAAAAAGAAGCTTTTTAAGAATATATTTATATGATTAATTTTCATTGTATCCCCATTTGTTAGGTTATTTCTAATCTATTAAATTTATTTTTATTTTATCGGCCTTTCTCTCTCGTCTCATACGGGCCCGTCTCTTTGACTGAATTATAAAGATGTTTATCCAGAAAGAAAATTGATTGATGTCCTCTGCTTAAAAATTGCCACTTACCTTGCTTCTCTTATTTTCTGGGCTGTTTTTCTTGGATAAGACCCTACTAATTTGGATATTTTGGTCTGATATATTAAAAGTTTGCGTATTGGTCCATTGTTTGTCTCCCGTGGATAAGATTATTTATCTATGTCCTTATATTTGCCTGGGTTTATCGTATATATGTATCTGAATATGTTTTTCCTCTTTCTTTTGTTTGGTTCCTTAAATATTTTTCTGCTTATCTTATTAGTTCATCAATTCTTGTTTATTTCTGAATACACTTATGGTTTCACAATGATAAATTATTAATGATGTTTCTTTAGAATTGCTCGCACTCCAGCGGTCCGACCACTACTATTTCCGACAGACTGCCGAACTCCGTAGCAGGCCCGGCGCACGTTAGCTGGTCACGATGCACTTACCTTCCCCGCTAATGGTGCGAAGCCTATCGTCGTCTCGTGTCGCACTCATTATTGAGATAGGCAAGCGCCTACGTGCCCGCTCGGTGCATGAAAACTGCATAGTAGACAGGAAGTCGAAACAAGATATAATTGACCTTCGATTTTGTATCTATTTCTTGTTAATATTGAGTGCGAAAATTCTAGACTTATTATTTGAATTAAAGATATATTAAACGAGAATTAAATTTAAAACTTCTGAAATATTTGTCACTTAACATCTCCCTTTAAAACATTTACCGTCCTCGATAAATTCGCGCCTAACTAATCTAGTTTACAACTAATAAAACAAATGAATTAGTTTATCGAATACACAATATTATCTGCTTATAGAATCGCAATTTTTTATCAATCTGGATAGTTGTAGCTGGATCTCATGATTATGGGTCTGCTTGGGGTCCTACGCAGTCAAAAAATTGAATCAAATGCAAAGTCATATATATATGTTATAACTATCTTATATGCCAATTAAACCTTAAAATGCTGATTCTGAGAGTTCGATCAAAGCCTCGACCACCAAAAAATTCATGGAGATACCTTTTTATAGTGCAAAAGTCCCAGTATAGATCCCAGAATGGAGGGGAACCTGTATCTTAGTCTAAAAATTAAGATAATCATCAATTCATGCTAAAAATGATTAAAATCATAGTTAAAACTAGTTAAAACTAGTTAAAACTAGTTAAAACTAGTTAAAACTAGTTAAAACTAGTTAAAACTAGTTAAACCTAGTTAAAACTAGTTAAAACTAGTTAAAACTAGTTAAAACTAGTTAAAAACAGTTAAAACTAGTTAAAACTAATTAAAACTAGTTAAAACTATGATTTTAATCATTTTTAGCATGAATTGATGATTATCTTAATTTTTAGACTAAGATACAGGCTCCCCTTCATTCTGGGATCTATACTGGGACTTTTGCACTATAAAAAGGTATCTCCATGAATTTTTTGGTGGTCGAGGCTTTGATCGAACTCTCAGAATCAGCATTTTAAGGTTTAATTGGCATATAAGATAGTTATAACATATATATATATATATGACTTTGCAAGTATTTTTAATGCAAACTGCAGAAAATTTTACAAAAAAAGTATGTATACGTTTTTTGTGAAAAATGCTTCCCTGAGGAGTTATGAATTAATTTGTATGGCCAAAAAATGCAAAAAATGCTTAGATGGCCAAGTTTGACCCTCTGTAACTCGGAAAATAAGGATGGAAAAAATCTGAAAAAATTCAGGGATAGTCATACATACTATAGGAACATAAAAAAAATATTTTTGGAAAATCCATTTTTTTTCGCGCACGATTTGTCAGAGAACCACCCATATACATATATATATAAGTTTTTGACCTTCAAATGACCTTGAAAACATGACTTTGACTTTGAGTGCGATATCATATATCCGTGTAAAAATTTTCTAAATTCGAAATCTTATTCAATTTTGATGCTATACATTTTTTAAGACAGGGAATGAATTCAGCGGCGAATTTTACATGGATATATGATATCGTACTCAAAGTCAAAGTCATGTTTTCAAGGTCATTTAAAGGTAAAAAAATTTTTTTCCATCATTTGCGAAATACTGACTTTGAAATGTTTTTGGCATCATAAATCTCGTGTATTACACTTAATTTACCGTATCTCACTAGAATTTGACTACTTAAGCTATTTTCCAAGATACGAAAGGTAAAAAGAACCCGCCGCTAAAATAATAAAAAAAAAATAAAAAAAATAAATATTGTTAAATTATAAAATGCGCTGCTGGATTCATTTCCGGTTTTAAAAAAGGTGTAGCATCAAAATTAAATAAGATATCATCGAATTTCGAAAATTTTTTAGAAACAATCTAGGTTTGAGCCGCCATATTAGATTTTTAAAAAGACTACACTGCATCGTAAACTAGAGGTGGAGAGGAAAATTTTAAACCCGCTTACGATTTTCTAGGAGACCCACGATTTTGGACATAGGGGGGTGTCCGCTTCACAAAGAATGATCCATATATATATATATATATATATATATATTTGCAGAACGGAGGAATATCGGGAATACACCATACTAGTGTATTTCTTTTGAAAGCTTGGTGTTTCATTTTGCTGCTTTCTTCCACATTCGTATTGTTGACATCGTACTTTTGAGTGGTACTTCCGGAAGTCTTTTGTCCATTTTATAGGATGATTAACAGTATATTTGCTATCGGTGTTCTTAACAAGTGAATGCTAGATGGTGATGTTTTTCCTTTGGATCTCCCTAACTGAGCATTATTCTTGTCCGAATGCTGGTTGTACATGCAGTCGAGTATTCTATCTTGAAATTCACTCTGGTTGGATTTAAAGATGGGGTTGTGTTGAAAATATAGGGTTTTTTTTTTCTTTTTTGAAGTTATGGATTTGAATAAAAGTAACTTAGGATAGGCTCATATAAGAAATTTTATAAGTAGGTTAGAATTTTGTTTAGGGATGGTATATAAATGTCTTCCGATCTTACCTTGGTACTAAAGGTAATTTAATGATTGTGCGTATTTAAGGGGAGGGTAGGGTTTTCATGCTAAAAAAACACTTTTTTTGCGAATTTTTTTTAGAGAACTGGGTTGACCAAATTTATTCAAACCTTTTGTACACTTTTAAGCATCATTTCAACAACATTCTCAAATTTTTTCATGTAATTATGTCGGCAAATAAGCCGGTGACGGAGCATTTCCCAAAACGCCTTTTGAAAAAGATGATTTGCGGTAATCACTGTATCTCGGCCAAAATTACCTGTAACCAAAATTTCGGTAAAATTTAATTAAAACATCACTAAATCCTCCCCCAACGGTTTCCAAATGTATTTTTTTCATTTGTATACGTTTTATAGCAGTTTGAATAAAAAGTTGCGATTTTTAACTAAAATTTTCGTCATTTTGGGGGTGAAAAACACCCTTAATGTACAAAAAAAATTTCATACGAACCGTTGGGGGGGAGGTTTATTATACCTAGAAACTGTATACCAAATTTGGTGTAAATCGGTTAAACGGTTCTGAAATGACAATGATCACGGACTTTGGAAAAGTGGTTTCGAGAAAAACGCGTTTAAAGTTTTTAAGTATGAAAAAGTTAAGAAAAAATCTTTTTTTTTTAACTTACACCGATTTATCGATTCCAGCTCCATAAAGGACATTTCCTGCTGCAACATTGTTATCCTCAGCTTCTTTTTTTTTCAATCTACGCAAAATCCTGGCCTCTTTAGTCTGCTGTTCAGCTTGAAACTCTGCCTTACTTATCCGACAGTTATCTTCCAATCTTGCATAATCGTGCGCGCTTGGTCCAACGCTGATACCCATATCGGACAAAAAGGTAAGTAAAGGACCTGCGCCTTCATTGAACGTACTTGCAGCTATATACGATGCCAGTTCTACGAGTTGTTTGTTACCAGGTAACTTTTTCGGTGCAACTTTCCAAATCAACTGGTTAAGACACTCATTGGCGTTTTGGGTAAATCCTCCGACACATCTTTCTAAGAGTTCGTCCTTGCTCAACTCTTCGTAGATTGGTTTTAGAGCTTCAATAACGTCTTGTGGAAGTGGAGAGTATGCATGCTTAAAGTTTTCTACCCCCGTTGTGGCCAAAGCTTTTTTATAAGGACACCACGAAGTCTCGCCACTCGGACACTTTTCATGATGAGGATTTTCGTTTGTCGACTGCTGATGGTAGTAGGTAGCTCAGATGGCATCTATCATTTTTTGCACTGAATCGCAATTGTGTCTTATAGCTGCTCCATAGTATCTACTTAAATTGTCGATCATTTTTCCGGTGAGTTTTCCCTTACCGCCAAGGACTTTATTCCTACGTTTTTTACCAGCGTTTTTTCCTGTTTTTACGACTGTTTCTTCAACAGTATTTTTAACAAGGTCACGCAAACGATTCCCCATTCTGTTTTGCACGTGTCCGATGCACTCCTTTTTACTAATAACAGAATCTTTACCATATCGCTGTGCTTTGACTAAATTACCGAACGTCTTACTATCTCCGTCTCCAACATAATTACCAATCTTTGCTCCATACTTCTCTTCGGAGCGGCTGAACATGTCTATTACTGCTCCCACTTCCATATTTCCTGATGGACCCGCGTGGTTGGCTTGGCATTCACCGTTATTTACATGCTCTTCATGCCATTCTTCAAACTCAGCCGTATTTAACTTTTTTTCCCATAATTTGCACTGTTGACAATATAAACTGCTAGTTTGAATATCAATTACCTTGCCAGTCCAGTAGCCTATCAACGAAGTTACACCATATAAAGAGCTGAAACCTTGCTTCTGCCAGGTCCCATCTCCCGAAACGGTCAAAACGTCAGATTCTGAATTTTCCTTCGTTATTTTTATTTCTTCTTGTGCAGCGGAAAGGAGAAACTTTTCAGCAGTAGTTTGTACAGACGTTGCGATGATGGATATATTACTTAAGTAAGATGTTTTGGATAAAAAGTGACTTGAAATGTCCATTAAACCGCAGAATTTATTACACCCTGCTAGGCCTAAACCTAATGCACGCATTGTAAAGGTAAATCGAGTGTTAATCTCGTAGCGGTGACCAATTTTTTCACTCGACGGTATGTAGCGTGGATTGCAATTGGAGCATTTCACTTGTATTTCAAAACCAAGACCTTCTTTTTTACAACATTGAAACACAACTTTTCCATCGCATTCAGCACACTTAACTACACTTGAAATTGAAGAAAATACTTGTAAAAAATCAATAATTCTGAAATGTTTTTCAGTATCTTCTACTACACTGTCACTCGTATTCAAGTTAATTTTTTTAGATGACGCGCTCTTAGTCGTAACTGTATTATCGGATTTGTCCATTGGGTTAGGCCTTTTTCTCGGTCTACTCAAATAAATTCTTGAGCTACTCCGCTCCTCTCGTGAAACTTTTGAATTTCTCGGCATTTTATAATTAAAGAAACAATTTCACGAGCACTATTATAAAGTCACTGCGTGGCACGCGATCGAACGAAGGTTCAACGGTCAACTGACGCTTCTCTTTCTTTTCGAAATATAAACACGTATATAGCATGTATATAAGGCTTCAACTGCTTCTCCTTACTAAATACGACATTTTCAAAATATGAAATCGGAACAGAATGATCACAGAGAGAATAAACTGTATACCTGCTCCTCAGCTGCGCGCTTCGTTTTCGAGCGCCTGCAGCTGCTGCGATTACACTTCGAGGATAGGGAACTACAAGGTCTATAACTTCTAGAGTTTTGCTCCGATCGATTTGAAATTTTGGGACAACATTTTTAAGATGTTATACTACAAGAAAAAGCAAAAAAAAAGAAACCAATTTTTCGAAAGTGCAAAACCCTACCCTGGCCTTAAGATCCGGTGTGATTTTTATCTTGTCGAATTTGCCTTGATACTGCGTATTCCGAAATTAATTTATTCTAAAATTAGCATGCAATTTTATTCTAATCTATACCTAACTACGTTCGAATGCTAACTAACTAACTTATAACTATGGGTCAGGGGGTTCAAATACACATGATTTAAGGCATATAACAATAATATCAATATATTGGGTCCATACAAAAAATATAAAAGATCTTTAAACTAACGATGGTAATCCTTTTATAGTTGGAGATCTTTGAGGTCGTCCAAATAACTTGGTTGTGGCGTTAGGGTCCTTGATTCATCCAATTGGATAAGATTATTCTGGTCCTCTATTTGAGGTCTCATTTGAACTAATCGCTACTAATTCTACTTTTACATCGCTTGGTGTAATGGATCGCTCGGGGTCCTCATTTGGTGTCTTCGAGCGGCTTGCGATGGTGTCAAGGTCCTGGCACAAACTTGGGGTTCTTTCGGGTAGGGTCCCTTGATTGTTATCACGGATGGAGTGGTTTCCACCATCTTGGTTCATTCCGTGATTATCCGGCAATTCAGTTACATCATTTAGGTCCTCGAGAACGGGGTTGTTTCTAGTTGCGCTTTCGTAATTACCATAATTATACGTGTGTATATGTGCGGTCTATTCCCGTCCCATGATTTAGTTTTCACACAAATAATGTACAAACTGCCGGTCAGGATACTCTTTGGTCAATAGGTTTATTCGTAGTTCAATTGTGGTCTTTATGCGGATTAAGCGCTGTTTTTGGCATATCATGACATGAGAGATGAATTCTTTTCGACACACATGCTTTCTATAAACTTCATGGTATCGTGTCACTTGACTAAGGTCGGTCCATAGTCCTAGCCTTCATGGTGGTGCATAGTGGTTTATCACTGCTTCTTCAGACTCTTCATTGCCTGAATAATCTTCTTCATTTGGTCCGTGAGCGCTATTGTTTATTGTTAAATCGAGGGGCTGTTGTTCGGTTGTTTCTTCTCTTGAGTTTCTGACTGGGTCCGTCAAAGATTCTACAACCGGTGCGTATCTGTTTAATACTGTTGAAGTATGGCGGTCCAATTTGTAAATTACCAATAAGCTTCTAATATTTAGGCCGTCTGTCTCCACAATGTCCGGGTAATGCGTGAGGGAGCCAATTTGTTTAAATAGTGGGATAGCATTTTCTATAGGTCCTTCATAAAGTATATTTAATTCTTTGGATCTTTTTTCAGACCGATAAAGATATCGTAATGTAATATCCAATTGATTCAGAAGTTTCATAGCGTCGTCAGCGCTTGGGGTGATGTCCATAGTTCTGTAACAAAGGAATTTTAAGGGATGAGTCCTTGTTCCTTTAGGAATATTATGTACTTTTGTCTGGTTAGTTGCAACAGACTGTTATAGAAAGGAGTATTAGTTAGTCCATAAGGCAATTTAGGGAATGTTAAGGTTTTGGGTATGGTGATTAGTAATTGTTTCGTGTTTAATGGTACTTTGTGGGTACAATGAAGTTCAGGGAATATGGTTTTGTTACTTGGTGATTTCACTAAGGTATTCTACATTTGGTACAGAGGTTACAGGTAAATATAGGTAATGCAGTTCCATGGTTAAATAAAAATCTGAAAAATAAAATTGTACTACTATTATAATAAGGTTATATTATTATTAAAACATTAAGGCACGCTGGAATAAAGCGTATTAGATTTAAAATTACATTAAATATACGTATTGGCGTATTTCGCTAAACAAAAACCAAACAGTCGTAATTCTCTTCAATGCTATAAGTACTCCTCATTTAGTAATGATTCTAAAATCAATCTAAATTAGTTTTGAAATCTAAAGGATGTCCCTCTCTACCTTAAGAACGTTTGCCGTCCTCTGTAAACTTTATCAGGGATAAGGTTATGAGGATTTTAGTTTAGAAAGGAGAAATATCAGGTAGTGTGCATTTGACAATAGTAGTATTGCTATGCTTTTCATCACTTATTTCTTCTGGGAAAGGTTAGAATAGATTAGGTTTCATCCGTTTATTTGGAAGATAATTAGGTTTTGTTTAAATAGGGTTAACATGGATTATCAGACTGAATAGGTCCTTAGAACTTGGATTAAATAACATAGGATTGTATAGGGATACAGAAAGAAATTAATATGGAGGATCTAAAGCAATTTCAACTGACGGGAATATTCAAGACTATCTTTCTATTGTAATGCATATCAAGATAGGCAAAGAATTAACCTTATTTATATAATCGGTAGAGTATTTCAAATCATAAAATAATTAAGTCAGAATATTACAAAAATTCGTGGTTTTGAGGTGAATCAGTTCAGTGTTTATATACTAGTATTATAATTGTACTAAATATAGATAGATCTTCTCTTTGGAGGATCCACAACAACTAGTGAGCCGTAACTCTTTTAGAATGTTGGAAACCGGCGTAAATATTAATGGATGATCAGTCTGACAGAATTTTAGACTGACTTTTTACTCTTCCAAAAATATGTCGCATGTTAATTCTCTTAAAGAAAGATGCCAAAGCGTATAGGTTATTAAGTGGAATTTCACCAGAAGTTATTTTGAAAATTAGCAATTTTTACAAGAAGCTATTCAAAGTTTCCGCTTTGTAAACCTGGCAGTTCCGTCTTGGCCACATTATTCAGCATTACATGATGCTCCATAGGATGCAGGCAAAAATTTACTTTTAAAATTGATTAGATGTATGACAAAGGTTATGAAGTTCTTGTATAACAATATACAATAAATAATAAACAACAAATAATAAACAATAGACAAAAAAAAGAAATGCAGTCCTTGGATGTCTTGGACATTCAGGTAGTATTGGTCTATATATAAATAGTTATAAAAGTTGTAATTTGATTAAAATATTAAAAGCGAACTTTATGGATTAAGGGTGTAGTCTGGAGGTTGAGGTTCAAAACATCGATTTTGTTTATAATTTATTTTGAAAGTACAATATTTGGAGAATATACTGTAGAAATTTCATACCGAAATTCGAAATATTAAGGAAGTTATAGCACATATTTGAGAGCCTCTTATAGTTGCACGTTCTAAGCCGCGCGACAGCTGCAATGGTCGATCCCCTTTATTATTGTTGTATAACGTTTATACCTGCGTATGGCAGCTGAAAAGTTTGTGTATACTTAAATTTATACATGTGCGTAAACATCGAGCAGAACGGTACAATGCTCATCGGATAGAAAAAGCAGAGAAAGCAACTTCTGAGGTTTCTAAAGCAGACAGGATCAGCCGGAGAACAGAAAAAGTTGCTGAAAATGATGCTTATGAAGAAATTGAAGGATAATTGTATGCACCAGGCATAAATGATTGATGTAAGTATACATTTTTTATAAAATCCTGTTACTAAAATTTTAAATGCGTTTTTGTTGAAACAACATTTTTTCAGTCGGCACGGGGAAAAAAGAATCTATCAAACCGATTGGGCTGAAATTTGGATATGTTATTCTACACATCAATGGCTCTCGCAGTTAGCAGAATTGTTTATTTGCAATAAAAATTTTCTACTTTTTACCTCAATTGTCGAAGAAAAAAACGCGATTTTAAAATTTTTTTTTTTAATAAAAATGTCTAGATCTGCTACCTGCGATAACGACAAGCTTACAGAATACTAATCCATTCGAATTTTTTGTTTCAGATTACCTGGACTGACGCAACCGCCTGGGCCAGTCACATACCTTTTTTTTAGGTGGCCACTTTGTGTGGTAATAAGCACTAACTAAATATTGTAAAATAAACTTAAAAATTTTTTTTTGTGAAGTTAAAAATGTCAATAATAACATATAAAAATTTTGAAATGATTCGATTTTATTTTGTTGTAAAAAAAATCCTGAAATATCCTTGTAAAAAGTGCAAAACTTCCAGTTTACACCCTTAACTGATTAATTTTAAATTACGAAATATTTCAGCTTTTTGAACGGCTGAGATTAGAGCTGTTCATTATCATCATTAACATTTCCTTTTCATGATGGAATTGATTATTAATTTTGATTAATAAAAAAGAATAAAAGAATAAAAATGTAAAGATTGTTAAATTTTGAACAGATTTGAATATAATAATAATAAGATTTCAACTGTATAATACTGTTACAAGTGAGCTTTTGTCTAATGCGTGGTACAATGGACAAATTTTTGTGATATAGGGGAAAAAGGTCCAATGTGTTGCACTTAAAACAAATTAACACTTCCTTTTATACATTAATTTTTATTTTATAACATGGGATACGCCAATATTTTATGGAGAAGAGTATAAAAGTGGCATATGATTATATGTAAAATCAATTGATAGTTAAAATTTTGATAATTCCTAGTAATATTTTAACTTGCAATTTGTTACTCACTTTTAGTTTTCGAACTTGGTTCCTGTCCCACTACTAAGTAGTTAAATAAACTTTTGATTTCTTTTATTTACGAAGGTTGTCTGTATACGTCAAGGGTTCATATATTGTACTATATATTTTGAAGCTCGTTGAAGGCCGAAATTACATATTTGAATATGGATCAGAAGCTATTTATACTTTTTGCCATAAGGTAAATGTATACCGTATAAGGGTTTACAACCTTTACAAAGGGTTTCAGCTTTTCTTTGAAATTTGGCATAATTAGTAAGATATATAGAGTACGAATTGTACTTGTGTGGAATGCATTTAATACTTGCAAATGTTTGAATCATTTTAAATTTTCTGAACACAACCTTATAGCTTCTCGTATATACTTTTGAGGCAATTTCTTTTCGGCTAAATTTCAAACATTTTCTTATAGTGTTATACAATTCATGTAAGTTCAATAGGTTCATTTTTCAAGATTTGCGGTTATCCTTGCTAGTTAATTAATTATTCTTTTCTATGGATTTTGAATCAAAATAAATGCAAAATTGTTCCATATAATAGGCAACTTTCAATAATACTATCAACTTAAATTGATCATATGTGTTTACATATCGAGGAGAAAAATAATTAAGTTTACCATGAAGTTAAGTTTAATTATTTACATACAGGAAATAGTATTTTTGAAATTTCATAGGAATACATTTTACATGAGTTTGCTTCTCTTCTTAAATTATGAATATTTTCACTATTCTAAGCTGTAATGTCAAGGGTGTTTTAATATGGATAAGGTTTTAGCAATTAATACTTATAAAAATGTTAGAATTATTTTTAGAGTTAGAGAAATTCTAGATAATTACTTATTCATTTAATTTAGACTTTTCGGGTTCAATCAATACACTTCTACAAGTTTAATTGTAGTTAACTTGATTTTCGGCAATATTGGGCTGTGAATTTGTTCCTATGATGTGTTTGTTTTTGTCGATAGATTCTAATATCTTCTTTGGATGTTTTCGGGTCCTGCAGGTGCGATCATTTAGTGCAATTTGTCTTTGGCAAGTTTTAATATGTAACTCCTAGATGCTTAGGTCTATCATTCGTTCACAATCTTTATGGAACTTTTTGGGTTCCCATATTGTACTTTGATTTTCACTAGTAGATCCTGCGTATGTGGATTGATATTTAGGGTCACTGAACCTTATAGCTTTAGCAGCATCTCTTTCATCAAAATATACCACATAGCGAAATGAAAGATTTCCTCGCCTATCTGTTATGGTTTTATAATTGTTTAATTCTCCAAATTGTAAAAAGTATCTAAAGAATTTCTCTTCTTCTTCTTCTTCAGAGCCTAATTTGGGTATGACGCAGAGTAATCTTGTCATATTTCTTACTCTTATTCTTGTGCTATCTCTGGATACTGCATTGGCATTAACTATAGTTGGCCGATTATATCTCTCATAATGAGTTCTATTTGATTCAGTTGCAAAATTCATAATTATTTTCTTTTGTTTATGGTTATTTGGGTCTATGATTTTGTTCAGTGGAACTTTCAGGTAATAAATCGCTATTATTTTACTAGGTCTGCTGTCAAATCGTCTTTTCTCAGCCATTTTATCTAGTGTCGTTAAATATAAGGTCAAAAGGTAATTATATGTGTAATTTCTAACTTCACGAAAAAAAATAGAAAAATTTGTCTTAGGTGGATTTCTAACAAGTATAAGTATATAATATAAAGGAGAAGAAAGAAAAATTTAGCAGAATATTTTGTATAAACCGATAACGTTATACATATTGCAATAAACACAGGGTGATAGATGGATAAAATTGTGCGTATAAATGTATTTTAGGTTTTAGACTAACGAAGTTGCATATTCTAATAATATTGGGTAATACTTTCTTTAATCAGTATGTAAGTATAATTTTCTAAGTTGGATTTCAAGCTTTTGGTTGATTTATCTATTTTTAATATGATTTTACTTGAAGAGTATAATTTTGGAATAAGTTGTATTAACATATATGATGTTGTACTTTAACCGATATGGATTCTGTCCATACAACTCATTAGTTATTTTATTGTTCGGCCAATACTGCACTTTATTACTCGAAAATTTCCCTCTGGTTGACTCCTCGTATCTCGAGAGGAGGTTCGCTGAGCGGACGCCTGGCCAAACGGCGCAACCCACGGAGATCCAATCTCGAGTTATTTAAATAGTTAATTATAAACAAATTAATTATTACTATACATGCAGGTTCTATCTACGTAAATGATATATATATTTATATAAATCTTTCCTAACGTTTATTTCTCGATATAAAAGATATACATAAAATTGCACATATAATTAGTAACTGTGAGGAATTCTAGGCTGGTTCGTTAATAGTTAATATACCGCCGTCCCTTTATTCAATTCAATAATTGTGGTATTAATTTTTGATAAATATATTAAATAAAACTCCGAAATTGAACTAAGTTAATTCTAAATAACCACCACGACTCTACTTATCGCTCGATTCTACCGACTTAGCTCCTGATTTACGGTCGCACTCTGGCGGTCCAATGGCCGCTCCCTGCCTCTACTCGCACGCACCATGTGCCGACAGCGTTGCCGATATTACCTGTAACCTGTAATACAATTACTCGAACTCTGGAACCCTCGACCTAAAACGCAAAAATATTCGACGGCGAACACACATCCCTGGTAACAAAAGCATCGCAATTTCGCCGCAATTCTGCTGCAATCGTGCGTGCAATCACAAAAATTACAGCAGCTGACGTGTGATCTGCTTCACAATTCGACTTGGTTTCTGCTGCACGACGATTGCGGCAGACGAGTGCGTCAGGATTGCAGCAGACGTGCAGTCCACAGACCCGGTGGAAGCAAAGCATATAGGACATAATATAGGACATAGTCGCCAGGCGGCGAGCGCATCAGTTTTGGGCTCACTCGACTAGTTTGGCGTGGTAAATACTATAAGAGACCGCGCACAAGCCGTCTGGGAGATAAAACTCTTTGGAGCTCTTTTTTTTGTTACCATTCTCGGTGATCTGAGGTTTTTCGCTACGAGGTGTGTGATCGTTTTTGAAGTATATCTTAATGCACTCGCAAATGCGTTACGTCATTCCCCTTAATCACACTTGTCAGCTGCACGTATTTTGCAATCCTGCCGCACTCGTCTGCCGCAATCGTCATACGAAATTCGAGTGCAATCCTGTTGCACTCGCGAGTGCATTATTTCATCCTCCTTAATCGCACTTGTCGGTTGCACGACTGCTGCAATCCTGCCGCACTCGTCTGCCGCAATCGTCGTACGCAATTCGGGTGCAATTCTGCTGCACTCGCGAGTGCGTTATTTCATCCCCCATAGTCGCAATTGTCGGCTGCACGTCTGCTGCAATCCTGCCGCACTCGTCTTCCGCAATCGTCGTGCAGCAGAAACCTAGTCAGAATGTGAAGCAGACCGTGCACTTTCGGCGCAATCGAGAGTGCGTCAGACTGTGTTACTAGGGATACTACAGCTCCGACTCTCCACCAAGCCTTGAACCTCGACTGCACTGAAACCAATGAATACAAATTATAGCCGCATGGCACGCGCCCGCTTGGTCATAAGCTATTCTCGTCGTCGTCCTGAAGGATGACGCCGCTGAAATTCCTCGCGCTCCGATCACTCTCTCGGGTGTCCGCGTACGCGAGTGTGTATGTGTGTGAGTGTGTTTTCGTCTGCTGCTTCTGTGCTGCTCTGGCCCCGCGGCTCCCGGCCGCTCTTATCGTCTCTAGCTTTTCTCTCTTTCAGGCCGCTGCTACCTGAAACAAATGTAGGACTCGACCTCTTCTCCGTCGTTGCCACTTCCTCGTGCTGCTCAGTTTTCCTGGATATGTCTGGTGAGTCGGCTGCTGCTTCTGTCGTGTCTCTGTGCTGGTGGTGTGTGTATGGTGTCGCGCCGTCGATCTCCCCCGTGAAACATATATAATAATATGCGCGATTAATACGCTTAAAAACATAATGCAATGTTCAATAGCGTACGTTCGGTTGTTTGGTGCGTGCGTGATTCCGTCCGTTTGTTTGTTTATCCCTCCTAATTGATAATAATCTCCCTGATACCTAACCCTACCTACCTACTCTAACCTGACCTTAATGCTCTCTCTATCTCCTTCCTTGTGGCATTTTACATGACACACATAAATGTGAGAAATATTTCTGAATAGCCAATCAGTCCCAAAAATGCACTTTACTTTTTAGTTACAATTTGAAATAGACGAATAACAGTTTGAGTATATTATTAATTTTATAATATTTTGCTTTACTGCCATATATTTTAAATAGTATGATATTGATATTTTTCACTTCCATCAACTAGATTTAGATATAGGCTACTTAAATTCATAAAAATCTATAATAGATAGAAAATGATAAAACTTATTGCTTAGTAGCATTATTTTCGTAAGATTAATAATTATTATGTCCTGGTACTGCAAATGGTAATATCAATCTAAACTAATTAATCATTTATTTTCGGTAAATTCTGGCTGATTATTAGGGTCTTGGCTTTGGGTCTCATTTATTGGTACTTTATTTTGGTTCTCAGGATTTCGTATTGATGGTACTGATTTGATAGATGGGGTCGACTGTCCTTTTAACAATTTAATTTTCTGGAAATAATGCAATTGTTCGGTCTCTGGTACGTACAATTGAGCAAATAGTTTTCTTAATAGTAACTTCCTACCGTCACGTCTTTGTCTGGGCATAAGTAAAAGTTTTGCACCTATGAGATTTAAGGATTACGTCGAATGACAAATGTTCTGCATCTTGGGTAACTTAGAATAGATTGATAGGTTTTAAGGTATGCCAAAGCGAAATCGTGTACAGTAATAATTATATTGGTCCTTATTTTAAGTGTCTTTGGTTCACGTGTACTGTTATATATATATATATATATATATATATATATATATATATATATATATATATATATATATATATATATATATATATATAACAGTACACGTGAACCAAAGACACTTAAAATAAGGACCAATATAATATATATATATTGTTTGGTCCACTGGGGTCAATCCAATGTGATGGTTTCAAGAAAATTACGTATGTGTCCTTGTAAGGTCCGTGTATGATTATTATAAAAACAAATCGAAACTATTATTTAAAAAGGTTGAAATCAATAAGTAATTTTAATAAAATAAAATCAAAATTTTGTAAAAATAGAATATTAAATACATAAATAAAACAAAGTTACAAAAAAATTATGCTAATAATTAAAATATACCCTATAAAATGTAAAGGTCCCCTTTTATAACTAATCTTATTATTTATTAAAATAGAATGAAATAAAATAATACAAAAAGGAATATTCAAACGATGGATAAAAGTTCGAATTCTACGTTCAAAACATGTAAGGAGATCTAAAATATAAGATATTAACACTACGCTGTGTGAGAATTGGCTAAAAGGTGAATAATTTGATTCTAATCAACGTTGATTGTGCGTTCGAATCCCGGTAATATTAGTATATACGCGTGCGTATAATTAGATTAAATACTTAAAAGAGAAAAAAGAATCTACGTTCGAATCCTTGTTAATAAATAAAGATTATAAATACATGCGCGTTCAAATCTTATGGAAAAAGTTTATTTTAAAGTAACGTACGTTCAAATTCTTTTATGGTAATAATGATAATTTTATTTTTTCGAGGGTATGTAGGAAATGCCACCTAAGGTACACGCGACTGGGTCCGCACAGCCGGATAGTGTGGAGCTGGTTGGGGATGCATCCGCCGTATGTATAATATAGGATGAAAAATAAAGTAAACAAAAACACGAAAAAAACTACACAGCCGTTGCATCACAAACCGACCCACTAAAACCTACCGCCCTTTCCTCTTCTGTGTTCAAACCTTGATATTAATACTAAAACCTTGGGTTCAAATTTCAATTCAAATGATATATAGTAAAAAAAAAATTAATAATTTACAAAATATTTAATCAAGTTGAATGATTAATCTGTATATATTAATTTTGAACTCAATATTAACAATTAATAATATTTGATTGATATGTATATACTAAAAATTGGGGAAATAACTGTATTTCCTTCTATAATTGGACTAGAAATGGCGCGCTTCATCTTACTTACAAAGGGACCCTAATATCTTCCGCTGGCACGGAGTACCAAAAATGGGGCCCACCTGAAAACGGTGTCGCCGCTGCACTCCTTGCGCTACGACTCTACTATACTCCGCTTGCGCGGAACGACGGAATGGGTGTTGCCGCGGCGGAGTTCCCCTCCCAAATGTAAGTCTATGCCCGTGCTTGCTGATCTAGCCTAACTTTTGTGGAGACCTAGCGTAACCTGGATTGCGCAGAAAGAAGAAAAAAGAACTTAACTTTCGCTCTGCAATGTTTTGATCCGTAGCGAAAGTTGTAAAGTTTATTATTAAATTTATTTATGTGAAAGTGAATGAAAGAGAATGAAACTCTATATCAGTAATCTACTGATACAGTAAGGAACACGCGTGTTAAGCTTTAAAGGCCTGGACACTTAAAAAAGGAACAGAGAAAAAACACAAAAATAACATTAGCTACTTTATCTATATAGCAAAAAACATACGGAACAACGTCTTGTTCCTCATATCTATGCATACAGTATAGTATATTATGACACTGTTGTGGGAGATGGTTTTCTACCTTGCTTGAGGATTTTCGCACGAGCGAAGCGAGTGAGAAAATCGAGCAAGGTAGAAAAACACCTCCCACAACAGTCTCATACGATATTTTATAGCACAACAACCTCAAAATCGACAATAAAGTTGGCATTTTGAGGTTAGTGTGCTATAAAATAATGTTATTCTTGTGTTTCTTCTCTGTTCCGTTTTAAGTGTCCGGGCCTAAGGTCTATAAGTATGTGTGGGAATTGAGAACTTGAAGTGGATTGGACACTATCTGACTGACCCATATAAACATCAGATGAGTGTTAAATTTTTTTTGCTTTTATACTAATATTCGGCTTATTTAATTATCTAAACTGTTGCTTTGTGCTAAATTTTCTTTTTCTTTTTCAGAATATGCTGCTATCAGAAGGAAGCCTGCAACTTGGTTTGCAACACTCTGTCAATCAGACAATCCGATAGCTATATATTTCCCTGGGAGCACTTTTATTAAGGTAATATTTTGCTTACTTGATTATATTATTGGATAACTCTATGAATTATACTATTTTATTCGATATTTATTTATTAACTATATATTCATTTCTCGATTATTTATGCGTCAAAGGAATCTTGGAGGTCAGCCTACATCAATAGAAAATGCGCCCACCTATTACACCAGTGCATAAATTATGATACTAATCTGAGGACAACCCTGGTCGTATTTACTCGGGTTGGGAGTATTAAAGAAGGGGAAGTGACTGATATCTAATGCTGAATATCATACAGGGAAGCTGTATGGTGAAATCAATGCTAAGAGTTTAGTGGATTTGTGTATGGCTAATGTAGTATTGGTAACCTAATGCCAAATAACTTTTCAAAAGTCTGTTTCAAAAAACTACAAAACACTAGCCCGCTGTTTTGTGATAAATGTGTGTGAGTTTAGTGTTTAAAAATAGAGTGTGACACTTTATTGTTATACCACCATCAAAAGTGTGCTCTTTTATTTATAAGTTTCTCATATAAAAAAAACAATTGTTTGGTGTGAAACAAAGATTTTCTTTTAAAATAAAATAGACAGTGACCATTGAAATAATTAAAGACTAAATATTAAGTTTAATACAACAAAATCAATTGCTAGATCAACTATAATTTTTAATAAACTTATCTAATTTAAAGAAGAAATGTGCTCGTCACTGAACCAAAATTATGATTTTATCGTCAAGTGCTTCTTTTTCGATCGTAAAAGAAAATCTCAAGATATCCTGAAGTTACTAGATTGATATTAGTAGTAAGCGAAAGGACAATTTAAAAGTCTGAGGGTCAGTAATGAAAATTCAGTGTTCAAAATAATGCTGTTGAATTTAAGTGATTTAGCCAAAAGTATCAGTGCAAATAGTTCGTGTAAGTGTTACTAATTTCCTACACTTATATACTTACTTATCATCTTATGTTTTAATATATTATTTCAGATATGACCAAAACAATTATAAGTAGTGTAACCAAGTACTTACAATTATAAAATATATCAATGCTATGATAGCATTAACAATAATATATTTTTACGTATTAGAACGCTAACTTGAAGTAGTTCATAAATTAATTAGAAATTTTTCTTTACGGCACACATATAATTATGAAGATGTACTCAAAATATGTCCTTGGCAACACACTGAAGGAAATAACTTCCGAAATACATTAAAATAAAACTTAAATTGTTTCACATGCTGCACTCGCATGGAACACACACATACATATATATGGGTGATTCCATGTCAAGTGAGCATGTCGAAAAATAAAAATGTCTGAAACTCTACAAAAATGTTGGTATGTGTACCCAGAATATGTAAAAAAAATTTCAGATTCATAGGTGTTATATGTCAAGGGCAATTATAGGTTGAAAAATGCGTTTTTTTTTTTTTTCATATTTTGAGATTTTGCCAACAGTGTTTGATTTTTAACTCAAAAACCAGGGACTTTTGAGAAACAAGTGTAACAACATTTTTTGTTCAAAATAAGGTAAGAAATCTAAAAATAGATTTATTAGACCCTATTGTGATATTTTGTGATCTCATGGTTTGTGATATATTGTGATATTAAGATTCTAGAAAATCACCACGATTTTTTTCAAAATAAAAAATCTTAAAATTTAGTTTTTCATATTTTTTTTAATTCTAGACTAGTTAGAATATGGTCTCAAGCTTAATATGATTTTTGCAGAATTTTTAAATAGTAGTATGTAGAATGCATGTAAATTTTCTCGGATATCTTTAAGCTCATAGGTTTAAAGTTGTTCCGGACTAAATATGACCGCATTTTCATATTTGTGTATGGGTGATTCCACGTCAAGTGAGCAAGTTTAAAATTTGAATACTCTGAAACTTTAAGACAATGGCGTATTTCATACCCAAAAGATGTGAAAAACAATTTCAAACCCTTACCTCTATCGGTTCGAGATTTATGCCAAGCTGAAAAACATGATTATTTGCATTATTTTCATTTTTCTCAAAATGTATGTATTTCTATCTTGAGAACTATAAAATATAAGGTACTATAGTTGGTGTGTTTTGGAAAGAGAATTTGATACAGAATATTATAGTATTTTTTGCATCACCAAATATTATGATTTTGATTGATTCAAATTTCTGCTAAGACACCGATGAAATTTTAAGCTAAGCATCACAAGCAATTTTTTTGAAAAAAATTTCAATTCATTTTAACTTCTCTTTTCAACTTTGGTACCGATACATACAATAACTGGACTGTAGTTTAGAAATATAAACAAAAAGGGAATTTAAATTACCCTCTATAGAGCGTGAACTACACCCTTGTATGGCATCACCATCAAAGTTATATTATAAATTTTTAATACTTCTTTTTTCAACATTGGTATCAATAAATACAATAATGGGAGTGTAGTTAATAAATATAAATTAAGAGGGAGATTAATTTACCTTTTACGTAGGGCGAACTACGCCCTTGTATGGTATCACCATCAAAGTTATATTAAATATTTAATTTAACGTTTTTCTTAACTTTGGAATGGATAAATACAATATCTGGACTATAGATTAGAACGATAAATTAAAAGGGATTTTAATTTATCCTTTATAGAGCTACTCCCTTCTATGGCATTACCATCAAAGTTATATTATATATTTTTTAAAATTTTTTTATTAACTTTGGTATGGGTAAATACAATAACTGAACTGTAGTTTAGAAATATAAATAAAACGGGAGTTTAAATTACCCTTCATAGACGATGGACTACCCCCTTGGATGGCTTCACCATCAAAGATATATTAAATATTTTTTATAAATATTTCAACTTTGGTATGGATAAATACAATAACTGGACTGTAGTTAAGTAATATAAATTAAAAGGGAGAATAATTTACCCTCTATAGAGCGTGAACTACCCCCTTGTATGGCATCACCATCAAAGTTATATTAAATATTGAATTTAACTTTATTTTTAACTTTCGTATGGATAAATACAATATCTAGACTATAGTTTAAAACGATAATTTAAAAGAGATTTTAATTTATCGTTTATAGAGCTACCGCCTTGTATGGCTTCACCATCAAAGTTATATTAGAAATTTTTTCAACATTGGTATCAATAAATACAATAATTGGAGTGTAGTTAAGAAATATAAATTAAAAGGGAGATTAATTTACCCTTTACAGAGGGTGAACTACCCTCTTTGTATGGTATCACCATCAAAATTACAGTAAATATTTCATTTAAGGCAGGTTTGCGGTGGGTTTTTTTGGAAAAATCATTTTTTTTTATTTCATTATTCGATAGCAATACTATGTAGAAATATTTTAAAACTCATACAATTAGTTCCTACGGCCGGGAACAGGCAGAAAAGAAGCAGCACCTACCGCGTTTGAGCGCGCGCGCTCGGCTGCTCCTGCAGCGGCCGGCGTTGCGCTGCCGCTGCCCCCCTCTCCATCTTTAATCCTAGTCCTGCTCCTATCCCCCTTCGTAAATAGCAGTTTTGGCGGCCATTTACCTAATTCAGTGCCCGCTCAGTCATCCCAAGCGTCGCGTCGTTGTGAAATTGAACCGTTGTGAAAATGTAGTATTTTTACTATGTGTGATCGAAAGGGCAGCAGAGAGAACGAAAATAAGCCAGGCCGATCAAGAAAACGCTCGTGTCACGGGAATCGGCATACTTCTGATGCTGATTCAAGTTTAACTAGTACTTCTGCAAAAACAGTTCATAATGGTGATCCTGATTTTCAAGTTGCAGTCGATCCAACTATGCTATACTGTATAGTCTCTTATAGTATATTCTTGGCCTTACAGAACATTGTGATTTGTAAAACATGCAAAAGTGAAATGCGCTTTTCGAAATTGAATCAGAAAGGTTTAGGCTTTGATTTAAATGTGGCATGTAAATGTGAAAATGACGTTCGCATTCCGTCGAGTCCAAAAATTAGCTCTGGTTACGAAATAAACAGAAGATTTGCTTTCGTAATGAGGCTTCTTGGCATAGGTATTCAGGGTCTGAATCATTTTTGTGGATTGATGGATTTGTGTACTGGATTTAGTGAAAATGGATATTATGATATTGTTAATCACATTCACATAGCAGCCAAATCAGTAGCATTATTAGCTTTTAAAAAAGCTGTAAATGAGGAGAAAAAAGCAAACGCGGCAAGCTGGTAAGATTGAAAATCGGCTCACAGTCTCCGGAGATGGTTCATGGCCAAAAAGAGGTTTTTCGTCGTTACTTGGCTTTGTATGTTGGATAGGCAAATATACAAATAAAGTTTTAGATCTCGAAGTGAAGTCAAAGTTTTGCAGAGCGTGTGAAACCTACGATGGTGACCATAATACTCCTGAATTTGAAGCTTGGTTTGAAGATCATGAACAAGATTGCACAGCTAATCATGAAGGTAGTTCTGGAATGATGGAATCGAATGGAATTCTGGACATATTCAAAAGATCCATTGTACTTTATAAAGCTATTTATGAATATTATATAGGTGACAGTGACACCAAAACCTTAAAAAATGTAATCGATGAAAAACCTTATGGAGACGAAGTAATTGTAAAGAAGAAAGAATGCGTTTTACACGTGAAAAAACGGATGTTTCGGAGAGCCAAAGAGGCTAAGAAGCAGTTAACTCAGTTAAAAAAAGCTAAAAAAGCTATAGAAGAAGCTGCCTTAAAAAAATCAGGCGCGAAAAAACCAGGCGCGAAAAAATCGACATACAAAAAAAAGCCGATACTCCGAAAACTTTGGTTAGTTATGTCCGAATTATCCGCTTTTTATGGCATTGCTGTTCTGAATCATCCTGACTCACCCGAAGAAATGAAAAAAGCTATTTGGGCCACATTCTACCATAGAAGCTCGACCGACGACAATCCACAGCACCAATACTGCCCAGATGATTCTTGGTGTAAGTATCGTTTAGCAGCAGCACAGAATAAACTGAGTACTTTTAAGCATCCCCCCGCTTTTGACAACGATACTCAAGCAGTACTTAAACCAATTTATGAAGACCTCACTAGTGAAGATTTATTAGAAAGATGCACTGGCGCAAACACTCAGAACAATAATGAAAGTTTTAATTCTTGTGTTTGGGCCATAGCTCCAAAACACACTTTTTGTGGGAAAAAAATCGTTGACAGCAGCTTATACAGCAGCATGCACTTTTAATGAAGGCTTCAGTACAGTATTAAAAATAATGAGTGTTATGGGCGTAACAATAGGCAGTGATGCTCAAAAATACGCTGAGAAAGGCAATGCAACGCGCGTGCGGAAAGCCGAACGGTTTGCTTCTCAGGCTTCAAAAGAAAGCAGGGTGGCCCGCAGAAACGCTAGAATACGAGAAAATGATGCTTACGAGGAAGCTGAAGAAGTTATATATGGAGCTGACATCGCTGATTGAGTGTAAGACCCTTTTTTTCTTAAATTTTCATAAAAAAAAACTTTGAACGCGTTTTTCTCGAAACAACGCTTTTCAACTCTATCGACACGATTTAAAATAAACTACTGCACCGATTCAGTTGAAATTTGAACAGCTTACTCCTGATATATGTTCTTTTTGTATGATCTAGGATTATAACGATCAATAAATTTTTCAAAAAGTTATAAACAATTTATGTTGCAAAAAAAAAGAGCCAAAAAATTCAAAAGTCCGCCATTTTGTTTTTTTCCGGTAAAAATGAAATATCCTAGATTATGCAATAGCCAAAACTATAAGTTTTAAGAATCTTTTTAGTTGTTTGATTTCAGATGATCCGTTGGTGAGATATCGTGTCGACAGTCAAACAAAAGAACAATTTTGAGACGGCCATTTTGTCAAGAAAAATCCGTAAAAAAAAAAAATTTTTTATATCTTCAAAATGTGTATTTTAATTAGTAAAAAGTTTGAACAATAAAGATTATTTTTTGTATGAAATAAAAATTATTGAATAAATAGGGCAAATCCACCGCAAACCTTCCTTAACTTTATTTTTAACTTTCGTATGGATAAATACAATATCTGGATTATAGGTTAGAATGATAAATTAAAAGGGATTTTAATTTATCTTTTATAGAGCTACCTCCTTGTATGGTATACCATAAAAGTTATATTAAATATTTTTTTAACGTTTTTTATTAACTTTGGTATGGATAAATACAATAACTGGACTGTAGTTAAGAAATATAAATTAAATGGGAGATTAATTTACCCTCTATAGAGAGTGAACTACCTCCTTGTATGGCATGACGATAAAAGTCATATTAATAATTTTTAATATTACATTTTTTAACTTTGGTATCAATAAATACAATACTTGGACTATAGTTTAGAAATATAAATTAGTAGGGAGTTTAATTTACCTTTTATAGATTGTAAGCTACCCTAATGTATGGCATCACCAAAAAGTTATATTAAAACTTTTTTTCATTTTTTTTTCTACTTGGGTATCTATAAATAGAATAATTGGACTGTAGGTTAGAAATATAAACTTTTTAAATCAATCCCTAGTCTTTCGGGGTGCACAAACGCATTTCGATAAAGTAATTTAAAATGCTTAAACTTCTTGATTATGAGTGAATACTTAACTGTTGTAAATTAGAGGCAAAATTCAATGCGTCATGTTATAAAGTTTTTAAGAAATTCTTTTTACGTTGTTAGCTACTCGGTATGGGGGGTATAATATTAAAGTATTCATTAAAAATTAATGTTCAACCTTTTCATATGAAAGTCGATGATTTCTCAAGGAAATATTTCAAGGTGTCACTTGCCGATTTTCTTGAAACTTATGTCTGTCAATAATGATAAAAATGTAAGCTGCACAATTTTTGTTACCTACCGACAAGCAATTCTATCGAGGTGATAAACATCCTTAATGTTCACTCGTATAAACAACTTATTTTGATTTTCGCGTATAAACGAATAAAATGATGGATTCAGAACACTGGAAATTGGTTAAGTTTGGACTGACTACTAAATACGTGGTGTTATAATAAAATTGATACAAATTTAAAGCTTACCTGTTAAAGCATGTTCATGCCTTGTAAATGAGTAATCTACCCTTACATATTTTTTACTTAAATTTCATTATTCTAATCTAGTTTCTTAACCTTTTTCAACTAATTCTCGTATGTTTTATAACTGTTTTATAGGTCTTCATTTTTGTATATGAAAATTTTTTAGTTGTTAGTCTTTTAGTAAGGAATACAAAAAATTATTATTTTAATAGGGAATTTTTTTACTATTTCATAAATTCTTGGATGTTTGAATAATGTTAAGAAATTGAACATTTCTATTTCGATGTAATTTATACAAAAGTGATTTTTTATCTTTCAAAATGAATCAATACATAAATTGAAGTTTCTAAAAGTAATCAGGCTTTTTATTAGCATTTATTCGAAAGTACGCTCTCGCATGATATATCTGCATATATCTATGTTTTACACGATAAGAGTTCGATTGGAGATAGTACTGTTTATATTTATAACGAATGTTTACTGAGAATTAAATTAATTAATTGGTTATCAATGTGTGACAAGTGCAGTAATTGATCCAATAGCAAGTAATCAGTGAAATACGTAAATTCAACGTTTAATAGTTTTAACTCTATAACGCGTGGCTCGGACTGCCGTGGGCATGCGGCCCGGAACCACGGTATATGAGGATTAGGAAAATTTTTAAGAAAGTTATTATTAATTGCCAATCGGCATAAGCCGTTAATCAATTAAACATGGACCTCGAAAGGGTCATAATTTTATTCAAATTAGTTAAAAGTTGTCAAACTGTGACGAGCAGTGCCCCTCGTCATAAACTTTGAATTTATTATTCGTTTCCTCCCCGAAAGGGAGTTCTTATTTATACTAACTACTTTTAGTTTTCACACTCAGACACGGCTAGCTAAGAGATGCTTGTACACGCGGAGAGTCGTGGGGTCTCGACGGTTATCGTTTCCTTTCTTTTATTTCCCCTTTACACACGAAAACGTAGGTGAAGCTTGTTCGAACAGACACACCTAGGACTGAGGCAACACAAAAGATAAAATAGTCGATCTTTACATAGAGTTAAAATGAATGCAGTGCCTTTTATTTCACTGAGAACCTATGCGAGTGGGAGAACACGCTGTAAAGTTTACACAATAACGTTTTACCGAGTCTCCCACGAGGCACATCGTTGAAAGTAACAGAGTTTTTCCGTGAGTTAACAAAATTCAAATGTTGAACCAAGGTACAATTTTACAGAAGTTCGTCAACGAAATTACCGGTACATCCACCTTAATTCTGAATCTTATCAGATAATTTATTATACATAATGGCATCAAAATCGGGTAAAATGACATCAGGTTTGTAAAATAAAGATACTCATAATTATATAATTTTTATTTTGTATCAATAAGGAATGGTTAGGAAAGGTATTTTTCCCTACTGTTGGAGAAAATAATATATTATTGTTAGACTCTTGGAGCGGATATTGCACAGAAGCTGTGAAGAAAATAAAATCGAAGATCAAAAATCTAAAGCCTTTTAGTATTCCCAAAGGGACTACTGAAAAAATAGTCACTTGATGTATTTGGATTTCGCATATGAACAAATTATGTGAGACATTTTGCAGATAGCGTAATTTTATTAAACAGTGATATTAACTTACATTCGAGGAATAATATAATTAAATTACAATCATTAGTACATAATCAGTTATCATCACCTCCATATGTAAATCTTTTTAAAACTTCTTGGTTTAAAAGTAGCTTAAAAATATTGATCAAAAGCCGGATTGTTTTGATAATCCTGTTGAATTGGGCTTTGGAGGATCTCAACCTTATTGTGAAATATCCGGTTGTAATAATGTAGTCATTATAAAGTGTTCATGGTGTTAAAAATCTTTATGCTTAAAAAACTTTTTCGAAGATTATCATTTTTGTTCAGCATACGTGCCATAAAATTTGTAAATGGTGAATAAATATATAAAAACTTTTAATTTTTTTTAAATATTAATTTAAATATTGTAAATTTATATAGGTATATTCATAATATATATTATACAGATGTACATATAATGTACTATGTTATATAATAATAAAAATAATTGATTTTAAACAATTAAGTCATTGACCTGGTATATTATAAATATTTGCAAAAATAATTTATTAATTGAAAGTGATAATGTAAAAATATTTAAAATAAAGTGCAATCACTTTGAATAATAAATTTTAATAAAAAATACAACGAAATGCAATTAATATCATTATTTATGAAAAGCTCCCATTTTGGATGGTGGGCTTATAATGTTTTCATTTTAGTATATAAGTATCAGAATTTATATTAATTAATGTTCTTTTCCTTAAGCAACTGATTTTAAAATGCATCAAATTTTGTTAACATCGCTTACTACAGTTATTAAATGTATTACTTTTACGATATTTTTCAATCGTAACCAATTTTTATGTTCCACTGTCCACCACTGATAAAAGATCTTGACAATGACATTGACTGTCAAAAAAGTGAATGAAAATTAATTTCTAATTAATAACTTAATAAAGTTGAACGGGCAATTTCCGGACAATGCGAAAGATCGTGAACGATACCCGGACACTGTTAGGCGACCTTTCTGCTACTCTGATCAAACCGGTGCGAACATGACATACTCGCACTTTCTGCGCATACACCGTCATGCGAGAATCTTGTGGATAGATGAAACTACAAATATCAAAATAACAGAAAATTAAAACTACCAATTGCCAAAATATAGACAAATAAACTTCCGAAACAAAAGAAAAAACGAAAAACTTTAATAACGAAATAGAAAATTACAAAATAAATTATTTCGTTATTCTGAAACACAATATTTAATGATTTTCAGTTATTTATATATTAGAAGATCTACCCATAAAGTTATTTGTTCGTTACTTAGAACTCCGCCAATAGAAAAAAGTATTTTTACCCTCTAAAAAATATGGACAATAAACCTTTATAGAAATAACATCACATATTTAAAAGTCAGTCGCAATATAACCCATTACCAGAGTTTTCGTCCATAATTTTATTTATTTATTGTAAGGTACAAGATGAATTTTAAAAATTTATATTTCTAAACTACAATCAGACTATTGTACTTATTGATACTGCAGCTGAAAAAAGTTAAGAAAATATTTAAAAAGAAAATTGATATAACTTTGATGGTAATGCCATACAAGGGGGTAAATCACCCTCTATAAAGGGTGAACTAAACTCCCTTTGAATTTATATTGATTAACTACAGTCCAACTATTGCATTTATTGCTACTAGAGTTGAGGAAAGAAGCGAATTTTTTTTTTACAAATAACTGATGGTGATGTCATATAAAGGGATAGTTTATCCTCTATAAAGGGTAAATTAAACTCCCTTTTAATTTATATTTCTAATCTACAGTCCAGTTATTGTATTTATCCATACAAAAGTTAAAAAAAAAGTAAAAGAAATATTTAATATAACTTTGATGGTGTGTAAGGCGTATTTTGTTATTAATATTCAATTTAAAGATTATAATCTTTCATTATAATATTTAATTATTTATCTTTTCCCCGAGGTGCCTAACATGATATAAGAAATAAGGAAATTATAGGATGAGTATTTATGTGCATTTTGTATAGGTATATAAATAAGAATATATATATATATATATATATATATATATATATTATTTGTATAAAATATCAAGTTCAAGGCTCGCATTTATTTAGCTTCACAGTTCCATACCATCAAAACAACTTGCTCTTACTCATATATTCGCCAATAGTAATAAGTAAACTGATAAATATATGAGTTAACTGTCTAAATTGTTTTATAAGGGCAGGAGGAGTGAAAGTCCTGCTTGCTAGGCGGCTGTGCGCTGACTGACCCTCCTGCGATCGGCAGCCAGCTCAACCCTTTCGATTGCTCGGCCTCGCGACATTCTTCGGCAGCTCTGCCTCGCACCGCTAACGTCGCCTAGCAACCAGGCTCCCACTTTTCTTACCCTTTCCATCAATCATATCTTACATGGACGTAGGCACACATCCTTATTCTCCGCGATTCCTCTTTGTGCGGATAGTCGCTTTTCATCGACCAACCTGTGCGAATTTCGATTATATTTCAAATTATTAAAATTTACAACAGACTATAGTTTGGGCCGTTACATAATCCCCTCATATGAATTTGTATTTTTATTTAAAAACACAAATTTCTATGAACTCCCGTTTATTTTACGCACAAACTAATCAGATCATTTGTATTTTATACCCGTTTAAATGTATTTAATGTCTTTTCACTTATTATCTATATATAACTTATTCAGTGTCTTTTCACTCACAATCTATATAATTCTATTTACACAATTTTTACAAAACTATAATCTATCAATAAATCTATAAAAAATATAAAAAAAATTATGTTATAAAATTATAATTAAAAGAAAAAAGAAATCAATGTTTATTTATTTTTATTTTTTATGATTTACTCAGTACAGCACAGTTTTTTATTATTTTTTATATTTTGTTGCCGATCTAGAAAAAAGTTGACGATTTATTTTCGAACAATAAATAACGGGGCTCACATAGTCCCCCGAAAATAAATTTATATCTTTCAAAGAAAATTAAAATTTATTTTCGAACTCCCTAAAAAGCTACATACATCGCGCACAAGTCTTTAGCGTAGGAATTTTAAAGTTTTCCGCGAACGCGCACTTTCTTATTCACGGTGCTACTCACCAGCGACGATGCTTCAGCTTCTCCTCCTCTTGCTGCCACTGTTTGTGAGTTTTTAGTTGTTCTTCTCTGTCCACCAGCTTCCGAATTATCAGTGATGGAGTAATTGCGTTGAATCCTGGAGTAGCCGGCCATTGAGGATTTTGTTCGGTTCCCACGATCTATTCAATTCCTTGATTTGTTTTCTTTTATACTCTTCTGCATAATTTTTATAAGTCTGTTCATCATATATATCTTCCTCTATGACTACTTTCCTCCTCTTCATCTCCTTTTCATCTCTCTCTTCCTTCTCCTTTCTCTTTAACAAATATTTTTTTTTAAATTCGGAAAAGATGTTGTTATTTCCGTCGGCCTGCTTACATTGGTCTATCTGCGTGGACGAGGTTTTTATGTTACTTTTCTTCTCTGCAGGTCGAATAAATATACCCATTTCCTCATCTTGTTTTACATCGGTAGCACGCCCTCGCACCGCACATCTATTTCGCTTCCTCCTCTTGAAGGTGGCGTTCGGCCTAATTATTTTTTCAGCTCCCTTGGTCTCATCTGCTACCCTAGGAGTTGCCTGCACCGCAACATGCTCTCTCTCTCCTGTTTGCCATGCCACTCCCTTTACACACTCCGTTTCCACTCCTTTGAACCTCTCCGGGTTGACAGGCCTCAGTACTGCATAGCCCTTGGGAAATTCTCTTTCCAACATTTCTTCACCCACAAGACCCTCCACTTCTTTCATTAGCTCGAAGAAATCTTCTCTTCTTCTTTCTTCCCTACTTTCTTCCAGTAAATCATGCTCCTCCACGCACAGGATCAGAATATCATCACACTTGTCCATTTTTGAAAATGCCTTGCTTACTCGAGAGATACTAACAGACTGACATCCCTGTTCCTCGAATTCTCTTTTCTTCGTATGGCATTGTCGTACTCAATTTTAATTGGTCCCCTGTTTTCCCAATCAAAGTTAAGCCTACAAGCCAGATTATTACACTCGCTGGGCCGAGTGTAAACATTTAAGCTAGTGTTCTGCCTGTTTTCCTCGCTCCTTTGCTGTTGACGCACTTTCGGCTGAGAGCTGTGTTGTTGTTCTGTCTCTTTCTACCTGTGTATACCTATATATGTTTGTATATACACTCGATACATATGGTTCTGTTTACCAAATATATAGCCTTTTAAATTTGAGCTTTTTATTTTCTTCTCTCTCGTCTTTAATTTCCAGTGCTCTTATTTCTTTTCACGTGTTAAAAACCATTTGCGCTTAACTCAGATATTCCCAATAATAATAAGTAAACTGGAAGTAGCTAAATTAAACTGTCCAAATCGTTCTTTTCACATGTTTATTATTTATTTATTTACAGACCATACTTATCTATTCGTACTTATTTTTTCTAATGTGTATTGTTAATATATATATTTTTTTTATTTTTTTATTTTTTTTATAATAAATACTCTGCATTAACTTTAACTTAATTTACATTTTGTACATTTTCAACACGGCGCTTGTATTTAATTAAGTTGCACGCGTGAAATTGACCACGTTCTGTTCCAGCTTCTTCATCTATTAAAAAATAGGTAGCGTCCCCTATTTTCCGCTGTACTTGATACGGGCCTTCATATATCGCAAAAAACTTTACAATTTCTTTTTCTTCTGTATCAGACACATTATTGGCATTTACGAGCACTTCATCTCCAATTATGAATTCAACAAAAAATTTTTGTTAAGATTCATTGAAGTTTTTGTTTCGTTTTTTGCCTTTTATTTGAATTTTTCTCTAGCTAGAAATATTTTTTCCTCGTGCGTTGTATCCGCAGAGCTAATGCCAGTTCTCAACCAGGTTGTCCATGTCCTTGTAGGTTTCATGTTAAAATGTAGTTGTAAAGGTGTCATTTCAATCGTTTCATGATACGTTTCGTTAATTATGTTTTGTATAATATTAACATCCGGTGCCCAGCCAGTATGTTTGTCTTTAACGAACGTTCTAAAAAACCGCCTAAGTTCACGATTTGCTCTCTCTACGATATTACTTTGTGGGTGGCGTATTGAGGAGTAGGTTAAGCCAATATTTTCCTCCTCAAGTTTTTGTTGCCATTTTTTCTAGGTAAATTGCGTACCATGATCGCATATTATTTTCTTTGGCATGCCAAAAGTAGGAATATAGTGATTAAAAATCTTTCTTATCACTGTTTCCGTGTTTGCCCGTTTTATTGCGTACAGTACGACTAATTTACTAAATACATCGATTGTCGTAAAAATGTACTTCATACCGCCCGTAGAAGTCGGTAGCGGCCCATAGAAATCTACAGATAGTAATTCTCCTGGTCTTTCAGGTGCAATCGTTTGTCTTTTGGCAAAACTTGGGCGTGTTGAAATCTTATTTCTCTGACACACGTCGCACGTAGATAGTAAGTAAGCTATTTTATGTTTTAAATTTTTTTACATAAAAGTCTTCTTCTATCATTTTTTGTACCTTTTTGTGCCAATATGCCCATAAATTTCATGTAATTCAATTATAAATTGAGTTACTTATTTTTCTGGCATAATTAATACATACTGATTCATATAATTTCTTTTATAAATTAGTCGACCCTTATCTATTACAGCACGTTTTTTCCGTCCGCCTCAGGAATTTCTATAGTTATATGATAGTATATTATGACACTGTTGTGGGAGATGGTTTTCTACCTTGCTCGAGGGTTTTCGCACGAGCGAAGCGAGTGAGAAAATCGAGCAAGGTAGAAAAACACCTCCCACAACAGTCTCATACGATATTTTATAGCACAACAATCTCAAAATCGACAATAAAGTTGGCATTTTGAGGTTAGTGTGCTATAAACTGCTTTTTCTCTAATTTTCAAAATATTTTCATCCATTTCTTGAAAATTTTTAAACACTATTATCTGTTTTTTACTTAATTTCAACTGTTTAACTGCAGATATGATGATTTCTCCTGGCTTACATCTTGCTGTTGACATATATTCAGGATGTCTGGATAGTAAATCAGGTACAACATTATCTTTCCCTTTTACATATTCGATTTTTATATTAAAATCTTGAATAGCTAGAATCCATATCCGTATTCTAGCGCTATTAAATCGACATTTATATAAAGAAGTTAATGCCTGATGATCTGTTTTTATCTGTATTTCTGCCGATCTTAAATACGTATCCAGCTTAATAAGACTCCATATTAGTGCCAGCAATTCCTTTTCAGTGGTAATATAGGTAATCTCACTATGCTTGAGCGTTCGGCTTATAAACGTGATTACCATCTCCTCTCCTCGATCATTTAATTGTGAGAGTGCTCCCGCAACCGCAAAGTCGCTTGAATCTGTGCGTAAAATATAAGGTTTTCTTGGGTAGGGGTGACATAAAATTATGTTTTTTATAAACAAGTCTTTGACCTTTTGAAAGACTTGTTTTTCTCTGTCCCCCACTCCCATTTCTCATTTTTCCTCAGCAATTTTACCAGTAGTACCATCGCATCCGAAAAATTATTTGCAAATTTGGCATAAAAATTCATTAACCCAAGAAATCCTTTTATCTGTCGCACATTTCTCGGATCGGGATACTTGTATATTAAGTCCAGTTTTTTACTCTGAGGTTTTATGCCTTCCGTTGTTAAAATATACCCCAAGAATTCTACTTCTTGACGTAAAAAATTTGTCTTCTTAAAGCTTAATATAAAATTATGCTCTATCAAAACTTTAAAAAGATTTTCGATGTACTCGAGTCGCTTGACTTCATCCTTCGATATACACAATAAATTATCAACAAAATTTTTTATGTTTTTACCAGTGCCCCTTATCGCCTGATCTAGTCCTCTTGCTAGTGCTGCCGTACTAACGCAGGTACCAAACGGACAAACTTCGAATTCATACACTTTGCCTTCATGCATAAATGCAGTAAATTTTTTACTTTTCTGTGAAAGAGGGATTTGCCAAAAACTGCTGGTCAATTCTAAACTAGTCATGACTTTAATTTCATCACAAATTTGCAGTAATTCCTTCATATTTTGTGGAGATTCATGGTCTATAACCAATGTTTTGTTTAATTTTCATGCGTCGAGATACAAACGCACAGATCCATCCTTCTTTATAACTGCCACAAGTGGACTAATATATTCACTATTAGATTTTCTAATAATACCCCATTCTAACATTTTGTGTATTTCCGCCCTCACCTTTTCTCGGTGATGTATAGGGATCGGATAAAGTTTGACATAAAAGGGTGAGTCATCTTTTACTTTAAAATCATACTAAAAAGAATTTAAGCGCCCTGTTTTTTTATAAAAAACTTTTTTATACTTCCATATCATATTTTTGAGCCTATCAATTGTATTTTTGTTTTTACTTGTGCAGTTTCGAAATTTCTTCTCAATTTACTGCTAAGTTATATCATAAGAGTCTTCTTTACCCTGATATTTCTCATTCATCGAATTACCCCCCTTTTTGGGTGATATTTTTATTCGTGAATATTTCTGGTAGCGGTTCGAGACGGTTTGCGTCGTGTTTCAGTACACATTCCCCCTCCACCTCGCTCCAATTATCAAAATCTTCAACATAGTTATCCGCTATGGATTCTATATATCTATATCGAAGTTCATATAGGCTCAAAATACTTTTTTTATATGAAAGTGTTTCAATAATTTCATTTTCTTCTTCTAAATAAATTTTCTCCCCTTTTATATCAATAACAAATCCTAACTCTTTTTGAGCATCAATACCCAAAATACAGTCCCTAGACAATTTTGGAACTACTATAAAATTAATTTTCCTTTCTTTTTTCCCCACTTGTGTGTCAGCGAAAATCTGGATGTTCAAACATGTTGTTTGTGCACCAATCGCTTCCTTAATTACATGTCCACTTATTGGTAAAGTTGGACATTTTTCAAATTTGTTAATATAACTCTTATAAAATTCCTCTGAAATACAAATAATTGGGCTTCCTGTATCTACTAGAGTTACTACTGCAATTTCCTCTATTAAAATCTCTATTTCTGGGCACTCTACCTTTTGTTGCTGTCTATCCTGCTCATCGTCTGATTCAGAAAATAATGCACCCCGAGGATCTTCAAAAATTGTATTTACTTTTACCCTTTCGGAGTTGCATCATAACTGTCTGATTTTTGAGAGTTATCCAAGGTGCATGCTGCAACTACTTGGAGTTTTCCGGAATCAATCCACATGCTCCCGCTACATCACCTTCAATTTGTCTATCTAGTGCATAAATATCACTAGATTTACCTTGTTCATTTTTTTATTTGCCTGATAGTTCGGCTCTACTCCTCAATTATTTTGAGAGTATGTTTACTTTTTTTCCGGCCCTCTATAGCCTCCTTGGTTTCCATTGAAATGATTGTTTCGTCGGTCATTCGGCTTATATGAATTGTTGTTGTAATTATAATTACGACGATTTACCCCTTGACAATCAGTCGTCGGCTTCTCATACGAAATCCCTGTGTTTTCCTGCGTTTCCCGAGCACGACTATCTTTTGCTCTGTGCGTTTCCTTATCTTTGAACGCGAGTAAGCTCAGGAACGTCGATCTGTCTTCGATTTTTTTTTATTTTACTGCGAATCTTATATCCAGATCATGATGCCCTGCTAATTTCCTTATTAGCTCTACTTCAGTGTACTTTCCTACATCTAAAGCTTGACTCATTAAATCTGTGGTATATATTCTAAGCGTGATTTTTTTTCATTAGATACATAGATGCCAAATTCAATTTTGATTTCCGCTCTAATGTGCTTCCTCAATTCACTTTCAGAAACAGTATACATATTTCTTTTCATCTGAGTTTGCAGATCAGATGTTATCAAAGCCTCCTCTGATGTTTTTTCAGCAACAGCCGGTGTATTCTGTACGTCAGCCACCACTGATCTTCCACTAGTTCTTATCAAGGAGACTGGTGCACTTATTATCTCCGATAATTTTCTCTCAACTGATTGTCTTAAATTATTGACTGCTGCAAGTCTTTCTCGTGTTTGAATAGCATTGTTAGTATGTACCTTTGCTGTAAGCTCGCTTATTTGAGTGCGAATTTTCGCCTCATTTTCTTTAATTTTATCCTGTTCCTTTTCAACATGTTCGACACGTTCTTCATTTTTTTAACGTAGGCTAGCAGTGATTGAATATTGTCATGAACAATATCCTGCCATGCTCCTTTTGTCTGATCTAGAGGATATTCTGTTACCTCATCTGATGTTTGACATTCAGAAAACGTTTTCTCTAGATCTTCGTGCCTCTGTTGTAGGCCCTCCTTAGTTACCGGGAGATACGTTTTTGCTCGTGTCTTAACCATGTTGGACATGTTTGTTTAGAGTATTAAGGAATTTCGAACACGGAAGAGTTAAAAAGAGTAAAGAAGAAGTAAATCGAGTAGAGAAAGCTCAATCTCACAACAATTTTGTGAATTATATCAAAGATTTATTAAATCTAAGTTTTTTAAATACTGAAACTGAAAAAAATAGTATGAAGACGCCACAAGATAGAATTCAATTAAAAAATGCTCAATGCAATATTTTAAGGTCAGATTCCGCCTCGAGATTAGAGAAAAATTAAAGGGAACAGATACCAATATTTGGGACAGAAGCACTAAAAAAGCGACAATGTTTGTGAATCCTCGAAGTCAACAAAAATAATTAAGGACACATTAAATGGAAAAACATTCCAGTGTTAAAATAATGTTTAATTTCTTCAATTTAAATTATTTCCAATAAGTTACTTACTTAACAATATTTGTACAATTTTTTAAAACCCAAAATAATTTTAATTTTATTAATTCATGTTTATAAATAACTTTTCTACAATAAACTATTTTGTTGAACACGATAAAAGTCAACATTCCCTTTTCACCTTCATATTTTTAGTAATAAGTAAAAAAACATCAAGACAAAAAGTCGAAGTCAACACACGTATTCTCTCCAAAATAATTTATATATGTATTTTTTTTAAGAAACAGCAAAAAAAGATTAGCTAACGCTATGAAAGTTAATAATTTTTTCTCTTTACCAAACCTAGCCTTCTACTACTAATGCTTCTCTCTCTCTCTCTCTCTCTCTCTCTCTCTCTCTCTCTCTCTCTCTCTCTCTCTCTCTCTCTCTCTCTTATGCCTGGCTCTACGTCATTGACCGACGTCACTTTTCGCGCGCTTTTCTACCGAGCCTATTTGTTCTTATGCCGCGCCAATTTTACCCGTTATATTTCTTATATCTTGAGCTGACCCATTCCAATGGTAATTTCGCCTATACACTGTTGAAGGCTAATTATGTGCCCCTGAATATTATTATTAACCGTACTTTGAGCACTTATAAACTCTCCTAGCTGGGTTGACAACTCGCCAACAGGGGCGGATTTAGAGTTTGGGGGGGCTCTGGGCTAATATCGAGAGGGGGCCCACTTAAGGGCAGCAAAAAACGGTCGCTTTCGTAAAGGTTGATAAAATAAAATGATAAAGTAAATTGTTAATGAATTTTTATTCATAGCAAGAAAAGTATCTAAATAAATTATTATTATATGTGTTTATAAAATTAAAAATATTTTTTTCTCGATTTTGCTTTAGCAAAGTCGTTAATCAAGTCATCAAAATCGAGCGATCTAAGTAAGTCTACTTCAATACTTAATCTTGTTAAAGCGCAGAGTCTATTATCTAACATTGTTGACCTAAACATGTTCTTTATTCTTTTCAATACTGAAAATTATCTCTCCGACTTACAGTTTGCTATCGGTATTGTAAGAAGTAGCCTGTAAGCAGTATAGGTATTAGGAAAAACTTGTATCATTTCTAGATTTACTACCCAATTTAAAACTTTTAAGGGGCACAAGATTTCATCTGTTTCTCTGTCAATTTCATCTGTATGATTCGAGAAAAAACCTTTAGGCTGAAATTTTAAACGTGGTATAAACTGTTTCAATTCAAATAATAAGTCATCTTCTAAATCATCTGAATAAACTTGTACGAGCTTTTTTACTTTAGTTTCTAATACATTCGTTTCAATAAATAATTGTTGGGAGAGAAAGCAAAATAGTTGAACAATACGGTCATAAGCTTTACTCCGTTTCTGCAACTCTGCGACGAGTTTGTCTACAATCACATAAAATGTGTTGATTCGGAATTTATGAACTCTACATAAATTATTAACTTGTAACATTATAGGAAAACTTTTTTGTAATGTTTCGTTTTTTTAAATCGGAATATTCCTGATGCACAAAGGTACTAAGTTCCTTAGCTTTATTTTCAGTATTAGAAAATTCAGCCCGCAAATCTTTAACAAAATCTACCAATGAAAATAGCATATTATTAGCAGAAATTAAGTCTATATTAACTGTTTGAAGATATTGACTAGTCACATTGAATCGGTTTAAAATACAATTCCATAATACAGCCATGAAAGCATTTTCAAGCTTTATGACATGACTTAATAAAGCTGAAGTTTCTTGACGAGTATCACATTTTTGTTCTTTATCATTAGCTAATATTTCTAAATCTATATAAATACCATTGAAATTTTTTACTAACTCATGACATGACCACCTTGTCGCCGATAAACTCGTTAACTTAGAATTTTCATTCATTAGAATGTTCCATCGATGAGTCGATGCACTAAAATATACATATAACCGTTGCAACATTCCAAAAAAGTTTACTGCGTCAGTACATTCATCGACGCTACATTCTCCAACCAAGTTCAATGAATGGCCAACGCAAGGAACGTAATACGCTAATTCGTTTTTTCTTTTATGCAAGCTTGAAGCCCAGAATATTTCCCAGGCATATTGGAGGCGTTGTCGTAGATCTGTGATAGACAATTTTTAATATCAATGCCGTGTTCCTGCAGTAATTCTAACACATCATTACTGAGTGACCTACCTTTATGACTCTTGATTTGCAAAAAAGTAAAAAACCGTTCATAAACGTGGCCATTGAGGTAATAACGAAAAATAACTGATAGCTGGTCGACGTGAGAGATATTCGGAGTGGAATCTACAACAAGACCCCAATATTTTGCTTTATTAATTTCATCTATGATGTGCTTCATTACTTTTCTACCCATCAACTCTATGAATTCTTAGTCCCTTATGAGCATCAGATTTAATGTGTTTTTCCAGAAAAGGATCAAACTCAGCAATCAATTCTATAACACTAAGGAAATTACCATTATTAGGTAATCCTATCACTTCCTTTTTCCCTCGAAGTGGAAGCTCTCTTTCGGCTAGAAACCGAGTAACTGCCACTACTCTTTTCAAAACCTTAATTCAATGTTGCACTTCATTTTCCATTGTTTTAATCATACTTTTTTCTATACTAGGTTTTTTTAAGGAATAATCAATATATTCCATCATACATCTGTTATGTTCCTTATTATTATCCTGAGAGCCAATAACTTCATCTATTTTCTTCCAATTTGAGAATCCTTCTTTTATGAATGGATTATCACTATCTTTCGAGAATAATTTGCCTAAGCCACTTCCTCTCGCATTTTTCACCATTTTGTAAATTTCGTTGAAAATGACCTGACGTAAAATATCTATTCTGCTTACTATATTGTCGTTTGGATGATTTGAACGTAGATAGCTTATTTTGAAAAGAAGCGTATCCCCTTTGTAAATATCTTTCACGTTCATAACCATTCTCATATAATTTTAAAGGTCATAGAGCAGGATCTTCATGTACATCTATAAAAAGTATCAATCGTATGTATAATGTATTATTGAAAAGAAAAATATATAAATGATAAACAATTTATAAATTAATTTAAAATCAGAATTAAAATTATAATTGTTGTTTCAAATTTTCTTTTATATATCATTTAGATTTTTGAACAGTGTATATATAATTATGTATTTAAGTAATTATAAAACATGCATACCTATGTAAGTGTCATTTAATAATACTGGAGTCACGTGGCTTCTAACGTTGGTACCCAAATCATTGTCAAGTAATTGATTCAAATTTCTTGTGATTACGTTTGAGTTTTCATTAGTTGAAAGAGTATTCTTTATATTTAAATCTAACGAGAATCGACCGGGATTCTCATGTTTTTTTTTTTCTTTTTTTTAACGTCGCCATGTTTGTGCTCCCATCTGGTGCTAATCGACGACGGGGGTCTGCGATGTATTTGTAAACAAAGCACATGTAATTTTTACAGAGGTGCTTGTATCAATCGGCAGAGACTAGTATTCGAACCCGGGTCACCGGCGTGGGAATCCGACACTCTACCGACTGAGCCGCCGCAGGCCCCGAAGGATTCTCATGTATATCTATAAAAGTAAAAAAAATTGGATATTTAATAAGTAAAATAAAATTTGGAGGAATTGTAAGTGATTAGAATACAAATTAAGGGAATTTAAATGTACAGTTTTAAGAATAGTTAGATTATTGAATATACATTTTAGTTTTGTATGAAATTCTATGTGAAAAACTAAAATGAAATGTGTATAAATTTATAAAAGGTTCATAAATATATTGCTATTAAGTTGAATTTCATTTGAATGTTTCAACATTTTTAATTAAGTCCAAAACGTATTAGAAATTTTTCGAATATCTTGCCTACACTACCGTGATTCTCTAAAATCAAAAGTTCATTATACTTATCATCAGTACTTGAGTAACTAGCAAAAAGTTTATTTGCAACAATATTCAATATGTTTGCTACAATTTCATCGATTACCATAGTATTTTTTTCATTAAGTGGAAGATTCATAATGCATACCAACTGAAAAAATCACGTAAGAAACAAAGTAAAAATATTTTGAATTTAAATAATCCTATTAGGGGAGGATGGGGTATTGCCGGCCACCTAAGCAAACGTGCTTGTTATTTCCACTTTCAAATTGTTTCTTTGAACTTTAAATAATTATTATGTTAGTTCAAACCATTGACTAAATATTTATTATTGGTTTAATATAAAAATGTAAGATATCGAAGCTATAAGTCGAAATAAAAAAAGCATTTTGACCGAATTTACTCCACATCAAAGGGTAATACCGGTCAGCCTTGGTACAATTCCGATCACTATTAGAAAGTTACTTTTATAGGTGAAAAATTTCTTTAAATCAATTATATGAACTTTCATATGATCCGTCGCATTATTATTCGCACTTACATAGTGAAACATATAATAACATAACCACTGTTCAATCAAAAACATTTAAGCAAAGTTACCCTACCTGAGAGCGCAGCGGAACGTTTTCTTAGCCTCACTTTCGGGAGCGTCATATAAATAACATTGTGACCGGGATTACCCCCATTGTGCTTAGTAATTTAAATTGAAATGACAAAAAAGTAATAGGTTTATACTCTTTTTTTTCACTATTTCGTATTCTTAAATTGTTCAAATTAATAAAGATGCAAAAAATAACTGCATAAAGCAACAAATAATATACATAAAAGCTTATTTTATAGACCAGATTTTTTATAAGAAATGTAGGCGTACACTTTGATTGTATATAATTCCTTAATAAAACTGAATAGAAGGTTGTTTGAACATTAGATTAATTGCATTTTATGTTGCGTTTAATATACTATTCGAATTATTACCTAAAAATGTTTAGATTATTGAAAATAAGGGTGACCGGAATTAGCCAGTGACCGGCATTACCCCGTTCTCCCCTAACAGTGATTTAAATTTAGTGTATACATACACTGAAAAGTGGAATATAACCGTGCTAAAGTTCGTATTAAAGTGGGCGTATTCAAACCCACAATATTGAGCATCAGCTAGCTGTGTAAGTTGCTGTGCTGTGCTTTACTGTGCCTTAGCACTAGTAGACTACGATGCTGATTGGCTGATTCTTCAAAGTCATCACAGGATAGTACGTATGTGGATACTCCCTTAGGTGCGTGAATGTGTATAGTATTTCAGTGAGCACCATTCTGAAGGCTCATTTATATGGAGGTTCGAAGTTGCCTCGGTAATATATATGACGAATTCTTCGAAAAAAAATGCACTTTTTGGGGTCCTGATATCACAAAAAAAAATTGAATGCTGGGGTTTCCAAACCTATTCTATTTTGTTTTGGTGTCAAATTCTGTAGAAAAACGCATTTGAACAATGGAAATTTTACATATGACTACGTTTTTCAGGTAAATTAGGTGTTTTTTACGGCTTTCATATATATATATAAAAAAAGGGTTTTACTGCGCAGTTAATAACTGCGCATAAAGGTGAACAATTTTTTCCCTAAAAAGTATATAATAACCCGAACATTCAAATTTTGTTTTCGATTTCAGGACTCCAAAAAGTGCATTTTTTCGTAGAATTCGTCATATATAGATATACTTTTACATAGTAGAAGACAGAAATAGATACATCTAGATACAACCTTTCCCTTTACCTATAAATCTTTACTCTATAAACAAGCCCTTAGAGTGACACAGAACTTGTACTTAAGGTATAGTTCTCCAGTTGACAGTCAAGTCTTTTCGATTTAATTTAATTTTCAAAAGCAACTTGTTATTAAGGCGACGTGTCAAACATACGGCACCATCTGATAAATACATTAGAAATCTTCGTTTATCTAAAAAAATATGCATCAGAATGAAATTTCTTCTTCAGAATCGCTTTATTTACATAAAATACACAGCGGAATATTCCAATTATTCAGAATCGAAAGGTATCATAATTGCGAACTTTTGTTAATTTTAGTTTCTGATTATTTAAATGTTCCGCTATATACTTTCTGTAATTAAAAGTATTTGAAAAGGAAATTTTATTCTGATGCGTATTTTTTAAGAACAACAAAATTTTCTAATATATTTATTGAAGGCTGCAGTGGGACTGACGCATTGAGTTGTGTAAGGAAATTTATTAAAAGTTCTTATATATGTTACTAAGATATGAATTTTCTCTAGTAAATTTATAATCCAGTAACTAATTTTAGTGAAGAATTCTCAAAAACTTATTTTTAACCTTCTATAATTATACCATTGTACCACTACTACTAGACTACTAAAAGTACTAGAAGTAGCTATATATATATATATATTTTTTTTTTTAAATCAATTATAAGAAAACTTTTTTCAATACTTATAAAAACGTCCTTTTAGGGGTATTAAAATTTTAATCACGCATAAGGTACATATAAGTTAGCGTACCTATATTACAAGTCACAAGCAATTTTTAAGAAATTCAATTATAGAAAATTTTTTAAGGTGTATGTATTTTAGAACTGTCTATATCAGTAAAAAACTTATTTTGTGAAGTAAATTAAAAATTTTAAGTACTTATATTAATATTATTTGATACACCAATTACGTTACTTACCTTCATCTCCGCAGAGTTTGACTTCTACACAATTCTGGAGAGTTTCTTTTGAGCCCAATAAAGAATCAACGAATTCATTGTTACAACATTCATCATTAGTTTTAGTTAAGTCCATTTGATCAAACTTATTGTCATTTCGATTCACACTTTCCACGTCTTTTAAGTTTTCAAAATCATTCTTCTTGTTCTCGTCAACTTCCAATAGATGTGACTTTTTTTGATTATGCTTATCTGTTGACTGATTCTGTTCGATAGATGGTTTAAAATATTCAGTAACACTAGGAAGTTTCTTGACTAATTCATCTCTTCGTTTTTGGATTTTTCGTTTATCTGACCCGCTAAGGTGTTTTCTCTTCGACATTTTGAAACTTTACAAATCGCGCTGCATAATACAATTAATATTCAACTCACTGTAAAATATCAATACGCGCAAAGGGACAATCTCTCGCTGCTTGGTTTGTACGTAAAAACAGCCTTGCACCGCGTATGCCGACAAGCTTGCGGGGACCCTTCTTTGTTTTTCCGCGAATTAGAACAGGCATTCACTGGCGGGCGCTGGCGGCGGCAGCGAGGCGTCGGTAAGTTGTATCATATTGCGGCTTGTCTCTGTATCGTTTTCCGTACATCGATGCGATGTGTTCGATGCATTTACCAACTCAACTTTACAGTTAAAATATCTTCTTAGAATATTCTTTTTTTTCGAATAATAATGATATAATTTTATTGAACATGGTAAATATATTATTAAAAGAAGAATTTTTTTAAATCGATTAGTACAATTATAACTCTCTACTAACTGATCAAATTACAAATTATTAGATGTAATTTTTGTATTAATTGAAATGATTTAAAGGCAATATATTATATATTTAAAAAAACTTGTTTTTAAATCCGCATTAGAAAATGTTATGACAATTGACGAATTCGTAAATGGTAAATTAAAAAATTTTATAAAATAAAAAATAATATAAACATAAAATTTCTTAAAATAGAAATACGCATCAGTATTATATTCAATAAAAATTCGTTTTCATTTCAAGAAATTTACAACTTTTATTTGATTTTGAAATATATGCTATTCAATTATTTACTAAAGAATAAAAGCATTGAAACCTCGATTAATACACCGACATGCAAACTTTTATTTAATTTTTTTTTGTGGAAAAAAATCTTTGAACTTTAAAAAATATTTCTTTAAATTTATTTAATTACTGGACATAAAAATAAAAAAACCAGAAAAGTGAAAACTTTTGGCACGGCAAATCACTTAAATTATTATAATAAATCAGTTGAAAATTATCGTACTTTGAGATTCATTATATTTAATTTTGGAATTGAACTCATAATTCTTATAGAACAGAGGAAAGTAAAAAATACAAACTTTTGTTATTTATTAACTATATGGCAAGAATGGTGAACACCAAGTCGGAAGCGGATATAAATACACTTAGACCGCGTGCTCGTGACAGAAAATTGGAACAACTTTTTACAGTTTGCCTTGGATAGGGGATTGACTATAACTTTGGTTAATAATTTTTAAATAGAAATTCCCACACCCATACCCTAACTACACGTATTTTGAACATAATAAAACCTTGAAAGCGTCAATTCGATAACATTGGCTCTCTAAACCTTGCGGTAGCCGAAGAAATATAGAGGTTCTCATTATAGCCAATCAAATGGACCTAACGACCTTCATTAATATTTTTAAAATTTGTATAGTTATATTTTGATAAAATGTTTAAATTTACCGAAAACATCAGGTAATATATGATAAGTGCCTTAGTTTTACCGTAAAATGTATTATCAATTAATTTAAAATTTTAAGGTGTATCTGTCCCCTTAAAAAAACGCGTGTTGCGGATAAATATTGCGGACGCGATAAATCGATGTACTTTTGCAATTTTACTGATAAATGTAAGGAGTTTAGGTATCATAAAAGTAGGTATACAATAGGGCTTCTAGCTCCCCCCACCACTCGACTTTTCGACTCACCTGTGCAGGTGAGAAGCTCTGTGATTGGTCAAGGCGGACAGGTGAGAATAAGCCCCACCCCCTATCTCACTTAGGCACGATGACGTCATGCTATAGTATATTATCGAATATACTACAAACTTTGCATGGTATTGCGCCAAATACCAACCACCATATAATATATATATATATATATATATATATATATATATATATATATATAGATATACTAAGTCAGGCGCACCCGCGCTCGATCATCGTCGATATTTCGTGCGGACGAATGATATCATGCTTTTGCGCCGACAATCGTTCGGGGGTGTCAGGTTGCATTCGGCGCACTGTAAAGAGGTAGAAAAAATATCTCGCGATACGATTCCTTTCATGAATGTAGTCGAATATTCGAAGGACTATCTGTAAGACGCACATTTAGACATGTGCGTGTGTGCGTGTGTGCGTATGTGCGTGTGTGTGCGTACCTGGAACTCTCTGGAAGCTTCTCATCGTTGACGAGGACCGACCTTCGATGGATCTGTGGATGAGCCAGGCTGCGATATACGAATCCTATTGTGTTTCCGCAGGCTGGCACAAAGCGTGTGCATATGTATATATATATATATATATATATATATATATATATATATATATATATATATATGCACGAATCAAGAATCTTATATCTGCTGCTATAACTTTGGCTGGTAAGCAGCGAGTTGTAGGGGCTGAAAAACGTTTTAATAAGGAGAACAATCATTAGCCTATTTCTTTTCAAATTTAGCAATATAAGAATAAGACTGTTTACATTTCTATTCATGATATATACTTAATACGAATATTCAATATAATCGAATAAAGCAAAGAAATTCCAAGAATTTTGAGATAATAGTAAAAATCAAAAAAATCTTTAAAATTTCGAAAATGAATACTCCTATATCATAGATGACCCCGACAGTGGACCTTGACGTTTGCTTATTTAAATCGAGCTCTTGTAGTTTACGCTATAAGGTAAAAGTCCCCATTATGGAACACTTTTCAGGTGGTGCAAGATTGTCATTTAATTTATATTATTAAAATTGTTAATATTGGGTATAAAAAGAATATTGTTTGAAGGGCTATGGTTGATAAATTAATTTAGAACGTGCAAATAGCAATTTTTTTCTTAATTTGAATTATTATAAATAAAATACTAAAGCAATAGCATGTACGTATTATGGAACGCTGTTTTCACAGCTTGTCACCGTGTTCCAAACTCCATGTCCCTACGATGGAACGAATAATTATTACATAAATATGACTTTATTTTATAGGTTTTATTTGTCATTGTTATAGAAATTAATAAAAATCCACATAATATGCACTAGGAATGAAGTAAAAATTAAATTGACACCGTTTTGTGAAAGTTCTTTAATAACATAAAATGACCATAGGTAGGGTTAACTATTTCGATATGTATTGCTGATTTGACTTGTTTTATAGGTTAGGTTTCCAAATACAATGAGCACATTTATTCTATCAAATTTTTGTAAGCATTATAAATAAATCAATAAAACATAACATTTAATACGTTATGAAATAGAAAACAACATGCTATAAGCTACAGTTATTATAAAAAAGTGCTTGCAAAGGTGTTCCATACATAGGGACTAACGTCATATTATGTTCCTATTGTGGAACAGCTAAATATTTAATAAAAATAGCATTAACATACAAATAACGTGTAAATAATATGAATCTATGGATGGAAAGCTACAATTTAAGCTATTATAAGGACACGTTTTGAAGGTGTTCCTTAATAAGTACTTTTACCTGAATATATAATAATACTTATGTTTGTATATTTAAAAAGAATACAAGCATAAATATCAATATGATTTTAATGGTTCTTTATTAATATTATTATTTCTTATTTTAACATTTTGTTTACTGTTCCATGTAAGGGACACATTTTGAAGGTGTTCCTTAATAAGTACTTTTACCTGAATATATAATCAAGTAATGTGCACTATATATGTACTACAGTACATATATGTAAACGTATACGTATATATCATACATGTATACGTGAGTAGCTGTCTCGAAATTATCGAATCTGATATCATGCGAGTATATCTATATAGCTCAATTAAATAAAGATGCTTTGCATTTGATTATATTTTTAAGGTAAATATAAAGCTTTAAATAAGTATTTTATAGTATAAATGGGTAGGTATAAGGGAAGTGAGGAATAAGTCATCAGTCATGGTGTACAGGAAGATCGCGAGCAAAGCTTTATCACATAAATAAAGATAGTCAGATGTCATCAATTTCACCGTATGACGTCACACATTGATGTGTCAGGTACATTCAAACTCCAGACAATTCTATATTATGATCTTCAACATCACTGTTCGGGTTATTTAGGCCTTTGGGGGGGATTTGAATTGCGCGCCGTAGCTCGCCGATCGCCGCGTATTACAATCGGCCGTGTAGTTGCGCGCACTGCCGCTTATCGGCCAAGCGGATGCGAGCGCCGGGAGAGCGGAGGTTCTCGCGCGCCTTATGCACGTGTGGGGCAGTTCCGTTTTCTCTCCCGCAGAGAACGGTCGACCTTTTCTGGCGTGATTCAAGGCAGCGCATCAAACCCGATATTGGATATTTTAATATATTATACGAGAAGCTCGGCACGTACGTCCTTATCAGGACGGTCGACTTCTCCCTTCGTTAATTGTCTGCGTCGGGTGTGTGTGTGCGTAAAGCGAGTCGCGTGTGTGTGTGTGTGTTCGGTGTGAAGGACGATCGGGAAGGTCCGGCCATGTGCGAGATCCCTCGACGTGCCGACTTCCACACGGCGATCACCTACGCGGTAGGGCCAAAGGGTCTGCCCGTGGTCCAGGTACGGTTCCCTCGAGACGTCCAGGCGCCCTGCGACCAAGAAGGTGCATCCCAACCACGTGCAGCTAGGACATTACATCGCGCTGTCCACGTTTCTACCGTCTAGCCTTTAAGGTAAGAGAGCTCTCTTGCGCGCGTTACTGGTACCTCGCTGCGTTAGGGTATTTGCGTTTGTTACCTTCTCTCTCCCATCTTTTTTGTTCCTATCTTAGAATCTCTTTTGGTATGTATAATTTCCTCTTTAGTAAATATCCATACATAGGGACTAACGTGATTTTATGTACCCATTGTGGAACAGCTAAATATTTAATAAAAATAGCATTAACATACAATTAACGTGTAAATAATATAAATCTATGGATGGAAAGCTATAATTTAAGCTATTATCAGTATTATTAAATCACTTAGATTTATAATTACAGTGAAATAACATAGTCGTATGATAAACTGCCTCGGTTAAAAAAGGACACTGATTTGTACGGTTCTGAAAATACATACGAATAAATAGTTTTTTTAAAGTTACTTTTTGTATAATAATACTTATGTTTGTATATTTAAAAAGAATACAAGCATACATATCAATATGATTTTAATGGTTCTTTATTAATATTATTATTTCTTATTTTAACATTTTGTTTACTGTTCCATGTAAGGGACACGTTTTGAAGGTGTTCCTTAATAAGTACTTTTCCTGAATATATAATCAAGTAATGTGCACTATATATGTACTACAGTACATATATGTAAACGTATACGTATATATCATACATGTATACGTGAGTAGCTGTCTCGAAATTATCGAATCTGATATCATGCGAGTATATCTATATAGCTCAATTAAATAAAGATGCTTTGCATTTGATTGAATTATTAAAGTAAATATAAAGCTTTAAATAAGTATTTTATAGTATAAATGGATAGGTATAAGGGAAGTGAGGAATAATGGGTTGTATAAATAAGCTACAAATTTAAATTTTCTTTCCAGTTTATTTAATAATTTAAGTCTTTTTACAAGCATAGGAGTAATAAGTTTACCATCACACCTACTCCAGGTGAGAAGCACTCTGATTGGCTGAAGCTACCCTCTATGTCATATATAAATTTTTACAGTAGACCTTAACTTTTGTTTAATCGAGAATGTATAATCAAGAAGTGCACATATAATACGTACACTAAGATACAATACAGCGAATCTGATATTGCGCGAGTATATCTATATTGGGTCTCAGTCAAATGGAATAAGACGTGTATGTGTGTATATATATATATATACGCAAGACTCGAACATTTAACGTATGTTTATGAAGAAATAGTTCCGAATTCAGTGAATCCAAATCGAACGTATATCTTTATAGACGATTTAAACTTTTTTACAATTGCTGCGAGGACGTACACTAATGTAGGTAGTCCAAGACAAATACCTCTAAGTATCTGAAAGTCCCTCTAGACACGTGTATCCTGCAGACAGCTGGTGTATATGCAGGTATGCTAGTATAAATGGATCGAGTGATTTTGGCCTCTACTCTTATACACAGACAGTATATCTATATAGCATTATCGATTGATATTTCGAATGCTGGCTTATTCTTAATTCAGAGTTGACAATACATTACGTACGAATTTTTAAATATCCCCAGCTGATCTGAAGGTCATCAGTCATGGTGTACAGGAAGATCGCGAGCAAAGCTTTATCACATAAATAAAGATAGTCAGATGTCATCAATTTCACCGTACGACGTCACACATTGATGTGTCAGGTACATTCAAACTCCAGACAATTCTATATTATGATCTTTAACATCACATATTACAGAAAGTTGCTTTATCGATTAAGATGTTGGAAGTGCAGAATATTGTATGATAAAATGTGTTAGCCTGAAATCAGTGGAGTTTCAACATGCCCTCTATACCTAAGTTAATGATATATACAATATTTATTTATATACACTAATGTATATGATATATATATTTATAGATATACTGGTCACTGAAGAAGATTTTAATTTAAACTTTTTTCATTGCATAATTATATTATAAAATAGTGAATATAAAAATTCTACTCTATCATTAAATAAAAGTATTTCTGTATGAAAAAAATGCTATACAAGTGCTACTCTATGACATAAAAGGTGCTACTCTATGTCATAAGAGGTGCTATATTATGACATAAGCTGTCATTGTATTACATAAAACTGTTATATTATGACATGAATGATATATTTGTAATCGATGTTTACATTTCTTCTACAGTGAACATCAATTAGCATTACACAAACGAGATTGCTCCAAATTAAATAAGTGTCGTGTAAATTTACCGAACTATAAAAATAAAATTTTAGAGTTTAAAAATTTTAATAACAAAGAAAAAGTGTCATTTGTAGTTTATGCCGACTTTGAATGCATCCTGAAAGCTATAGAAAATGGAAACGCCTACCAGGATCATGAAGCTTTCAGTGTAGGATATTACATGAAATGTAGTTACGACGATTCGCTCTCGTACTATCGAAGCTACAGAGGACCTAACCCCGCAAAGTGGTTTGCCGAAGAGTTGCTACAACTGGCTGAAAACATTGAAACAGTATTCTGGTGTCCGATCCCTATGGATACACTGACCCAGGAGCAGAAACTGTCTTTTCAAAAAGCCACAGAATGTCATATATATGAGAAACCATTGGGACAGCAGAGAGTGCAAGATCACTGTCATCTAACTGGCAGGGTAGAATACTCCTTTTTGGTATATGAGCATAATATTATATTTAACATTTGATAATTAATATTATATAATATTCCAGATATCGAGGCGCAGCTCATGAGACATGTAATTTGAACTACCAAGACTCTCGATGTGTTCCAATGATATTTCATAATTTAAGTGGATACGACTCGCACTTTCTAATTAAAGATATCGCCAATAGTATACCTGGCAGGGTTAAACTGCTACCTATAATTAAGGAAAGATTCATATCATTCACTAAACACATTTATGACAGGGACATCAGTTTCAAGTTCTTCGACTCTTTTCGATGTATGGCATCCTTTTTAGATAAGTTAGCATCTTACCTTGAGGATTTAAATATTCTAAAGCATGAGTTCTCCAAAGAATTAATATTGACTGAAAAAAAATTTCAACTGCTTCAAAGGAAAGGGACTTTTCCTTATGACTTTTTGGACTCTGCAGAGAAACTCAGCGTTTCAGAACTACCGCCAAAAGATGCATTTTACAGTAAATTAAATAACTGTAATATATCCGATGAAAACTACAAACACGCTCAAAATGTTTGAACTAAATTCAATATTTCAGACTTAGGTCAATATTCAGATCTATACCTGAAAACAGATGTGCTGCTGTTGGCTGAAGTGTCTGAAAATTTCCGCACTAGCTGCCTCAAAGCATATGGATTAGATCCTGCACACTATTACACAGCTCCTGGTTTGACGTGGGATGCTATGTTCAAATATACAAATATACAGTTAGAATTGCTCACCGACATTGACAAAGTGATGTTCATTGAGCGTGGCATTAGAGGAGGTGTCAGTCAATGCTGCAACAGCTATGCCAAAGCGAATAATAAATATAAGGGTGACGATTATGATGAGATTAAGGAATCAAAATATCTCATATATTTTGACGTAAATAACCTTTATGGCTGGGCAATGCAGCAGTATCTACCATATGGAGGCTTTAAATGGCTTAGTAGAAACGAGATCAAACAAACAGATTTTAACATAGCATACGATTCACCAGTCGGCTATATCCTTGAAGTGGACTTGGTGTATCCGGACTACCTTCACGACAAGCACCGAGACTTACCTTTTTGTCCTGAGCACTTGAAACCTCTAGGCTCATCATATTCAAAACTAATGACGACTCTTCATCGTACGAGGGTAGTTCAATAAGTCTTTAGAATGACCAACAGATGGCGCGCGAATCGCTCCAAATCATCTGTTTTCAGTCAGCACCACTACCGACTAGATATATGGTGCAGTCACAGTCCACATCTTCTGAGTTTACGTGTTTTTATAACCAATTGAAAAAAAAAAATTGCTTGTTAAGAAAAATGGAAAAAAACGAGTTCAGAGCGGTAATTAAACATTTTCATTTAAAGGGTTTAACTCCATATGAGATAAAAAATGAATTGGACTCAGTTCATGGCACATCTGCCCCTGCCTTAGCAACGGTTTATAACTGGGTAAATGAATTTAAGCGTGGTCGTACATCAATAAGTGACGAACCACGTTCAGGAAGGCCCGTAGAAGCAACTACTCCCGAAATCATCAATAAAATCCACGATATGGTGTTGAAGGATAGAAGATTAAAAGTGCGTGAGTTAGCTGAGGCCACAAGGATATCTATAGGTGCAGTTGTTTCAATTCTACAGGAAAAATTAGGCATGAAAAAGCTATCGGCAAGATGGGTGCCGCGTTTGCTCTCAGCTGAGAATAAACGCAATAGAGTGGTCGCCTCTGAGGCTCTTTTGGCGCGCATAAGTCGGAATCCTGAGGAATTTTTTCGTCGATTTGTGACTGTGGATGAAACATGGATACACCACTACACTCCTGAGACAAAGGAACAATCCAAACAGTAGTTTTCCACAGGCGAACCAGCTCCAAAGAAGGCAAAGACCGTAAAGTCTGCTGGTAAGGTTATGGCTACAGTTTTTTTGGGATGCACGTGGAATTATACTTATTGACTACTTGGAAAAGGGTAAAACAATTACTGGTGAATATTATGCATCATTATTAGAGCAGCTGAAAGAAGAAATTACAAAAAAACGACCACATTTGGCGAGAAAAAAAATTCTCTTTCATCACGACAACGCCCGAGTTCAGTGACTTTTTCTTATTTCCAAACTTGAAAAAATGGCTCGGTGGACAGAGATTTACGGACAACGAAGACGTCATTGCCTCTGTAAGTGCTTATTTTGAGGAACTTCCGAAAACGCACTTTTCTGAAGGATTAAAAAAACTTAAAAAGCGATTGACCAAGTGTATAGAGCTCCAAGAAGATTATGTTGAAAAATAAAAAAAAATTTACCCAAAAATAATTGTTTTTATACTTTATTCTAAAGACTTATTGAACTACCCTCGTAAAACTTGATATGTCCTGCATTATCGAAATTTGAAACAAGCATTGGCGAATGGATTGAAACTCGAACGAATTCATAGAGTATTGAAGTTTGATAAAAAACCATGGCTAAAAACTTAGATTGATCTGAATAGTAGCACGCGAGCAGAAGCTAAAAATGAATTCGAAAAGAATGTCTACAAATTGATGAACAACGCGGTATTTGACAAAACCATGGAAAACGTAAGAAAGTGAGTTGACATTAAACTTGTGACCAAGTGGGATGGACGATACGGTGCCGAAGCTCTTATAGCACAACCTAACTTCCACAGTCGCTCTATCCTGGTCGAGAATCTTGTACTTATAGAACTTACAAAGACGGAAGTTAATATGGATAAGCCAATTTATGTTGGGTTGTGCGCTAAGAGTTTAACAATTAATTCTCGCATTTTCATCCTCCCTCGCTCGTTTTTGTTTTCTCTCCATCACGAGAATTAATTGTTAAGCTGTGTAAAATACATCTTTTGGCAGTAGTTCTGAAACGCTGAGTTTCTCTGCAGAGTCCAAAAAGTCATAAGGAAAAGTCCCATTCCTTTGAAGCAGTTGGAATTTTTTTTCAGTCAATATTAATTCTTTGGAGAACTCATGCTTTAGAATATTTAAATCCTCAAGGTAAGATGGTAACTTATCTAAAGAGGATGCCATAAATCGAAAAGAGTCGATGAACTTGAAACTGATGTCGCTGTCATCAATGTGTTTAGTGAATGATATGAATCTTTCCTTATTTATAGGTAGCAGTTTAACCCTGCCAGGTATACTATTGGCGATATCTTTAATTAGAAAGTGCGAGTCGTATCCACTCGATAGCTGGAATATTATATAATATTAAGTATCAAATGTTAAATATAATATTATGCTCATATACCAAAACGGAGTATTCTAACCTGCCAGTTAGATGACAGTGATCTTGCACTCTCTGCTGTCCCAATGGTTTCTCATATATATGACATTCTGTGGCTTTTCGAAAAGACAGTTTCTGCTCCTGGGTCAGTGTATCCATAGGGATCGGACACCAGAATACTGTTTCAATGTTTTCAGCAAGTTGTAGCAACTCTTCGGCAAACCACTTTGCGGGGTTAGGTCCTCTGTAGCTTCGATAGTACGAGAGCGAATCATCGTAACTACATTTCATGCAATATCCTACACTGAAAGCTTCATGATCCTGGTAGGCGTTTCCATTTTCTATAGCTTTCAGGATGCATTCAAAGTCTGCATAAACTACAAATGACACTTTTTCTTTGTTATTAAAATTTTTAAACTTTAAAATTTTATTTTTATAGTTCGGTAAATTTACACGACACTTATTTAACTTGGAGCAATCTCGTTTGTGTAATGCTAATTGATGTTCACTGTAGAAGAAATGTAAACATCGATTACAAATATATCATTCATGTCATAATATAACAGTTTTATGTAATACAATGACAGCTTATGTCATAATATAGCACCTCTTATGACATAGAGTAGCACCTTTTATGTCATAGAGTAGCACTTGTATAGCATTTTTTTCATACAGAAATACTTTTATTTAATGATAGAGTAGAATTTTTATATTCACTATTTTATAATATAATTATGCAATGAAAAAAGTTTAACTTAAAATCTTCTTCAGTGACAAGTATATCTATAAATATATATATATCATATACATTAGTATATATAAATAAATATTGTATATATCATTAACTTAGGTATAGAGAGAATGTTGAAACTCCACTGATTTCAGGCTAACACATTTTATCATACAATATTCTGCACTTTCAACATCTTAATCGATAAAGCAACTTTCTGTAATATGTGATTGAGGAAAATGCTAATAAATAAAAAGAATAAATGTATATATATGTATATGAATGAATGAGTGAGGGATGGCCGGGTACATAAATAAAGACACAATTTTTCGCGGGAAATAAGACAACTTGCCTCGGCGTAAAAACTCCCACGAGGCAGAGAGAAAAGCCGGGGCAAGCGAATGACTTATTTACTAAAGAGGAAATTATACATACCAAAAGAGATTCTAAGATAGGAACAAAAAAGAAGGGAGAGAGAGAAGGTGACAAACGCAAATACCCTAACGCCGCGAGGTACCAGTAACGCGCGCAAGAGAGCTCTCTTACCTTAAAGGCTAGACGGTAGAAACGTGGACAACGCGACGTAATGTCCTGGCTGCACGTGGTTGGGATGCACCTTCTTGGTCGCAGGGCGCCTGGACGTCTCGAGGGAACCGTACCTGGACCACGGGCAGACCCTTTGGCCCTGCCGGGTAGGTGATCGCCGTGTGGAAGTCGGCACGTGAAGGGAGCTCGCCCTTGGCCGGACCTTCCCGATCGTCCTTCACACCGAACACACACACACACACACACACGCGACTCGCTTTACGCACACACACACCCGACGCAGACAATTAACGAAGGGAGAAGTCGACCGTCCTGATAAGGACGTACGTGCCGAGCTTCTCGTATAATATATTAAAATATCCAATATCGGGTTTGATGCGCTGCCTTGAATCACGCTAGAAAAGGTCGACCGTTCTCTGCGGGAGAGAAAACGGAACTGCCCCACACGTGCATAAGGCGCGCGAGAACCTCCGCTCTCCCGGCGCTCGCATCCGCTTGGCCGATAAGCGGCAGTGCGCGCAACTACACGGCCGATTGTAATACGCGGCGATCGGCGAGCTACGGCGCGCAATTCAAATCCCCCCCCAAAGGCCTAAATAACCCGAACAGTGATGTTGAAGATCATAATATAGAATTGTCTGGAGTTTGAATGTACCTGACACATCAATGTGTGACGTCATACGGTGAAATTGATGACATCTGACTATCTTTATTTATGTGGTAAAGCTTTGCTCGCGATCTTCCTGTACACCATGACTGATGACTTATTCCTCACTTCCCTTATACCTACCCATTTATACTATAAAATACTTATTTAAAGCTTTATATTTACCTTAATAATTTAATCAAATGCAAAGCATCTTTATTTAATTGAGCTATATAGATATACTCGCTGGATATCAGATTCGATAATTTCGAGACAGCTACTCACGTATACATGTATGATATATACGTATACGTTTACATATATGTACTGTAGTACATATATAGTGCACATTACTTGATTATATATTCAGGTAAAAGTACTTATTAAGGAACACCTTCAAAATGTGTCCCTTACATGGAACAGTAAACAAAATGTTAAAATAAGAAATAATAATATTAATAAAGAACCATTAAAATCATATTGATATTTATGCTTGTATTCTTTTTAAATATACAAACATAAGTATTATTATATATTCAGGTAAAAGTACTTATTAAGGAACACCTTCAAAACGTGTCCTTATAATAGCTTAAATTGTAGCTTTCCATCCATAGATTCATATTATTTACACGTTATTTGTATGTTAATGGTATTTTTATTAAATATTTAGCTGTTCCACAATGGGAACATAATATCACGTTAGTCCCTATGTATGGAACACTTTTGCTAGCACTTTTTTATAATAACTGTAGCTTATAGCATGTTGTTTTCTATTTCGTAACGTATTAAATGTTATGTTTTATTGATTTATTTATAATGCTTACAAAAATTTGATAGAATAAATGTGCTCATTGTATTTGGAAACCTAACCTATAAAACAAGTCAAATCAGCAATACATATCGAAATAGTTAACCCTACCTATGGTCATTTTATGTTATTAAAGAACTTTCACAAAACGGTGTCAATTTAATTTTTACTTCATTCCTAGTGCATATTATGTGGATTTTTATTAATTTCTATAACAATGACAAATAAAACCTATAAAATAAAGTCATATTTATGTAATAATTATTCGTTTCATCGTAGGGACATGGAGTTTGGAACACGGTGACAAGCTGTGAAAACAGCGTTCACATGATACGTACATGCTATTGCTTTAGTATTTTATTTATAATAATTCAAATTAAGAAAAAAATTGCTATTTGCACGTTCTAAATTAATTTATAAACCATAGCCCTTCAAACAATATTCTTTTGATACCCAATATTAACAATTTTAATAATGTAAATTAGATGACAATCTTGCACCACCTGAAAAGTGTTCCATAATGGGAACTTTTACCTTATAGCGTAAACTACAAGAGCTCGATTTAAATAAGCTAACGTTAAGGTCTACTGTCGGGGGTCATCTATGACATAGGAGTATTCATTTCCGAAATTTTAAAAATTAAAGATTTTTTTTATTTTTACTATTATCTCAAAATTCTTGGAATTTCTTTGCTTTATTCGATTATATTGAATATTCGTATTAAGTATATATCATAAATAGAAATGTAAATAGTCTTATACTTATATTGCTAAATTTGAAAAGAAATGGGCTAATGATTGTTCGCCTTATTAAAGCGTTTTTCAGCCCCTACAACGCTACAACTACTCGCTGCTTACCAGCCAAAGTTATAGCAGCAGATATAAGATTCTTGATTCGTGCATATATATATATATATATATATATATATATATATATATATATATATATATATATATATATATATATATATATATATATATATATATATATATACACGCTTTGTGCTAGCCTGCGGAAACACAATAGGATTCGTATATCGTGCGAAAAACGTCACATGAGCTAAATAATCACCTTCCGCACCCGTGTCGAAATGTACTAATTCACAATTGAAAGAAATGTAACTTGATATTAAATACTTTTTAAGTTTTGCACAATTTAAATATTTTTTCATAATCTATGCTATACTTTTGCATAGGTTTAAAAAATGTTTTATTTATTTCAAACCATAAATTGAGTTTAAACATAGTCAAAAATATTAACTTTCATTCTTTCATAGTTGAAAATTTACTTGAATTATTTAAAATTGATTTTCTCTAATAGGTGTGCGTAAATACCATTTTTTTCAAAACCCTGTTTTTAATAAAAAAATATGTGTTTACTCCAATAACTTGTAAAAAAAATGTATTTGATAGTTTCAAAATAAGAGGAGACTGTAGAGCATTTTTTAGTTAATCAATATATTTTTTATGTTTTCTTTTCCAATCCAATTTGTAAGGAATAATATTTATTTTAGTTAAAATAGTCCAGTAAACGAAAGTCTGAAATCACTTTTCCCCGCCATTTCTGCAATGTGGATATTTATTATCTTTAGACTATTAGAAACTTTTTTTTCGATACAAAAAGGTTCAAAAATGTGTCGTTTGGGCAAAAAACAGTAAACAAAATTGTTTTGGAATTTTTCGCCGAAACTGTGAACGTTAGGCAAAAACGATTTGTAGCACGTTATTCAGAAGAGATTAATGCATAAAAACGCACCATCAATTAATTTTCGATGAGAGAGAAATAAATAGCTAGAGTAACTTTTATATTTACTCTCTGCCAGTATATCTATATACATCAGCAGCAACTGTAGCGTCCGAGCGAGTCGTTGCGGTAGACGTACAACGTGACTCTTCCCCGACGCGACAACGGTGTGCGTACATACACGCACGTGAGTGCGAGGGATAGAGCAGATACCCGCTACTTTTTCAAACATATTCGTTGTGTTATTTGCATAGGAATAGTATATTGTCTACCCAGAGCGCAAAGTGGGCATTTTTAGACCGAGTGTAGAGATTGCAGTACGAGTCGAAGGCGAGCTAGCACGAGCCGAAGGCGAGTGCGTTTGCGCGCCAAGACGAGTACTACAACCACACGAGGTCAAAAAGCCCACTTTGCCTTTGATGCACACCATATTTTTTGTAACGCATGTATTGATTTTTGCGCTTTTCTAGCATATTAAGCGGGGCTAAATATATATAATAGCAAGTTTCCGAAAAATTTTAGCGGGCGAAAAAGTAACTTTTGCGCCCGCTTATTTACTTTTACGCCCGCCGGTCTAAAAAATTATGCTTTAAGCTCGCTTAATAGGTACAGAAAAACGCGAAAATCGTGCTTGTGTTACAAAAAATTATTTTGAATACCAATATACATATATTCTTTAAGAAGACAGATACATCTTTAAATTTTAAATTAATTGATAATACATTTCAAGGTAAAAATGAGTTAATTGTCATATTGCTGTCATATAATCGAACATTGCTTTTTCAAAAAAGGATTTATTCTTTAAATGCCCTTCTCTGAAGAAAAGAATTAGTGGAGTTCAAATTCAGTGGGAAAAATTATTTATCTACTCAAATATTCGGTGAAAATTGACAAATTAGTTAGTTGTGCAATAATTTTGGTAGACATAAATTTAAAATATCGGATGCATCTTATATTATAATAGAACCACAACATACATTAAATTCGCTTGGTAAGGCGTTGCTACCGAGCCGAGGTAGCCTAGAACTAAAAAATGTTCATACTGAAAGTTTGCTCATACTGTACGAATCTCCTCTATATATATACATAGGCAGAGTGGGGTGTAACGGAGAACTAAAATGAAATGTGCTTTAAACTACGCAAAATGTAATTCTATAAAAGAAACGCTGCCAATTCATTGGCACTTAGCTTCCTCAAACTTTAAAAAATGTTCCAATATGAAATTATTTATACTATTTAATACTGGGGTGAAAAATGAAAATGACAAATCTATTGCTTTTCAATATGTTGAAATATATATATATATATATATATATATATATATATATATATATTGCTTCCTCGAAGAGGACGCTTTGTGATAGTAAAAAAAAGTTTCTCTAAAAACATGTTAGAAACATGTTTTGAGGCACAATGAATCAAAATAGTATAGATGTGTGTGCGTGCGTGCGTATGTGTGTGTGTGTGTGTGTGTGTGTGTGTATGTGTGTCTGTGTTTGTGTATGTATGTATGTATGCATCGATATCTCGAGTAATCCACGGTAAAATTCAATGTTCCAGGGCTATTTTGTTTGTCTGTTTTGCACGAACGGGAAATAATAATATTTTTTGTAGTTTTTAGGATTAGTTTTTGATTTTTAGCGGTTATTCGTTTTTTTGGTTTTAGTTTTTCCGGTTTTTTTTATCTATTATGGCTAATCAAAGAGACCTAAGGACCTTACAAAATTACTTTCAAATTTTTCGATTATATTTTGATAAAATATTCAAATTTACCGAAAACAATAAGCAATATATATGATGATTGACTCATTGTTACCTTCAAATGTATTAACAATTAATTCAAAGTTTTAATATGCATGCATAACTTATTTATTTTAACTTGATAATTACATAAATGTTTTAAATGATAATTATTAATTTAAGAACGTGATTCTTAATTTTTTAATAGAGTAATTATCCACTTCGATTATTAAATGGATTTTTAGAAGGATTTAATACTTTTTAACGAAATTGTAAATAGCAATCAAATTAGAATGAGTTAAAATATATTGAAAAGTTTTTATTTATAATAAATTACAAAGATTGGTCTAGAAACATATATAACTGTCTTCAATTTTGTTATAAATAAATCAGGAAATCTAAAAAGCATATTAATATTCATTTTATGTATTGTTACTAAAAAAATCAGTAATGATTGTATTAGTCACAATAGTTTTTAATATTAATCTATTATTCTAATAAAACTTCAACTTTATGACTAGTAGATATGCGTAATTTAGTCTATTCGAAGAACATAAGATGATTTTTAAAATTTCAATTGTATGTTGGTGAATTGACCAGATTTAAGTACAAAATAAGATCATTTGTAATAAAAATACTCAAACCCTTTCAATGATGGTTTCATACCTTCTGTATAGGCCAAAAACACTTGAGAATGACTTCATGCTCTATCAGTGGATTTCGTAGGACATTCACAGGTGGTTTATACAGTCTTTGGTTTACACGGAGTATATGAAAACACCATTGCAAACATTTACATTTAATTCTAAAATGAATACCTATGTTATAAAATAAAAGCTGTCATAAATACTTTCAGTGGTGGTTTTGTTCTCTCCATATCCTGTAGATTAGAAATATAAATTAAAAGGGAGTTTAATTTACCCTTCATAGAGGATGAACTACCCCCTTAAATGGCATCACCATCAAAGTTATATACAAAATATATTTCACTTCTTTTTTCAACTTCATTATCAATAAATACAGTTGGATTTTAGTTTAGAAATATAAATTAAAAGGGAGTTCAATTTACCATTCGTAGAGTATAAACTACCCCTTTATATAGCATCACCATTAAAGATATATTAATAATGATTTTCACTTCTTTTTCAACTTTAGTATCAATAAATACAATAGTTGGACTGTAGTTTAAAATTATAAATTAAAAGGTAGTTCAATTTACCATTCGTAGAGTATAAACTACCCCTTTTTATAGCATCACCTGTAACGGCCCAAACTATAGTCTGTTGTAAACTTTAATAATTTTAAATTTAAGGAGGCTCCTGCGTCTACCATATTAGTCAAATTGAATCGAAAATTTGATGATAACTTTTATGCATATATTTATACTTAAAAATTTTAAATGTATTTATAATGTATATAAATGCAGCAAACTTTTAATAATATAAACATTAACAATTCAATAAATATGAATACAGATACTATTTTGGATTCGGCAGTGAATAACATATGAGAGAAGGACAGGTTCGTCTTCCGCGCATGCGCGCCGATGGGTGGTATATAGTTATATCTATATATATTACTATAGCGTCGTGTCGTGCGCCGTGCGTGCTGCATGTAAAAAGTTCTAGTTGATAAGTATTATTCTAGTTGATATTATTTAGTGTATTATGTGAAAATGACCGAACCTAAAAAAGTTTGGGATGCTAGAGTTTTACGTGGACCCATAGTTAAATTTTTATTGTTAATTTATATTTAAAATAATTAAAAAACTAAAAACTATAATTTTCAGTGTATTTTATTTACCCATAGACTTAATTAATTAAAATAAAAATACAATTATGACGATTTATTCTTTATTGAATGTTTTTGTTTGAAATTGGAATCTCAAATTGTGCGCGCTTCTCCCGAACGCCGTAGCCAAGATGGCCGCTCAGCTGACTTCCCTACAGCTGCCGGATATAACCCGAATTTATTCAAGCTTTTGCTAATATCTCTTTTTTTTAGTTCGATAACCGATATTTTAAATAATGTCATTTGAAAGAGGAGATTTTTTCCTACAAAACTGATATAATGACATTACTGGACAAATCAGATTTCATTCGTAATTAACTGATTCAACTTTGTCTACCATAAGAGTCCATGTTAAAATTGCCAACTTTGAGTTCAAATTTCTTGAGTTTTTAGCCGATAAACGGTATAAATAATGGTACCGTTAGATTGAGCGTATTCTAAACTTTAAAAAATTATATGTACGAATTCGAGACATTACGCGCAGGAGCCTCCTTAATCGAAATTCGCACAGGCTGGTCGATGAAAAGCGAATATTCGCACAAAGAGGAATCGCGGAGAATAAGGATGTGTGCCTACATCCATGTAAGATATGATTGATGGAAAGGGTAAGAAAAGTGGGAGCCTGGTTGCTAGGCGACGTTAGCGGTGCAAGGCCGAGCCAGAGATTAGTAGAGAGGTTGACAATGTAATGTTAAAAAGGTGAGAAAATTTTCAGCGTGGCGCTGTCTTGCGGCAGCCGCCCGTACTATACACATCATTTCAGACAACGGGATGGAGAGGGAAGCACGCGTGAAAAGCGGTGGAGGAGAATGTGTGTACGGTCAGCGGAAGCTGGCGGGCGTGGCGGCGCGGCGTTTACAATTCTGTTTTGGTTCGCGCCTACTCGAAAGGTTTATTTATTTCTTTGAGTTTTATATTATTATTACCTTACAAAATTTTATACTAGTATTTATTATTATTATATTAAAGAGTGTTTCAAAGCTTAGTTTTTGCAATTCTTTAAAGAGCGTAACAATGATTGATAGATACTTGCATTACGTTTTAATGGAAAAGATCAGTATGTGTTATATTTTATTGTATCAGATATAATAAAGATTATATTTACAAAATAATTCATCAACACACCTGTTCAATTATTTACTATCAATGCAATTTTATTTTTTTATTAGTTTTGTTTTATTTATTTCATACTTCAAATATGACAGTGAAAGATTCGTTATTGCCGAAACAACTTTTTTGCAAATAATATCAGCTATTATTAATTTTTAAAGTAATATTGTAATTTTCACCGTTAACTCATATTGGTTGTCAACAAATGTTTTTATGTGAATGCGTATATATACAAGAATAAATACATGTTAATATCAGATATATATCTGATATTAACATATATTTATTGTTGGTGACGATATTATATTAATTTTATATTGCCTCGCAATGTTTTCATAATGAAACTTTTTGTATACGAAAAACGCGAGCAAACATTTACACGGCCATGTATAGTTATCGTGACGTTTGCTTGACGTTTGCTTATTTAAATCGAGCTCTTGTAGTTTACGCTATAAGGTAAAAGTCCCCATTATGGAACACTTTTCAGGTTGTGCAAGATTGTCATCTAATTTACATTATTAAAATTGTTAATATTGGGTATAAAAAGAATATTGTTTGAAGGGCTATGGTTTATAAATTAATTTAGAACGTGCAAATAGCAATTTTTTTCTTAATTTGAATTATTATAAATAAAATACTAAAGCAATAGCATGTACGTATCATGGAACGCTGTTTTCACAGCTTGTCACCGTGTTCCAAACTCCGTGTCCCTACGACGGAACGAATAATTATTACATAAATATGACTTTATTTTATAAGTTTTATTTGTCATTGTTATAGAAATTAATAAAAATCCACATAATATGCACTAGGAATGAAGTAAAAATTAAATTGACACTGATTTGTGAAAGTTCTTTAATAACATAAAATGACCATAGGTAGGGTTAACTATTTCGATATGTATTGCTGATTTGTGTGGATGTTCCGGGGCAAAGTTATATCCAATAAAAAAAGTTACAGCAGCATTTACGCAAAAGTTATGTACAATTTTAACATTTTTATAGTTATTAATAACATTGTTGTATATGTAATATGCAATCTTTAGAGCCGTTTTTCTCAAAACTACTTTTTTCGCGATTTGCGCAACAGATTTTCATAGAATCGCTTACAACTTGGCATGCACGTTCTTTTTATTTTTGCGAGAAAAATAGAAAGCTATTTTTCGTCTTTAGGCATTTTTAGACCTTGTTTTAAATGCCTAAAAACGAAAAATGTAGTTTACAGAAAAATGGCTGTAAAGATTGAAAATTACATATACAACAATGTTATTAATAACTGTGAAAATGTAAAAATTGTACATAACTTTTGCGTAAATGATGCGGGTGGGGAAAATGTACCGAAAGATAAATTTGCAGAAGGATAAATTTACCGAACGGTTGAAATTGCCGAGAAAATCAATACCTATGGAAAAATACCGATGGATAAAAATGCCGAAAGTTAAAAGTGCCGAAAACAACAATCCGGAAAAAGAAATGATGAAAGTTAAAAATGCCGAAAACGAAAATAAGGACAAAGAAGTGCTTTTATTAGAATATGCGCCAGTATTATACTAATGTATTAATTGTTGCTACGTCGTTTCTTTTCAGTATTACATCCTTTTAGTTTTTACCTGTTGCCATTCAACATTTCGGCATTTTTAACTTTCGAGATTTTTATCCATCGGCATTTTTACCCGTAGGAACTTTCTTTTTCGGCACTTTTGTTAATCGATTACTTTACCCATCGGCACATTTCACTTTTCAGCAAATTTACCCTTCGGTAAAATAAATTCGGCACCTCTTTAAAGTGCGCCGAATGCAACCTGACACCCCCGAACGATTGTCGGCGCAAAAGCATGATATCATTCGTCCGGTAGGTTGAGAAATATACAAGTTTGTATTATGGCCATTTAAAGGCATCAAACGACCTCCAAAAGTAAAATAAAAAATTTTTTGCATTCCGATTTGATACAATGTTTAAATTTACCGAAAAAAATATAAGTATCATATGATTTAGATTCATATTAACCTAAAAATACATAACCAATTTATTTATTTATTTATTTATTTATTTATAAATTTGCCTAAAAGTGAAATGTGCCAATGGGTAAAGTAATCGATTAACAAAAGTGCCGAAAAAGAAAGTTCCGACGGGTAAAAATGCCGATGGATAAAAATGTCGAAAGTTAAAAATGCCGAAATGTTGAATGGCAACAGGTAAAAACTAAAAGGATCTAATACTGAAAAGAAACGACGTAGCAACAATTAATACATTAGTATAATACTGGCGCATATTCTAATAAAAGCACTTCTTTGTCCTTATTTTCGTTTTCGGCATTTTTAACTTTCGGCAGTTCTTTTTCCGGATTGTTGTTTTCGGCACTTTTAACTTTCGGCATTTTTATCCATCGGTATTTTTCCATAGGTATTGATTTTCTCGGCAATTTCAACCGTTCGGTAAATTTATCCTTCTGCAAATTTATCTTTCGGTACATTTTCCCCACCCGCAGCATTTACGCAAAAGTTATGTACAATTTTTACATTTTCACAGTTATTAATAACATTGTTGTATATGTAATTTTTAATCTTTACAGCCATTTTTCTGAAAACTACATTTTTCGTTTTTAGGCATTTAAAACAAGGTCTAAAAATGCCTAAAGACGAAAAATAGCTTTCTATTTTTCGCGCAAAAATAAAAAAGAACGTGCATGCCAAGTTGTAAGTGATTCTATGAAAATCTGTTGCGCAAATCGCGCAAAAAGTAGTTTTTAGTTAACCCTACCTATGGTCATTTTATGTTATTAAAGAACTTTCACAAATCGGTGTCAATTTAATTTTTACTTCATTCCTAGTGCATATTATGTGGATTTTTATTAATGTTTATAACAATGACAAATAAAACCTATAAAATAAAGTCATATTTATGTAATAATTATTCGTTCCATCGTAGGGACATGGAGTTTGGAACACGGTGACAAGCTGTGAAAACAGCGTTCCATGATACGTACATGCTATTGCTTTAGTATTTTATTTATAATAATTCAAATTAAGAAAAAAATTGCTATTTGCACGTTCTAAATTAATTTATAAACCATAGCCCTTCAAACAATATTCTTTTTATACCCAATTTTAATAATGTAAATAGATGACAATCTTGCACCACCTGAAAAGTGTTCCATAATGGGGACTTTTACCTTATAGCGTAAACTACAAGAGCTCGATTTAAATAAGCAAACGTCAAGCAAACGTCACGATAACTATACATGGCCGTGTAAATGTTTGCTCGCGTTTTTCGTATACAAAAAGTTTCATTATGAAAACATTGCGAGGCAATATAAAATTAATATAATATCGTCACCAACAATAAATATATGTTAATATCAGATATATATCTGATATTAACATGTATTTATTCTTGTATATATACGCATTCACATAAAAACATTTGTTGACAACCAATATGAGTTAACGGTGAAAATTACAATATTACTTTAAAAATTAATAATAGCTGATATTATTTGCAAAAAAGTTGTTTCGGCAATAACGAATCTTTCACTGTCATATTTGAAGTATGAAATAAATAAAACAAAACTAATAAAAAAATAAAATTGCATTGATAGTAAATAATTGAACAGGTGTGTTGATGAATTATTTTGTAAATATAATCTTTATTATATCTGATACAATAAAATATAACACATACTGATCTTTTCCATTAAAACGTAATGCAAGTATCTATCAATCATTGTTACGCTCTTTAAAGAATTGCAAAAACTAAGCTTTGAAACACTCTTTAATATAATAATAATAAATACTAGTATAAAATTTTGTAAGGTAACAATAATATAAAACTCAAAGAAATTTTCGATTCAATTTGACTAATATGGTAGACGCAGGAGCCTCCTTAAATTTCAAATTATTAAAATTTACAACAGACTATAGTTTGGGTCGTTACAGGTGATGCTATAAAAAGGGGTAGTTTATACTCTACGAATGGTAAATTGAACTACCTTTTAATTTATAATTTTAAACTACAGTCCAACTATTGTATTTATTGATACTAAAGTTGAAAATGAAGTGAATATCATTATTAATATAACTTTAATGGTGGTGCTATATAAAGGGGTAGTTCATCCTCTATAAAGGGTAAATTAAACTCCCTTTTAATTTATATTTCTAATCTACAGTCCAGTTATTGTATTTATTCATACAAAGGTTGAAAAAAAGTAAAAGAAATATTTAATATAACTTTGATGGTGGTGCTATACATAGGGGTAGTTTATACTATACGAATGGTAAATTAAACTTCCTTTTAATTTATGTTTGTAAAATAAAATCCTACTACTGTATTTATTGATACTAAAGTTGAAAAAAGAAGTTCAAAATATTTTTAACATATCTTGGTTGGTGATGCCATACAAGGGATTTGATCACCGTCTATAAAGGGTAAAATAAACTCCCTTTTAATTTAAATTTCTAATTTACAGTCCCGTTATTGTATTTATTCATACAAAGGTTGAAAAAAGTAAAAGAAATATTTAATATAACTTTGATGGTGATGCTATACAAAGGGGTAGTTTTTACTCTACGAATGGTAAATTGAACTCCCTTTTCATTTATATTTCTAAACTAAAATCCAACTACTGTATTTATTGATACTGAAGTTGAAAAAAGAAGTGAAATATATTTTGAATATAACTTTGATGGTGATGCCATTTAAGGTGGTAGTTCATCCTCTATGAAGGGTAAATTAAACTCCCTTTTAATTTATATTTCTAATCTACAGGATATGGAGAGTACAAAACCACCATTGAAAGTATTTATGACAGCTTTTATTTTATAACATAGGTATTCATTTTAGAATTAAATGTAAATGTTTGCAATGGTGTTTTCATATACTCCGTGTAAACCAAAGACTGTATAAACCACCTGTGAATGTCCTACGAAATCCACTGATAGAGCATGAAGTCATTCTCAAGTGTTTTTGGCTTATACAGAAGGTATGAAACCATCATTGAAAGGGTTTGAGTATTTTTATTACAAATGATCTTATTTTGTCCTTAAATCTGGTCAATTCACCAACATACAATTGAAATTTTAAAAATCATCTTATGTTCTTCGAATAGACTAAATTACACATATCTACTAGTCATAAAGTTGAAGTTTTATTAGAATAATAGATTAATATTAAAAACTATTGTGACTAATACAATCATTACTGATTTTTTTAGTAACAATACATAAAATGAATATTAATATGCTTTTTAGATTTCCTGATTTATTTATAACAAAATTGAAGACAGTTATATATGTTTCTAGACCAATCTTTGTAATTTATTATAAATAAAAACTTTTCAATATATTTTAACTCATTCTAATTTGACTGCTATTTACAATTTCGTTAAAAAGTATTAAATCCTTCTAAAAATCCATTTAATAATCGAAGTGGATAATTACTCTATTAAAAAATTAAGAATCACGTTCTTAAATTAATAATTATCATTTAAAACATTTATGTAATTATCAAGTTAAAATAAATAAGCTATGCATGCATATTAAAACTTTGAATTAATTGTTAATACATTTGAAGGTAACAATGAGTCAATCATCATATATATTGCTTATTGTTTTCGGTAAATTTGAATATTTTATCAAAATATAATCGAAAAATTTGAAAGTAATTTTGTAAGGTCCTTAGGTCTCTTTGATTAGCCATAATAGATAAAAAAAACCGGAAAAACTAAAACCAAAAAAACGAATAACCGCTAAAAATCAAAAACTAATCCTAAAAACTACAAAAAATATTATTATTTCCCGTTCGTGCAAAACAGACAAACAAAATAGCCCTGGAACATTGAATTTTACCGTGGATTACTCGAGATATCGATGCATACATACATACATACACAAACACAGACACACATACACACACACACACACACACACACACACACACACACATACGCACGCACGCACACACATCTATACTATTTTGATTCATTGTGCCTCAAAACATGTTTCTAACATGTTTTTAGAGAAACTTTTTTTTACTATCACAAAGCGTCCTCTTCGAGGAAGCAATATATATATATATATATATATATATTTCAACATATTGAAAAGCAATAGATTTGTCATTTTCATTTTTCACCCCAGTATTAAATAGTATAAATAATTTCATATTGGAACATTTTTTAAAGTTTGAGGAAGCTAAGTGCCAATGAATTGGCAGCGTTTCTTTTATTGAATTACATTTTGCGTAGTTTAAAGCACATTTCATTTTAGTTCTCCGTTACACCCCACTCTGCCTATGTATATATATAGAGGAGATTCGTACAGTATGAGCAAACTTTCAGTATGAACATTTTTTAGTTCTAGGCTACCTCGGCTCGGTGGCAACGCCTTACCAAGCGAATTTAATGTATGTTGTGGTTCTATTATAATATAAGATGCATCCGATATTTTAAATTTATGTCTACCAAAATTATTGCACAACTAACTAATTTGTCAATTTTCACCGAATATTTGAGTAGATAAATAATTTTTCCCACTGAATTTGAACTCCACTAATTCTTTTCTTCAGAGAAGGGCATTTAAAGAATAAATCCTTTTTTGAAAAAGCAATGTTCGTAGCTCTAATCAAAAGTTATAATTTAAATTGGCGATGGGTATTCATACTGTACGATCTTCTCCTATATTATGCACGCACACATATAAATATATAGTGTACTATACTATTTGCAAAATAAGTATGCTCGTGTATGAATAAAATAATTTTTAAAATTTTATATTTTTAACTTCTGCTTTGTAATTTTCTAGACTTACGTTAATGAAAAATAAATCAATATGTGCATTTGAACCATTTAAATTATGTTTCAAGTTATTATGCACATTTATTTTGTTATATTTTATTACTATTATTTTATTTTATTAGTATTATTATGAGTCAGAACTTCTTTGAAAAGTATTATAATAAATTATTGTTACAATTATGTAAAATCTGCACAAATATACTATAATTATTTTATCAAAGAAAATAAAAATGATTGTATAATATCAAGAGTAAAAGTTTCATTATAGAATTGATTTATTATTTGTAACAGATTATCTTACTTATCAAATTTGTGTACTAAGATTAATACTATTAATACTTTGTCAATATTGTTCCTGTATTGCATCCTGAAAAAGAAAACCAAGCATAGCTGGGCCTGATGTAATAACTTAATCTGCATATTCGTTATTTGTAAATAAATATTTGCACATTAGCGTATTGTTTCTAGTATTAGCAAGTTCTTACCTAGTAGGACAATTATAATATTTCACAATAAGAGTCTTTCATTTTCAAACTTATACATTCCATGTGCGTAAGTATTTATTTTTCTTAATTTCAAATAAAATGCATTTTTTATTAATGTATTTTTAAAATTAATTTTATTTTTGTGTCGAAGAAGTAAGAAAATGTATACAACATACCCAGATTCTTCTGTTAATGCACTCCCATTCTCTGTTCAGTTCTGCCCTCAAATGAATTACCCTTAGCTGTTGAAGTGCAAGAAAAGCCATTTTTTGTAATGAGACCTGTCTTTGCAAAATTCACTACTTGCTACTACTTGTAAATCATAAGCCGACGTTCTAACAAAACGCTTACGTGTTGCGCGTTATATGCCCTATGTTTTTATACTAGCGGAAAACATTCTAAAAGACTAACGGATAACGTCGGTAATGTCGTTTGCTTAATATATCGACCATCTTTAAACCTCTCATCTGCATATGCGTTCGGTTTTTGTTTACATATGTTGATACTCTTTTAGTATCCAATATAAGAACATATTATATTATTATATATATTATATAATCTCATTACATTATGAGTAATTTGCACGATAACCTTACGATTTCCGCTGTATAAATGGCATGTGTCAAAAATGCGACTTTTAAGACTTTTTTTGCAGATATGCATAGGTCATCGCTAGAAAACATACTCTTGAGGGCAAAATATTCAATAGGGAGTAAAGTTATAATCAATTATCTATTAACCAGAGCAGATTATGGTGTGCTTCGTGTGCCAACATTATCTTTGCAAACATTCAATTTTTTTGCACATAAAAATATCGAAGTTAGAAATCGAAAGTGCGATATAGGGGAGAGTCGTACAGTATGCCAACCCATAGCAATTTTGGGTATAATTTTTAACTGCCGCGGTGAAAATTAAAATTCCAAACAGGGCGTGTTCATGGAATAGTTCTGTATTACGAAAAAAATTAGTTGGGGCTAAATTCAAGCATAAATATTAATTATCAATATAAATATAAAAGGTACGATTTTGCGGTTTCTAAAAAGTGTCGTACAGTATGACAAATTATTATTTTTATTCAATTTAGTGATCTAAATGATTTATAAGTGTACTCACAAATTTGTATAAGTAATAATATAGTATATTTATTAAAATATAGCTTTATAGACATTTATAAATTGCTTTTTAAACTACAATACTGCATATTTACTAAAATATACTATTTTAGTTATAAATAACGAAAAATAACAAATAACACTTAATAAATGTTTCGAGTATATTCAACATACATGACAAGTCATAGTAGACATTTTTCTCCTGACAAAAGTTATAAGTAAATTTTTGTAGCATTTTATCATTCAATTTACATATGTCATTCTGTTTATACTGTACGACAAGTACATTATAGCATTTTAGGTTGCATTGCGTGAATAATGATAATTAGAAGTCCAGGAACATTTTAATAGACTTATCAAGGACTAAACTTGATACAAAAATTGTTAGAGACACATAAACTTACTTAGGGAGAAAGAGGTTAAAATAAAATAGCTTTTGTCACTCGTAAAATTGAATAAATTGTTCTTTATAATACAAGTTTTCAAGCAATGAACTTTATATATCGGCCGCGGAATATGCTTAATAGAACACCAAAATGCGTCATATTACCGTAGTAAAGTAACGCCATCTGTCGGTGGAAGCCAGGAACACATAATTTGTCAGTAGTACTAAGGCCACCATGGCGAGATGCCGCCAGTATTGATTTTCCCCCTCCCCTCCTTGACCTATATTGGGGGAGGCCCGACTGAGCGCTGTAGTCGCACAGGTGTTAATGACCCGGGGGAGTCATTAAATAAATAATTAATTGAATAAATAAATAAAAAATAAAAAATGACATAATTCTTAATATATATATATATATATATATATATATATATATATATATATATATATATATATATATATATATATATATATATATATATATATATATATATATATATATATATATATATATATATATATATATATATATATATGGGTGGTTCTCTGACAAATCGTGCGCGAAAAAAAATGGATTTTCCAAAAATATTTTTTTTATGTTCCTATAGTATGTATGAGTATCGCTGAATTTTTTCAGATTTTTTCCATCATTATTTTCCGAGTTACAGAGGGCCAAACTTGGCCATCTAAGCATTTTTTGCATTTTTTGGCCATACAAATTAATTTATAACTCCCCAGGGAAGCATTTTTCACAAAAAACGTATACATACTTTTTTTGTAAAATTTTCTGTAGTTTGCATTAAAAATACTTGCAAAGTCATATATATATATATATATATATATATATATATATATATATATGTTATAACTATCTTATATGCCAATTAAACCTTAAAATGCTGATTCTGAGAGTTCGATCAAAGCCTCGACCACCAAAAAATTCATGGAGATACCTTTTTATAGTGCAAAAGTCCCAGTATAGGTCCCAGAATGGAGGGGAGCCTGTATCTTAGTCTAAAAATTAAGATAATCATCAATTCATGCTAAAAATTATTAAAATCATAGTTAAAACTTTTTGGAAAATCCATTTTTTTTCGCGCACGATTTGTCAGAGAACCACCCATATATATGACTAAAGTCTCGTGATTATCGCTGGACTGTGGTCTCTCGTCGATCATGATGGATTTAGTCCCGTACGAAGATGTGAATGTTAGGTCGTGATTTGTCAAGAAAATTTTAGTAAGACGTCCAAATTCATGGTAGAAGGAATAAGAATTGTCGAAATAAGCTGTTATAGCGTCAAATTGGTCTTTCAATATATTCCAACTAGCTTCATCAAGCGTAACATTTTTGTACGAAGCACTGCCGTTGATTCGCTTGATAACGTGATGGTAGTAGCCAGTGCTGTGCTCTAATCCTAGGCAGAGTCGCTTCGTGTTAGATTTATTGCGAGCATACGTCGTTGACAGCAAGAGATTCGACAATTCGCTCGTCAATTCCCGTATTTCGCGCGTTTGACAAGTAGCCATGGTTATTTCTTTAACAAAAAAAAACAAACTGAGAATTTTACACCACTTGAACACAATTGGACACACGGACAAAACTGCTTGTAAAGTGCAGCCACGAGAGACGATGTGGTCGTTTTGCCCTGCGTGCTATTACTGGCCAGAAAACTCGATTGTCGACGCATGACGGTCTAAGATGGTTTTCTCCACACCTCCCCACCCGTCCAACGTGAATCATAAGAGTGGGGGGAATATAGTAAAAGAAGCCAGGTGCTACTCATTTTTCACGACCATTATTCTGTCAATAAAAGTGTGGTTATGGTGTACAATGTTGAAACGACCCGTAGGATATACAAATTTATAATAAAACTGTTAACAGACTTTCAAAGAAGTAAAAAGTATAGTATTCGTCGGACGTTAATTTAAGAAAAATTAAATTGAAAATAATAATGAATGGCGTGGGATGTAGGATATGTAGGTCGAAAGGTACGTAAATAATTTATTAAACTTGTATTGAAGTATAAATATTTATTCAACCATTTACGGCTACAAATACAAAAGACAATCATATATTTAATGTATTAAGTGCATATTCATAGGCCTGAACCTAAAGAGCGCTCGTTCGTGAACGTAAGGGCCCTTTTACATTTTTTATACTTAATCTTATTACAAATCTTTTTATAAAACCTTATAGCTAGTGCGTCATTTTTTCTGGTGTCTTGTGAGAAGAAACGACAAAATTGGTCGAGGTTCGTACCCCGATACATGTGATGCAGAAACATTATGGTATACTGGCCATAGCACATTGAATCAACGCTCTGAAGTGTTTTGGAATTCTATCGAAAGTTGTTACAGTTTTTACGAAGACGTTCAAAATGGTGTTTTGAAACCGTTGGAACCCCATAACTGTCAAAGTATGTCCCGATTCTATTTTTGTCGATATGTATAGCTACCATGAGTTCAAGGCTTCGTATGATCGTCGGTATTGCAGACTATGGCTGCTGGTGCCATCATGATACGTGGAATTCGATCAGTGGCGTATACACCGATTGTCCTGGCTTTTAGACCCTCGAGGGCTCTCATTATCTCCCTTGTATTCATGTTGACTTTTCTTCGTCCGTACTCTCGTATTCCGAGCTGGCACCGTCTACCTCGTCTTGCCCCTCAAAGCGACAGCCAAATATTACGCGACAGGAGCTTCTTCCCCAGACGAGATCTTGAAGGGCATGATAAAATAAGTCACTGCTTTTTTCCGGTATATTTTGTTGCTTTTCCTCGGGCAGTAGTGAATAAAACCACTCTCGTAACAGGTGTGACCTCTGCAGAGCACTATACCGCTTTTTATACTCATTACCTTGGCTGCCGTGAATAATGCACACATGCTTACAAGAAAACTTTCTTTGTAAATCGGTGAAGCCTTCGGTCGAATATTCCTCGATATTTACGACGGGGCGAGCCATTATCGATTAAACATATCGTACCTTTTCCGACCCTCTAACGTATATTTTAGTAGCATTTTTTGCGGTATTGTAAAAATGATGGTATAATTTGCTTATGGTGATATCGCCGTCGAACCATTGTATACCATGCATTCGAAATGAAATGCAATCGTTAGTGGTCTTTACGCTGCTCGGCAATTCTTCATACGGATGAGGTGGTCTGATTATCCAATGACCAGTGACATGATTTTGTACGGAAACAACAGACACTTCTTTCGGTAAAAATTTATTGTCTTTATCTTTGAAACCTTGGATATGTATTATGTAATCCATGATGATGATGACACGGCTCTTATCACAAACTTTTATTTTACACACTGGATAGTGGTAATACGAGGGTAGTAAGTCGACTAGTTTGTGGAAGGTTCATTTCACAGGTTATAAACTTCTGTCCCCCCTCCGCTACAGTTTACCCCCCCCCCCCCTCTTTCACTAGCGCCTCAAGCGTTGAAATCCGTAATAATTTGCCAGTTTGAATCGATTTCCAAAATGTTGTCAAATTCAGCGTAAACGATACAATTGACCGTCTCCGTAACAGCTTCTTCGAATCGTACTTCGATGCACAGTGCACCCGACCGCACGAGGCTCCAGTGAGATGAAAAGTGGGCCGATAAATCGGGTGTCAGATCGAATGCGAAAAGACAATAGCCCAGTGGATAACTATTGCGCCCAATGTCGAGGCCCTCGTTGAGATAGTGTATGCCTGTACCGGAAAAAAGCGTACGTAAAGATTCAATGTACAGTTGGTTGGTTCCCGTAAAGCGAGGCTACAAGGGTTTGCTAGGTATTTGTACACCCTCCACGTATAGCGAGAGAAAATTTATGGAAAAATGTTGAAAATTAAAGGGATTCATCCATCGGTTGCCGTTGAATGCACGAATTTGTACAAAACCTAAGATTATCCTCTTGGGTATTTGACCGAGAACGACGTTGTCGAGCGTATCTCCGAGAACGCCTCTGTGCATGGTAAACGACTTTACCTCGACTCTGGTAATCGGGTACTTGGCCGTGGTTTTTGATAGAGCACTGGCATGCGCTAGAAGAACGCCGGGGCTTATTTTTTTGCGCTGGACGATAAGCGTTGCTTCCTTGATTCGTACAGAAAATTTTCCATCGTCGGAGAAATCCATGAGGCAAAAGGCATGTTTGCTATGCACTAGCCTCACTCTCATTTCAACGCCGTTGAGTAAAAATTTCGATTCGTTCAAGATGTCCGCGTGGAGGTGGGCCAAAACGTCGAATGATTTGCCGCCTAGAGAGTAATGTTGTCGATTGAGAGCACCAATGTTGCCACCTACACTGGCGCGGGTGATGGCCGGCGACGCGTCCATACATCCTTGTGAAACGCCGTACCACAATCCAGCAATCAGACGTGAATGTATTGCCGGAGAAGCGTAATTTAACAGTGTTTCTATATAGGCTCTATAAGGATAGGTGTTGTTTGGCGGGGAAACTAATTTTTGATTGAAAAATATGTCAATCTGATCGAACAAAGAGTGTATAAAATTATTGACGAGTGCAACCTTTGCATTTTCCAACTCCCTTTCCGATGGTAATATTCTCACGGTCAAATGTAGCATGGTGTGTGCGAGATCTATGTAATGTTCCGTTGAACTCGGAATTAAAAATTCCAAAGGTTAATCACTTTCGTCACTGAGAGAAGATACAGGCTTATAGTGAAGAAAAGAGCTGCTTTCGATAGATGTCTGTGTAAGTGGTAGAGTGAAGAGATCCAGCTCGCTCTTCATACCCTCTCCACTGCACGCATGTAGAAACAATTTTTTGTACTACATCGATGTATCGATGAGTGTTGCGGTGCGTAAAATATCGCCACATGCGCTCCTTACGCCACAGTACGATTGAGCCGTTCGACCACGGCTGCTTTGATGTCGGGATTTCGAGCGGCTCGAAACAAAATGTTGTGTTTCTTGAGAACCCTCTGCAGGGCACCACCCACAAATTATTTTCCCTTGTCTGTTTGCAAGCAGACGGGTACACGCCCGTTGGCTCTTTTGAGAATCTTTTCGAATGCCGTAGCCACACCTTGAGCAGTTTTATCGCGTAGCAGCTCTAAAAATGCAAACTTGCTGAGCACGTCAATGACGACCAGCAGGTAGCAAAAACTATCGTCATCGTTTTTGAGTGACGTCAGCTGGCACAAATCAGCCTCCCAAACGTCATACACGTTAGACACGTTGTAGTGCAGTCTCGGAAATTTTTACGTATAGGCCTGTGAAGTGTGTAAGAAATTTCATCGCTCAACCACTTGTAGATACGCTCTTTCTCTTTCTTATTGTGCACGACCGATTTACCACGTACGTTGACACGTATTAAATTTCGAGCACCCGCGTAACCAGCCTCGTGCGCAGCGTCGTAATATTGATTTTCGTATTTAGGCATTTTAAGCAGGCAGTTTGAGCCACCTTTTTTTTACTGCGTTTCTCGTTTGAGGAGGTGTAAATACTGACTCCGTCATCCTTCGATTCGCCGTATTTAAGGGCGATGTCAATCTCTTGGCAATTTTTAAGACGTCAATTTTTCCAATCAGCCTATTAGGGGTGTCACTGCTACCGATAAATTTTGCAAATTGGAATCTTCCGATGGGAGGATCATAGTCATCCCCGTCTCGCCGTTTTCTCTTTTTCAAAACATCGTTCAATAGATCAGCGATATTTGACTGAGGAATTATCTTACCATCGACGATGACACTGCCTGTATTATCTCATTTAAGACGACCGGGCGCGGTCGTACGCCAGTGCTTGAGCAGCAAACGGGCTTTTTTAACGTATACCTTGGGTCCACTCTCGAGAATATCCTCTTCCGAGAGCAGTGTCTTTGTAGCCTCGACCTCGTCGACGCTGCGATCAGTTCCTCTGTTCTCGTCTCGTTCACTCTCTTTAAAGAATAAATATCGTCGTAAAACTTGTAAATAATGCTCGCACTTTTCACGTTCATTGGTAAAATTTTTCGAGTTGAGTATCGCGTGCATCTCCGAATCTAGTCGCGATAAATTATCACCGAATGTTTGTACGGTATTTTCGTTGCTGGTAGAAGTATCCAACGTCAGAGACTGGGCTAGCGCTGGTTCTTGTGGTGCAGGCTGCGCGATCTCTGTATCCGATCAAGAGTACCTTCGGGAACTACATCCATCTTTCGTGCGTGCTCCATCTTGTGGACAAAAAATTCCGCATCCGATTAAGACTTGTTAAATATTTTAGAAAAAACAGTGCTTATGAGTGGTTTCAGTAAGAGAGGTAAAAAGAAATCGTCGCTCTGAACGATTGTGCATTTTCTGCTTTTCCACGCATAATCCCCGTTGCTTTTCGTTTTCTTAACCAATTTACGCAGAATTTTTTTGTGCTTTTTCAATCGATGTTTTTCGGAATCTTTAAGTTTTACCACATCATGCAGTACATTCAACGCGCACTCGCAAATGCACTTTATAAGATTTTTATCGGACGTGCGTATCAAGGCGGCACGCTGCTGACTGTTTGCGTGGCAGAGTGCGGCCAACAGGGCCACGTGTTTCTTTCAAAAGTGTTTCCCGGCTACACAGCGCAGGTGCGAGTCACGGGTATTTTTTCGCTCAGGTTTCACGAGGTTTTAAATTCAGTGCACGTTACAACTTCGTGTGTAGCTGTACGATGTATAGACCTAAACACCACTTTAATGATTTTTTTAGGGTTTTCTTAGTTTTGCTCTTCCTCAAAGTTATTGTCGAGCAAAGACTTTACATTATCAAAGTTTATCGTTAAGGAGTTTTTAAAATTCAAACCTATATATTTTACCTTGCAGCATTGTACAGTGGCACCGCCCGGCGTGATTGCGCGTAAAGCGTAAAATTTTGGAGCTGTGGACATCATGGTCTCTATGTATGTACCCTCACCATACCCTCTGAGTTCATCCGTCATATCGCCCAAAAGATTTCCCAAAGGGGGTTCGTATTCATTCGGATTGCTCTCGTTTTTCACGAAAACGTACGAATCAGTGTCGCAGTACAATAATCTAACTTGGAGACGCTCAATGTGTCTGTAAAATTCTAATCGTGCTTGAGCAGTCGTGTAAGCGGCGATCACGACATTGGTGTGAGGGGACGCTGCCACGGCTTCTTCTATAAATTGCCAGTTGACGTACATTATTTTTTCGCTTACCGGTAAGACACTAAAAACTGCTCTATAAGGGAAAGTTAAAAGTTTCAAGAAAGCTTCCCGCGTCTTTACAATTGTTGTCGGTTTTAAATTTGTGCGCTGACCAAACTTACCCCAAAGACTGTTCAAACACAATTTTGCAACCGCGCGCAACCCCGGATTTTTTAAAATTTTTTTGCGATCCAGTACGATATCCTCATCTCTCATGCATTCGTGTAAGTAACTGACTTTCGAGGCATCGTCCGCGCATCAGTCTGGATAATCGCTGGACTCTTGCTTAATTTCCAAAACAGTGTTGACGTATTCGGTAAAAAGTTCACCGCTGTAGCAATCGAATCGCGTAGTCTCGTACTGCCAAACGATATATATCTCGGTTATACGTTAGCCAAGTTCAAAGACTTTACGCAGTTCGTCGGTCACCCACATGCCTGTAAACTCACGATCGATAATGTTTTCATGAGTACAGTTACTCTCTCGCGCTTCCTCGCAGCAAGATCGGTAAAGCGCAAAGAGCAAACGTCCGTGCATCTTAACAGGTAAAACAGGTAGATATAAGTTTCGCGGAGGAAGAACTTTACATTTGATTAGACCCTGACACGTTCGAGTTTGTTATTATCGCCATCAGTCAACTCGCGACATTCACCCCCCACGTAAATACGCGGATAACTTATCGGAAACTTACCGCGCTTGCACACGTAGGGATATAGAGAACATATATCTGTGTATTTGATTTTCCCGTTCTCTTTGACTTTGTAAAAAGGAATAATATTTTCAGTGCGTCCACCGAAAAAAGCGTCGCGAGGATTCAAAGTTATCTGGCTCATTACCGGATGATTTTTCATGTATCGCGCAATTTCAGGATTTTTTACTTTTATATCGTCAAACTGACACTCCCACATGACGCGAACTTCGTAACCGAGTTCTCGGATTTTCTACACTTTTGCGATGGTATTTTCGTAGGACTCGTCGGAAGAGCGTCCGTAAGACCGAGGTTTATCGCAATTTTTATCCAAACATTTCGGACAGGCATGTATGTAACAGCCCTCGTACTCAAACACTATGCCTTTTTCACCCGCCTGCAGTGGCTATAAGTACCCGTCTACGAGGAAATCTTCGGGTAACCTAAACTCTCGCGCTTTACCAGCGTGAATGATTGCTCGGCCGAACTCGCGCTCGCACTGGAGCAGCCACTCTATAGATTTTTGAGAATGCATATCCCCCCGACGATACCCTGTTGAAGGAATAATGCCTATTGTGTTCGAGATTAAAATTTTTTTTCTATAAATGAGGGAACATGCACTCGCTATGGTCGTTGCCTTGGCGAAAGGATAAATTTTACCCACGTCCAAAAATATTTTTCTAAAAGCGACACACATGAGTCCCTAAACCTGTACATCAGCGCGACAATAATCTACAAGCTCCTTCTGAAAATTTAATGAATAATTAGGAGCTTCAGATGTTAAAGCGAATGCAGGCAAAGTTTCAAGTAGACTTAAAATTCAAAGATGATTACGAGAAATTCATGTTCGAGTATGAACAACTCGGGCATAGGATCGCTGCTTCCACTGAATCAAATCGAAAAGATGTCAGTGAATGTTTCTTTCTTCCTCATCACGGCGTTTGGAAGGAGTCAAGCACAACGACTAAACTTCGTACTGCTGTCAATGGACCTATCAGAACCAACTCAGGTTCTTCGTTCAACAAATTGAGTAGTGCTTTGAAATATTGCCCGCTTATTTAATCCCATTGGCTGGCTAGGTCCTGTGCTCATCATTGCCAAGATTCTATTACAATCTCTTTGGTTATTAAAAGTCGATTGGAGTGATCCATTGCCAATTGAGATATCAAACAGATGGTTATGTGGCACCCTCGGAGTTGCCGCCTCACGCAGTGCGCACGCTCCTGCCTACAGCCGAACGGCAGCACAGTCGACGCAAGCAGCGGCTCGAGCCGCGAGCGCCTTACTAGCCTTGACTGACTCGCTGCTTCTACCCACATCCGGCTACGGAGCCTCACGAGCTGCACGCACGTATCTGCGAGCATCAGCTCGATCGCGAGCCAAAGCTCTGGGGCCTTTCAGACAGTACTTCGCTTATTTCACGGCCCACACGGCCTCTTGTATATATTTGTACATAAAGTAAATATAAGCTCTGCAAAATCAACACGGTGTCGACCCGGTCTCTCTCCTGCCATCATCCACCTCGCTCCTGTTCTCTTGGCCAATCATCCTGCACCCGCCGGGGCGCTTCAGCACGCGCTCTGGCAAAACCGCGGCCTAGCCCGCACAGTTACACTAGCAACAACTACTTTGCTTGTCAGCCTTGCGAATTCCACGCTGGATTCACTACTCTCCAAATGCTGAAATTGTTGAGATTCACGGTTTCGCCAATGCTTTAAAGCAAGCTTATGGTGCCGTGATCTATCTCAGAATCATTCACAATGAGAAGGTTTCAGTATCGTTACAGTTAGCCAAATCTCGAGTTGCTGCACTAAAAACTCTGAGCGTACCCAGACTTGAGTTATGTGCTGCACATTTGCTAGCCAAACTAGTACATCACTTCATTGAAATTATGCCTATTACTTTAGATAGGACATATTTATGGTCAGATTTATCAGATGTCTTATACTCTGGTTGAGTGATATTCTATCTCGATGGCAAACTGTTATAGCCAATCGAAGTTCTGATGTTCATGCGCTTGTACCGAAGTAATTCAGGCATCATGTGCGGTCTAAACACAATCCCGCTGATGTTCTATCACGAGGCATTGAACCCTCAGACTTTCCCACTTTCAATCTTTGCTGGCAAGGTCCTAAGTGGTTAAGCGCTGATGCCACTCCTTGGCCACTCAAGCATGAGAATTGTGATAGTTCTCATGAATCTCTTACCATTCACTATACGGAAGAGGCTGTTGTAGAATTAGAAACGCTACACTCTCGTGAATCAGGTGTAGTCATTTGGGAGCTAGTCAATAAGTATTCTGAATTACCAAAATTACTTCGGATTACTTCATATTGTTTAAGATATATTCTAAGATTAATGTTAAGGATTAAAGCCAAAACTAGGTTAAGAGTTGAATTGCTGAAAGTCAAACTTTCGACTGTTCAAAGAGTTAGTCAACTTACAGCGAACAGGGAAACTGATGAGAGTAGAAATAAATTTCTCAAAGGCTTTTGTATCACATTTTTTTATATTCTTGACACAAAAAATCATTGTATGTATACTCTTACATTCTACATTTTCGGAAACACCGTTAGTCCTCCATTCCCTCTCGATAACCAATTAGGTAGAACCGTAAAGGTCCGACCTTTGCTCTCTTTCGCAAATTTTCCTACTCGATACTATTCCCCCGCTCTTCCCTTCTCTATCCTAGCCAATCCTTATGTTTCATCTCTCTCTCTCTCTCTATCTCTCTCTCTAGTTCTCTCTCTCTCTCGCTCTCTCTCTCGCCTCTCGCCTCTCGCGCGTGCTCTGTAGACATACATCCAATCTCGCTCTCGCTTTGTGCTGTTTTTCTGCCGCAGCCGTACCTGTCGGGTGTTTTGTGACAGGACTAGTGAAGTCATCGTTCTGCAAGCCAGCACAATTACAGTTTTCAATATCAGGTTCATTATGCTTGCAGAATAATTAATCAACTCAACGGGTGCTTCGAATTTGAGGTCAAGCGATCAACATCTTCCGCACGCCAGTAAATAGGTCCTCCGCATGCCCCGAGTCACAAAAGCGCAGGTACGTGCGAATATTAACACCGCGGCAAGCGAGACGACGTGTCTAAGCGAGAGCGTTGCGCTATGGAAGCCAGCACTCAAAGCTGTGCTTAATGTGGTTTGCTTCCTGGTAAAGGCAAAGCATACAAGTACCGCTGCGTTAAATGTAGCAAGTCATGTCACGTTAGATGCATGATCTTGCAAAACAACGCAGCGCAAAAATCTTATATGTGCAAAACTTGCACCAGTAGAGGCATGAAAGTAACGCCAGTGAAGCGTACGAGCAAGTCGGCACACAAACAAGATGTGACGTCACGCTGTACAATAAGTGTGCGTGTCCCCACCGCGCTGTCTACATCAAAGGTTGTAGACGTTGCTTACATCGTTCTCAGTACTGTTCTGTCTTCTCTTCTCAAAGATGAAATTATTAACGTTAGGCCACTTGCTCCCCCTACGATGAGGGGTCGAACCTTCAAAACAGATGTTGAACACAAAGGAATGAGTGAAAAAACATGTACGAATGCTAGAAAGTCCATTAGACCGCCACCTTTAATTGTCCGTCTCGCGAGCAATAGATTAGCTAAGGAAATTATGCAGACAAAAACTACGATTTAACACCACCGATATTGATCTCTTTCGTTTGAGCAAGGAGATGTCTAAAAACTTGTTCCACACGAATATCTTTATTAATGAAGTCTTGAGTGTTTCAGCTTATACCGAGTTTAAAAGCCTCATGTTAATAGCTAAAAGTCTCGGATTTAAGTTCGTGTGGCACAGGCACGGCAAATTCCTCGTTCGAATGGGAGAGGGAGAAAAAGTTCACACTTTCACATATGCGTCCGATTTGTCAACAATAGCTAATCTTCATAAAGCAAACTGCAACCAAGCATCGCCACGTACAGAACTTAGCAATAGTAACAATAACAACAATAACCTTAATAATAATATTAACGATGTTATTAATAGTAATGGTAGCAACATTCACTCAAATAATAATACTAAATCGAATTGACTAGGTAAAAACTCGTGAGATGGATGGGAGAGTGAACATGAGAGCGGGTTTTTTCAATGCAAATTCTATCAGACATTGCATTGAACAAATCCGTCAACTTCTTTGTAAGAACTCCTATCACCTATTCGGTGTAGCTGAAACGTGGATGGAAGATGAGAAAGCCAGTGATCTCATTCATATAGACGGTTACTCACTTGTGCGGCAGGATAGAAATGTACATGGGGGGGGGGGGGGGGGTCGGTTGTACTGTATGTCCGCGACGGATACAGGGTTAGAACACTCGCTCAATCAAACACTGATGGACTGGACAAACCGAAAATGTCAGAGTACATTATGTGCGAGATACAGTATGGAGAAATGGAGCCTGTCTTCGTCATTTACAGGGTCCCTGCCATTGCATTTCTAAAACATTCGGATCTTGTCGACAAGTTGAGAGAATATTGTGACTCTTACAGTCACAAGATTATAATAGATGATTTGAATGCAGATTTGTTGGCCGATGGTGATGATGCAAAGTTTGTTCGCAAGCTTGCAGCTGAACTGTCACTTCAAATCGTCCAGCATGGAGCGACTCATCACACCGACACGTCGCACATATGGCTTGACACCATACTAGTGGACATTAACGACACAGTAGTAGACTACAATAACTTTGCACCAACCTGGCCAAGCAAACACAACATCATTGACTTGGCCATAAACGTTCAAGCTCCTACTCTGTGCAATCATCCCTTTACATATAGGGACTACAAAGGAATAGATCCTTTAGAATTACAGTCCCTTTTCTCATCTTATGATTGGTCAGTCTTTAACGAACATCACATTAAAGCGAGTTACGCCTCGCATAGGCAGTCCACCCTGGATAAATGATGAAATTGATCAGTTAAATAAAAAACGAGATGCAACTTATAGACGGTACAAGAGAATTGGTGATCAGCAATTTCATAGTGAGTTCATAGAATTGCGCAATAAATCTTTATCAATGGCCGAACAGGCCAGGATATCATATTACCAAGGAAAGCTGCTAGGCAAGCAGCAGAGTGACATCTGGAAGGAATTGCGCAATCTGTGTCTCCTACCTAAATCCAGGGGAGGTTTGCACGGGTTCACGGCGGAGGAACTTAATACCCACTTTGCGGGAGTTTCAATATCAACTGATGAGGATAGTGCCGAAATCGAGAACTTAGTGACATCAGCCAGTGATGAGGGTTTTAAATTTGAACCTATAGGGCTGGCGGATGTTATATTTGTGGTCGCGCATTTCTCCTCGCAAGCGAGGGGCGAGGATGACATCCCGCAGAGTGTGGTAGCGAAGTCATTGCCGGTCATTGGGCAACACGTAGTGAACTTGTTCAATTCTTCCCTGGAAACTGGTGTATTCGCGGACCTATGGAAGAGAGCAAGAGTGGTGCCGTTATGCAAGTGTACTACACCATCGTCGACGTCGGACTTTCGTCCCATTGCACTACTGTGCTTTCTTTCTAAGGTCCTGGAAAAAATTGCTCATGACCAGATTCTAAAGTACATGACTGAAACCGAACAACTTGACCCTGTGCAGTCTGGCTACAAAAAGAACAACTCGACGCAGACTGCTTTACTAAAACTGACGGAAGATGTGAGGACAGGAATTGACAAGAGACTTGTGACTTTACTGTTACTGTTTGACTACAGCAAGGCTTTTGACACGATCTCGCCAGCTAAGCTCTTAGCAAAGCTGCGAGCTCTGAGGTTCTCCAGGCATTCATTAATTTGGATTAAATCATACATTTTGAGTAGAAAGCAAGCTGTTATTGAACGCTCTGACACCAAGTCACCTTCGTTGTCAACTAACCTTGGAGTGCCCCAGGGGTCCGTGTGAGGGCCCTTGCGTTTCTGTCTTTACATCAACGACATAAAAGAATTGTTTCTTGAGCTTAGTAAAGAATTCAAAAAGGACGACCCGCGACGTGTTAAACATATACTATACGCAAATTTTTTTCAGATCTACATCCAGATACACCCTGGTAGCGTGAACGAGGGAGTGGAGATTCTGGGTCGTGCTGCGCAAACGGTTGCCGGGTGGGTGGATGGCGCATCACTCAGACTGAATAAGACCAAGACTAAAGCTATTATTTTCGGCTGCTGTAAATATATAAACAGTCTTGAGTCACAAGGTATGCCGAAGGTCTTTGTCCCATTCTCGCCGACCGTTACGAGCCTGGGTGTTATACTTCATTTTAAACTGACGTGGACAACACACGTTGACATGGTTGTTAAAAAGGTCAACAGAGTGTTGTATAACTTGAGATTTTTTAGAAGGTATACCACTCAGGTGCACTCTGAGCAAGCACTTAGCAATGGTCCTTGTTTTCCCGCATCTCGACTACTGCTCTCTGGTGTATCTGGATGAATTACTTGAACTTCGTAGCCGGCTGCAAAGACTGCAAAACTCATGTGTGCGATACGTTTTAGGTGCTAGGAGGCAGACTCTCGAAAAGCCGTTTTCATGGCTACAACAATGTATAAAATCCTACGGGTTAAATAGCCAGTCTATCTCGAGTCGCTTTTTATGAAGAACAAATCGAAGCGTCCAGTAAGGGGTGATGCCAAAGAACTCTCAATAACACACATGCACACTGAAACGAAGATCTTTCCAAGTGCAAGGTGCGCATTTGTGGAATTCACTCCCTCTTGCCATTCGTACGCTACCATCATTAATGGCCTTTAAGGTGGCGGTCAAGAAATACCTAGCATGCTTAGATTAATTGTTTTGTTGATGTTCATTTTTTTCCCTTTTTTTCATTTGTTTAATTCTTTTGTGTTAATTTATTTTGTACCGTTAATATTCTATTTTATTGATTTATTTGTGTATTTTATTTATATTTTCTTTTAATTATTAATTAGACAAAACAATTTAAAAAAAGTATGCATGTATTTATTAGTATGAATGGAAACGATTGTTAATGTATGTATGTAATTTTATTCAAGCGACTGATAGGTATAATAAGTACGATTTAGAAAACACAAATTTTATAACTGACAACAAAGTGCAATACTTTATGTACCTGACTTCACATATGTGCAATTTATTTTAGTTAAGTAACGACGTGATATGTAATTTTAAGAAACTGATAACGTGTGACATTAAAATGTAAAATTGTATGTAAAAATTTTTGTAAATATTTACAAATACATATTATCTCTCTCTCTCTCGCTCTCTCTCTCTCTCTCTCTCTCTCTCTCTCTCTCTCTCTTTCTCATACACATATACACGGAAACAGTTTAACTGATTTTTTAAGGATGCCGTTACATCATCATTCTCAATCCAAACTGACAATTAATTTCCTTACTTTGTTTATTTACAAAATATTACGTTTAGAAATTAAATTACATATAATTAACTAATTTTTCTAAAAACTTCATAAAATTACGCATTGATTGATTCTAAACAGTAAATAAAAATATTAAAAACTACCTTAAAATATACTTTACTTATTTATTTATAATATCAATATCCGATTATATAAATTATAAACGAACTATGCATTCTAAAAATACAAGTTTAGCACAATCAAATAAATACTGAAAGTTTCTTTATTAATATTATTTATTGTTAATACATATTAAAAGACTTTGTCGATCTTCCCGAGACAGGTTTAAACTTATGATTATCTCGCTTACAAGTGACGCAACCGACAGTTCGCGTATTTCAATCGATCGATCTCTGCTCGTTCTCGACTCGGGTTATGGCCGCGACCGCTTTGTCTTCTCGCGCGCTGATTGTTTATTTGACGTGCTGGATGCATCTCGAATTTCGGGATCTATGTCGAAAATATCGCCGGCTATCGCGAGCTCTGCTTCTCGGTATAAGAAATCGGGGAGCTTTTCTAACGCGGCTTTTTCCTCGTTGATTTCGGCGGCGTACTTGTTATAACCATATTTTAACGCTGAAGGCAATTTACGCGCGACGTTTTGAACTAATTCCGGGCTGTATAAATGTGAGCTTAAGTGACTTAAATGCTGAGACCGCGTTTTTTAATTTAGCGGCGAATCATGTTAATTTAATTTCGCCCGTGCAAATCATAGGTAATTCTTACAAATCGTTCGCGATCTTACGCGCCACAACTTGTTTATTACCGAAAAATAATTCGAGGGTTTTAATAACAGTCTCCGCGTGGTGGCCCGTTACTAACAACGCATAAACTGCCTCACGTGCTTCCCCTTTTAACGCCGCGAAAAGCCTCGCAACGTTTTCACGCGAAGCGTAACCACCAAGCTCGGACGGTTAATTCGAAAGTCTCTTTAAAATGCACCCATTCCAGCGGATTGCCCGAAAATGTAGGCAAGGATTTCGCCGACGTTAACCTGTTGTCAAGCTGAGAATTTCCCTCAGACAAAGAGTTTTCGCGAACAGTACGTAAAATCGATTCTATAGCATTCGTTAATCTCATCACTGGATTATATTGAAATTGCGCCCTAACCAATTATTAAACAAATCGCGATTACCATTCATATTACAATCATGCATCAATAGATCATTTATAAATTCGCGTTCAACGGTAACATTTAAATTACGCCTTCGCGGGTATACATTGCTATTTGGCCAATGGCCTCTTACGCTGTCCATCGGCGACACCTGCTGTCCAGGATGTTGATAGTTGAACTCGAACTCCTCCTCCGTTGCCGACGACACTCGTTCTCCCGCCTCTCGTTGATTGGAGGTAGCAGCTCATCACTGATGATTCGAACGGCAGGTGAGAGAGGATGTCTCGGTGGTGGCGGGTTCTGCGTCCTGGTATCGACAGTGCTTTTGGTATCCTTTGAGGTCGTCTTCTTCGAGACGCTTTTCTTCTGTGCAGCGCTCGTCTTCATCGGGACAGCCTTTTTCGTGTCGCCTTTCTTCTTGCTTTCGCCGTCTCTTGTATTTGATTTCTTTGCTGGTGGTTGATCAATAGCCGTACTCCTTTTCGGTGGCATGATTTTTCACCTTTTTCCGAGAGTTAATTCACCAAATATTTGGAATTCACTTTTCACTTGATCTCGATTTTTTTTAACATCACCGGATGAAAGATTCCCTGATTTTGGCACCAAATTGTTTAGGAAAAAGTAAAATCAAAGTGGGAATAAATAATTGGTGGAAACACAGGTATTATAAGTGTTACTTTAATTGATCTTAAGTTTGTATATAATATAGGAGTGGTGAAAAAAGTTTTAGTAGAAGGTAAACGCGACTACTATACAGCACAAGGATCAGAGTGCATCTGGCTCTTCATCGGCTTCGGCTGATCGTATCGGCTGCTAACCCCCCCCCCCCTCCCCACTTATGCTTATTAGCCGCCTAAGTTGCCGCTGATGACATCGGAGAAGGCGCGAAAAGAGAAGAGGAATTATCGCACGCGTATTTGAATGTACTCTGCTCTATACTATATGCAAAGGTCGCCGTTGCATGGCTTTGCTCCTCAGCCGAGAACGTGCCACGGCCCGTCTTTCGGCTTTCCCGAGCACGTGGGACCCTCAAAACCTTGGAAGCGAACTCCCTTTGGGGTAAATGCAGCCTCAGGATGACAAAAGCATCCCTAGCTGGGGGCTAGAAGGCCACGAAACCGTCAGGACGGTTTCACACCGGGAGTTTGGCCGATGCGCGCGCCCGCTTTTATCGACATCCTCTATATAGCTACTAGCTCTATTTTTCTCTCTTTTTTCGCGTCTTCTCCTTTTCACGGCTTCTACGCTTTCTTTACACTAACTTACATTCTATCTGTAGCAAGCATGGTTTCGCACATAAAATTCTTTTAAAGTGTGAACATTGCGAATTGAGTGGTTTGGAGACCAAAAAATCTGAAATTTATACGTCTAAGCGAGTTACTGTTGCTGGTTCGAATAGACCAGGATTTGATGTAAATTTACGGCTAAGTACCGCTTTTAGATATATAGTCAAGGAGTATGCCAGTATTGAACAATTTGCTATGATAATGGATATACGACCATTTGTGAAATCGACTTTCAATTGCTATTCAAAAATACTCGAAAGAAGCATAGATCGATCAACTCAAATAATTTTAGATGAATGTCGGGTTCTCGTAAAACAGGCATATGAGAAATTAAGTTCTGAAGAAACCAATGAGACTAAAAATGCGGAAGAAACACAGATTGAAAATAACGACGGTAGCAAGCAAGATTGTAATCATGAAAATACAAAGCTCGTTGATATGTCTGATGGGAACGAGGAAGTTGCTGAAAATTTAGCAGAGAACATTGAGAACGTTGAGAAGAACAAACAAATAGATAAATGCGTAAATATGGGAGTAACTTACAATGGTTCTTGGCCTACGCGGGGTTATAAAGCAAAGCATGGTTTTGGCAGCATTATGGACTTTCTAACTGGTTTCGTATAAGATTTCGAAATCGTGTCAAAATTCTGCCAAGCGTATGTTATCGCTGCCAATGATTTGAACGAAGATTCGCCAAAATTTTTCTTCTGGTTTCAAGGTCATGAAGCGTATTGTCCAATCAGTCACAGCGGATCATCTGGAGCAATGGAGACGTTTGCGGCCGAGATTGTATGGAGACGGTCAGCAAAATATGGATACAATTTTTTAATCTATTATCTCTTTTCACTTAAAAATTAAAATTTCATCAACAGATAGTTAAAACGATTAGTTTCCCCAAAAATTAACTTTTTTCAAATTGATCTATAAAGTCCCTGAACAAAATGTGACGTGAACTCCACATATTCACGTAATTTTTATAACAATACAAGTAACAATTTTGTATACAAGACACCAAGGCCAGACTTTCATCACATTCATTCGTTTCACTAGTCAAGATATGTAAAAATCTCGGTTCACGTAAAGCAGATAGTAAACAAATTGATAGGTTATACATCGTGCATGAATAAATACCAGACATTTATACATAAATTCTAGAAACTGTATACATAGAAAGCCACGTTGTTTTATCACATTAATTTTAATAGAAAACTTACTTTACATTCGACTATTCACTTATAAGTTTCGGCAAAGTGAATTTTTTCTTTACACTAGCTCGACGGCCAGCTGATAACTGCGCAGATCCAACATGGCATCGCCGCAGTCTGCTACAGGTGCTTACCATCCTTGATGTCTTGAAACTCTTGAACCGCGCGAATAACGTAGTTGTCAGCTGATCGAACGAGCTAGTAAAAGAAAAAATTCGCTTTGCCGAAAATTAGTGAGTATATAGTCAGTATGCGAATGTTAAGTATGTTTTCTATCAAAATTAATGTGACAAAACAATGCAGCTTTCTGTGTATACAGTTTCTAGAATGTATGTTCTAACGGTCCATATTGGTATGGTATGAATATGGGTATATTTTAATTATTTATTTATTAGAATACTGTTATATACTAATGCTTTCTTGATATATGCAAAGAATGAATGATAAGAATAAATAAAGTGAAGGTGAGTAAATGATCGTCGCGAAGCGAATATTCGCACGAAGAGGAATCGCGGAGAATAAGGATGTGTGCCTACATCTATATAAGATATGATTGATGGAAAGGGTAAGAAAAGTGGGAGCCTGGTTGCTAGGAGACGTTAGCGGTGCGAGGCCGAGCCGCCGAAGAAAGTCGCGAGATCGAGCAATCGAAAGGATTGAGCTGGCTGCCGATCGAAGGATGGTGAGTCAGCGCACAGCCGCCTAGCAAGTAGGACTTTCACTCCTCCTGCTCTTATAAAATGATTTGGACAGTTAACTCATATATTTGTCAGTTTACTTATTACTGTTGACGAATATATGAGTAAGTGCAAATTGTTTTGTTGGTATGGAACTGTGAAGCTAAATAAATGCGAGTCCTGAGCTTGATATTTTATACAAATAATATATTACTTTATTTATAAACCTATACAAACACACATAAAAACTCATCCTATAATTTTCTTATGACTTTCTATCATTTAGGTACCTCGGGGAAAGATAAATAATTAAATATTATAATAAAAGTTTATAATATTTTAATTAAATAATAACAAATTACAATGCATCTTATTATTGCTGTTTTTTTGTTTATTATGCACGGCGTTTTGACGTGCAAATATCAACTTTCGTTCGCCTCATCGTTCGCACTAGCGACGACACTGTCGATTATTATAATATAATTGATGCGTCATGAGCGCGCATTTTCGTGGTATTTTCGCGTTTTAATCGAATAATAGTTTTAAATACTATTAAATAAGATTATCCTCGTAAAGATATTCAATATATTTCGTAATAATTAAGTTATAATATAAGGCTTGTAGAATAATCTTCGACGTTTGAACATAATAAAAATCATAAAGCCAAATTTTCGTAAAATATTGAGCTGTATATCACTTGAAAAATGATAGATATTCTAATTATAGATTTAAAAGCTAACAATTAAAAACAACGTTCAATTTATATGTAGTTTAAGAATGTAAGACAATTTTTTTAACAGCCTGAGCACGGAAGGTATTTAATTATTGTGGTATAAATGACCCGAATGACCAACGTGTTTATTATTTTGATGTGTGACCACGGAGGGTTGAAAACGTACTTACATGTTTATAGGTTGTACAAACAGATTATAATTTTAAAAAATCAGATCAGGGAAATTCCACTCATTCAATAAATTCTTTCCGAAATCGTCAATTTTACTGCAGCGATTGCACGAAAACCGAACTGGCGTATTATAGCGTCAATCAAAACCACTATAATAGTCGGTGATCGGAGATTGTGTATTTTTGAACGTCAAAACACAGTACATAATGAACAAAAAAACAGTGGTCATCGGATGCATATACTATGAACGTGCGCGACTTAAAAAAAACAAGTTACGCACGTCGATATGTGGTGCATTTCAGCACCGTCTTTTGCCGCGTGGTGATGCACGCTCTTATGCAGTTTAACAGTTTCTCCGTGTATCCTAATTCCCGAATAAAAATGACATATATAATAATATATATATAATAATATACTTGCTGACGCTCACTCGGTTGCTTTTAATGTTTCAATGTCAATGACAATATTCTAAATATAATAAAATTTCTAACTACGCTAATTTAAATATTTAAGAAAAGCGTCGAAAAAATAATTACAAAAAAAAAGATGTTATAAAGTACAGGTAGTAAACCAAAATGGAATGTATTTTAATATTCAGTACACGTAGGTGATACATTTAAATAAACATAAATGTATTCGTTCTTTCATATTTATCAATTTATATTTCTATTTCTGATAACAAAGAATTCTTAGAGTATGAAGGTCACAAAATATTTTGAATTTTACATAAAAGAATACTTTATTAATACATTTTATTAGATAAACAAACTTTATAAGCATTATTTTTTTTGTTTAAATTATTGTTATGGTTAGTTGCTTTAAAATTTTTAATTTTTTACACAATTGTATTTTGTCTAAATATGCAATAAAAAGTTCATAAATTAAAGTTGAATAAATTAAAATGTTTAATCTGAATTTCTTATCAATGTGTGCAAAGTAGAGAGGACAACTAAATTAGCAATTTCAATAGAAAAATATTTCTATAAATTTTATTTATTTATTTTAATTATACATTTTTGTGGTTAGCGACATTAAAAATTTCTAACATTACATTTAATGAATTTTTTATATTGTTTGTATTATTTATATTTCTTTTTCTATGCCTAATGCCACCTTTTTTGCCTTTGTTCGATTTATATGAAAATTATTATATGGTGTAAGTATTGATTAATAAATTTATTTGCATATGTATATAGACACATGCATACGAATACCTATACGTATTAGGATATATATATATATATATATATATATATATATATATATATATATATATATATATATATATATATATATATATATATATATATATATGAAAATAATTTTGATTTCAAAAGTTGTCTTAAATTTAATAAAAAAATTAGTTGAAAAATAAAAAAAATGACAAATATTATATTTAAATTGCAGACAACTTTTTAAAATCAAAATTGTTTTCAAATACCCATATTCATATAAGAATGACATGTTTTTAAAGTATCCAGCAAAGTAAAAGTGCTCTTCGATGCCCAAATATTAAGTAAGTCTGCGATAGCTGAAAGGATGAAATTTATGGATTTTGGTCTTTGAAGTCATGTTGTATCTAGTATATGGCATATATAAAAATTATTTAATGTTTTTGACAATGTTTATAAGTTTATACCACCATTTTATATATTTTTAAACAAATTAACATAAATATAAAAATAAAGTTCGATTTTTCATTTTATAACAATTTAAGGTGGTTCCGTCCCTTTAATTATTAATTATAGGCCAACTGATTGATAATTAAATCGCTAAATTATTACTTATAGACCGAATGATTGATAATTTAATTATTTAATTACCAATTATAGATCAAATTATTGCTATACACTTTTTTCCTTGGGTGCTTCCCCAACAGTCCTTTTCAGGATAGTTGGCGAGTTTTCCATTCTGGTAAAGAGTTGATTTCTCTAGCAGTCTTTCTCAAGATAGTTAGAGAATATTCACTTTTTTCTTATGGTGCCTCCTCAACAGCCATTTTCAGGATAGTTGGCGAAATTTCCAATCTGGCAAAGTGTTTATTTCTCTAACAATCTTTCTAAAGGTAGTTAGAGGATATTCACTTTTTTGTTCGGGTGCCTCCCCAACAGTCCTTTTCCGGATAGTTGGCGAGTTTTCCATCTGGCAAAGTATTCATTTCTCTAACAGTACTTCTCAAGATAGTTACAGGATATTAACTATTTTCTTCGGGTGCCTTCCCAACATTCCTTTTCAGGATAGTTGGCGAAATTTCCAATCTGGCAAAGTGTTTATTTCTCTAACAATCTTTCTAAAGGTAGTTAGAGGATATTCACTTTTTTGTTCGGGTGCCTCCCCAACAGTCCTTTTCCGGATAGTTGGCGAGTTTTCCATTCTGGCAACGTGTTTATTTCTCTAACAGTCTTTCTCAAGATAGTTAGAGGATATTCACTTTTTTCCTTGGGTGCTTCCCCAACAGTCCTTTTCAGGATAGTTGGCGAGTTTTCCATTCTGGTAAAGAGTTGATTTCTCTAGCAGTCTTTCTCAAGATAGTTAGAGAATATTCACTTTTTTCTTTTGGTGTCTCCCCAACAGCCATTTTCAGGATAGTTGGCGAGTTTTCCATTCTGGCAAAGTGCTTATTTCTCTAGCAGTCTTTCTCAAGATAGTTAGAGGATATTCACTTTTTTCTTCGGATGCCTCCCCAACAATCCTTGTCAGGTTAGTTGGCAATATGTCCAATCCGGTAAAGTGTTTATGTCTCTAACAGTCTTTCGTAAGATAGTTAGAGGATATTCACTTTTTTCTTCGGGTGCCTCCCAACAGTCCTTTTCCGGAAAGTTGGCGAGTTTTCAATCTGGCAAAGTATTTACTTCTCTAACAGTACTTCTCAAGATACGAGGGTAGTTCAATAAGTCTTTAGAATGACCAACAGATAGCGCGCGAATCGCTCCAAATCATCTGTTTTCAGTCAGCACCACTCCCGACTAGATATATGGTGCAGTCACAGTCCACATCTTCTGAGTTTACGTGTTTTTATAACCAATTGAAAAAAAAAATTGCTTGTTAAGAAAAATGGAAAAAAACGAGTTCAGAGCGGTAATTAAACATTTTCATTTAAAGGGTTTAACTCCATATGAGATAAAAAATGAATTGGACTCAGTTCATGGCACATCTGCCCCTGCCTTAGCAACGGTTTATAACTGGGTAAATGAATTTAAGCGTGGTCGTACATCAATAAGTGACGAACCACGTTCAGGAAGGCCCGTAGAAGCAACTACTCCCGAAATCATCAATAAAATCCACGATATGGTGTTGAAGGATAGAAGATTAAAAGTGCGTGAGTTAGCTGAGGCCACAAGGATATCTATAGGTGCAGTTGTTTCAATTCTACATGAAAAATTAGGCATGAAAAAGCTATCGGCAAGATGGGTGCCGCGTTTGCCCTCAGCTGAGAATAAACGCAATAGAGTGGTCGCCTCTGAGGCTCTTTTGGCGCGCATAAGTCGGAATCCTGAGGAATTTTTTCGTCGATTTGTGACTGTGGATGAAACATGGATACACCACTACACTCCTGAGACAAAGGAACAATCCAAACAGTGGATTTCCACAGGCGAACCAGCTCCAAAGAAGGCAAAGACCGTAAAGTCAGCTGGTAAGGTTATGGCTACAGTTTTTTGGGATGCACGTGGAATTATACTTATTGACTACTTGGAAAAGGGTAAAACAATTACTGGTGAGTATTATGCATCATTATTAGAGCAGCTGAAAGAAGAAATTAAAAAAAAACGATCACATTTGGCGAGAAAAAAAATTCTCTTTCATCACGACAACGCCCGAGTTCACACATGCTTCGTTTCAATGGCTAAAATTGAAGAACTAAAATTCGAATTGGTCGAACACCCACCGTATTCACCAGATTTAGCCCCCAGTGACTTTTTCTTATTTCCAAACTTGAAAAAATGGCTCGGTGGACAGAGATTTACGGACAACGAAGACGTCATTGCCTCTGTAACTGCTTATTTTGAGGAACTTCCGAAAACGCACTTTTCTGAAGGATTAAAAAAACTTAAAAAGCGATTGACCAAGTGTATAGAGCTCCAAGGAGATTATGTTGAAAAATAAAAAAAAAATTACCCAAAAAAAATTGTTTTTATACTTTATTCTAAAGACTTATTGAACTACCCTCGTAGTTAGAGGATATTCACTTTTTTCTTCGGGTGCCTTCCCAACAGTCTATTACAGGATAGTTGGCGAGTTTTCCATTCTGGCAAAGTGTTTATTTCTGTAACAGTCTTTTTCAAGAAAGTTAGAGGATACTTACATCTTTCTTCCGGTGGCTTCTCAACAGTTCTTTTCAGGATAGTTAGCGAGTTTTCCAGTCTGGTAAACTGTTGATTTCTCTAGCAGTCTTTCTCAAGATAGTTAGAGAATATTCACGTTTTTCTTCGGGAGCCTCCCAACAGTCCTTTTCCGGATAGTTGGCGAGATTTCCATCTAGCAAAGTATTCATTTCTCTAACAGTACTTCTCAAGATAGTTACAGGATATCAACTATTTTCTTCGGGTGCCTTCCCAACAGTCCTTTTCCGGATAGTTGGCGAGTTTTCTATTCTGGCAAAGTATCTATTTCTCTAACACTCTTTCTCGAAATAGTAAGAGGATATTCATTTTTTTCTTCGGATGCCTCCCCAACAGCCCTTTGCAGGATAGTTGGCGATATTTCATATCTGATAAAGTGTTTGTTTCTGTAACAGTCTTTCTCAAGATAGTTAGAGGATATTCACTTTTTTCTTCGGTTGTCACCCAACAGTCCTTTTCCGGATAGGTGGCGAGATTTCCATCTGGCAAAGTATTCATTTTTCTAACAGTACTTCTCAAGATAGTTAGAGGATATTCACTTTTTTCTTCGGGTGCCTTCCCAACAGTCTATTACAGGATAGTTGGCGAGTTTTCCATTCTGGCAAAGTGTTTATTTCTGTAACAGTCTTTCTCAAGAAAGTTAGAGGATACTTACTTCTTTCTTCCGGTGGCTTCTCAACAGTTCTTTTCAGGATAGTTAGCGAGTTTTCCAGTCTGGTAAAGTGTTGATTTCTCTAGCAGTCTTTCTCAAGATAGTTAGAGAATATTCACGTTTTTCTTCGGGTGCCTCCCAACAGTCCATTTCCGGATAGTTGGCGAGATTTCCATCTAGCAAAGTATTCATTTCTCTAACAGTACTTCTCAAGATAGTTACAGGATATCAACTATTTTCTTCGGGTGCCTTCCCAACATTCCTTTTCAGGATAGTTGGCGAAATTTCCAATCTGGCAAAGTGTTTATTTCTCTAACAATCTTTCTAAAGTTAGTTAGAGGATATTCACTTTTTTGTTCTGGTCCCTCCCCAAGAGTCCTTTTCCGTTTAGTTGGCGAGTTTTCCATTCTGGCAAAGTATTTATTTCTCTAACAGTACTTCTCAAGATAGAGGATATTCACTTTTTTCTTCGGTTGCCTCCCAACAGTCCTTTTCCGGATAGTTGGCGAGTTTTCCATTCTGGCAAAGTATCTATTTCTCTAACAGTCTTTCTCGAAATAGTAAGAGGATATTCATTTTTTTCTTCGGATGCCTCCCCAACAGTCCTTTGCAGGATAGGTGGCGAGATTTCCATCTGGCAAAGTATTCATTTTTCTAACAGTACTTCTCAGGATAGTTAGAGGATATGAACTATTTTCTTCGGGTGCCTTCCCAACATTCCTTTTCAGGATAGTTGGCGAAATTTCCAATCTGGCAAAGTGTTTATTTCTCTAACAATCTTTCTAAAGGTAGTTAGAGGATATTCACTTTTTTGTTCGGATGCCTCCCCAACAGTCCTTTTCCGGATAGTTGGCGAGTTTTCCATTCTGGCAAAGTATTTATTTCTCTAACAGTACTTCTAAAGATAGTCAGAGAATACTCACTTCTTTCTTCGGGTGCCTTCTCAACAGTTCTTTTCAGGATAGTTAGCGAGTTTTCCAGTCAGGTAAAGTGTTTATTTCTCTTGCAGTCTTTATCAAGATAGTTAGAGGATATTCACTTTTTTCTTTGGGTGCCTCCTCACCAGTCCTTTTCATGATATTTGTCAAGTTATCCATTCTGGCAAAGTGCTTATTTCTCTAGCAGTCTTTCTCAAGATAGTTAGAGGATATTCACTTTTTTCTTCTGGTGCCTCCCCAACAATCCTTGTCGGGATAGTTAGCAATATGTCCAATCCGGTAAAGTGTTTATTTCTCTAACAGTCTTTATCGAAATAGTTAGAGGATACTCACTTTTTTCATCGGGTGCCTCCGCAATAGTCCTTTTCAGGATAGTTGGCGAGTTTTCCAGTCTGGTAAAGTGTTTATTTCTCTAACAGTCTTTCCCAAGATAGTTAGAGGATAATCGCTTTTTTCTTCGGGTGCCTCCCAAACAGTCCATTACAGGATAGTTGGCGAGTTTTCCATTCTGGCAAAATGTTTATTTCTGTAACAGTATTTCTCAAGAAAGTTAGAGGATACTCACTTCTTTCTTCGGGGCCTTCTCAACAGTTCTTTTCAGGATAGTTAGCGAGTTTTCCAGTCTGGTAAAGTGTTTATTTCTCTTGCAGTCTTTATCAAGATAGTTAGAGGATATTCACTTTTTTTTCGGGTGCCTTCGCAATAGTTCTTTTCAGGATAGTTGGCGAGATTTCCATCTGGCAAAGTATTTATTTCTCTAACAGTACTTCTCAAGATAGTTAGAGGATATTCACTTTTTTCTTCGGGTGCCTCCCAAACATTCCTTTTCAGGATAGTTGGTGAAATTTCCAATCTGGCAAAGTGTTTAATTCTTTAACAGTCTTTCTAAAGGTAGTTAGAGGATATTCACTTTTTTGTTCGGGTGCCTCCCCAACAGTCCATTTCAGGATACTTGGCGAAATTTCCAATTTGGTAAAGTGTTTATTTCTCTAACAGTCTTTCTCAAGATAGATAGAGGATATTCACTTTTTTCTTCGGGTGCCTTCCAACAGTCCTTCTCCGGATAGTTGGCGAGTTTTCCATTCTGGCAAAGTATTTATTTCTCTAACAGTACTTCTCAAGATAGTTAGAGGATATTCACTTTTTTCTTCGGTTGCCTCCCAACAGTCCTTTTCCGGATAGTTGGCGAGTTTTCCATTCTGGCAAAGTATCTATTTCTCTAACAGTCTTTCGCGAAATAGATAGAGGATATTCATTTTTTTCTTCGGGTGCCTCCCCAACAGTCCTTTTCATGATAGTTGGCGAGATTTCCATTCTGGCAAAGTATTTATTTCTTTAACAGTCTTTCTCAAGATAGTTAGAGGATCTTCACTTTTTTCTTCGGAAGCCTCCCCAATAGTCCATTTCAGGATACTTGGCGAAATTTCCAAGTTGGTAAAGGGTTTCTTTGTCTAACAGTCTTTCTCAAGATAGTTAGAGGATATTCACTTTTTTCTTCGGGTGCCTCCCCAACAGTCCTTTTCAGGATAGTTGTCAATATTTCCATTCCGGTAAAGCGTTTATTTCTCTAACAGTCTTTCTCAAGATAGTTAGAGGATATACACATTTTTCTTCGGGTGCTTCCCCAATAGTCCTTATCAGGATAGTTGGCGATATTTACAATTTGGTAAAGTGTTTATTTCTCTAATAGTCTTTCTCGAAATAGTTAGAGGATACTCACTTTTTTCTTGGGGTGCCTCCTCTACAGTCCTTTTCAGGATATTTGTCTAGTTTCCCATTCTGGCAAAGTGCTTATTTATCTAGCTGTCTTTCTCAAGATAGTTAGAGGATACTCACTTTTTTCTTCGGGTGCCTCCCAACAGTCCTTTTCCGGATAGTTGGCGAGATTTCCATCTGGCAAAGTATTCATTTCTCTAACAGTACTTCTCAAGATAGTTACAGGATATTAACTATTATCTTCGGGTGCCTTCCCAACATTCCTTTTCAGGATAGTTGGCGAAATTTCCAAGCTGGCAAAATGTTTAATTCTATAACAATCTTTCTAAAGTTATTTAGAGGATATTCACTTTTTTGTTCGGGTGCCTCCCCAACAGTCCTTTTCCGGATAGTTGGCGAGTTTTCCATTCTGGCAAAGTATTTATTTCTCAAACAGTACTTCTCAAGATAGTTAGAGGATATTCACTTTTTTCTTCGGGTGCCTCCCAAGCATTCCTTTTCAGGATAGTTGGCGATATTTCCAATCTTGTAAAGAGTTTATTTCTTCATCAGTCTTTCTCAAGATAGTTAGAGAATATTCACTTTTTTCTTTTGGTGTCTCCCCAACAGCCATTTTCAGGATAGTTGGCGAGTTTTCCATTCTGGCAAAGTGCTTATTTCTCAAGCAGTCTTTCTCAAGATAGTTAGAGGATATTCACTTTTTTCTTCGGATGCCTCCCCAACAATCCTTGTCAGGTTACTTGGCAATATGTCCAATCCGGTAAAGTGTTTATGTCTCTAACAGTCTTTCGTAAGATAGTTAGAGGATATTCACTTTTTTCTTCGGGTGCCTCCCAACAGTCCTTTTCCGGATAGTTGGCGAGTTTTCAATCTGGCAAAGTATTTACTTCTCTAACAGTACTTCTCAAGATAGTTAGAGGATATTCACTTTTTTCTTCGGGTGCCTTCCCAACAGTCTATTACAGGATAGTTGGCGAGTTTTCCATTCTGGCAAAGTGTTTATTTCTGTAACAGTCTTTCTCAAGAAAGTTAGAGGATACTTACTTCTTTCTTCCGGTGGCTTCTCAACAGTTCTTTTCAGGATAGTTAGCGAGTTTTCCAGTCTGGTAAACTGTTGATTTCTCTAGCAGTCTTTCTCAAGATAGTTAGAGAATATTCACGTTTTTCTTCGGGAGCCTCCCAACAGTCCTTTTCCGGATAGTTGGCGAGATTTCCATCTAGCAAAGTATTCATTTCTCTAACAGTACTTCTCAAGATAGTTACAGGATATCAACTATTTTCTTCGGGTGCCTTCCCAACAGTCCTTTTCCGGATAGTTGGCGAGTTTTCTATTCTGGCAAAGTATCTATTTCTCTAACACTCTTTCTCGAAATAGTAAGAGGATATTCATTTTTTTCTTCGGATGCCCTCCCAACAGTCCTTTGCAGGATAGTTGGCGATATTTCATATCTGATAAAGTGTTTGTTTCTGTAACAGTCTTTCTCAAGATAGTTAGGGGATATTCACTTTTTTCTTTGGGTGCGTCCTCACCAGTCCTTTTCAGGATATTTGTCTAGTTTTCCATTCTGGCAAAGTGCTTATTTCTCTAGCAGTCTTTCTCAAGATAGTTCGAGGATATTCACTTTTTTCTTCGGGTGCCTCCCCAACAATCTTTGTCAGGATAGTTGGCAATATGTCCAATCCGGTAAAGTGTTTATTTCTCTAACAGTCTTTCTCAAGATAGTTAGAGGATAATCGCTCTTTTCTTCGGGTGCCTCCCAAACAGTCCATTTCAGGATACTTTGCGAAATCTCCAATTTGGTAAAGTGTTTATTTCTCTAACAGTCTTTCTCAAGATAGTCAGAGGATACTCACTTCTTTCTTCGGGTGCCTTCTCAACAGTTCTTTTCAGGATAGTTAGCGAATTTTCCAGTCTGGTAAAGTGTTTATTTCTCTTGCAGTCTTTATCAAGATAGTTAGAGGATATTCACTTTTTTTCCGGGTGCCTTCGCAATAGTTCTTTTCAGGATAGTTGGCGAGATTTCCATCTGGCAAAGTATTTATTTCTCTAACAGTACTTCTCAAGATAGTTAGAGGATATTCACTTTTTTCTTCGGGTGCCTCCCAAACATTCCTTTTCAGAATAGTTGGCGAAATTTCCAATCTGGCAAAGTGTTTATTTCTCTAACAGTCTTTCTAAAGGTAGTTAGAGGATATTCACTTTTTTGTTCGGGTGCCTCCCCAACAGTCATTTTCCGGATAGTTGGCGAGATTTCCATCTGGCAAAGTATTCATTTCTCTAACAGTACTTCTCAAGATAGTTACAGGATATTAACTATTATCTTCGGGTGCCTTCCCAACATTCCTTTTCAGGATAGTTGGCGAAATTTCCAAGCTGGCAAAATGTTTAATTCTATAACAATCTTTCTAAAGTTATTTAGAGGATATTCACTTTTTTGTTCGGGTGCCTCCCCAACAGTCCTTTTCCGGATAGTTGGCGAGTTTTCCATTCTGGCAAAGTATTTATTTCTCAAACAGTACTTCTCAAGATAGTTAGAGGATATTCACTTTTTTCTTCGGGTGCCTTCCCAACAGTCTATTACAGGATAGTTGGCGAGTTTTCCATTCTGGCAAAGTGTTTATTTCTGTAACAGTCTTTCTCAAGAAAGTTAGAGGATACTTACTTCTTTCTTCCGGTGGCTTCTCAACAGTTCTTTTCAGGATAGTTAGCGAGTTTTCCAGTCTGGTAAACTGTTGATTTCTCTAGCAGTCTTTCTCAAGATAGTTAGAGAATATTCACGTTTTTCTTCGGGAGCCTCCCAACAGTCCTTTTCCGGATAGTTGGCGAGATTTCCATCTAGCAAAGTATTCATTTCTCTAACAGTACTTCTCAAGATAGTTACAGGATATCAACTATTTTCTTCGGGTGCCTTCCCAACAGTCCTTTTCCGGATAGTTGGCGAGTTTTCTATTCTGGCAAAGTATCTATTTCTCTAACACTCTTTCTCGAAATAGTAAGAGGATATTCATTTTTTTCTTCGGATGCCCTCCCAACAGTCCTTTGCAGGATAGTTGGCGATATTTCATATCTGATAAAGTGTTTGTTTCTGTAACAGTCTTTCTCAAGATAGTTAGGGGATATTCACTTTTTTCTTTGGGTGCGTCCTCACCAGTCCTTTTCAGGATATTTGTCTAGTTTTCCATTCTGGCAAAGTGCTTATTTCTCTAGCAGTCTTTCTCAAGATAGTTCGAGGATATTCACTTTTTTCTTCGGGTGCCTCCCCAACAATCTTTGTCAGGATAGTTGGCAATATGTCCAATCCGGTAAAGTGTTTATTTCTCTAACAGTCTTTCTCAAGATAGTTAGAGGATAATCGCTCTTTTCTTCGGGTGCCTCCCAAACAGTCCATTTCAGGATACTTTGCGAAATCTCCAATTTGGTAAAGTGTTTATTTCTCTAACAGTCTTTCTCAAGATAGTCAGAGGATACTCACTTCTTTCTTCGGGTGCCTTCTCAACAGTTCTTTTCAGGATAGTTAGCGAATTTTCCAGTCTGGTAAAGTGTTTATTTCTCTTGCAGTCTTTATCAAGATAGTTAGAGGATATTCACTTTTTTTCCGGGTGCCTTCGCAATAGTTCTTTTCAGGATAGTTGGCGAGATTTCCATCTGGCAAAGTATTTATTTCTCTAACAGTACTTCTCAAGATAGTTAGAGGATATTCACTTTTTTCTTCGGGTGCCTCCCAAACATTCCTTTTCAGAATAGTTGGCGAAATTTCCAATCTGGCAAAGTGTTTATTTCTCTAACAGTCTTTCTAAAGGTAGTTAGAGGATATTCACTTTTTTGTTCGGGTGCCTCCCCAACAGTCATTTTCCGGATAGTTGGCGAGTTTTCCATTCTGGCAAAGTATCTATTTCTCTAACAGGCTTTCTCAAAATAGTTAGAGGATATTCATTTTTTTCTTCGGGTGCCTTCCCAACAGTCCTTTTCATGATAGTTGGCGAGATTTCCAATCTGGCAAAGTGTTTATTTCTCTAGCAGTCTTTCTCAAGATAGTTAGAGGATATTCACGTTTTTCTTCGGGTGCCTCCCCAACAGTATTTGTCAGGATACTTGGCGAAATTTCCAATTTGGTAAAGTGTTTATTTCTCTAACAGTCTTTCTCAAGATAGATAGAGGATATTCACTTTTTCCTTCCGGTGTCTTCCAACAGTCATTTTCCGGATAGTTGGCGAGTTTTCCATCTGGCAAAGTATTTATTTCTCTAACAGTACTTCTCAAGATAGTTAGAGGATATTCACTTTTTTCTTCGGGTGCCTCCCAAACATTCCTTTTCAGGATAGTTGGTGAAATTTCCAATCTGGCAAAGTGTTTAATTCTTTAACAGTCTTTCTAAAGGTAGTTAGAGGATATTCACTTTTTTTTTTCGGGTGCCTCCCCAACAGTCCATTTCAGGATACTTGGCGAAATTTCCAATTTGGTAAAGTGTTTATTTCTCTAACAGTCTTTCTCAAGATAGATAGAGGATATTCACTTTTTTCTTCGGGTGCCTTCCAACAGTCCTTCTCCGGATAGTTGGCGAGTTTTCCATTCTGGCAAAGTATTTATTTCTCTAACAGTACTTCTCAAGATAGTTAGAGGATATTCACTTTTTTCTTCGGTTGCCTCCCAACAGTCCTTTTCCGGATAGTTGGCGAGTTTTCCATTTTGGCAAAGTATCTATTTCTCTAACAGTCTTTCGCGAAATAGATAGAGGATATTCATTTTTTTCTTCGGGTGCCTCCCCAACAGTCCTTTTCATGATAGTTGGCGAGATTTCCATTCTGGCAAAGTATTTATTTCTTTAACAGTCTTTCTCAAGATAGTTAGAGGATATTCACTTTTTTCTTCGGTTGTCACCCAACAGTCCTTTTCCGGATAGTTGGCGAGTTTTCTATTCTGGCAAAGTATCTATTTCTCTAACACTCTTTCTCGAAATAGTAAGAGGATATTCATTTTTTTCTTCGGATGCCTCCCCAACATTCCTTTGCAGGATAGTTGGCGATATTTCATATCTGATAAAGTGTTTGTTTCTGTAACAGTCTTTCTCAAGATAGTTAGAGGATATTCACTTTTTTCTTCGGTTGTCACCCAACACTCCTTTTCCGGATAGGTGGCGAGATTTCCATCTGGCAAAGTATTCATTTTTCTAACAGTACTTCTCAAGATAGTTAGAGGATATTCACTTTTTTCTTCGGGTGCCTTCCCAACAGTCTATTACAGGATAGTTGGCGAGTTTTCCATTCTGGCAAAGTGTTTATTTCTGTAACAGTCTTTCTCAAGAAAGTTAGAGGATACTTACTTCTTTCTTCCGGTGGCTTCTCAACAGTTCTTTTCAGGATAGTTAGCGAGTTTTCCAGTCTGGTAAAGTGTTGATTTCTCTAGCAGTCTTTCTCAAGATAGTTAGAGAATATTCACGTTTTTCTTCGGGTGCCTCCCAACAGTCCTTTTCCGGATAGTTGGCGAGATTTCCATCTAGCAAAGTATTCATTTCTCTAACAGTACTTCTCAAGATAGTTACAGGATATCAACTATTTTCTTCGGGTGCCTTCCCAACATTCCTTTTCAGGATAGTTGGCGAAATTTCCAATCTGGCAAAGTGTTTATTTCTCTAACAATCTTTCTACAGTTAGTTAGAGGATATTCAGTTTTTTGTTCTGGTCCCTCCCCAAGAGTCCTTTTCCGTTTAGTTGGCGAGTTTTCCATTCTGGCAAAGTATTTATTTCTCTAACAGTACTTCTCAAGATAGAGGATATTCACTTTTTTCTTCGGTTGCCTCCCAACAGTCCTTTTCCGGATAGTTGGCGAGTTTTCCATTCTGGCAAAGTTTCTATTTCTCTAACAGTCTTTCTCGAAATAGTAAGAGGATATTCATTTTTTTCTTCGGATGCCTCCCCAACAGTCCTTTGCAGGATAGGTGGCGAGATTTACATCTGGCAAAGTATTCATTTTTCTAACAGTACTTCTCAAGATAGTTAGAGGATATGAACTATTTTCTTCGGGTGCCTTCCCAACATTCCTTTTCAGGTTAGTTGGCGAAATTTCCAATCTGGCAAAGTGTTTATTTCTCTAACAATCTTTCTAAAGGTAGTTAGAGGATATTCACTTTTTTGTTCGGATGCCTCCCCAACAGTCCTTTTCCGGATAGTTGGCGAGTTTTCCATTATGGCAAAGTATTTATTTCTCTAACAGTACTTCTAAAGATAGTCAGAGAATACTCACTTCTTTCTTCGGGTGCCTTCTCAACAGTTCTTTTCAGGATAGTTAGCGAGTTTTCCAGTCAGGTAAAGTGTTTATTTCTCTTGCAGTCTTTATCAAGATAGTTAGAGGATATTCACTTTTTTCTTTGGGTGCCTCCTCACCAGTCCTTTTCAGGATATTTGTCAAGTTTTCCATTGTGGCAAAGTGCTTATTTCTCTAGCAGTCTTTCTCAAGATAGTTAGAGGATATTCACTTTTTTCTTCTGGTGCCTCCCCAACAATCCTTTTCAGGTTAGTTGGCGAAATTTCCAATCTGGCAAAGTGTTTATTTCTCTAACAATCTTTCTAAAGGTAGTTAGAGGATATTCACTTTTTTGTTCGGATGCCTCCCCAACAGTCCTTTTCCGGATAGTTGGCGAGTTTTCCATTATGGCAAAGTATTTATTTCTCTAACAGTACTTCTAAAGATAGTCAGAGAATACTCACTTCTTTCTTCGGGTGCCTTCTCAACAGTTCTTTTCAGGATAGTTAGCGAATTTTCCAGTCTGGTAAAGTGTTTATTTCTCTTGCAGTCTTTATCAAGATAGTTAGAGGATATTCACTTTTTTTCCGGGTGCCTTCGCAATAGTTCTTTTCAGGATAGTTGGCGAGATTTCCATCTGGCAAAGTATTTATTTCTCTAACAGTACTTCTCAAGATAGTTAGAGGATATTCACTTTTTTCTTCGGGTGCCTCCCAAACATTCCTTTTCAGAATAGTTGGCGAAATTTCCAATCTGGCAAAGTGTTTATTTCTCTAACAGTCTTTCTAAAGGTAGTTAGAGGATATTCACTTTTTTGTTCGGGTGCCTCCCCAACAGTCATTTTCCGGATAGTTGGCGAGATTTCCATCTGGCAAAGTATTCATTTCTCTAACAGTACTTCTCAAGATAGTTACAGGATATTAACTATTATCTTCGGGTGCCTTCCCAACATTCCTTTTCAGGATAGTTGGCGAAATTTCCAAGCTGGCAAAATGTTTAATTCTATAACAATCTTTCTAAAGTTATTTAGAGGATATTCACTTTTTTGTTCGGGTGCCTCCCCAACAGTCCTTTTCCGGATAGTTGGCGAGTTTTCCATTCTGGCAAAGTATTTATTTCTCAAACAGTACTTCTCAAGATAGTTAGAGGATATTCACTTTTTTCTTCGGGTGCCTTCCCAACAGTCTATTACAGGATAGTTGGCGAGTTTTCCATTCTGGCAAAGTGTTTATTTCTGTAACAGTCTTTCTCAAGAAAGTTAGAGGATACTTACTTCTTTCTTCCGGTGGCTTCTCAACAGTTCTTTTCAGGATAGTTAGCGAGTTTTCCAGTCTGGTAAACTGTTGATTTCTCTAGCAGTCTTTCTCAAGATAGTTAGAGAATATTCACGTTTTTCTTCGGGAGCCTCCCAACAGTCCTTTTCCGGATAGTTGGCGAGATTTCCATCTAGCAAAGTATTCATTTCTCTAACAGTACTTCTCAAGATAGTTACAGGATATCAACTATTTTCTTCGGGTGCCTTCCCAACAGTCCTTTTCCGGATAGTTGGCGAGTTTTCTATTCTGGCAAAGTATCTATTTCTCTAACACTCTTTCTCGAAATAGTAAGAGGATATTCATTTTTTTCTTCGGATGCCCTCCCAACAGTCCTTTGCAGGATAGTTGGCGATATTTCATATCTGATAAAGTGTTTGTTTCTGTAACAGTCTTTCTCAAGATAGTTAGGGGATATTCACTTTTTTCTTTGGGTGCGTCCTCACCAGTCCTTTTCAGGATATTTGTCTAGTTTTCCATTCTGGCAAAGTGCTTATTTCTCTAGCAGTCTTTCTCAAGATAGTTCGAGGATATTCACTTTTTTCTTCGGGTGCCTCCCCAACAATCTTTGTCAGGATAGTTGGCAATATGTCCAATCCGGTAAAGTGTTTATTTCTCTAACAGTCTTTCTCAAGATAGTTAGAGGATAATCGCTCTTTTCTTCGGGTGCCTCCCAAACAGTCCATTTCAGGATACTTTGCGAAATCTCCAATTTGGTAAAGTGTTTATTTCTCTAACAGTCTTTCTCAAGATAGTCAGAGGATACTCACTTCTTTCTTCGGGTGCCTTCTCAACAGTTCTTTTCAGGATAGTTAGCGAATTTTCCAGTCTGGTAAAGTGTTTATTTCTCTTGCAGTCTTTATCAAGATAGTTAGAGGATATTCACTTTTTTTCCGGGTGCCTTCGCAATAGTTCTTTTCAGGATAGTTGGCGAGATTTCCATCTGGCAAAGTATTTATTTCTCTAACAGTACTTCTCAAGATAGTTAGAGGATATTCACTTTTTTCTTCGGGTGCCTCCCAAACATTCCTTTTCAGAATAGTTGGCGAAATTTCCAATCTGGCAAAGTGTTTATTTCTCTAACAGTCTTTCTAAAGGTAGTTAGAGGATATTCACTTTTTTGTTCGGGTGCCTCCCCAACAGTCATTTTCCGGATAGTTGGCGAGTTTTCCATTCTGGCAAAGTATCTATTTCTCTAGCAGTCTTTCTCAAGATAGTTAGAGGATATTCACGTTTTTCTTCGGGTGCCTCCCCAACAGTATTTGTCAGGATACTTGGCGAAATTTCCAATTTGGTAAAGTGTTTATTTCTCTAACAGTCTTTCTCAAGATAGATAGAGGATATTCACTTTTTCCTTCCGGTGTCTTCCAACAGTCATTTTCCGGATAGTTGGCGAGTTTTCCATCTGGCAAAGTATTTATTTCTCTAACAGTACTTCTCAAGATAGTTAGAGGATATTCACTTTTTTCTTCGGGTGCCTCCCAAACATTCCTTTTCAGGATAGTTGGTGAAATTTCCAATCTGGCAAAGTGTTTAATTCTTTAACAGTCTTTCTAAAGGTAGTTAGAGGATATTCACTTTTTTTTTTCGGGTGCCTCCCCAACAGTCCATTTCAGGATACTTGGCGAAATTTCCAATTTGGTAAAGTGTTTATTTCTCTAACAGTCTTTCTCAAGATAGATAGAGGATATTCACTTTTTTCTTCGGGTGCCTTCCAACAGTCCTTCTCCGGATAGTTGGCGAGTTTTCCATTCTGGCAAAGTATTTATTTCTCTAACAGTACTTCTCAAGATAGTTAGAGGATATTCACTTTTTTCTTCGGTTGCCTCCCAACAGTCCTTTTCCGGATAGTTGGCGAGTTTTCCATTCTGGCAAAGTATCTATTTCTCTAACAGTCTTTCGCGAAATAGATAGAGGATATTCATTTTTTTCTTCGGGTGCCTCCCCAACAGTCCTTTTCATGATAGTTGGCGAGATTTCCATTCTGGCAAAGTATTTATTTCTTTAACAGTCTTTCTCAAGATAGTTAGAGGATATTCACTTTTTTCTTCGGTTGTCACCCAACAGTCCTTTTCCGGATAGTTGGCGAGTTTTCTATTCTGGCAAAGTATCTATTTCTCTAACACTCTTTCTCGAAATAGTAAGAGGATATTCATTTTTTTCTTCGGATGCCTCCCCAACAGTCCTTTGCAGGATAGTTGGCGATATTTCATATCTGATAAAGTGTTTGTTTCTGTAACAGTCTTTCTCAAGATAGTTAGAGGATATTCACTTTTTTCTTCGGTTGTCACCCAACAGTCCTTTTCCGGATAGGTGGCGAGATTTCCATCTGGCAAAGTATTCATTTTTCTAACAGTACTTCTCAAGATAGTTAGAGGATATTCACTTTTTTCTTCGGGTGCCTTCCCAACAGTCTATTACAGGATAGTTGGCGAGTTTTCCATTCTGGCAAAGTGTTTATTTCTGTAACAGTCTTTCTCAAGAAAGTTAGAGGATACTTACTTCTTTCTTCCGGTGGCTTCTCAACAGTTCTTTTCAGGATAGTTAGCGAGTTTTCCAGTCTGGTAAAGTGTTGATTTCTCTAGCAGTCTTTCTCAAGATAGTTAGAGAATATTCACGTTTTTCTTCGGGTGCCTCCCAACAGTCCTTTTCCGGATAGTTGGCGAGATTTCCATCTAGCAAAGTATTCATTTCTCTAACAGTACTTCTCAAGATAGTTACAGGATATCAACTATTTTCTTCGGGTGCCTTCCCAACATTCCTTTTCAGGATAGTTGGCGAAATTTCCAATCTGGCAAAGTGTTTATTTCTCTAACAATCTTTCTACAGTTAGTTAGAGGATATTCAGTTTTTTGTTCTGGTCCCTCCCCAAGAGTCCTTTTCCGTTTAGTTGGCGAGTTTTCCATTCTGGCAAAGTATTTATTTCTCTAACAGTACTTCTCAAGATAGAGGATATTCACTTTTTTCTTCGGTTGCCTCCCAACAGTCCTTTTCCGGATAGTTGGCGAGTTTTCCATTCTGGCAAAGTTTCTATTTCTCTAACAGTCTTTCTCGAAATAGTAAGAGGATATTCATTTTTTTCTTCGGATGCCTCCCCAACAGTCCTTTGCAGGATAGGTGGCGAGATTTACATCTGGCAAAGTATTCATTTTTCTAACAGTACTTCTCAAGATAGTTAGAGGATATGAACTATTTTCTTCGGGTGCCTTCCCAACATTCCTTTTCAGGTTAGTTGGCGAAATTTCCAATCTGGCAAAGTGTTTATTTCTCTAACAATCTTTCTAAAGGTAGTTAGAGGATATTCACTTTTTTGTTCGGATGCCTCCCCAACAGTCCTTTTCCGGATAGTTGGCGAGTTTTCCATTATGGCAAAGTATTTATTTCTCTAACAGTACTTCTAAAGATAGTCAGAGAATACTCACTTCTTTCTTCGGGTGCCTTCTCAACAGTTCTTTTCAGGATAGTTAGCGAGTTTTCCAGTCAGGTAAAGTGTTTATTTCTCTTGCAGTCTTTATCAAGATAGTTAGAGGATATTCACTTTTTTCTTTGGGTGCCTCCTCACCAGTCCTTTTCAGGATATTTGTCAAGTTTTCCATTGTGGCAAAGTGCTTATTTCTCTAGCAGTCTTTCTCAAGATAGTTAGAGGATATTCACTTTTTTCTTCTGGTGCCTCCCCAACAATCCTTGTCGGGATAGTTGGCAATATGTCCAATCCGGTAAAGTGTTTATTTCTCTAACAGTCTTTATCGAAATAGTTAGAGGATACTCACTTTTTTCTTCGGGTGCCTCCGCAATAGTCCTTTTCAGGATAGTTGGCGAGTTTTCTAGTCTGGTAAAGTGTTTATTTCTCTAACAGTCTTTCCCAAGATAGTTAGAGGATAATCGCTTTTTTCTTCGGGTGCCTCCCAAACAGTCCATTACAGGATAGTTGGCGAGTTTTCCATTCTGGCAAAATGTTTATTTCTGTAACAGTCTTTCTCAAGAAAGTTAGAGGATACTCACTTCTTTCTTCGGGGCCTTCTCAACAGTTCTTTTCAGGATAGTTAGCGAGTTTTCCATTCTGGCAAAGTATTTATTTCTCTAACAGTACTTCTCAAGATAGAGGATATTCACTTTTTTCTTCGGGTGCCTCCCCAACAGTCATTTTCCGGATAATTGGCGAGTTTTCCATTCTGGCAAAGTATCTATTTCTCTAACAGTCTTTCGCGAAATAGATAGAGGATATTCATTTTTTTCTTCGGGTGCCTCCCCAACAGTCCTTTTCATGATAGTTGTCAATATTTCCATTCCGGTAAAGCGTTTATTTCTCTAACAGTCTTTCTCAAGATAGTTAGAGGATATACACATTTTTCTTCGAGTGCTTCCCCAATAGTCCTTTTCAGGATAGTTGGCGATATTTCCAATTTGGTAAAGTGTTTATTTCTCTAATAGTCTTTCTCGAAATAGTTAGAGGATACTCACTTTTTTCTTGGGGTGCCTCCTCTACAGTCCTTTTCAGGATATTTGTCTAGTTTCCCATTCTGGCAAAGTGCTTATTTCTCTAGCTGTCTTTCTCAAGATAGTTAGAGGATACTCACTTTTTTCTTCGGGTGCCTCCCAACAGTCCTTTTCCGGATAGTTGGCGAGATTTCCATCTGGCAAAGTATTCATTTCTCTAACAGTACTTCTCAAGATAGTTACAGGATATTCACTTTTTTCTTCGGGTGCCTCCCAACAGTCCTTCTCCGGAAAGTTGGCGAGTTCTCCATTCTGGCAAAGTATTTATTTCTCTAACAGTACTTCTCAAGATAGTTAGAGGATATTCACTTTTTTCTTCGGGTGCCTCCCCAACAGTCCTTTTCAGGATAGTTGGCGATATTTCCAATCTGATAAAGTGTTTATTTCTGTAACAGTCTTTCTCAAGATAGTTAGAGGATATTCACTTTTTTCTTCGGGTGCCTCTCAACAGTTCTTTTCCGGATAGTTGGCAATATGTCCAATCCGGTAAAGTGTTTATTTCTCTAACAGTCTTTCTCAAGATAGTCAGAGGATACTCACTTCTTTCTTCGGGTGCCTTCTCAACAGTTCTTTTCAGGATAGTTAGCGAATTTTCCAGTCTGGTAAAGTGTTTATTTCTCTTGCAGTCTTTATCAAGATAGTTAGAAGATATTCACTTTTTTCTTCGGTTGCCTCCCAACAGTCCTTTTCCGGATAGTTGGCGAGTTTAACATTCTGGCAAAGTATCTATTTCTCTAACAGTCTTTCTGAAGATAGTTAGAGGATATTCACTTTTTTCTTCGGGTGCCTACCCAACAGTCCATTTCAGGATACTTGGCGAAATTTCCAATTTGGTAAAGTTTTTATTTCTCTGACAGTACTTCTCAAGATAGTTACAGGATATTAACTATTTTCTTCGGGTGCCTTCCCAACATTCCTTTTCAGGATAGTTGGCGAAATTTCCAATCTGGCAAAATGTTTATTTCTCTAACAATCTTTCTAAAGTTAGTTAGAGGATATTCACTGTTTTTTGTTCGGGTGCCTCCCCAACAGTCATTTTCCGGATAGTTGGCGAGTTTTCCATTCTGGCAAAGTATCTATTTCTCTAACAGGCTTTCTCAAAATAGTTAGAGGATATTCATTTTTTTCTTCGGGTGCCTTCCCAACAGTCCTTTTCATGATAGTTGGCGAGATTTCCAATCTGGCAAAGTGTTTATTTCTCTAGCAGTCTTTCTCAAGATAGTTAGAGGATATTCACTTTTTTCTGCGGGTGCCCTCCAACAATCCTTGTCAGGATAGTTGGCAATATGTCCAATCCGGTTAAGAGATTATTTCTCTAACCGTCTTTATCGAAATAGTTAGAGGATACTCACTTTTTTCTTCGGGTGCCTCCCAACAGTCCCTTTACGGATAGTTGGCGAGATTTCCATCTGGCAAAGTATTCATTTCTCTAACAGTACTTCTCAAGATAGTTACAGGATATTAACTATTTTCTTCGGATGCCTTCCCAACATTCCTTTTCAGGATACTTGGCGAAATTTCCAATTTGGTAAAGTGTTTATTTCTCTAACAGTACTTCTAAAGATAGTCATAGGATACTCAATTCTTTCTTCGGGTGCCTTCTCAACAGTTCTTTTCATGATAGTTGGCGAGTTTTCCAATCTGTCAAAGTGTTTATTTCGCTAGCAGTCTTTCTCAAGATAGTTAGAGGATATTCACTTTTTTCTTCGGGTGCCTCCCCAACAGTATTTGTCAGGATACTTGGCGAAATTTCCAATTTGGTAAAGTGTTTATTTCTCTAACAGTCTTTCTCAAGATAGATAGAGGATATTCACTTTTTCCTTCCGGTGCCTTCCAACAGTCATTTTCCGGATAGTTGGCGAGTTTTCCATCTGGCAAAGTATTTATTTCTCTAACAGTACTTCTCAAGATAGTTAGAGGATATTCACTTTTTTCTTCGGGTGCCTCCCAAACATTCCTTTTCAGGATAGTTGGTGAAATTTCCAATCTGGCAAAGTGTTTATTTCTTTAACAGTCTTTCTAAAGGTAGTCAGAGGATATTCACTTTTTTGTTCGGGTGCCTCCCCAACAGTCCATTTCAGGATACTTGGCGAAATTTCCAATTTGGTAAAGTGTTTATTTCTCTAACAGTCTTTCTCAAGATAGATAGAGGATATTCACTTTTTTCTTCGGGTGCCTTCCAACAGTCCTTCTCCGGATAGTTGGCGAGTTTTCCATTCTGGCAAAGTATTTATTTCTCTAACAGTACTTCTCAAGATAGTTAGAGGATATTCACTTTTTTCTTCGGTTGCCTCCCAACAGTCCTTTTCCGGATAGTTGGCGAGTTTTCCATTCTGGCAAAGTATCTATTTCTCTAACAGTCTTTCGCGAAATAGATAGAGGATATTCATTTTTTTCTTCGGGTGCCTCCCCAACAGTCCTTTTCATGATAGTTGGCGAGATTTCCATTCTGGCAAAGTATTTATTTCTTTAACAGTCTTTCTCAAGATAGTTAGAGGATATTCACTTTTTTCTTCGGAAGCCTCCCCAATAGTCCATTTCAGGATACTTGGCGAAATTTCCAAGTTGGTAATGGGTTTCTTTGTCTAACAGTCTTTCTCAAGATAGTTAGAGGATATTCACTTTTTTCTTCGGGTGCCTCCCCAACAGTCCTTTTCAGGATAGTTGTCAATATTTACATTCCGGTAAAGCGTTTATTTCTCTAACAGTCTTTCTCAAGATAGTTAGAGGATATACACATTTTTCTTCGGGTGCTTCCCCAATAGTCCTTTTCAGGATAGTTGGCGATATTTCCAATTTGGTAAAGTGTTTATTTCTCTAATAGTCTTTCTCGAAATAGTTAGAGGATACTCACTTTTTTCTTGGGGTGCCTCCTCTACAGTCCTTTTCAGGATATTTGTCTAGTTTCCCATTATGGCAAAGTGCTTATTTCTCTAGCTGTCTTTCTCAAGATAGTTAGAGGATACTCACTTTTTTCTTCGGGTGCCTCCCAACAGTCCTTTTCCGGATAGTTGGCGAGATTTCCATCTGGCAAAGTATTCATTTCTCTAACTGTACTTCTCAAGATAGTTACAGGATATTAACTATTATCTTCGGGTGCCTTCCCAACATTCCTTTTCAGGATAGTTGGCGAAATTTCCAATCTGGCAAAATGTTTATTTCTATAACAATCTTTCTAAAGTTAGTTAGAGGATATTCACTTTTTTGTTCGGGTGCCTCCCCAACAGTCCTTTTCCGGATAGTTGGCGAGTTTTCCATTCTGGCAAAGTGCTTATTTCTTTAGCAGTCTTTCCCAAGATAGTTAGAGGATATTCACTTTTTTCTTCGGGTGCCTCCCAACAGTCCTTCTCCGGAAAGTTGGCGAGTTCTCCATTCTGGCAAAGAGTTTATTTCTCTAACAGTACTTCTCAAGATAGTTAGAGGATATTCACTTTTTTCTTCGGGTGCCTCCCCAACAGTCCTTTTCAGGATAGTTGGCGATATTTCCAATCTGATAAAGTGTTTATTTCTGTAACAGTCTTTCTCAAGATAGTTAGAGGATATTCACTTTTTTCTTCGGGTGCCTCCCAACAGTCCTTTTCCGGATAGTTGGCAATATGTCCAATCCGGTAAAGTGTTTATTTCTCTAACAGTCTTTCTCAAGATAGTTAGAGGATAATCGCTTCTTTCTTCGAGTGCCTTCTCAACAGTTCTTTTCAGGATAGTTAGTGAGTTTTCTAGTCAGGTAAAGTGTTTATTTCTCTTGCAGTCTTTATCAAGATAGTTAGAGGATATTCACTTTTTTCTTTGGGTGCCTCCTCACCAGTCCTTTTCAGGATATTTGTCTAGTTTTCCATTCTGGCAAAGTGCTTATTTCTCTAGCAGTCTTTCTCAAGATAGTTCGAGGATATTCACTTTTTTCTTCGGGTGCCTCCCCAACAATCTTTGTCAGGATAGTTGGCAATATGTCCAATCCGGTAAAGTGTTTATTTCTCTAACAGTTTTTCTCAAGATAGTTAGAGGATAATCGCTCTTTTCTTCGGGTGCCTCCCAAACAGTCCATTTCAGGATACTTTGCGAAATCTCCAATTTGGTAAAGTGTTTATTTCTCTAACAGTCTTTCTCAAGATAGTCAGAGGATACTCACTTCTTTCTTCGGGTGCCTTCTCAACAGTTCTTTTCAGGATAGTTAGCGAATTTTCCAGTCTGGTAAAGTGTTTATTTCTCTTGCAGTCTTTATCAAGATAGTTAGAAGATATTCACTTTTTTCTTCGGGTGCCTCCCAACAGTCCATTTCCGGATAGATAGCGAGTTTTCCATTCTGGCAAAGTATTTGTTTCTCTAACAGTACTTCTCAAGATAGTTAGATGATATTCACAATTTTCTTCGGGTGCCTCCCCAACAGTCCTTCTCATGATAGATGGCGATATTTCCAATCTGATAAAGTATTTATTTCTCTAACAGTCTTTCTGAAGATAGTTAGAGGATATTCACTTTTTTCTTCGGGTGCCTACCCAACAGTCCATTTCAGGATACTTGGCGAAATTTCCAATTTGGTAAAGTTTTTATTTCTCTGACAGTACTTCTCAAGATAGTTACAGGATATTAACTATTTTCTTCGGGTGCCTTCCCAACATTCCTTTTCAGGATAGTTGGCGAAATTTCCAATCTGACAAAATGTTTATTTCTCTAACAATCTTTCTAAAGTTAGTTAGAGGATATTCACTGTTTTCTTCGGGTGCCTCCCAACAGTCCTTTTCAGGATATTTGGCGATATTTCCAATCTGGTAAAGTGTTTATTTCTCTAACAATCCTTCTCAAAATAGTTAGAGTATATTCACTTTTTTCTTCGGGTGCCTCCCCAACAGTCCTTGTCAGGATAGTTGGCGAGATTTCCAATCTTGTAAATTGTTTATTTCTCTAACAGTCTTTCTCAAAATAGTTAGAGGATATTCCCTTCTTTTTCGGGTGCTTCTCCAATAGTCCTTTTCAGGATAGTTCGCGATATTTCCAATCTGGTAAAGTGTTTATTTCTTTAACAGTCTTTCTCGAAATAGTTAGAGGATACTCACTTTTTTCTTTTGGTGCCTCCCCAACAGCCATTTTCAGGATAGTTCGCGAGTTTTCCATACTGGCAAAGTATTTATTTCTCTAACAGTCTTTCTCAAGATAGTTAGAGGATATTCACTTTTTTCTTCGGGTGCCTCCCCTACAATCCTTGTCAGGTTAGTTGGCAATATGTCCAATCCGGTAAAGTGTTTATTTCTCTAACAGTACTTCTAAAGATAGTCAGAGGATACTCACTTCTTTCTTCGGGTGCCTTTTCAACAGTTCTTTTCAGGATAGTTAGCGAGTTTTCCAGTCTGGTAAAGTGTTTATTTCTCTTGCAGTCTTTCTCAAGATAGATAGAGGAGATTCAATTTTTTCTTCGGGTGCCTTCCAACAGTCATTTTCCGGATAGTTGGCGAGTTTTCCATCTGGCAAAGTATTTATTTCTCTAACAGTACTTCTCAAGATAGTTAGAGGATATTCACTTTTTTCGTCGGGTGCCTCCCAAACATTCCTTTTCAGGATAGTTGGCGATATTTCCAATCTTGTAAAGTGCTTATTTCTTCAACAGTCTTTCTCAAGATAGTTAGAGAATATTCACTTTTTTCTTTTGGTGTCTCCCCAACAGCCATTTTCAGGATAGTTGGCGAGTTTTCCAATCTGGTACAGTGTTTATTTCTCTAATAGTCTTTCTCGAAATAGTTAGAAGATACTCACTTCTTTCTTGGGGTGCCTCCTCAACAGTCCTTTTCAGGATAGTTGATGATATTTCCAATCTGGTAAAGTGTTTATTTCTCTAACAGTCTTTCTCAAGATAGTTAGAGAATATTCACTTTTTTCTTTTGGTGTCTCCCCAACAGCCATTTTCAGGATAGTTGGCAAGTTTTCCATTCTGGCAAAGTATTTATTTCTCTAACAGTCTTTCTCAAGATAGATAGAGGAGATTCAATTTTTTCTTCGGGTGCCTTCCAACAGTCATTTTCCGGATAGTTGGCGAGTTTTCCATCTGGCAAAGTATTTATTTCTCTAACAGTCTTTCTCAAGATAGTTAGAGGATATTCACTTTTTTCTTCGGGTGCCTCCCCTACAATCCTTGTCAGGTTAGTTGGCAATATGTCCAATCCGGTAAAGTGTTTATTTCTCTAACAGTACTTCTAAAGATAGTCAGAGGATACTCACTTCTTTCTTCGGGTGCCTTTTCAACAGTTCTTTTCAGCATAGTTAGCGAGTTTTCCAATCTGGCAAAATGTTTATTTCTCTAACAATCTTTCTAAAGTTAGTTAGAGGATATTCACTGTTTTCTTCGGGTGCCTCCCAACAGTCCTTTTCCGGATAGTTGGCGAGTTTTCTATCTGGCAAAGTATTTATTTCTCTAACACTACATCTCAAGATAGTTAGAAGATATTCACTTTTTTCTTCGGGTTCCTCCCAAACATTCCTTTTCAGGATAGTTGGCGAAATTTCCAATCTGGCAAAGTGTTTATTTCTCTAACAGTCTTTCCAAAGGTAGTTAGAGGATATTCAGTTTTTTGTTCGGGTGCCTCCCCAACAGTCATTTTCAGGATACTTGGCGAAATTTCCAATTTGGTAAAGTTTTTATTTCTCTGACAGTACTTCTCAAGATAGTTACAGGATATTAACTATTTTCTTCGGGTGCCTTCCCAACATTCCTTTTCAGGATAGTTGGCGAAATTTCCAATCTGACAAAATGTTTATTTCTCTAACAATCTTTCTAAAGTTAGTTAGAGGATATTCACTGTTTTCTTCGGGTGCCTCCCAACAGTCCTTTTCAGGATATTTGGCGATATTTCCAATCTGGTAAAGTGTTTATTTCTCTAACAATCCTTCTCAAAATAGTTAGAGTATATTCACTTTTTTCTTCGGGTGCCTCCCCAACAGTCCTTGTCAGGATAGTTGGCGAGATTTCCAATCTTGTAAATTGTTTATTTCTCTAACAGTCTTTCTCAAAATAGTTAGAGGATATTCCCTTCTTTTTCGGGTGCTTCTCCAATAGTCCTTTTCAGGATAGTTCGCGATATTTCCAATCTGGTAAAGTGTTTATTTCTTTAACAGTCTTTCTCGAAATAGTTAGAGGATATTCACTTTTTTCTTTTGGTGCCTCCCCAACAGCCATTTTCAGGATAGTTCGCGAGTTTTCCATACTGGCAAAGTATTTATTTCTCTAACAGTCTTTCTCAAGATAGTTAGAGGATATTCACTTTTTTCTTCGGGTGCCTCCCCTACAATCCTTGTCAGGTTAGTTGGCAATATGTCCAATCCGGTAAAGTGTTTATTTCTCTAACAGTACTTCTAAAGATAGTCAGAGGATACTCACTTCTTTCTTCGGGTGCCTTTTCAACAGTTCTTTTCAGCATAGTTAGCGAGTTTTCCAATCTGGCAAAATGTTTATTTCTCTAACAATCTTTCTAAAGTTAGTTAGAGGATATTCACTGTTTTCTTCGGGTGCCTCCCAACAGTCCTTTTCCGGATAGTTGGCGAGTTTTCCATCTGGCAAAGTATTTATTTCTCTAACACTACATCTCAAGATAGTTAGAAGATATTCACTTTTTTCTTCGGGTTCCTCCCAAACATTCCTTTTCAGGATAGTTGGCGAAATTTCCAATCTGGCAAAGTGTTTATTTCTCTAACAGTCTTTCCAAAGGTAGTTAGAGGATATTCAGTTTTTTGTTCGGGTGCCTCCCCAACAGTCCTTTTCAGGATAGTTGTCAATATTTCCATTCCGGTAAAGCGTTTATTTCTCTAACAGTCTTTCTCAAGATAGTTAGAGGATATACACATTTTTCTTCGGGTGCTTCCCCAATAGTCCTTTTCAGGATAGTTGGCGATATTTCCAATTTGGTAAAGTGTTTATTTCTCTAATAGTCTTTCTCGAAATAGTTAGAGGATACTCACTTTTTTCTTGGGGTGCCTCCTCTACAGTCCTTTTCAGGATATTTGTCTAGTTTCCCATTATGGCAAAGTGCTTATTTCTCTAGCTGTCTTTCTCAAGATAGTTAGAGGATACTCACTTTTTTCTTCGGGTGCCTCCCAACAGTCCTTTTCCGGATAGTTGGCGAGATTTCCATCTGGCAAAGTATTCATTTCTCTAACTGTACTTCTCAAGATAGTTACAGGATATTAACTATTATCTTCGGGTGCCTTCCCAACATTCCTTTTCAGGATAGTTGGCGAAATTTCCAATCTGGCAAAATGTTTATTTCTATAACAATCTTTCTAAAGTTAGTTAGAGGATATTCACTTTTTTGTTCGGGTGCCTCCCCAACAGTCCTTTTCCGGATAGTTGGCGAGTTTTCCATTCTGGCAAAGTGCTTATTTCTTTAGCAGTCTTTCCCAAGATAGTTAGAGGATATTCACTTTTTTCTTCGGGTGCCTCTCAACAGTCCTTCTCCGGAAAGTTGGCGAGTTCTCCATTCTGGCAAAGTATTTATTTCTCTAACAGTACTTCTGAAGATAGTTAGAGGATATTCACTTTTTTGTTCGGGTGCCTCCCCAACAGTCCTTTTCCGGATAGTTGGCGAGTTTTCCATTCTGGCAAAGTGCTTATTTCTTTAGCAGTCTTTCCCCAGATAGTTAGAGGATATTCACTTTTTTCTTCGGGTGCCTCCCAACAGTCCTTCTCCGGATAGTTGGCGAGTTCTCCATTCTGGCAAAGTATTTATTTCTCTAACAGTACTTCTGAAGATAGTTAGAGGATATTCACTTTTTTCTTCGGGTGCCTCCCCAACAGTTCTTTTCAGCATAGTTAGCGAGTTTTCCAATCTGGCAAAATGTTTATTTCTCTAACAATCTTTCTAAAGTTAGTTAGAGGATATTCACTGTTTTCTTCGGGTGCCTCCCAACAGTCCTTTTCCGGATAGTTGGCGAGTTTTCCATCTGGCAAAGTATTTATTTCTCTAACACTACATCTCAAGATAGTTAGAAGATATTCACTTTTTTCTTCGGGTTCCTCCCAAACATTCCTTTTCAGGATAGTTGGCGAAATTTCCAATCTGGCAAAGTGTTTATTTCTCTAACAGTCTTTCCAAAGGTAGTTAGAGGATATTCAGTTTTTTGTTCGGGTGCCTCCCCAACAGTCCTTTTCAGGATAGTTGTCAATATTTCCATTCCGGTAAAGCGTTTATTTCTGTAACAGTCTTTCTCAAGATAGTTAGAGGATAATCGCTTCTTTCTTCGAGTGCCTTCTCAACAGTTCTTTTCAGGATAGTTAGCGAGTTTTCTAGTCAGGTAAAGTGTTTATTTCTCTTGCAGTCTTTATCAAGATAGTTAGAGGATATTCACTTTTTTCTTTGGGTGCCTCCTCACCAGTCCTTTTCAGGATATTTGTCTAGTTTTCCATTCTGGCAAAGTGCTTATTTCTCTAGCAGTCTTTCTCAAGATAGTTCGAGGATATTCACTTTTTTCTTCGGGTGCCTCCCCAACAATCTTTGTCAGGATAGTTGGCAATATGTCCAATCCGGTAAAGTGTTTATTTCTCTAACAGTCTTTCTCAAGATAGTTAGAGGATAATCGCTCTTTTCTTCGGGTGCCTCCCAAACAGTCCATTTCAGGATACTTTGCGAAATCTCCAATTTGGTAAAGTGTTTATTTCTCTAACAGTCTTTCTCAAGATAGTCAGAGGATACTCACTTCTTTCTTCGGGTGCCTTCTCAACAGTTCTTTTCAGGATAGTTAGCGAATTTTCCAGTCTGGTAAAGTGTTTATTTCTCTTGCAGTCTTTATCAAGATAGTTAGAAGATATTCACTTTTTTCTTCGGGTGCCTCCCAACAGTCCATTTCCGGATAGATAGCGAGTTTTCCATTCTGGCAAAGTATTTGTTTCTCTAACAGTACTTCTCAAGATAGTTAGATGATATTCACAATTTTCTTCGGGTGCCTCCCCAACAGTCCTTCTCATGATAGATGGCGATATTTCCAATCTGATAAAGTATTTATTTCTCTAACAGTCTTTCTGAAGATAGTTAGAGGATATTCACTTTTTTCTTCGGGTGCCTACCCAACAGTCCATTTCAGGATACTTGGCGAAATTTCCAATTTGGTAAAGTTTTTATTTCTCTGACAGTACTTCTCAAGATAGTTACAGGATATTAACTATTTTCTTCGGGTGCCTTCCCAACATTCCTTTTCAGGATAGTTGGCGAAATTTCCAATCTGACAAAATGTTTATTTCTCTAACAATCTTTCTAAAGTTAGTTAGAGGATATTCACTGTTTTCTTCGGGTGCCTCCCAACAGTCCTTTTCAGGATATTTGGCGATATTTCCAATCTGGTAAAGTGTTTATTTCTCTAACAATCCTTCTCAAAATAGTTAGAGTATATTCACTTTTTTCTTCGGGTGCCTCCCCAACAGTCCTTGTCAGGATAGTTGGCGATATTTCCAATCTGGTAAAGTGTTTATTTCTTTAACAGTCTTTCTCGAAATAGTTAGAGGATACTCACTTTTTTCTTTTGGTGCCTCCCCAACAGCCATTTTCAGGATAGTTCGCGAGTTTTCCATACTGGCAAAGTATTTATTTCTCTAACAGTCTTTCTCAAGATAGTTAGAGGATATTCACTTTTTTCTTCGGGTGCCTCCCCTACAATCCTTGTCAGGTTAGTTGGCAATATGTCCAATCCGGTAAAGTGTTTATTTCTCTAACAGTACTTCTAAAGATAGTCAGAGGATACTCACTTCTTTCTTCGGGTGCCTTTTCAACAGTTCTTTTCAGGATAGTTAGCGAGTTTTCCAGTCTGGTAAAGTGTTTATTTCTCTTGCAGTCTTTCTCAAAATAGTTAGAGGATATTCCCTTTTTTTTCGGGTGCTTCTCCAATAGTCCTTTTCAGGATAGTTGGCGATATTTCCAATCTGGTAAAGTGTTTATTTCTTTAACAGTCTTTCTCGAAATAGTTAGAGGATACTCACTTTCTTCTTGGGTTTCCTCCTCAACAGTCCTTTTCAGGATATTTGTCTAGTTTTCCATTCTGGCAAAGTGCTTATTTCTCTAGCAGTCTTTCTCAAGATAGATAGAGGAGATTCAATTTTTTCTTCGGGTGCCTTCCAACAGTCATTTTCCGGATAGTTGGCGAGTTTTCCATCTGGCAAAGTATTTATTTCTCTAACAGTACTTCTCAAGATAGTTAGAGGATATTCACTTTTTTCTTCGGGTGCCTCCCAAACATTCATTTTCAGAATAGTTGGCGATATTTCCAATCTGGTAAAGTGTTTATTTCTTTAACAGTCTTTCTCGAAATAGTTAGAGGATACTCACTTTTTTCTTTTGGTGCCTCCCCAACAGCCATTTTCAGGATAGTTCGCGAGTTTTCCATACTGGCAAAGTATTTATTTCTCTAACAGTCTTTCTCAAGATAGTTAGAGGATATTCACTTTTTTCTTCGGGTGCCTCCCCTACAATCCTTGTCAGGTTAGTTGGCAATATGTCCAATCCGGTAAAGTGTTTATTTCTCTAACAGTACTTCTAAAGATAGTCAGAGGATACTCACTTCTTTCTTCGGGTGCCTTTTCAACAGTTCTTTTCAGGATAGTTAGCGAGTTTTCCAGTCTGGTAAAGTGTTTATTTCTCTTGCAGTCTTTCTCAAAATAGTTAGAGGATATTCCCTTTTTTTTCGGGTGCTTCTCCAATAGTCCTTTTCAGGATAGTTGGCGATATTTCCAATCTGGTAAAGTGTTTATTTCTTTAACAGTCTTTCTCGAAATAGTTAGAGGATACTCACTTTCTTCTTGGGTTTCCTCCTCAACAGTCCTTTTCAGGATATTTGTCTAGTTTTCCATTCTGGCAAAGTGCTTATTTCTCTAGCAGTCTTTCTCAAGATAGATAGAGGAGATTCAATTTTTTCTTCGGGTGCCTTCCAACAGTCATTTTCCGGATAGTTGGCGAGTTTTCCATCTGGCAAAGTATTTATTTCTCTAACAGTACTTCTCAAGATAGTTAGAGGATATTCACTTTTTTCTTCGGCTGCCTCCCAAACATTCCTTTTCAGGATAGTTGGCGATATTTCCAATCTGGCAAAGTGTTTATTTCTCTAACAGTCTTTCTCAAGATAGTTAGAGGATATTCACTTTTTTCTTCGGGTGCCTCCCCAACAGTATTTGTCAGGATACTTGGCGAAATTTCCAATTTGGTAAAGTGTTTATTTCTCTAACAGTCTTTCTCAAGATAGATAGAGGATAGTCACTTTTTCCTTCCGGTGCCTTCCAACAGTCATTTTCCGGATAGTTGGCGAGTTTTCCATCTGGCAAAGTATTTATTTCTCTAACAGTATTTCTCAAGATAGTTAGAGGATATTCACTTTTTTCTTCGGGTGCCTCCCAAACATTCCTTTTCAGGATAGTTGGTGAAATTTCCAATCTGGCAAAGTGTTTATTTCTTTAACAGTCTTTCTAAAGGTAGTTAGAGGATATTCACTTTTTTGTTCGGGTGCCTCCCCAACAGTCCATTTCAGGATACTTGCCGAAATTTCCAATTTGGTAAAGTGTTTATTTCTCTAACAGTCTTTCTCAAGATAGATAGAGGATATTCACTTTTTTCTTCGGGTGCCTTCCAACAGTCCTTCTCCGGATAGTTGGCGAGTTTTCCATTCTGGCAAAGTATTTATTTCTCTAACAGTACTTCTCAAGATAGTTAGAGGATATTCACTTTTTTCTTCGGTTGCCTCCCAACAGTCCTTTTCCGGATAGTTGGCGAGTTTTCCATTCTGGCAAAGTATCTATTTCTCTAACAGTCTTTCGCGTAATAGATAGAGGATATTCATTTTTTTCTTCGGGTGCCTCCCCAACAGTCCTTTTCATGATAGTTGGCGAGATTTCCATCCTGGCAAAGTATTTATTTCTTTAACAGTCTTTCTCAAGATAGTTAGAGGATATTCACTTTTTTCTTCGGAAGCCTCCCCAATAGTCCATTTCAGGATACTTGGCGAAATTTCCAAGTTGGTAATGGGTTTCTTTGTCTAACAGTCTTTCTCAAGATAGTTAGAGGATATTCACTTTTTTCTTCGTGTGCCTCCCCAACAGTCCTTTTCAGGATAGTTCGCGATATTTCCAATCTGGTAAAGTGTTTATTTCTTTAACAGTCTTTCTCGAAATAGTTAGAGGATACTCACTTTTTTCTTTTGGTGCCTCCTCAACAGTCCTTTTCAGGATAGTTGATGATATTTCCATTCTGGCAAAGTATTTATTTCTCTAACAGTACTTCTCAAGATAGTTAGACGTTATTCACAATTTTCTTCGGGTGCCTCCCCAACAGTACTTCTCATGATAGATGGCGATATTTCCAATCAGATAAAGTATTTATTTCTCTAACAGTCTTTCTCAAGATAGTTAGAGGATATTCACTTTTTTCTTCGGGTGCCTCCCCTACAATCCTTGTCAGGTTAGTTGGCAATATGTCCAATCCGGTAAAGTGTTTATTTCTCTAACAGTACTTCTAAAGATAGTCAGAGGATACTCACTTCGTTCTTCGGGTGCCTTTTCAACAGTTCTTTTCAGGATAGTTAGCGAGTTTTCCAGTCTGGTAAAGTGTTTATTTCTCTTGCAGTCTTTCTCAAAATAGTTAGAGGATATTCCCTTTTTTTTCGGCTGCTTCTCCAATAGTCCTTTTCAGGATAGTTGGCGATATTTCCAGTCTGGTAAAGTGTTTATTTCTTTAACAGTCTTTCTCGAAATAGTTAGAGGATACTCACTTTCTTCTTGGGTTTCCTCCTCAACAGTCCTTTTCAGGATATTTGTCTAGTTTTCCATTCTGGCAAAGTGCTTATTTCTCTAGCAGTCTTTCTCAAGATAGATAGAGGAGATTCAATTTTTTCTTCGGGTGCCTTCCAACAGTCATTTTCCGGATAGTTGGCGAGTTTTCCATCTGGCAAAGTATTTATTTCTCTAACAGTACTTCTCAAGATAGTTAGAGGATATTCACTTTTTTCTTCGGGTGCCTCCCAAACATTCCTTTACAGGATAGTTGGCGATATTTCCAATCTTGTAAAGTGTTTATTTCTTCAACAGTCTTTCTCAAGATAGTTAGAGAATATTCACTTTTTTCTTTTGGTGTCTCCCCAACAGCCATTTTCAGGATAGTTGGCGAGTTTTCCATTCTGGCAAAGTATTTATTTCTCTAACAGTCTTTCTCGAGATAGTTAGAGGATATTCACTTTTTTCTTCGGGGGCTTCCCCAATAGTCCTTTTCAGGATAGTTGGCGATATTTCCAATCTGGTAAAGTGTTTATTTCTCTAATAGTCTTTCTCGAAATAGTTAGAGGATACTGACTTCTTTCTTGGGGTGCCTCCTCAACAGTCCTTTTCAGGATAGTTGATGATATTTCCAATCTGGTAAAGTGTTTATTTCTCTAACAGTCTTTCTCAAGATAGTTAGAGAATATTCACTTTTTTCTTTTGGTGTCTCCCCAACAGCCATTTTCGGGATAGTTGGCAAGTTTTCCATTCTGGCAAAGTATTTATTTCTCTAACAGTCTTTCTCGAGATAGTTAGAGGATATTCACTTTTTTCTTCGGGTGCTTCCCCAATAGTTCTTTTCAGGATAGTTGGCGATATTTCCAATCTGTTAAAGTGTTTATTTCTCTTGCAGTCTTTCTCAAAATAGTTAGAGGATATTCCCTTTTTTTTCGGGTGCTTCTCCAATAGTCCTTTTCAGGATAGTTGGCGATATTTCCAATCTGGTAAAGTGTTTATTTCTTTAACAGTCTTTCTCGAAATAGTTAGAGGATACTCACTTTCTTCCTGGGTTTCCTCCTCAACAGTCCTTTTCAGGATATCTGTCTAGTTTTCCATTCTGGCAAAGTGCTTATTTCTCTAGCAGTCTTTCTCAAGATAGATAGAGGAGATTCAATTTTTTCTTCGGGTGCCTTCCAACAGTCATTTTCCGGATAGTTGGCGAGTTTTCCATCTGGCAAAGTATTTATTTCTCTAACAGTACTTCTCAAGATAGTTAGAGGATATTCACTTTTTTCAAAGTATCTATTTCTCTAACAGTCTTTCGCGTAATAGATAGAGGATATTCATTTTTTTCTTCGGGTGCCTCCCCAACAGTCCTTTTCATGATAGTTGGCGAGATTTCCATTCTGGCAAAGTATTTATTTCTTTAACAGTCTTTCTCAAGATAGTTAGAGGATATTCACTTTTTTCTTCGGAAGCCTCCCCAATAGTCCATTTCAGGATACTTGGCGAAATTTCCAAGTTGGTAATGGGTTTCTTTGTCTAACAGTCTTTCTCAAGATAGTTAGAGGATATTCACTTTTTTCTTCGGGTGCCTCCCCAACAGTCCTTTTCAGGATAGTTGGCGATATTTCCAATCTGATAAAGCGTTTATTTCTGTAACAGTCTTTCTCAAGATAGTTAGAGGATATTCACTTTTTTCTTCGGGTGCCTCCCAACAGTCCTTTTCCGGATAGTTGGCAATATGTCCAATCCGGTAAAGTGTTTATTTCTCTAACAGTCTTTCTCAAGATAGTTAGAGGATAATCGCTTCTTTCTTCGAGTGCCTTCTCAACAGTTCTTTTCAGGATAGTTAGCGAGTTTTCTAGTCAGGTAAAGTGTTTATTTCTCTTGCAGTCTTTATCAAGATAGTTAGAGGATATTCACTTTTTTCTTCTGGTGCCTCCCCAACAATCCTTGTCGGGATAGTTGGCAATATGTCCAATCCGGTAAAGTGTTTATTTCTCTAACAGTCTTTATCGAAATAGTTAGAGGATACTCACTTTTTTCTTCGGATGCCTCCGCAATAGTCCTTTTCAGGATAGTTGGCGAGTTTTCCAGTCTGGTAAAGTGTTTATTTCTCTAACAGTCTTTCCCAAGATAGTTAGAGGATAATCGCTTTTTTCTTCGGGTGCCTCCCAAACAGTCCATTACAGGATAGTTGGCGAGTTTTCCATTCTGGCAAAATGTTTATTTCTGTAACAGTCTTTCTCAAGAAAGTTAGAGGATACTCACTTCTTTCTTCGGGGCCTTCTCAACAGTTCTTTTCAGGATAGTTAGCGAGTTTTCCAGTCTGGTAAAGTGTTTATTTCTCTTGCAGTCTTTATCAAGATAGTTAGAGGATATTCACTTTTTTTTCGGGTGCCTTCGCAATAGTTCTTTTCAGGATAGTTGGCGAGATTTCCATCTGGCAAAGTATTTATTTCTCTAACAGTACTTCTCAAGATAGTTAGAGGATATTCACTTTTTTCTTCGGGTGCCTCCCAAACATTCATTTTCAGAATAGTTGGCGAAATTTCCAATCTGGCAAAGTGTCTATTTCTCTAACAGGCTTTCTCAAGATAGTTAGAGGATATTCACTTTTTTCTTCGGGTGCCTCCCCAACAGTATTTGTCAGGATACTTGGCGAAATTTCCAATTTGGTAAAGTGTTTATTTCTCTAACAGTCTTTCTCAAGATAGATAGAGGATATTCACTTTTTCCTTCCGGTGCCTTCCAACAGTCATTTTCCGGATAGTTGGCGAGTTTTCCATCTGGCAAAGTATTTATTTCTCTAACAGTACTTCTCAAGATAGTTAGAGGATATTCACTTTTTTCTTCGGGTGCCTCCCAAACATTCCTTTTCAGGATAGTTGGTGAAATTTCCAATCTGGCAAAGTGTTTATTTCTTTAACAGTCTTTCTAAAGGTAGTTAGAGGATATTCACTTTTTTGTTCGGGTGCCTCCCCAACAGTCCATTTCAGGATACTTGCCGAAATTTCCAATTTGGTAAAGTGTTTATTTCTCTAACAGTCTTTCTCAAGATAGATAGAGGATATTCACTTTTTTCTTCGGGTGCCTTCCAACAGTCCTTCTCCGGATAGTTGGCGAGTTTTCCATTCTGGCAAAGTATTTATTTCTCTAACAGTACTTCTCAAGATAGTTAGAGGATATTCACTTTTTTCTTCGGTTGCCTCCCAACAGTCCTTTTCCGGATAGTTGGCGAGTTTTCCATTCTGGCAAAGTATCTATTTCTCTAACAGTCTTTCGCGTAATAGATAGAGGATATTCATTTTTTTCTTCGGGTGCCTCCCCAACAGTCCTTTTCATGATAGTTGGCGAGATTTCCATCCTGGCAAAGTATTTATTTCTTTAACAGTCTTTCTCAAGATAGTTAGAGGATATTCACTTTTTTCTTCGGAAGCCTCCCCAATAGTCCATTTCAGGATACTTGGCGAAATTTCCAAGTTGGTAATGGGTTTCTTTGTCTAACAGTCTTTCTCAAGATAGTTAGAGGATATTCACTTTTTTCTTCGGGTGCCTCCCCAACAGTCCTTTTCAGGATAGTTCGCGATATTTCCAATCTGGTAAAGTGTTTATTTCTTTAACAGTCTTTCTCGAAATAGTTAGAGGATACTCACTTTTTTCTTTTGGTGCCTCCTCAACAGTCCTTTTCAGGATAGTTGATGATATTTCCATTCTGGCAAAGTATTTATTTCTCTAACAGTACTTCTCAAGATAGTTAGACGTTATTCACAATTTTCTTCGGGTGCCTCCCCAACAGTACTTCTCATGATAGATGGCGATATTTCCAATCAGATAAAGTATTTATTTCTCTAACAGTCTTTCTCAAGATAGTTAGAGGATATTCACTTTTTTCTTCGGGTGCCTCCCCTACAATCCTTGTCAGGTTAGTTGGCAATATGTCCAATCCGGTAAAGTGTTTATTTCTCTAACAGTACTTCTAAAGATAGTCAGAGGATACTCACTTCGTTCTTCGGGTGCCTTTTCAACAGTTCTTTTCAGGATAGTTAGCGAGTTTTCCAGTCTGGTAAAGTGTTTATTTCTCTTGCAGTCTTTCTCAAAATAGTTAGAGGATATTCCCTTTTTTTTCGGGTGCTTCTCCAATAGTCCTTTTCAGGACAGTTGGCGATATTTCCAGTCTGGTAAAGTGTTTATTTCTTTAACAGTCTTTCTCGAAATAGTCAGAGGATACTCACTTTCTTCTTGGGTTTCCTCCTCAACAGTCCTTTTCAGGATATTTGTCTAGTTTTCCATTCTGGCAATGTGCTTATTTCTCTAGCAGTCTTTCTCAAGATAGATAGAGGAGATTCAATTTTTTCTTCGGGTGCCTTCCAACAGTCATTTTCCGGATAGTTGGCGAGTTTTCCATCTGGCAAAGTATTTATTTCTCTAACAGTACTTCTCAAGATAGTTAGAGGATATTCACTTTTTTCTTCGGCTGCCTCCCAAACATTCCTTTTCAGGATAGTTGGCGATATTTCCAATCTTGTAAAGTGTTTATTTCTTCAACAGTCTTTCTCAAGATAGTTAGAGAATATTCACTTTTTTCTTTTGGTGTCTCCCCAACAGCCATTTTCAGGATAGTTGGCGAGTTTTCCATTCTGGCAAAGTATTTATTTCTCTAACAGTCTTTCTCGAGATAGTTAGAGGATATTCACTTTTTTCTTCGGGGGCTTCCCCAATAGTCCTTTTCAGGATAGTTGGCGATATTTCCAATCTGGTAAAGTGTTTATTTCTCTAATAGTCTTTCTCGAAATAGTTAGAGGATACTGACTTCTTTCTTGGGGTGCCTCCTCAACAGTCCTTTTCAGGATAGTTGATGATATTTCCAATCTGGTAAAGTGTTTATTTCTCTAACAGTCTTTCTCAAGATAGTTAGAGAATATTCACTTTTTTCTTTTGGTGTCTCCCCAACAGCCATTTTCGGGATAGTTGCCAAGTTTTCCATTCTGGCAAAGTATTTATTTCTCTAACAGTCTTTCTCGAGATAGTTAGAGGATATTCACTTTTTTCTTCGGTTGCCTCCCAACAGTCCTTTTCCGGATAGTTGGCGAGTTTTCCATTCTGGCAAAGTATCTATTTCTCTAACAGTCTTTCGCGTAATAGATAGAGGATATTCATTTTTTTCTTCGGGTGCCTCCCCAACAGTCCTTTTCATGATAGTTGGCGAGATTTCCATCCTGGCAAAGTATTTATTTCTTTAACAGTCTTTCTCAAGATAGTTAGAGGATATTCACTTTTTTCTTCGGAAGCCTCCCCAATAGTCCATTTCAGGATACTTGGCGAAATTTCCAAGTTGGTAATGGGTTTCTTTGTCTAACAGTCTTTCTCAAGATAGTTAGAGGATATTCACTTTTTTCTTCGGGTGCCTCCCCAACAGTCCTTTTCAGGATAGTTCGCGATATTTCCAATCTGGTAAAGTGTTTATTTCTTTAACAGTCTTTCTCGAAATAGTTAGAGGATACTCACTTTTTTCTTTTGGTGCCTCCTCAACAGTCCTTTTCAGGATAGTTGATGATATTTCCATTCTGGCAAAGTATTTATTTCTCTAACAGTACTTCTCAAGATAGTTAGACGTTATTCACAATTTTCTTCGGGTGCCTCCCCAACAGTACTTCTCATGATAGATGGCGATATTTCCAATCAGATAAAGTATTTATTTCTCTAACAGTCTTTCTCAAGATAGTTAGAGGATATTCACTTTTTTCTTCGGGTGCCTCCCCTACAATCCTTGTCAGGTTAGTTGGCAATATGTCCAATCCGGTAAAGTGTTTATTTCTCTAACAGTACTTCTAAAGATAGTCAGAGGATACTCACTTCGTTCTTCGGGTGCCTTTTCAACAGTTCTTTTCAGGATAGTTAGCGAGTTTTCCAGTCTGGTAAAGTGTTTATTTCTCTTGCAGTCTTTCTCAAAATAGTTAGAGGATATTCCCTTTTTTTTCGGGTGCTTCTCCAATAGTCCTTTTCAGGACAGTTGGCGATATTTCCAGTCTGGTAAAGTGTTTATTTCTTTAACAGTCTTTCTCGAAATAGTCAGAGGATACTCACTTTCTTCTTGGGTTTCCTCCTCAACAGTCCTTTTCAGGATATTTGTCTAGTTTTCCATTCTGGCAATGTGCTTATTTCTCTAGCAGTCTTTCTCAAGATAGATAGAGGAGATTCAATTTTTTCTTCGGGTGCCTTCCAACAGTCATTTTCCGGATAGTTGGCGAGTTTTCCATCTGGCAAAGTATTTATTTCTCTAACAGTACTTCTCAAGATAGTTAGAGGATATTCACTTTTTTCTTCGGCTGCCTCCCAAACATTCCTTTTCAGGATAGTTGGCGATATTTCCAATCTTGTAAAGTGTTTATTTCTTCAACAGTCTTTCTCAAGATAGTTAGAGAATATTCACTTTTTTCTTTTGGTGTCTCCCCAACAGCCATTTTCAGGATAGTTGGCGAGTTTTCCATTCTGGCAAAGTATTTATTTCTCTAACAGTCTTTCTCGAGATAGTTAGAGGATATTCACTTTTTTCTTCGGGGGCTTCCCCAATAGTCCTTTTCAGGATAGTTGGCGATATTTCCAATCTGGTAAAGTGTTTATTTCTCTAATAGTCTTTCTCGAAATAGTTAGAGGATACTGACTTCTTTCTTGGGGTGCCTCCTCAACAGTCCTTTTCAGGATAGTTGATGATATTTCCAATCTGGTAAAGTGTTTATTTCTCTAACAGTCTTTCTCAAGATAGTTAGAGAATATTCACTTTTTTCTTTTGGTGTCTCCCCAACAGCCATTTTCGGGATAGTTGCCAAGTTTTCCATTCTGGCAAAGTATTTATTTCTCTAACAGTCTTTCTCGAGATAGTTAGAGGATATTCACTTTTTTCTTCGGGTGCTTCCCCAATAGTTCTTTTCAGGATAGTTGGCGATATTTCCAATCTGGTAAAGTGTTTATTTCTCTTGCAGTCTTTCTCAAAATAGTTAGAGGATATTCCCTTTTTTTTCGGGTGCTTCTCCAATAGTCCTTTTCAGGATAGTTGGCGATATTTCCAATCTGGTAAAGTGTTTATTTCTTTAACAGTCTTTCTCGAAATAGTTAGAGGATACTCACTTTCTTCTTGGGTTTCCTCCCAAACATTCCTTTTCAGGATAGTTAGCGAGTTTTCCAGTCTGGTAAAGTGTTTATTTCTCTTGCAGTCTTTCTCAAAATAGTTAGAGGATATTCCCTTTTTTTTCGGGTGCTTCTCCAATAGTCCTTTTCAGGATAGTGGGCGATATTTCCAATCTGGTAAAGTGTTTATTTCTTTAACAGTCTTTCTCGAAATAGTTAGAGGATACTCACTTTCTTCTTGGGTTTCCTCCTCAACAGTCCTTTTCAGGATATTTGTCTAGTTTTCCATTCTGGCAAAGTGCTTATTTCTCTAGCAGTCTTTCTCAAGATAGATAGAGGAGATTCAATTTTTTCTTCGGGTGCCTTCCAACAGTCATTTTCCGGATAGTTGGCGAGTTTTCCATCTGGCAAAGTATTTATTTCTCTAACAGTACTTCTCAAGATAGTTAGAGGATATTAAATTTTTTCTTCGGGTGCCTCCCAAACATTTCTTTTCAGGATAGTTGGCGATATTTCCAATCTTGTAAAGTGTTTATTTCTTCAACAGTCTTTCTCAAGATAGTTAGAGAATATTCACTTTTTTCTTTTAGTGTCTCCCCAACAGCCATTTTCAGGGTAGTTGGCGAGTTTTCCATTCTGGCAAAGTATTTATTTCTCTAACAGTCTTTCTCGAGATAGTTAGAGGATATTCACTTTTTTCTTCGGGTGCTTCCCCAATAGTCCTTTTCAGGATAGTTGGCGAATTTTCCAGTCTGGTAAAGTGTTTATTTCTCTTGCAGTCTTTATCAAGATAGTTAGAAGATATTCACTTTTTTCTTCGGGTGCCTCCCAACAGTCCATTTCCGGATAGATAGCGAGTTTTCCATTCTGGCAAAGTATTTGTTTCTCTAACAGTACTTCTCAAGATAGTTAGATGATATTCACAATTTTCTTCGGGTGCCTCCCCAACAGTCCTTCTCATGATAGATGGCGATATTTCCAATCTGATAAAGTATTTATTTCTCTAACAGTCTTTCTGAAGATAGTTAGAGGATATTCACTTTTTTCTTCGGGTGCCTACCCAACAGTCCATTTCAGGATACTTGGCGAAATTTCCAATTTGGTAAAGTTTTTATTTCTCTGACAGTACTTCTCAAGATAGTTACAGGATATTAACTATTTTCTTCGGGTGCCTTCCCAACATTCCTTTTCAGGATAGTTGGCGACATTTCCAATCTTGTAAATTGTTTATTATACTTACAGTCTTTCTCGAAATAGTTAGAGGATACTCACTTTTTTCTTTTGGTGCCTCCCCAACAGCCATTTTCAGGATAGTTCGCGAGTTTTCCATTCTGGCAAAGTATTTATTTCTCTAACAGTCTTTCTCGAGATAGTTAGAGGATATTCACTTTTTTCTTCGGGTGCTTCCCCAATAGTTCTTTTCAGGATAGTTGGCGATATTTCCAATCTGGTAAAGTGTTTATTTCTCTTGCAGTCTTTCTCAAAATAGTTAGAGGATATTCCCTTTTTTTTCGGATGCTTCTCCAATAGTCCTTTTCAGGATAGTTGGCGATATTTCCAATCTGGTAAAGTGTTTATTTCTTTAACAGTCTTTCTCGAAATAGTTAGAGGATACTCACTTTCTTCCTGGGTTTCCTCCTCAACAGTCCTTTTCAGGATATTTGTCTAGTTTTCCATTCTGGCAAAGTGCTTATTTCTCTAGCAGTCTTTCTCAAGATAGATAGAGGAGATTCAATTTTTTCTTCGGGTGCCTTCCAACAGTCATTTTCCGGATAGTTGGCGAGTTTTCCATCTGGCAAAGTATTTATTTCTCTAACAGTACTTCTCAAGATAGTTAGAGGATATTCACTTTTTTCAAAGTATCTATTTCTCTAACAGTCTTTCGCGTAATAGATAGAGGATATTCATTTTTTTCTTCGGGTGCCTCCCCAACAGTCCTTTTCATGATAGTTGGCGAGATTTCCATTCTGGCAAAGTATTTATTTCTTTAACAGTCTTTCTCAAGATAGTTAGAGGATATTCACTTTTTTCTTCGGAAGCCTCCCCAATAGTCCATTTCAGGATACTTGGCGAAATTTCCAAGTTGGTAATGGGTTTCTTTGTCTAACAGTCTTTCTCAAGATAGTTAGAGGATATTCACTTTTTTCTTCAGGTGCCTCCCCAACAGTCCTTTTCAGGATAGTTGGCGATATTTCCAATCTGATAAAGTGTTTATTTCTGTAACAGTCTTTCTCAAGATAGTTAGAGGATATTCACTTTTTTCTTCGGGTGCCTCCCAACAGTCCTTTTCCGGATAGTTGGCAATATGTCCAATCCGGTAAAGTGTTTATTTCTCTAACAGTCTTTCTCAAGATAGTTAGAGGATAATCGCTTCTTTCTTCGAGTGCCTTCTCAACAGTTCTTTTCAGGATAGTTAGCGAGTTTTCTAGTCAGGTAAAGTGTTTATTTCTCTTGCAGTCTTTATCAAGATAGTTAGAGGATATTCACTTTTTTCTTCTGGTGCCTCCCCAACAATCCTTGTCGGGATAGTTGGCAATATGTCCAATCCGGTAAAGTGTTTATTTCTCTAACAGTCTTTATCGAAATAGTTAGAGGATACTCACTTTTTTCTTCGGGTGCCTCCGCAATAGTCCTTTTCAGGATAGTTGGCGAGTTTTCCAGTCTGGTAAAGTGTTTATTTCTCTAACAGTCTTTCCCAAGATAGTTAGAGGATAATCGCTTTTTTCTTCGGGTGCCTCCCAAACAGTCCATTACAGGATAGTTGGCGAGTTTTCCATTCTGGCAAAATGTTTATTTCTGTAACAGTCTTTCTCAAGAAAGTTAGAGGATACTCACTTCTTTCTTCGGGGCCTTCTCAACAGTTCTTTTCAGGATAGTTAGCGAGTTTTCCAGTCTGGTAAAGTGTTTATTTCTCTTGCAGTCTTTATCAAGATAGTTAGAGGATATTCACTTTTTTTTCGGGTGCCTTCGCAATAGTTCTTTTCAGGATAGTTGGCGAGATTTCCATCTGGCAAAGTATTTATTTCTCTAACAGTACTTCTCAAGATAGTTAGAGGATATTCACTTTTTTCTTCGGGTGCCTCCCAAACATTCATTTTCAGAATAGTTGGCGAAATTTCCAATCTGGCAAAGTGTTTATTTCTCTAACAGTCTTTCTCAAGATAGTTAGAGGATATTCACTTTTTTTTTCGGGTGCCTCCCCAACAGTATTTGTCAGGATACTTGGCGAAATTTCCAATTTGGTAAAGTGTTTATTTCTCTAACAGTCTTTCTCAAGATAGATAGAGGATATTCACTTTTTCCTTCCGGTGCCTTCCAACAGTCATTTTCCGGATAGTTGGCGAGTTTTCCATCTGGCAAAGTATTTATTTCTCTAACAGTACTTCTCAAGATAGTTAGAGGATATTCACTTTTTTCTTCGGGTGCCTCCCAAACATTCCTTTTCAGGATAGTTGGTGAAATTTCCAATCTGGCAAAGTGTTTATTTCTTTAACAGTCTTTCTAAAGGTAGTTAGAGGATATTCACTTTTTTGTTCGGGTGCCTCCCCAACAGTCCATTTCAGGATACTTGCCGAAATTTCCAATTTGGTAAAGTGTTTATTTCTCTAACAGTCTTTCTCAAGATAGATAGAGGATATTCACTTTATTCTTCGGGTGCCTTCCAACAGTCCTTCTCCGGATAGTTGGCGAGTTTTCCATTCTGGCAAAGTATTTATTTCTCTAACAGTACTTCTCAAGATAGTTAGAGGATATTCACTTTTTTCTTCGGTTGCCTCCCAACAGTCATTTTCCGGATAGTTGGCGAGTTTTCCATTCTGGCAAAGTATTTATTTCTCTAACAGTACTTCTCAAGATAGTTAGACGTTATTCACAATTTTCTTCGGGTGCCTCCCCAACAGTACTTCTCATGATAGATGGCGAGATTTCCAATCTGGCAAAGTGTTTATTTCTCTAGCAGTCTTTCTCAAGATAGTTAGAGGATATTCACTTTTTTCTGCGGGTGCCCTCCAACAATCCTTGTCAGGATAGTTGGCAATATGTCCAATCCGGTTAAGAGATTATTTCTCTAACCGTCTTTATCGAAATAGTTAGAGGATACTCACTTTTTTCTTCGGGTGCCTCCCAACAGTCCCTTTCCGGATAGTTGGCGAGATTTCCATCTGGCAAAGTATTCATTTCTCTAACAGTACTTCTCAAGATAGTTACAGGATATTAACTATTTTCTTCGGATGCCTTCCCAACATTCCTTTTCAGGATACTTGGCGAAATTTCCAATTTGGTAAAGTGTTTATTTCTCTAACAGTACTTCTAAAGATAGTCAGAGGATACTCAATTCTTTCTTCGGGTGCCTTCTCAACAGTTCTTTTCAGGATAGTTAGCGAGTTTTCCAGTCAGGTAAAGTGTTTATTTCTCTTGCAGTCTTTATCAAGATAGTTAGAGGATTTTCACTTTTTTCTTTGGGTGCCTCCTCACCAGTCCTATTCAGGATATTTGTCTAGTTTTCCATTCTGGCAAAGTGCTTATTTCTCTAGCATTCTTTCTCAAGATAGTTAGAGGATATTCACTTTTTTCTTCGGGTGCCTCCCCAACAATCTTTGTCAGGATAGTTGGCAATATGTCCAATCCGGTAAAGTGTTTATTTCTCTAACAGTCTTTCTCAAGATAGTTAGAGGATAATCGCTTTTTTCTTCGGGTGCCTCCCAAACAGTCCATTTCAGGATACTTTGCGAAATCTCCAATTTGGTAAAGTGTTTATTTCTCTAACAGTCTTTCTCAAGATATCCAGAGGATACTCACTTCTTTCTTCGGTTGCCTCCCAACAGTCCTTTTCCGGATAGTTGGCGAGTTTTCCATTCTGGCAAAGTATCTATTTCTCTAACAGTCTTTCGCGTAATAGATAGAGGATATTCATTTTTTTCTTCGGGTGCCTCCCCAACAGTCCTTTTCATGATAGTTGGCGAGATTTCCATCCTGGCAAAGTATTTATTTCTTTAACAGTCTTTCTCAAGATAGTTAGAGGATATTCACTTTTTTCTTCGGAAGCCTCCCCAATAGTCCATTTCAGGATACTTGGCGAAATTTCCAAGTTGGTAATGGGTTTCTTTGTCTAACCGTCTTTCTCAAGATAGTTAGAGGATATTCACTTTTTTCTTCGGGTGCCTCCCCAACAGTCCTTTTCAGGATAGTTCGCGATATTTCCAATCTGGTAAAGTGTTTATTTCTTTAACAGTCTTTCTCGAAATAGTTAGAGGATACTCACTTTTTTCTTTTGGTGCCTCCTCAACAGTCCTTTTCAGGATAGTTGATGATATTTCCATTCTGGCAAAGTATTTATTTCTCTAACAGTACTTCTCAAGATAGTTAGACGTTATTCACAATTTTCTTCGGGTGCCTCCCCAACAGTACTTCTCATGATAGATGGCGATATTTCCAATCTGATAAAGTATTTATTTCTCTAACAGTCTTTCTCAAGATAGTTAGAGGATATTCACTTTTTTCTTCGGGTGCCTCCCCTACAATCCTTGTCAGGTTAGTTGGCAATATGTCCAATCCGGTAAAGTGTTTATTTCTCTAACAGTACTTCTAAAGATAGTCAGAGGATACTCACTTCGTTCTTCGGGTGCCTTTTCAACAGTTCTTTTCAGGATAGTTAGCGAGTTTTCCAGTCTGGTAAAGTGTTTATTTCTCTTGCAGTCTTTCTCAAAATAGTTAGAGGATATTCCCTTTTTTTTCGGGTGCTTCTCCAATAGTCCTTTTCAGGATAGTTGGCGATATTTCCAGTCTGGTAAAGTGTTTATTTCTTTAACAGTCTTTCTCGAAATAGTTAGAGGATACTCACTTTCTTCTTGGGTTTCCTCCTCAACAGTCCTTTTCAGGATATTTGTCTAGTTTTCCATTCTGGCAAAGTGCTTATTTCTCTAGCAGTCTTTCTCAAGATAGATAGAGGAGATTCAATTTTTTCTTCGGGTGCCTTCCAACAGTCATTTTCCGGATAGTTGGCGAGTTTTCCATCTGGCAAAGTATTTATTTCTCTAACAGTACTTCTCAAGATAGTTAGAGGATATTCACTTTTTTCTTCCGGTGCCTCCCAAACATTCCTTTTCAGGATAGTTGGCGATATTTCCAATCTTGTAAAGTGTTTATTTCTTCAACAGTCTTTCTCAAGATAGTTAGAGAATATTCACTTTTTTCTTTTGGTGTCTCCCCAACAGCCATTTTCAGGATAGTTGGCGAGTTTTCCATTCTGGCAAAGTATTTATTTCTCTAACAGTCTTTCTCGAGATAGTTAGAGGATATTCACTTTTTTCTTCGGGGGCTTCCCCAATAGTCCTTTTCAGGATAGTTGGCGATATTTCCAATCTGGTAAAGTGTTTATTTCTCTAGTAGTCTTTCTCGAAATAGTTAGAGGATACTGACTTCTTTCTTGGGGTGCCTCCTCAACAGTCCTTTTCAGGATAGTTGATGATATTTCCAATCTGGTAAAGTGTTTATTTCTCTAACAGTCTTTCTCAAGATAGTTAGAGAATATTCACTTTTTTCTTTTGGTGTCTCCCCAACAGCCATTTTCGGGATAGTTGGCAAGTTTTCCATTCTGGCAAAGTATTTATTTCTCTAACAGTCTTTCTCGAGATAGTTAGAGGATATTCACTTTTTTCTTCGGGTGCTTCCCCAATAGTTCTTTTCAGGATAGTTGGCGATATTTCCAATCTGGTAAAGTGTTTATTTCTCTTGCAGTCTTTCTCAAAATAGTTAGAGGATATTCCCTTTTTTTTCGGGTGCTTCTCCAATAGTCCTTTTCAGGATAGTTGGCGATATTTCCAATCTGGTAAAGTGTTTATTTCTTTAACAGTCTTTCTCGAAATAGTTAGAGGATACTCACTTTCTTCTTGGGTTTCCTCCCAAACATTCCTTTTCAGGATAGTTGGCGAAATTTCCAATCTGGCAAAGTGTTTATTTCTCTAACAGTCTTTCCAAAGGTAGTTAGAGGATATTCAGTTTTTTGTTCGGGTGCCTCCCCAACAGTCATTTTCCGGATAGTTGGCGAGATTTCCAATCTGGCAAAGTGTTTATTTCTCTAGCAGTCTTTCTCAAGATAGTTAGAGGACATTCACTTTTTTCTGCGGGTGCCCTCCAACAATCCTTGTCAGGATAGTTGATGATATTTCCATTCTGGGAAAGTATTTATTTCTCTAACAGTACTTCTCAAGATAGTTAGACGTTATTCACAATTTTCTTCGGGTGCCTCCCCAACAGTACTTCTCATGATAGATGGCGAGATTTCCAATCTGGCAAAGTGTTTATTTCTCTAGCAGTCTTTCTCAAGATAGTTAGAGGATATTCACTTTTTTCTGCGGGTGCCCTCCAACAATCCTTGTCAGGATAGTTGGCAATATGTCCAATCCGGTTAAGAGATTATTTCTCTAACCGTCTTTATCGAAATAGTTAGAGGATACTCACTTTTTTCTTCGGGTGCCTCCCAACAGTCCCTTTCCGGATAGTTGGCGAGATTTCCATCTGGCAAAGTATTCATTTCTCTAACAGTACTTCTCAAGATAGTTACAGGATATTAACTATTTTCTTCGGATGCCTTCCCAACATTCCTTTTCAGGATACTTGGCGAAATTTCCAATTTGGTAAAGTGTTTATTTCTCTAACAGTACTTCTAAAGATAGTCAGAGGATACTCAATTCTTTCTTCGGGTGCCTTCTCAACAGTTCTTTTCAGGATAGTTAGCGAGTTTTCCAGTCAGGTAAAGTGTTTATTTCTCTTGCAGTCTTTATCAAGATAGTTAGAGGATTTTCACTTTTTTCTTTGGGTGCCTCCTCACCAGTCCTATTCAGGATATTTGTCTAGTTTTCCATTCTGGCAAAGTGCTTATTTCTCTAGCATTCTTTCTCAAGATAGTTAGAGGATATTCACTTTTTTCTTCGGGTGCCTCCCCAACAATCTTTGTCAGGATAGTTGGCAATATGTCCAATCCGGTAAAGTGTTTATTTCTCTAATAGTCTTTCTTGAAATAGTTAGAGGATATTCACTTTTTTCTTCGGGTGCCTCCCCAACAATCTTTGTCAGGATAGTTGGCAATATGTCCAATCCGGTAAAGTGTTTATTTCTCTAACAGTCTTTCTCAAGATAGTTAGAGGATAATCGCTTTTTTCTTCGGGTGCCTCCCAACAGTCCTTTTCCGGATAGTTGGCGAGTTTTCAATCTGGCAAAGTATTTACTTCTCTAACAGTACTTCTCAAGATAGTTAGAGGATATTCACTTTTTTCTTCGGGTGCCTTCCCAACAGTCTATTACAGGATAGTTGGCGGGTTTTCCATTCTGGCAAAGTGTTTATTTCTGTAACAGTCTTTCTCAAGAAAGTTAGAGGATACTTACTTCTTTCTTCCGGTGGCTTCTCAACAGTTCTTTTCAGGATAGTTAGCGAGTTTTCCAGTCTGGTAAACTGTTGATTTCTCTAGCAGTCTTTCTCAAGATAGTTAGAGAATATTCACGTTTTTCTTCGGGAGCCTCCCAACAGTCCTTTTCCGGATAGTTGGCGAGATTTCCATCTAGCAAAGTATTCATTTCTCTAACAGTACTTCTCAAGATAGTTACAGGATATCAACTATTTTCTTCGGGTGCCTTCCCAACAGTCCGTTTCCGGATAGTTGGCGAGTTTTCCATTCTGGCAAAGTGCTTATTTCTCTAGCAGTCTTTCTCAAGATAGTTAGAGGATATTCACTTTTTTCTTCGGGTGCCTCCCCAACAATCTTTGTCAGGATAGTTGGCAATATGTCCAATCCGGTAAAGTGTTTATTTCTCTAACAGTCTTTCTCAAGATAGTTAGAGGATAATCGCTTTTTTCTTCGGGTGCCTCCCAAACAGTCCATTTCAGGATACTTTGCGAAATCTCCAATTTGGTAAAGTGTTTATTTCTCTAACAGTCTTTCTCAAGATAGTCAGAGGATACTCACTTCTTTCTTCGGGTGCCTTCTCAACAGTTCTTTTCAGGATAGTTAGCGAGTTTTCCAGTCAGGTAAAGTGTTTATTTCTCTTGCAGTCTTTATCAAGATAGTTAGAGGATATTCACTTTTTTCTTTGGGTGCCTCCTCACCAGTCCTTTTCAGGATATTTGTCAAGTTTTCCATTCTGGCAAAGTGCTTATTTCTCTAGCAGTCTTTGTCAAGATAGTTAGAGGATATTCACTTTTTTCTTCTGGTGCCTCCCCAACAATCCTTGTCGGGATAGTTGGCAATATGTCCAATCCGGTAAAGTGTTTATTTCTCTAACAGTCTTTATCGAAATAGTTAGAGGATACTCACTTTTTTCTTCGGGTGCCTCCGCAATAGTCCTTTTCAGGATAGTTGGCGAGTTTTCCAGTCTGGTAAAGTGTTTATTTCTCTAACAGTCTTTCCCAAGATAGTTAGAGGATAATCGCTTTTTTCTTCGGGTGCCTCCCAAACAGTCCAATACAGGATAGTTGGCGAGTTTTCCATTCTGGCAAAATGTTTATTTCTGTAACAGTCTTTCTCAAGAAAGTTAGAGGATACTCACTTCTTTCTTCGGGGCCTTCTCAACAGTTCTTTTCAGGATAGTTAGCGAGTTTTCCAGTCTGGTAAAGTGTTTATTTCTCTTGCAGTCTTTATCAAGATAGTTAGAGGATATTCACTTTTTTTTCGGGTGCCTTCGCAATAGTTCTTTTCAGGATAGTTGGCGAGATTTCCATCTGGCAAAGTGTTTATTTCTCTAACAGTCTTTCTAAAGGTAGTTAGAGGATATTCACTTTTTTGTTGGGGTGCCTCCCCAACAGTCATTTTCCGGATAGTTGGCGAGTTTTCCATTCTGGCAAAGTATCTATTTCTCTAACAGGCTTTCTCAAAATAGTTAGAGGATATTCATTTTTTTCTTCGGGTGCCTTCCCAACAGTCCTTTTCATGATAGTTGGCGAGATTTCCAATCTGGCAAAGTGTTTATTTCTCTAGCAGTCTTTCTCAAGATAGTTAGAGGATATTCACTTTTTTCTTCGGGTGCCTCCCCAACAGTATTTGTCAGGATACTTGGCGAAATTTCCAATTTGGTAAAGTGTTTATTTCTCTAACAGTCTTTCTCAAGATAGATAGAGGATATTCACTTTTTCCTTCCGGTGCCTTCCAACAGTCATTTTCCGGATAGTTGGCGAGTTTTCCATCTGGCAAAGTATTTATTTCTCTAACAGTACTTCTCAAGATAGTTAGAGGATATTCACTTTTTTCTTCGGGTGCCTTCCAAACATTCCTTTTCAGGATAGTTGGTTAAATTTCCAATCTGGCAAAGTGTTTATTTCTTTAACAGTCTTTCTAAAGGTAGTTAGAGGATATTCACTTTTTTGTTCGGGTGCCTCCCCAACAGTCCATTTCAGGATACTTGGCGAAATTTCCAATTTGGTAAAGTGTTTATTTCTCTAACAGTCTTTCTCAAGATAGATAGAGGATATTCACTTTTTTCTTCGGGTGCCTTCCAACAGTCCTTCTCCGGATAGTTGGCGAGTTTTCCATTCTGGCAAAGTATTTATATCTCTAACAGTACTTCTCAAGATAGTTAGAGGATATTCACTTTTTTCTTCGGTTGCCTCCCAACAGTCCTTTTCCGGATAGTTGGCGAGTTTTCCATTCTGGCAAAGTATCTATTTCTCTAACAGTCTTTTGCGAAATAGATAGAGGATATTCATTTTTTCTTCGGGTGCCTCCCCAACAGTCCTTTTCATGATAGTTGGCGAGATTTCCATTCTGGCAAAGTATTTATTTCTTTAACAGTCTTTCTCAAGATAGTTAGAGGATATTCACTTTTTTCTTCGGAAGCCTCCCCAATAGTCCATTTCAGGATACTTGGCGAAATTTCCAAGTTGGTAATGGGTTTCTTTGTCTAACAGTCTTTCTCAAGATAGTTAGAGGATAATCGCTTCTTTCTTCGAGTGCCTTCTCAACAGTTCTTTTCAGGATAGTTAGCGAGTTTTCCAGTCAGGTAAAGTGTTTATTTCTCTTGCAGTCTTTATCAAGATAGTTAGAGGATATTCACTTTTTTCTTTGGGTGCCTCCTCACCAGTCCTTTTCAGGATATTTGTCTAGTTTTCCATTCTGTCAAAGTGCTTATTTCTCTAGCAGTCTTTCTCAAGATAGTTCGAGGATATTCACTTTTTTCTTCGGGTGCCTCCCCAACAATCTTTGTCAGGATAGTTGGCAATTTGTCCAATCCGGCAAAGTGTTTATTTCTCTAACAGTCTTTCTCAAGATAGTTAGAGGATAATCGCTTTTTTCTTCGGGTGCCTCCCAAACAGTCCATTTCAGGATACTTTGCGAAATCTCCAATTTGGTAAAGTGTTTCTTTGTCTAACAGTCTTTCTCAAGATAGTTAGAGGATAATCGCTTCTTTCTTCGAGTGCCTTCTCAACAGTTCTTTTCAGGATAGTTAGCGAGTTTTCCAGTCAGGTAAAGTGTTTATTTCTCTTGCAGTCTTTATCAAGATAGTTAGAGGATATTCACTTTTTTCTTTGGGTGCCTCCTCACCAGTCCTTTTCAGGATATTTGTCTAGTTTTCCATTCTGGCAAAGTGTTGATTTCTCTAGCAGTCTTTCTCAAGATAGTTAGAGAATATTCACGTTTTTCTTCGGGTGCCTCCCAACAGTCCTTTTCCGGATAGTTGGCGAGATTTCCATCTAGCAAAGTATTCATTTCTCTAACAGTACTTCTCAAGATAGTTACAGGATATCAACTATTTTCTTCGGGTGCCTTCCCAACATTCCTTTTCAGGATAGTTGGCGAAATTTCCAATCTGGCAAAGTGTTTATTTCTCTAACAATCTTTCTACAGTTAGTTAGAGGATATTCACTTTTTTGTTCTGGTCCCTCCCCAAGAGTCCTTTTCCGTTTAGTTGGCGAGTTTTCCACTCTGGCAAAGTATTTATTTCTCTAACAGTACTTCTCAAGATAGTTAGAGGATATTCACTTTTTTCTTCGGGTGCCTCCCAAACATTCCTTTTCAGGATAGTTGGTGAAATTTCCAATCTGGCAAAGTGTTTATTTCTCTAACAGTCTTTCTCAAGATAGATAGAGGATATTCACTTTTTCCTTCCGGTGCCTTCCAACAGTCATTTTCCGGATAGTTGGCGAGTTTTCCATCTGGCAAAGTATTTATTTCTCTAACAGTACTTCTCAAGATAGTTAGAGGATATTCACTTTTTTCTTCGGGTGCCTCCCAAACATTCCTTTTCAGGATAGTTGGTGAAATTTCCAATCTGGCAAAGTGTTTATTTCTTTAACAGTCTTTCTCAAGATAGATAGAGGATATTCACTTTTTTCTTCGGGTGCCTTCCAACAGTCCTTCTCCGGTTAGTTGGCGAGTTTTCCATTCTGGCAAAGTATTTATTTCTCTAACAGTACTTCTCAAGATAGTTAGAGGATATTCACTTTTTTCTTCGGTTGCCTCCCAACAGTCCTTTTCCGGATAGTTGGCGAGTTTAACATTCTGGCAAAGTATCTATTTCTCTAACAGTCTTTCGCGAAATAGATAGAGGATCTTCATTTTTTTCTTCGGGTGCCTCCCCAACAGTCCTTTTCATGATAGTTGTCAATATTTCCATTCCGGTAAAGCGTTTATTTCTCTAACAGTCTTTCTCAAGATAGTTAGAGGATATACACATTTTTCTTCGGGTGCTTCCCCAATAGTCCTTTTCAGGATAGTTGGCGATATTTCCAATTTGGTAAAGTGTTTATTTCTCTAATAGTCTTTCTCGAAATAGTTAGAGGATACTCACTTTTTTCTTGGGGTGCCTCCTCTACAGTCCTTTTCAGGATATTTGTCTAGTTTCCCATTCTGGCAAAGTGCTTATTTCTCTAGCTGTCTTTCTCAAGATAGTTAGAGGATACTCACTTTTTTCTTCGGGTGCCTCCCAACAGTCCTTTTCCGGATAGTTGGCGAGATTTCCATCTGGCAAAGTATTCATTTCTCTAACAGTACTTCTCAAGATAGTTACAGGATATTCACTTTTTTCTTCGGGTGCCTCCCAACAGTCCTTCTCCGGAAAGTTGGCGAGTTCTCCATTCTGGCAAAGTATTTATTTCTCTAACAGTACTTCTCAAGATAGTTAGAGGATATTCACTTTTTTCTTCGGGTGCCTCCCCAACAGTCCTTTTCAGGATAGTTGGCGATATTTCCAATCTGATAAAGTGTTTATTTCTGTAACAGTCTTTCTCAAGATAGTTAGAGGATATTCACTTTTTTCTTCGGGTGCCTCTCAACAGTTCTTTTCCGGATAGTTGGCAATATGTCCAATCCGGTAAAGTGTTTATTTCTCTAACAGTCTTTCTCAAGATAGTCAGAGGATACTCACTTCTTTCTTCGGGTGCCTTCTCAACAGTGCTTTTCAGGATAGTTAGCGAATTTTCCAGTCTGGTAAAGTGTTTATTTCTCTTGCAGTCTTTATCAAGATAGTTAGAAGATATTCACTTTTTTCTTCGGTTGCCTCCCAACAGTCCTTTTCCGGATAGTTGGCGAGTTTAACATTCTGGCAAAGTATCTATTTCTCTAACAGTATTTCTGAAGATAGTTAGAGGATATTCACTTTTTTCTTCGGGTGCCTACCCAACAGTCCATTTCAGGATACTTGGCGAAATTTCCAATTTGGTAAAGTTTTTATTTCTCTGACAGTACTTCTCAAGATAGTTACAGGATATTAACTATTTTCTTCGGGTGCCTTCCCAACATTCCTTTTCAGGATAGTTGGCGAAATTTCCAATCTGGCAAAATGTTTATTTCTCTAACAATCTTTCTAAAGTTAGTTAGAGGATATTCACTGTTTTCTTCGGGTGCCTCCCAACAGTCCTTTTCCGGATAGTTGGCGAGTTTTCCATCTGGCAAAGTATTTATTTCTCTAACACTACATCTCAAGATAGTTAGAAGATATTCACTTTTTTCTTCGGGTGCCTTCCAAACATTCCTTTTCAGGATAGTTGGTTAAATTTCCAATCTGGCAAAGTGTTTATTTCTTTAACAGTCTTTCTAAAGGTAGTTAGAGGATATTCACTTTTTTGTTCGGGTGCCTCCCCAACAGTCCATTTCAGGATACTTGGCGAAATTTCCAATTTGGTAAAGTGTTTATTTCTCTAACAGTCTTTCTCAAGATAGATAGAGGATATTCACTTTTTTCTTCGGGTGCCTTCCAACAGTCCTTCTCCGGATAGTTGGCGAGTTTTCCATTCTGGCAAAGTATTTATATCTCTAACAGTACTTCTCAAGATAGTTAGAGGATATTCACTTTTTTCTTCGGTTGCCTCCCAACAGTCCTTTTCCGGATAGTTGGCGAGTTTTCCATTCTGGCAAAGTATCTATTTCTCTAACAGTCTTTTGCGAAATAGATAGAGGATATTCATTTTTTCTTCGGGTGCCTCCCCAACAGTCCTTTTCATGATAGTTGGCGAGATTTCCATTCTGGCAAAGTATTTATTTCTTTAACAGTCTTTCTCAAGATAGTTAGAGGATATTCACTTTTTTCTTCGGAAGCCTCCCCAATAGTCCATTTCAGGATACTTGGCGAAATTTCCAAGTTGGTAATGGGTTTCTTTGTCTAACAGTCTTTCTCAAGATAGTTAGAGGATAATCGCTTCTTTCTTCGAGTGCCTTCTCAACAGTTCTTTTCAGGATAGTTAGCGAGTTTTCCAGTCAGGTAAAGTGTTTATTTCTCTTGCAGTCTTTATCAAGATAGTTAGAGGATATTCACTTTTTTCTTTGGGTGCCTCCTCACCAGTCCTTTTCAGGATATTTGTCTAGTTTTCCATTCTGTCAAAGTGCTTATTTCTCTAGCAGTCTTTCTCAAGATAGTTCGAGGATATTCACTTTTTTCTTCGGGTGCCTCCCCAACAATCTTTGTCAGGATAGTTGGCAATTTGTCCAATCCGGCAAAGTGTTTATTTCTCTAACAGTCTTTCTCAAGATAGTTAGAGGATAATCGCTTTTTTCTTCGGGTGCCTCCCAAACAGTCCATTTCAGGATACTTTGCGAAATCTCCAATTTGGTAAAGTGTTTCTTTGTCTAACAGTCTTTCTCAAGATAGTTAGAGGATAATCGCTTCTTTCTTCGAGTGCCTTCTCAACAGTTCTTTTCAGGATAGTTAGCGAGTTTTCCAGTCAGGTAAAGTGTTTATTTCTCTTGCAGTCTTTATCAAGATAGTTAGAGGATATTCACTTTTTTCTTTGGGTGCCTCCTCACCAGTCCTTTTCAGGATATTTGTCTAGTTTTCCATTCTGGCAAAGTGTTGATTTCTCTAGCAGTCTTTCTCAAGATAGTTAGAGAATATTCACGTTTTTCTTCGGGTGCCTCCCAACAGTCCTTTTCCGGATAGTTGGCGAGATTTCCATCTAGCAAAGTATTCATTTCTCTAACAGTACTTCTCAAGATAGTTACAGGATATCAACTATTTTCTTCGGGTGCCTTCCCAACATTCCTTTTCAGGATAGTTGGCGAAATTTCCAATCTGGCAAAGTGTTTATTTCTCTAACAATCTTTCTACAGTTAGTTAGAGGATATTCACTTTTTTGTTCTGGTCCCTCCCCAAGAGTCCTTTTCCGTTTAGTTGGCGAGTTTTCCACTCTGGCAAAGTATTTATTTCTCTAACAGTACTTCTCAAGATAGAGGATATTCACTTTTTTCTTCGGTTGCCTCCCAACAGTCCTTTTCCGGATAGTTGGCGAGTTTTCCATTCTGGCAAAGTTTCTATTTCTCTAACAGTCTTTCTCGAAATAGTAAGAGGATATTCATTTTTTTCTTCGGATGCCTCCCCAACAGTCCTTTGCAGGATAGGTGGCGAGATTTACATCTGGCAAAGTATTCATTTTTCTAACAGTACTTCTCAAGATAGTTAGAGGATATGAACTATTTTCTTCGGGTGCCTTCCCAACATTCCTTCTCAGGATAGTTGGCGAAATTTCCAATCTGGCAAAGTGTTTATTTCTCTAACAATCTTTCTAAATGTAGTTAGAGGATATTCACTTTTTTGTTCGGATGCCTCCCCAACAGTCCTTTTCCGGATAGTTGGCGAGTTTTCCATTCTGGCAAAGTATTTATTTCTCTAACAGTACTTCTAAAGATAGTCAGAGAATACTCACTTCTTTCTTCTGGTGCCTTCTCAACAGTTCTTTTCAGGATAGTTAGCGAGTTTTCCAGTCAGGTAAAGTGTTTATTTCTCTTGCAGTCTTTATCAAGATAGTTAGAGGATATTCACTTTTTTCTTTGGGTGCCTCCTCACCAGTCCTTTTCAGGATATTTGTCAAGTTTTCCATTGTGGCAAAGTGCTTATTTCTCTAGCAGTCTTTCTCAAGATAGTTAGAGGATATTCACTTTTTTCTTCTGGTGCCTCCCCAACAATCCTTGTCGGGATAGTTGGCAATATGTCCAATCCGGTAAAGTGTTTATTTCTCTAACAGTCTTTATCGAAATAGTTAGAGGATACTCACTTTTTTCTTCGGGTGCCTCCGCAATAGTCCTTTTCAGGATAGTTGGCGAGTTTTCTAGTCTGGTAAAGTGTTTATTTCTCTAACAGTCTTTCCCAAGATAGTTAGAGGATAATCGCTTTTTTCTTCGGGTGCCTCCCAAACAGTCCATTACAGGATAGTTGGCGAGTTTTCCATTCTGGCAAAATGTTTATTTCTGTAACAGTCTTTCTCAAGAAAGTTAGAGGATACTCACTTCTTTCTTCGGGGCCTTCTCAACAGTTCTTTTCAGGATAGTTAGCGAGTTTTCCATTCTGGCAAAGTATTTATTTCTCTAACAGTACTTCTCAAGATAGAGGATATTCACTTTTTTCTTCGGGTGCCTCCCCAACAGTCATTTTCCGGATAATTGGCGAGTTTTCCATTCTGGCAAAGTATCTATTTCTCTAACAGGCTTTCTCAAAATAGTTAGAGGATATTCATTTTTTTCTTCGGGTGCCTTCCCAACAGTCCTTTTCATGATAGTTGGCGAGATTTCCAATCTGGCAAAGTGTTTATTTCTCTAGCAGTCTTTCTCAAGATAGTTAGAGGATATTCACGTTTTTCTTCGGATGCCTCCCCAACAGTATTTGTCAGGATACTTGGCGAAATTTCCAATTTGGTAAAGTGTTTATTTCTCTAACAGTCTTTCTCAAGATAGATAGAGGATATTCACTTTTTCCTTCCGGTGCCTTCCAACAGTCATTTTCCGGATAGTTGGCGAGTTTTCCATCTGGCAAAGTATTTATTTCTCTAACAGTACTTCTCAAGATAGTTAGAGGATATTCACTTTTTTCTTCGGGTGCCTCCCAAACATTCCTTTTCAGGATAGTTGGTGAAATTTCCAATCTGGCAAAGTGTTTATTTCTTTAACAGTCTTTCTCAAGATAGATAGAGGATATTCACTTTTTTCTTCGGGTGCCTTCCAACAGTCCTTCTCCGGTTAGTTGGCGAGTTTTCCATTCTGGCAAAGTATTTATTTCTCTAACAGTACTTCTCAAGATAGTTAGAGGATATTCACTTTTTTCTTCGGTTGCCTCCCAACAGTCCTTTTCCGGATAGTTGGCGAGTTTAACATTCTGGCAAAGTATCTATTTCTCTAACAGTCTTTCGCGAAATAGATAGAGGATCTTCATTTTTTTCTTCGGGTGCCTCCCCAACAGTCCTTTTCATGATAGTTGTCAATATTTCCATTCCGGTAAAGCGTTTATTTCTCTAACAGTCTTTCTCAAGATAGTTAGAGGATATACACATTTTTCTTCGGGTGCTTCCCCAATAGTCCTTTTCAGGATAGTTGGCGATATTTCCAATTTGGTAAAGTGTTTATTTCTCTAATAGTCTTTCTCGAAATAGTTAGAGGATACTCACTTTTTTCTTGGGGTGCCTCCTCTACAGTCCTTTTCAGGATATTTGTCTAGTTTCCCATTCTGGCAAAGTGCTTATTTCTCTAGCTGTCTTTCTCAAGATAGTTAGAGGATACTCACTTTTTTCTTCGGGTGCCTCCCAACAGTCCTTTTCCGGATAGTTGGCGAGATTTCCATCTGGCAAAGTATTCATTTCTCTAACAGTACTTCTCAAGATAGTTACAGGATATTCACTTTTTTCTTCGGGTGCCTCCCAACAGTCCTTCTCCGGAAAGTTGGCGAGTTCTCCATTCTGGCAAAGTATTTATTTCTCTAACAGTACTTCTCAAGATAGTTAGAGGATATTCACTTTTTTCTTCGGGTGCCTCCCCAACAGTCCTTTTCAGGATAGTTGGCGATATTTCCAATCTGATAAAGTGTTTATTTCTGTAACAGTCTTTCTCAAGATAGTTAGAGGATATTCACTTTTTTCTTCGGGTGCCTCTCAACAGTTCTTTTCCGGATAGTTGGCAATATGTCCAATCCGGTAAAGTGTTTATTTCTCTAACAGTCTTTCTCAAGATAGTCAGAGGATACTCACTTCTTTCTTCGGGTGCCTTCTCAACAGTGCTTTTCAGGATAGTTAGCGAATTTTCCAGTCTGGTAAAGTGTTTATTTCTCTTGCAGTCTTTATCAAGATAGTTAGAAGATATTCACTTTTTTCTTCGGTTGCCTCCCAACAGTCCTTTTCCGGATAGTTGGCGAGTTTAACATTCTGGCAAAGTATCTATTTCTCTAACAGTATTTCTGAAGATAGTTAGAGGATATTCACTTTTTTCTTCGGGTGCCTACCCAACAGTCCATTTCAGGATACTTGGCGAAATTTCCAATTTGGTAAAGTTTTTATTTCTCTGACAGTACTTCTCAAGATAGTTACAGGATATTAACTATTTTCTTCGGGTGCCTTCCCAACATTCCTTTTCAGGATAGTTGGCGAAATTTCCAATCTGGCAAAATGTTTATTTCTCTAACAATCTTTCTAAAGTTAGTTAGAGGATATTCACTGTTTTCTTCGGGTGCCTCCCAACAGTCCTTTTCCGGATAGTTGGCGAGTTTTCCATCTGGCAAAGTATTTATTTCTCTAACACTACATCTCAAGATAGTTAGAAGATATTCACTTTTTTCTTCGGGTGCCTCCCAAACATTCCTTTTCAGGATAGTTGGCGAAATTTCCAATCTGGCAAAGTGTTTATTTCTCTAACAGTCTTTCCAAAGGTAGTTAGAGGATATTCAGTTTTTTGTTCGGGTGCCTCCCCAACAGTCATTTTCCGGATAGTTGGCGAGTTTTCCATTCTGGCAAAGTATCTATTTCTCTAACGGGCTTTCTCAAAATAGTTAGAGGATATTCATTTTTTTCTTCGGGTGCCTTCCCAACAGTCCTTTTCATGATAGTTGGCGAGATTTCCAATCTGGCAAAGTGTTTATTTCTCTAGCAGTCTTTCTCAAGATAGTTAGAGGATATTCACTTTTTTCTGCGGGTGCCCTCCAACAATCCTTGTCAGGATAGTTGGCAATATGTCCAATCCGGTTAAGAGATTATTTCTCTAACCGTCTTTATCGAAATAGTTAGAGGATACTCACTTTTTTCTTCGGGTGCCTCCCAACAGTCCCTTTACGGATAGTTGGCGAGATTTCCATCTGGCAAAGTATTCATTTCTCTAACAGTACTTCTCAAGATAGTTACAGGATATTAACTATTTTCTTCGGATGCCTTCCCAACATTCCTTTTCAGGATACTTGGCGAAATTTCCAATTTGGTAAAGTGTTTATTTCTCTAACAGTACTTCTAAAGATAGTCAGAGGATACTCAATTCTTTCTTCGGGTGCCTTCTCAACAGTTCTTTTCATGATAGTTGGCGAGTTTTCCAATCTGTCAAAGTGTTTATTTCGCTAGCAGTCTTTCTCAAGATAGTTAGAGGATATTCACTTTTTTCTTCGGGTGCCTCCCCAACAGTATTTGTCAGGATACTTGGCGAAATTTCCAATTTGGTAAAGTGTTTATTTCTCTAACAGTCTTTCTCAAGATAGATAGAGGATATTCACTTTTTCCTTCCGGTGCCTTCCAACAGTCATTTTCCGGATAGTTGGCGAGTTTTCCATCTGGCAAAGTATTTATTTCTCTAACAGTACTTCTCAAGATAGTTAGAGGATATTCACTTTTTTCTTCGGGTGCCTCCCAAACATTCCTTTTCAGGATAGTTGGTGAAATTTCCAATCTGGCAAAGTGTTTATTTCTTTAACAGTCTTTCTAAAGGTAGTCAGAGGATATTCACTTTTTTGTTCGGGTGCCTCCCCAACAGTCCATTTCAGGATACTTGGCGAAATTTCCAATTTGGTAAAGTGTTTATTTCTCTAACAGTCTTTCTCAAGATAGATAGAGGATATTCACTTTTTTCTTCGGGTGCCTTCCAACAGTCCTTCTCCGGATAGTTGGCGAGTTTTCCATTCTGGCAAAGTATTTATTTCTCTAACAGTACTTCTCAAGATAGTTAGAGGATATTCACTTTTTTCTTCGGTTGCCTCCCAACAGTCCTTTTCCGGATAGTTGGCGAGTTTTCCATTCTGGCAAAGTATCTATTTCTCTAACAGTCTTTCGCGAAATAGATAGAGGATATTAATTTTTTTCTTCGGGTGCCTCCCCAACAGTCCTTTTCATGATAGTTGGCGAGATTTCCATTCTGGCAAAGTATTTATTTCTTTAACAGTCTTTCTCAAGATAGTTAGAGGATATTCACTTTTTTCTTCGGAAGCCTCCCCAATAGTCCATTTCAGGATACTTGGCGAAATTTCCAAGTTGGTAATGGGTTTCTTTGTCTAACAGTCTTTCTCAAGATAGTTAGAGGATATTCACTTTTTTCTTCGGGTGCCTTCCAACAGTCCTTCTCCGGTTAGTTGGCGAGTTTTCCATTCTGGCAAAGTATTTATTTCTCTAACAGTACTTCTCAAGATAGTTAGAGGATATTCACTTTTTTCTTCGGTTGCCTCCCAACAGTCCTTTTCCGGATAGTTGGCGAGTTTAACATTCTGGCAAAGTATCTATTTCTCTAACAGTCTTTCGCGAAATAGATAGAGGATATTAATTTTTTTCTTCGGGTGCCTCCCCAACAGTCCTTTTCATGATAGTTGGCGAGATTTCCATTCTGGCAAAGTATTTATTTCTTTAACAGTCTTTCTCAAGATAGTTAGAGGATATTCACTTTTTTCTTCGGAAGCCTCCCCAATAGTCCATTTCAGGATACTTGGCGAAATTTCCAAGTTGGTAATGGGTTTCTTTGTCTAACAGTCTTTCTCAAGATAGTTAGAGGATATTCACTTTTTTCTTCGGGTGCCTCCCCAACAGTCCTTTTCAGGATAGTTGTCAATATTTCCATTCCGGTAAAGCGTTTATTTCTCTAACAGTCTTTCTCAAGATAGTTAGAGGATATACACATTTTTCTTCGGGTGCTTCCCCAATAGTCCTTTTCAGGATAGTTGGCGATTTTTCCAATTTGGTAAAGTGTTTATTTCTCTAATAGTCTTTCTCGAAATAGTTAGAGGATACTCACTTTTTTCTTGGGGTGCCTCCTCTACAGTCCTTTTCAGGATATTTGTCTAGTTTCCCATTATGGCAAAGTGCTTATTTCTCTAGCTGTCTTTCTCAAGATAGTTAGAGGATACTCACTTTTTTCTTCGGGTGCCTCCCAACAGTCCTTTTCCGGATAGTTGGCGAGATTTCCATCTGGCAAAGTATTCATTTCTCTAACTGTACTTCTCAAGATAGTTACAGGATATTAACTATTATCTTCGGGTGCCTTCCCAACATTCCTTTTCAGGATAGTTGGCGAAATTTCCAATCTGGCAAAATGTTTATTTCTATAACAATCTTTCTAAAGTTAGTTAGAGGATATTCACTTTTTTGTTCGGGTGCCTCCCCAACAGTCCTTTTCCGGATAGTTGGCGAGTTTTCCATTCTGGCAAAGTGCTTATTTCTTTAGCAGTCTTTCCCAAGATAGTTAGAGGATATTCACTTTTTTCTTCGGGTGCCTCCCAACAGTCCTTCTCCGGAAAGTTGGCGAGTTCTCCATTCTGGCAAAGTATTTATTTCTCTAACAGTACTTCTCAAGATAGTTAGAGGATATTCACTTTTTTCTTCGGGTGCCTCCCCAACAGTCCTTTTCAGGATAGTTGGCGATATTTCCAATCTGATAAAGTGTTTATTTCTGTAACAGTCTTTCTCAAGATAGTTAGAGGATATTCACTTTTTTCTTCGGGTGCCTCCCAACAGTCCTTTTCCGGATAGTTGGCAATATGTCCAATCCGGTAAAGTGTTTATTTCTCTAACAGTCTTTCTCAAGATAGTTAGAGGATAATCGCTTCTTTCTTCGAGTGCCTTCTCAACAGTTCTTTTCAGGATAGTTAGCGAGTTTTCTAGTCAGGTAAAGTGTTTATTTCTCTTGCAGTCTTTATCAAGATAGTTAGAGGATATTCACTTTTTTCTTTGGGTGCCTCCTCACCAGTCCTTTTCAGGATATTTGTCTAGTTTTCCATTCTGGCAAAGTGCTTATTTCTCTAGCAGTCTTTCTCAAGATAGTTAGAGGATATTCACTTTTTTCTTCGGGTGCCTCCCCAACAATCCTTGTCAGGTTAGTTGGCAATATGTCCAATCCGGTAAAGTGTTTATTTCTCTAACAGTACTTCTAAAGATAGTCAGAGGATACTCACTTCTTTCTTCGGGTGCCTTTTCAACAGTCCTTTTCCGGATAGTTGGCGAGTTTTCAATCTGGCAAAGTATTTACTTCTCTAACAGTACTTCTCAAGATAGTTAGAGGATATTCACTTTTTTCTTCGGGTGCCTTCCCAACAGTCTATTACAGGATAGTTGGCGGGTTTTCCATTCTGGCAAAGTGTTTATTTCTGTAACAGTCTTTCTCAAGATAGTTAGAGGATACTTACTTCTTTCTTCCGGTGGTTTCTCAACAGTTCTTTTCAGGATAGTTAGCGAGTTTTCCAGTCTGGTAAACTGTTGATTTCTCTAGCAGTCTTTCTCAAGATAGTTAGAGAATATTCACGTTTTTCTTCGGGAGCCTCCCAACAGTCCGTTTCCGGATAGTTAGCGAGTTTTCCAATTTGGTAAAGTGTTTATTTCTCTAACAGTCTTTCTCAAGATAGTCAGAGGATACTCACTTCTTTCTTCGGGTGCCTTCTCAACAGTTCTTTTCAGGATAGTTAGCGAGTTTTCCAGTCTGGTAAAGTGTTTATTTCTCTTGCAGTATTTCTCAAGATAGTTAGATGATATTCACAATTTTCTTCGGGTGCCTCCCCAACAGTCCTTCTCATGATAGATGGCGATATTTCCAATCTGATAAAGTATTTATTTCTCTAACAGTCTTTCTCAAGATAGTTAGAGGATATTCACTTTTTTCTTCGGGTGCCTCCCGAACAGTCCTTGTCAGGATAGTTGGCGAGATTTCCAATCTTGTAAATTGTTTATTTCTCTAACAGTCTTTCTCAAAATAGTTAGAGGATATTCCCTTCTTTTTCGGGTGCTTCTCCAATAGTCCTTTTCAGGATAGTTCGCGATATTTCCAATCTGGTAAAGTGTATATTGCTTTAACAGTCTTTCTCGAAATAATTAGAGGATACTCACTTTTTTCTTTTGGTGCCTCCCCAGCAGCCATTTTCAGGATAGTTCGCGAGTTTTCCATTCTGGCAAAGTATTTATTTCTCTAACAGTCTTTCTCGAGATAGTTAGAGGATATTCACTTTTTTCTTCGGGTGCCTACCCAACAGTCCATTTCAGGATACTTGGCGAAATTTCCAATTTGGTAAAGTGTTTATTTCTCTAACAGTCTTTCTCAAGATACTTAGAGAATATTCACTGTTTTCTTCGGGTGCCTCCGAACAGTCCTTTTCAGGATAGTTGGCGATATTTCCAATCTGGTAAAGTGTTTATTTCTCTAACAATCCTTCTCAAAATAGTTAGAGGATATTCACTTTTTTCTTCGGGTGCCTCCCCTACAGTCCTTGTCAGGATAGTTGGCGAGTTTTCCATTCTGGCAAAGTGCTTATTTCTCTAGCAGTCTTTCTCAAGATAGTTAGAGGATATTCACTTTTTTCTTCGGGTGCCTCCCCAACAATCCTTGTCAGGTTAGTTGGCAATATGTCCAATCCGGTAAAGTGTTTATTTCTCTAACAGTACTTCTAACGATAGTCAGAGGATACTCACTTCTTTCTTCGGGTGCCTTTTCAACAGTCATTTTCCGGATAGTTGGCGAGTTTTCCATCTGGCAAAGTGTTTATTTCTCTAACAGTACTTCTCAAGATAGTTAGAGGATATTCACTTTTTTCTTCGGGTGCCTCCCAAACATTCCTTTTCAGGATAGTTGGCGATATTTCCAATCCGGTAAAGTGTTTATTTCTTCATCAGTCTTTCTCAAGATAGTTAGAGAATATTCACTTTTTTCTTTTGGTGTCTCCCCAACAGCCATTTTCAGGATAGTTGGCGAGTTTTCCATTCTGGCAAAGTGCTTATTTCTCTAGCAGTCTTTCTCAAGATAGTTAGAGGATATTCACTTTTTTCTTCGGATGCCTCCCCAACAATCCTTGTCAGGTTAGTTGGCAATATGTCCAATCCGGTAAAGTGTTTATGTCTCTAACAGTCTTTCGTAAGATAGTTAGAGGATATTCACTTTTTTCTTCGGGTGCCTCCCAACAGTCCTTTTCCGGATAGTTGGCGAGTTTTCAATCTGGCAAAGTATTTACTTCTCTAACAGTACTTCTCAAGATAGTTAGAGGATATTCACTTTTTTCTTCGGGTGCCTTCCCAACAGTCTATTACAGGATAGTTGGCGGGTTTTCCATTCTGGCAAAGTGTTTATTTCTGTAACAGTCTTTCTCAAGAAAGTTAGAGGATACTTACTTCTTTCTTCCGGTGGCTTCTCAACAGTTCTTTTCAGGATAGTTAGCGAGTTTTCCAGTCTGGTAAACTGTTGATTTCTCTAGCAGTCTTTCTCAAGATAGTTAGAGAATATTCACGTTTCTCTTCGGGAGCCTCCCAACAGTCCTTTTCCGGATAGTTGGCGAGATTTCCATCTAGCAAAGTATTCATTTCTGTAACAGTACTTCTCAAGATAGTTACAGGATATCAACTATTTTCTTCGGGTGCCTTCCCAACAGTCCGTTTCCGGATAGTTGGCGAGTTTTCTATTCTGGCAAAGTATCTATTTCTCTAACACTCTTTCTCGAAATAGTAAGAGGATATTCATTTTTTTCTTCGGATGCCTCCCCAACAGTCCTTTGCAGGATAGTTGGCGATATTTCATATCTGATAAAGTGTTTGTTTCTGTAACAGTCTTTCTCAAGATAGTTAGAGGATATTCACTTTTTTCTTCGGTTGTCACCCAACAGTCCTTTTCCGGATAGGTGGCGAGATTTCCATCTGGCAAAGTATTCATTTTTCTAACAGTACTTCTCAAGATAGTTAGAGGATATTCACTTTTTTCTTCGGGTGCCTTCCCAACAGTCTATTACAGGATAGTTGGCGAGTTTTCCATTCTGGCAAAGTGTTTATTTCTGTAACAGTCTTTCTCAAGAAAGTTAGAGGATACTTACTTCTTTCTTCCGGTGGCTTCTCAACAGTTCTTTTCAGGATAGTTAGCGAGTTTTCCAGTCTGGTAAAGTGTTGATGTCTCTAGCAGTCTTTCTCAAGATAGTTAGAGAATATTCACGTTTTTCTTCGGGTGCCTCCCAACAGTCCTTTTCCGGATAGTTGGCGAGATTTCCATCTAGCAAAGTATTCATTTCTCTAAGAGTACTTTTCAAGATAGTTACAGGATATCAACTATTTTCTTCGGGTGCCTTCCCAACATTCCTTTTCAGGATAGTTGGCGAAATTTCCAATCTGGCAAAGTGTTTATTTCTCTAACAATCTTTCTAAAGTTAGTTAGAGGATATTCACTTTTTTGTTCTGGTCCCTCCCCAAGAGTCCTTTTCCGTTTAGTTGGCGAGTTTTCCATTCTGGCAAAGTATTTATTTCTCTAACAGTACTTCTCAAGATAGAGGATATTCACTTTTTTCTTCGGTTGCCTCCCAATAGTCCTTTTCCGGATAGTTGGCGAGTTTTCCATTCTGGCAAAGTTTCTATTTCTCTAACAGTCTTTCTCGAAATAGTAAGAGGATATTCATTTTTTTCTTCGGATGCCTCCCCAATAGTCCTTTGCAGGATAGGTGGCGAGATTTCCATCTGGCAAAGTATTCATTTTTCTAACAGTACTTCTCAAGATAGTTACAGGATATGAACTATTTTCTTCGGATGCCTTCCCAACATTCCTTCTCAGGATAGTTGGCGATATTTCCAATCTGGCAAAGTGTTTATTTCTCTAACAATCTTTCTAAAGGTAGTTAGAGGATATTCACTTTTTTGTTCGGATGCCTCCCCAACAGTCCTTTTCCGGATAGTTGGCGAGTTTTCCATTCTGGCAAGGTATTTATTTCTCTAACAGTCTTTCTCAAGATAGTTAGAGGATATTCACTTTTTTCTTCGGGTGCCTCCCGAACAGTCCTTGTCAGGATAGTTGGCGAGATTTCCAATCTTGTAAATTGTTTATTTCTCTAACAATCTTTCTCAAAATAGTTAGAGGATATTCCCTTCTTTTTCGGGTGCTTCTCCAATAGTCCTTTTCAGGATAGTTCGCGATATTTCCAATCTGGTAAAGTTTATATTGCTTTAACAGTCTTTCTCGAAATAGTTAGAGGATACTCACTTTTTTCTTTTGGTGCCTCCCCAGCAGCCATTTTCAGGATAGTTCGCGAGTTTTCCATTCTGGCAAAGTATTTATTTCTCTAACAGTCTTTCTCGAGATAGTTAGAGGATATTCACTTTTTTCTTCGGGTGCCTACCCAACAGTCCATTTCAGGATACTTGGCGAAATTTCCAATTTGGTAAAGTGTTTATTTCTCTAACAGTCTTTCTCGAGATACTTAGAGAATATTCACTTTTTTCTTCGGGTGCCTCCCCAACAGTCCTTGTCAGGATAGTTCGCGATATTTCCAATCTGGTAAAGTGTTTATTTCTCTAACAATCCTTCTCAAAATAGTTAGAGTATATTCACTTTTTTCTTCGGGTGCCTCCCCAACAGTCCTTGTCAGGATAGTTGGCGAGATTTCCAATCTTGTAAATTGTTTATTTCTCTAACAGTCTTTCTCAAAATAGTTAGAGGATATTCCCTTCTTTTTCGGGTGCTTCTCCAATAGTCCTTTTCAGGATAGTTGGCGATATTTCCAATCAGGTAAAGCGTTTATTTCTTTAACAGTCTTTCTCGAAATAGTTAGAGGATACTCACTTTCTTCCTGGGTTTCCTCCTCAACAGTCCTTTTCAGGATATTTGTCTAGTTTTCCATTCTGGCAAAGTGCTTCTTTCTCTAGCAGTACTTCTCAAGATAGTTAGAGGATATTCACTTTTTTCTTCTGGTGCCTCCCAAACATTCCTTTTCAGGATAGTTGGCGATATTTCCAATCTTGTAAAGTGTTTATTTCTTCAACAGTCTTTCTCAAGATAGTTAGAGAATATTCACTTTTTTCTTTTAGTGTCTCCCCAACAGCCATTTTCAGGATAGTTGGCGAATTTTCCAGTCTGGTGAAGTGTTTATTTCTCTTGCAGTCTTTATCAAGATAGTTAGAAGATATTCACTTTTTTCTTCGGGTGCCTCCCAACAGTCCATTTCCGGATAGATAGCGAGTTTTCCATTCTGGCAAAGTATTTGTTTCTCTAACAGTACTTCTCAAGATAGTTAGATGATATTCACAATTTTCTTCGGGTGCCTCCCCAACAGTCCTTCTCATGATAGATGGCGATATTTCCAATCTGATAAAGTATTTATTTCTCTAACAGTCTTTCTGAAGATAGTTAGAGGATATTCACTTTTTTCTTCGGGTGCCTACCCAACAGTCCATTTCAGGATACTTGGCGAAATTTCCAATTTGGTAAAGTTTTTATTTCTCTGACAGTACTTCTCAAGATAGTTACAGGATATTAACTATTTTCTTCGGGTGCCTTCCCAACATTCCTTTTCAGGATAGTTGGCGACATTTCCAATCTTGTAAATTGTTTATTTCACTAACAGTCTTTCTCGAAATAGTTAGAGGATACTCACTTTTTTCTTCGGGGGCTTCCCCAATAGTCCTTTTCAGGATAGTTGGCGATATTTCCAATCTGGTAAAGTGTTTATTTCTCTAATAGTCTTTCTCGAAATAGTTAGAGGATACTGACTTCTTTCTTGGGGTGCCTCCTCAACAGTCCTTTTCAGGATAGTTGATGATATTTCCAATCTGGTAAAGTGTTTATTTCTCTAACAGTCTTTCTCAAGATAGTTAGAGAATATTCACTTTTTTCTTTTGGTGTCTCCCCAACAGCCATTTTCGGGATAGTTGGCAAGTTTTCCATTCTGGCAAAGTATTTATTTCTCTAACAGTCTTTCTCGAAATAGTTAGAGGATATTCACTTTTTTGTTCGGGTGCCTCCCCAACAGTCCATTTCAGGTTACTTGGCGAAATTTCCAATTTGGTAAAGTGTTTATTTCTCTAACAGTCTTTCTCAAGATAGATAGAGGATATTCACTTTTTTCTTCGGGTGCCTTCCAACAATCCTTCTCCGGATAGTTGGCGAGTTTTCCATTCTGGCAAAGTATTTATTTCTCTAACAGTACTTCTCAAGATAGTTAGAGGATATTCACTTTTTTCTTCGGTTGCCTCCCAACAATCCTTTTCCGGATAGTTGGCGAGTTTTCCATTCTGGCAAATTATCTATTTCTCTAACAGTCTTTCGCGAAATAGATAGAGGATATTCATTTTTTTCTTTGGGTGCCTCCCCAACAGTCCTTTTCATGATAGTTGGCGAGATTTCCATTCTGGCAAAGTATTTATTTCTTTAACAGTCTTTCTCAAGATAGTTAGAGGATATTCACTTTTTTCTTCGGAAGCCTCCCCAATAGTCCATTTCAGGATACTTGGCGAAATTTCCAAGTTGGTAATGGGTTTCTTTGTCTAACAGTCTTTCTCAAGATAGTTAGAGGATATTCACTTTTTTCTTCGGGTGCCTCCCCAACAGTCCTTTTCAGGATAGTTGTCAATATTTCCATTCCGGTAAAGCGTTTATTTCTCTAACAGTCTTTCTCAAGATAGTTAGAGGATATACACATTTTTCTTCGGGTGCTTCCCCAATAGTCTTTTTCAGGATAGTTGGCGATATTTCCAATTTGGTAAAGTGTTTATTTCTCTAATAGTCTTTCTCGAAATAGTTAGAGGATACTCACTTTTTTCTTGGGGTGCCTCCTCTACAGTCCTTTTCAGGATATTTGTCTAGTTTCCCATTCTGGCAAAGTGCTTATTTCTCTAGCTGTCTTTCTCAAGATAGTTAGAGGATACTCACTTTTTTCTTCGGGTGCCTCCCAACAGTCCTTTTCCGGATAGTTGGCGAGAATACCATCTGGCAAAGTATTCATTTCTCTAACTGTACTTCTCAAGATAGTTACAGGATATTAACTTTTTTCTTCGGGTGCCTCCGCAATAGTCCTTTTCAGGATAGTTGGCGAAATTTCCAATCTGGCAAAATGTTTATTTCTCTAACAGTCTTTCCCAAGATAGTTAGAGGATAATCGCTTTTTTCTTCGGGTGCCTCCCAAACAGTCCATTACAGGATAGTTGGCGAGTTTTCCATTCTGGCAAAATGTTTATTTCTGTAACAGTCTTTCTTAAGAAAGTTAGAGGATACTCACTTCTTTCTTCGGGGCCTCCGCAATAGTCCTTTTCAGGATAGTTGGCGAAATTTCCAATCTGGCAAAATGTTTATTTCTCTAACAGTCTTTCCCAAGATAGTTAGAGGATATTCACTTTTTTCTTCGGGTGCCTCCCAAACATTCCTTTTCAGAATAGTTGGCGAAACTTCCAATCTGGCAAAGTGTTTATTTCTCTAACAGTCTTTCGAAAGGTAGTTAGAGGATATTCACTTTTTTGTTGGGGTGCCTCCCCAACAGTCATTTTCCGGATAGTTGGCGAGTTTTCCATTCTGGCAAAGTATCTATTTCTCTAACAGGCTTTCTCAAAATAGTTAGAGGATATTCATTTTTTTCTTCGGGTGCCTTCCCAACAGTCCTTTTCATGATAGTTGGCGAGATTTCCAATCTGGCAAAGTGTTTATTTCTCTAGCAGTCTTTCTCAAGATAGTTAGAGGATATTCACTTTTTTCTTCGGGTGCCTCCCCAACAGTATTTGTCAGGATACTTGGCGAAATTTCCAATTTGGTAAAGTGTTTATTTCTCTAACAGTCTTTCTCAAGATAGATAGAGGATATTCACTTTTTTCTTCGGGTGCCTTCCAACAGTCCTTCTCCGGATAGTTGGCGAGTTTTCCATTCTGGCAAAGTATCTATTTCTCTAACAGTCTTTCGCGAAATAGATAGAGGATATTCATTTTTTTCTTCGGTTGCCTCCCAACAATCCTTTTCCGGATAGTTGGCGAGTTTTCCATTCTGGCAAAGTATCTATTTCTCTAACAGTCTTTCTCAAGATAGTTAGAGGATATTCACTTTTTTCTTCGGAAGCCTCCCCAATAGTCCATTTCAGGATACTTGGCGAAATTTCCAAGTTGGTAATGGGTTTCTTTGTCTAACTGTCTTTCTCAAGATAGTTAGAGGATATTCACTTTTTTCTTCGGGTGCCTCCCCAACAGTCCTTTTCAGGATAGTTGTCAATATTTCCATTCCGGTAAAGCGTTTATTTCTCTAACAGTCTTTCTCAAGATAGTTAGAGGATATACACATTTTTCTTCGGGTGCTTCCCCAATAGTCCTTTTCAGGATAGTTGGCGATATTTCCAATTTGGTAAAGTGTTTATTTCTCTAATAGTCTTTCTCGAAATAGTTAGAGGATACTCACTTTTTTCTTGGGGTGCCTCCTCTACAGTCCTTTTCAGGATATTTGTCTAGTTTCCCATTCTGGCAAAGTGCTTATTTCTCTAGCTGTCTTTCTCAAGATAGTTAGAGGATACTCACTTTTTTCTTCGGGTGCCTCCCAACAGTCCTTTTCCGGATAGTTGGCGAGATTACCATCTGGCAAAGTATTCATTTCTCTAACTGTACTTCTCAAGATAGTTACAGGATATTAACTATTATCTTCGGGTGCCTTCTCAACATTCCTTTTCAGGATAGTTGGCGAAATTTCCAATCTGGCAAAATGTTTATTTCTATAACAATCTTTCTAAAGTTAGTTAGAGGATATTCACTTTTTTGTTCGGGTGCCTCCCCAACAGCCATTTTCAGGATAGTTGGCGAGTTTTCCATTCTGGCAAAGTATTTATTTCTCTAACAGTCTTTCTCGAGATAGTTACAGGATATTAACTATTATCTTCGGGTGCCTTCCCAACATTCCTTTTCAGGATAGTTGGCAATATGTCCAATCCGGTAAAGTGTTTATTTCTCTAACAGTACTTCTAAAGATTGTCAGAGGATACTCACTTCTTTCTACGGGTGCCTTTTCAACAGTTCTTTTCAGGATAGTTAGCGAGTTTTCCAGTCTGGTAAAGTGTTTATTTCTCTTGCAGTCTTTCTCAAAGTAGTTAGAGGATATTCCCTTTTTTTTCGGGTGCTTCTCCAATAGTCCTTTTCAGGATAGTTGGCGATATTTCCAATCTGGTAAAGTGTTTATTTCTTTAACAGTCTTTCTCGAAATAGTTAGAGGATACTCACTTTCTTCTTGGGTTTCCTCCTCAACAGTCCTTTTCAGGATATTTGTCTAGTTTTCCATTCTGGCAAAGTGCTTATTTCTCTAGCAGTCTTTCTCAAGATAGATAGAGGAGATTCAATTTTTTCTTCGGGTGCCTGCCAACAGTCATTTTCCGGAAAGTTGGCGAGTTTTCCATCTGGCAAAGTATTTATTTCTCTAACAGTACTTCTCAAGATAGTTAGAGGATATTCACTTTTTTCTTCGGGTGCCTCCCAAACATTCCTTTTCAGGATAGTTGGCGATATTTCCAATCTTGTAAAGTGTTTATTTCTTCAACAGTCTTTCTCAAGATATTTAGAGAATATTCACTTTTTTCTTTTGGTGTCTCCCCAACAGCCATTTTCAGGATAGTTGGCGAGTTTTCCATTCTGGCAAAGTATTTATTTCTCTAACAGTCTTTCTCGAGATAGTTAGAGGATATTCACTTTTTTCTTCGGGTGCTTCCCCAATAGTCCTTTTCAGGATAGTTGGCGATATTTCCAATCTGGTAAAGTGTTTATTTCTCTAATAGTCTTTCTTGAAATAGTTAGAGGATACTCACTTCTTTCTTGGGGTGCCTCCTCAACAGTCCTTTTCAGGATAGTTGATGATATTATCAATCTGGTAAAGTGTTTATTTCTCTAACAGTCTTTCTCAAGATAGTTAGAGAATATTCACTTTTTTCTTTTGGTGTCTCCCCAACAGCCATTTTCAGGATAGTTGGCAAGTTTTCCATTCTGGCAAAGTATTTATTTCTCTAACAGTCTTTCTCGAGATAGTTAGAGGATATTCACTTTTTTCTTCGGGTGCTTCCCCAATAGTTCTTTTCAGGATAGTTGGCGATATTTCCAATCTGGTAAAGTGTTTATTTCTCTTGCAGTCTTTCTCAAAATAGTTTGAGGATATTCCCTTTTTTTTCGGTTGCTTCTCCAATAGTCCTTTTCAGGATAGTTGGCGATATTTCCAATCTGATAAAGTGTTTATTTCTTTAACAGTCTTTCTCGAAATAGTTAGAGGATACTCACTTTCTTCTTGGGTTTCCTCCTCAACAGTCCTTTTCAGGATATTTGTCTAGTTTTTCATTCTGGCAAAGTGCTTATTTCTCTAGCAGTCTTTCTCAAGATAGATAGAGGAGATTCAATTTTTTCTTCGGGTGCCTTCCAACAGTCATTTTCCGGATAGTTGGCGAGTTTTCCATCTGGCAAAGTATTTATTTCTCTAACAGTACTTCTCAAGATAGTTAGAGGATATTCACTTTTTTCTTCGGGTGCCTCCCAAACATTCCTTTTCAGGATAGTTGGCGAAATTTCCAATCTGGCAAAGTGTTTATTTCTCTAACAGGCTTTCTCAAAATAGTTAGAGGATATTCATTTTTTTCTTCGGGTGCCTTCCCAACAGTCCTATTCAGGATATTTGTCTAGTTTTCCATTCTGGCAAAGTGCTTATTTCTCTAGCAGTCTTTCTCAAGATAGTTAGAGGATATTCACTTTTTTCTTCGGGTGCCTCCCCAACAATCTTTGTCAGGATAGTTGGCAATATGTCCAATCCGGTAAAGTGTTTATTTCTCTAACAGTCTTTCTCAAGATAGTTAGAGGATAATCGCTTTTTTCTTCGGGTGCCTCCCAAACAGTCCATTTCAGGATACTTTGCGAAATCTCCAATTTGGTAAAGTGTTTATTTCTCTAACAGTCTTTCTCAAGATATCCAGAGGATACTCACTTCTTTCTTCGGGTGCCTTCTCAACAGTTCTTTTCAGGATAGTTAGCGAGTTTTCTAGTCTGGTAAAGTGTTTACTTCTCTAACAATCTTTCTAAAGTTAGTTAGAGGATATTCACAATATTCTTCGGGTGCCTCCCAAACAGTCCTTCTCATGATAGATGGCGATATTTTCAATCTGATAAAGTATTTATTTCTCTAACAGTCTTTCTCAAGATAGTTAGAGGATTATCGCTTTTTTCTTCGGGTGCCTCCCAAACAGTCCATTTTAGGATACTTTGCGAAATCTCCAATTTGGTAAAGTGTTAATTTCTCTAACAGTATGTGTTTATTTCTCTTGCAGTCTTTATCAAGATAGTTAGAGGATATTCACTTTTTTCTTTGGGTGCCTCCTCACCAGTCCTATTCAGGATATTTGTCTAGTTTTCCATTCTGGCAAAGTGCTTATTTCTCTAGCAGTCTTTCTCAAGATAGTTAGAGGATATTCACTTTTTTCTTCGGGTGCCTCCCCAACAATCTTTGTCAGGATAGTTGGCAATATGTCCAATCCGGTAAAGTGTTTATTTCTCTAACAGTCTTTCTCAAGATAGTTAGAGGATAATCGCTTTTTTCTTCGGGTGCCTCCCAACAGTCCTTTTCCGGATAGTTGGCGAGTTTTCAATCTGGCAAAGTATTTACTTCTCTAACAGTACTTCTCAAGATAGTTAGAGGATATTCACTTTTTTCTTCGGGTGCCTTCCCAACAGTCTATTACAGGATAGTTGGCGGGTTTTCCATTCTGGCAAAGTGTTTATTTCTGTAACAGTCTTTCTCAAGAAAGTTAGAGGATACTTACTTCTTTCTTCCGGTGGCTTCTCAACAGTTCTTTTCAGGATAGTTAGCGAGTTTTCCAGTCTGGTAAACTGTTGATTTCTCTAGCAGTCTTTCTCAAGATAGTTAGAGAATATTCACGTTTTTCTTCGGGAGCCTCCCAACAGTCCTTTTCCGGATAGTTGGCGAGATTTCCATCTAGCAAAGTATTCATTTCTCTAACAGTACTTCTCAAGATAGTTACAGGATATCAACTATTTTCTTCGGGTGCCTTCCCAACAGTCCGTTTCCGGATAGTTGGCGAGTTTTCCATTCTGGCAAAGTGCTTATTTCTCTAGCAGTCTTTCTCAAGATAGTTAGAGGATATTCACTTTTTTCTTCGGGTGCCTCCCCAACAATCTTTGTCAGGATAGTTGGCAATATGTCCAATCCGGTAAAGTGTTTATTTCTCTAACAGTCTTTCTCAAGATAGTTAGAGGATAATCGCTTTTTTCTTCGGGTGCCTCCCAAACAGTCCATTTCAGGATACTTTGCGAAATCTCCAATTTGGTAAAGTGTTTATTTCTCTAACAGTCTTTCTCAAGATAGTCAGAGGATACTCACTTCTTTCTTCGGGTGCCTTCTCAACAGTTCTTTTCAGGATAGTTAGCGAGTTTTCCAGTCAGGTAAAGTGTTTATTTCTCTTGCAGTCTTTATCAAGATAGTTAGAGGATATTCACTTTTTTCTTTGGGTGCCTCCTCACCAGTCCTTTTGAGGATATTTGTCAAGTTTTCCATTCTGGCAAAGTGCTTATTTCTCTAGCAGTCTTTGTCAAGATAGTTAGAGGATATTCACTTTTTTCTTCTGGTGCCTCCCCAACAATCCTTGTCGGGATAGTTGGCAATATGTCCAATCCGGTAAAGTGTTTATTTCTCTAACAGTCTTTATCGAAATAGTTAGAGGATACTCACTTTTTTCTTCGGGTGCCTCCGCAATAGTCCTTTTCAGGATAGTTGGCGAGTTTTCCAGTCTGGTAAAGTGTTTATTTCTCTAACAGTCTTTCCCAAGATAGTTAGAGGATAATCGCTTTTTTCTTCGGGTGCCTTCCAAACAGTCCAATACAGGATAGTTGGCGAGTTTTCCATTCTGGCAAAGTGCTTATTTCTCTAGCAGTCTTTCTCAAGATAGATAGAGGAGATTCAATTTTTTCTTCGGGTGCCTTCCAACAGTCATTTTCCGGATAGTTGGCGAGTTTTCCATCTGGCAAAGTATTTATTTCTCTAACAGTACTTCTCAAGATAGTTAGAGGATATTCACTTTTTTCTTCGGGTGCCTCCCAAACATTCCTTTTCAGGATAGTTGGCGAAATTTCCAATCTGGCAAAGTGTTTATTTCTCTAACAGGCTTTCTCAAAATAGTTAGAGGATATTCATTTTTTTCTTCGGGTGCCTTCCCAACAGTCCTATTCAGGATATTTGTCTAGTTTTCCATTCTGGCAAAGTGCTTATTTCTCTAGCAGTCTTTCTCAAGATAGTTAGAGGATATTCACTTTTTTCTTCGGGTGCCTCCCCAACAATCTTTGTCAGGATAGTTGGCAATATGTCCAATCCGGTAAAGTGTTTATTTCTCTAACAGTCTTTCTCAAGATAGTTAGAGGATAATCGCTTTTTTCTTCGGGTGCCTCCCAAACAGTCCATTTCAGGATACTTTGCGAAATCTCCAATTTGGTAAAGTGTTTATTTCTCTAACAGTCTTTCTCAAGATATCCAGAGGATACTCACTTCTTTCTTCGGGTGCCTTCTCAACAGTTCTTTTCAGGATAGTTAGCGAGTTTTCTAGTCTGGTAAAGTGTTTACTTCTCTAACAATCTTTCTAAAGTTAGTTAGAGGATATTCACAATATTCTTCGGGTGCCTCCCAAACAGTCCTTCTCATGATAGATGGCGATATTTTCAATCTGATAAAGTATTTATTTCTCTAACAGTCTTTCTCAAGATAGTTAGAGGATTATCGCTTTTTTCTTCGGGTGCCTCCCAAACAGTCCATTTTAGGATACTTTGCGAAATCTCCAATTTGGTAAAGTGTTAATTTCTCTAACAGTATGTGTTTATTTCTCTTGCAGTCTTTATCAAGATAGTTAGAGGATATTCACTTTTTTCTTTGGGTGCCTCCTCACCAGTCCTATTCAGGATATTTGTCTAGTTTTCCATTCTGGCAAAGTGCTTATTTCTCTAGCAGTCTTTCTCAAGATAGTTAGAGGATATTCACTTTTTTCTTCGGGTGCCTCCCCAACAATCTTTGTCAGGATAGTTGGCAATATGTCCAATCCGGTAAAGTGTTTATTTCTCTAACAGTCTTTCTCAAGATAGTTAGAGGATAATCGCTTTTTTCTTCGGGTGCCTCCCAACAGTCCTTTTCCGGATAGTTGGCGAGTTTTCAATCTGGCAAAGTATTTACTTCTCTAACAGTACTTCTCAAGATAGTTAGAGGATATTCACTTTTTTCTTCGGGTGCCTTCCCAACAGTCTATTACAGGATAGTTGGCGGGTTTTCCATTCTGGCAAAGTGTTTATTTCTGTAACAGTCTTTCTCAAGAAAGTTAGAGGATACTTACTTCTTTCTTCCGGTGGCTTCTCAACAGTTCTTTTCAGGATAGTTAGCGAGTTTTCCAGTCTGGTAAACTGTTGATTTCTCTAGCAGTCTTTCTCAAGATAGTTAGAGAATATTCACGTTTTTCTTCGGGAGCCTCCCAACAGTCCTTTTCCGGATAGTTGGCGAGATTTCCATCTAGCAAAGTATTCATTTCTCTAACAGTACTTCTCAAGATAGTTACAGGATATCAACTATTTTCTTCGGGTGCCTTCCCAACAGTCCGTTTCCGGATAGTTGGCGAGTTTTCCATTCTGGCAAAGTGCTTATTTCTCTAGCAGTCTTTCTCAAGATAGTTAGAGGATATTCACTTTTTTCTTCGGGTGCCTCCCCAACAATCTTTGTCAGGATAGTTGGCAATATGTCCAATCCGGTAAAGTGTTTATTTCTCTAACAGTCTTTCTCAAGATAGTTAGAGGATAATCGCTTTTTTCTTCGGGTGCCTCCCAAACAGTCCATTTCAGGATACTTTGCGAAATCTCCAATTTGGTAAAGTGTTTATTTCTCTAACAGTCTTTCTCAAGATAGTCAGAGGATACTCACTTCTTTCTTCGGGTGCCTTCTCAACAGTTCTTTTCAGGATAGTTAGCGAGTTTTCCAGTCAGGTAAAGTGTTTATTTCTCTTGCAGTCTTTATCAAGATAGTTAGAGGATATTCACTTTTTTCTTTGGGTGCCTCCTCACCAGTCCTTTTGAGGATATTTGTCAAGTTTTCCATTCTGGCAAAGTGCTTATTTCTCTAGCAGTCTTTGTCAAGATAGTTAGAGGATATTCACTTTTTTCTTCTGGTGCCTCCCCAACAATCCTTGTCGGGATAGTTGGCAATATGTCCAATCCGGTAAAGTGTTTATTTCTCTAACAGTCTTTATCGAAATAGTTAGAGGATACTCACTTTTTTCTTCGGGTGCCTCCGCAATAGTCCTTTTCAGGATAGTTGGCGAGTTTTCCAGTCTGGTAAAGTGTTTATTTCTCTAACAGTCTTTCCCAAGATAGTTAGAGGATAATCGCTTTTTTCTTCGGGTGCCTTCCAAACAGTCCAATACAGGATAGTTGGCGAGTTTTCCATTCTGGCAAAATGTTTATTTCTGTAACAGTCTTTCTCAAGAAAGTTAGAGGATACTCACTTCTTTCTTCGGGGCCTTCTCAACAGTTCTTTTCAGGATAGTTAGCGAGTTTTCCAGTCTGGTAAAGTGTTTATTTCTCTTGCAGTCTTTATCAAGATAGTTAGAGGATATTCACTTTTTTTTCGGGTGCCTTCGCAATAGTTCTTTTCAGGATAGTTGGCGAGATTTCCATCTGGCAAAGTATTTATTTCTCTAACAGTACTTCTCAAGATAGTTAGAGGATATTCACTTTTTTCTTCGGGTGCCTACCAAACATTCCTTTTCAGAATAGTTGGCGAAATTTCCAATCTGGCAAAGTGTTTATTTCTTTAACAGTCTTTCTAAAGGTAGTTAGAGGATATTCACTTTTTTGTTCGGGTGCCTCCCCAACAGTCCATTTCAGGATACTTGGCGAAATTTCCAATTTGGTAAAGTGTATATTTCTCTAACAGTCTTTCTCAAGATAGATAGAGGATATTCACTTTTTTCTTCGGGTGCCTTCCAACAGTCCTTCTCCGGATAGTTGGCGAGTTTTCCATTCTGGCAAAGTATCTATTTCTCTAACAGGCTTTCTCAAAATAGTTAGAGGATATTCATTTTTTTCTTCGGGTGCCTTCCCAACAGTCCTTTTCATGATAGTTGGCGAGATTTCCAATCTGGCAAAGTGTTTATTTCTCTAGCAGTCTTTCTCAAGATAGTTAGAGGATATTCACTTTTTTCTTCGGGTGCCTCCCCAACAGTATTTGTCAGGATACTTGGCGAAATTTCCAATTTGGTAAAGTGTTTATTTCTCTAACAGTCTTTCTCAAGATAGATAGAGGATATTCACTTTTTCCTTCCGGTGCCTTCCAACAGTCATTTTCCGGATAGTTGGCGAGATTTCCATCTGGCAAAGTATTTATTTCTCTAACAGTACTTCTCAAGATAGTTAGAGGATATTCACTTTTTTCTTCGGGTGCCTTCCAAACATTCCTTTTCAGGATAGTTGGTGAAATTTCCAATCTGGCAAAGTGTTTATTTCTTTAACAGTCTTTCTAAAGGTAGTTAGAGGATATTCACTTTTTTGTTCGGGTGCCTCCCCAACAGTCCATTTCAGGATACTTGGCGAAATTTCCAATTTGGTAAAGTGTATATTTCTCTAACAGTCTTTCTCAAGATAGATAGAGGATATTCACTTTTTTCTTCGGGTGCCTTCCAACAGTCCTTCTCCGGATAGTTGGCGAGTTTTCCATTCTGGCAAAGTATTTATATCTCTAACAGTACTTCTCAAGATAGTTAGAGGATATTCACTTTTTTCTTCGGTTGCCTCCCAACAGTCCTTTTCCGGATAGTTGGCGAGTTTTCCATTCTGGCAAAGTATCTATTTCTCTAACAGTCTTTCGCGAAATAGATAGAGGATATTCATTTTTTTCTTCGGGTGCCTCCCCAACAGTCCTTTTCATGATAGTTGGCGAGATTTCCATTCTGGCAAAGTATTTATTTCTTTAACAGTCTTTCTCAAGATAGTTAGAGGATATTCACTTTTTTCTTCGGAAGCCTCCCCAATAGTCCATTTCAGGATACTTGGCGAAATTTCCAAGTTGGTAATGGGTTTCTTTGTCTAACAGTCTTTCTCAAGATAGTTAGAGGATAATCGCTTCTTTCTTCGAGTGCCTTCTCAACAGTTCTTTTCAGGATAGTTAGCGAGTTTTCCAGTCAGGTAAAGTGTTTATTTCTCTAACAGTCTTTCTCAAGATAGTCAGAGGATACTCACTTCTTTCTTCGGGTGCCTTCTCAACAGTTCTTTTCAGGATAGTTAGCGAATTTTCCAGTCTGGTAAAGTGTTTATTTCTCTTGCAGTCTTTATCAAGATAGTTAGAAGATATTCACTTTTTTCTTCGGGTGCCTCCCAACAGTCCTTCTCCGGAAAGTTGGCGAGTTCTCCATTCTGGCAAAGTATTTATTTCTCTAACAGTACTTCTCAAGATAGTTAGATGATATTCACAATTTGCTTCGGGTGCCTCCCCAACAGTCCTTCTCATGATAGATGGCGATATTTCCAATCTGATAAAGTATTTTTTTCTCTAACAGTCTTTCTGAAGATAGTTAGAGGATATTCACTTTTTTCTTCGGGTGCCTACCCAACAGTCCATTTCAGGATACTTGGCGAAATCTCCAATTTGGTAAAGTTTTTATTTCTCTGACAGTACTTCTCAAGATAGTTACAGGATATTAACTATTTTCTTCGGGTGCCTTCCCAACATTCCTTTTCAGGATAGTTGGCGAAATTTCCAATCTGGCAAAATGTTTATTTCTCTAACAATCTTTCTAAAGTTAGTTAGAGGATATTCACTGTTTTCTTCGGGTGCCTCCCAACAGTCCTTTTCAGGATAGTTGGCGATATTTCCAATCTGGTAAAGTGTTTATTTCTCTAACAATCCTTCTCAAAATAGTTAGAGTATATTCACTTTTTTCTTCGGGTGCCTCCCCAACAGTCCTTGTCAGGATAGTTGGCGAGATTTCCAATCTTGTAAATTGTTTATTTCTCTAACAGTCTTTCTCAAAATAGTTAGAGGATATTCCCTTCTTTTTCGGGTGCTTCTCCAATAGTCCTTTTCAGGATAGTTCGCGATATTTCCAATCTGGTAAAGTGTTTATTTCTTTAACAGTCTTTCTCGAAATAGTTAGAGGATACTCACTTTTTTCTTTTGGTGCCTCCCCAACAGCCATTTTCAGGATAGTTCGCGAGTTTTCCATACTGGCAAAGTATTTATTTCTCTAACAGTCTTTCTCGAGATAGTTAGAGGATATTCACTTTTTTCTTTGGGTGCCTCCTCAACAGTCCTTTTCAGGATAGTTGATGATATTTCCATTCTGGCAAAGTATTTATTTCTCTAACAGTACTTCTCAAGATAGTTAGACGTTATTCACAATTTTCTTCGGGTGCCTCCCCAACAGTACTTCTCATGATAGATTGCGATATTTCCAATCTGATAAAGTATTTATTTCTCTAACAGTCTTTCTCAAGATAGTTAGAGGATATTCACTTTTTTCTTCGTGTGCCTCCCCTACAATCCTTGTCAGGTTAGTTGGCAATATGTCCAATCCGGTAAAGTGTTTATTTCTCTAACAGTACTTCTAAAGATAGTCAGAGGATACTCACTTCTTTCTTCGGGTGCCTTTTCAACAGTTCTTTTCAGGATAGTTAGCGAGTTTTCCAGTCTGGTAAAGTGTTTATTTCTCTTGCAGTCTTTCTCAAAATAGTTAGAGGATATTCCCTTTTTTTTCGGGTGCTTCTCCAATAGTCCTTTTCAGGATAGTGGGCGATATTTCCAATCTGGTAAAGTGTTTATTTCTTTAACAGTCTTTCTCGAAATAGTTAGAGGATACTCACTTTCTTCTTGGGTTTCCTCCTCAACAGTCCTTTTCAGGATATTTGTCTAGTTTTCCATTCTGGCAAAGTGCTTATTTCTCTAGCAGTCTTTCTCAAGATAGATAGAGGAGATTCAATTTTTTCTTCGGGTGCCTTCCAACAGTCATTTTCCGGATAGTTGGCGAGTTTTCCATCTGGCAAAGTATTTATTTCTCTAACAGTACTTCTCAAGATAGTTAGAGGATATTCACTTTTTTCTTCGGGTGCCTCCCAAACATTCCTTTTCAGGATAGTTGGCGATATTTTCAATCTTGTAAAGTGTTTATTTCTTCAACAGTCTTTCTCAAGATAGTTAGAGAATATTCACTTTTTTCTTTTGGTGTCTCCCCAACAGCCATTTTCAGGATAGTTGGCGAGTTTTCCATTCTGGCAAAGTATTTATTTCTCTAACAGTCTTTCTCGAGATAGTTAGAGGATATTCACTTTTTTCTTCGGGTGCTTCCCCAATAGTCCTTTTCAGGATAGTTGGCGATATTTCCAATCTGGTAAAGTGTTTATTTCTCTAATAGTCTTTCTCGAAATAGTTAGAGGATACTCACTTCTTTCTTGGGGTGCCTCCTCAACAGTCCTTTTCAGGATAGTTGATGATATTTCCAATCTGGTAAAGTGTTTATTTTTCTAACAGTCTTTCTCAAGATAGTTAGAGAATATTCACTTTTTTCTTTTGGTATCTCCCCAACAGCCATTTTCAGGATAGTTGGCAAGTTTTCCATTCTGGCAAAGTATTTATTTCTCTAACAGTCTTTCTCGAGATAGTTAGAGGATATTCACTTTTTTCTTCGGGTGCCTACCCAACAGTCCATTTCAGGATACTTGGCGAAATCTCCAATTTGGTAAAGTTTTTATTTCTCTGACAGTACTTCTCAAGATAGTTACAGGATATTAACTATTTTCTTCGGGTGCCTTCCCAACATTCCTTTTCAGGATAGTTGGCGAAATTTCCAATCTGGCAAAATGTTTATTTCTCTAACAATCTTTCTAAAGTTAGTTAGAGGATATTCACTGTTTTCTTCGGGTGCCTCCCAACAGTCCTTTTCAGGATAGTTGGCGATATTTCCAATCTGGTAAAGTGTTTATTTCTCTAACAATCCTTCTCAAAATAGTTAGAGTATATTCACTTTTTTCTTCGGGTGCCTCCCCAACAGTCCTTGTCAGGATAGTTGGCGAGATTTCCAATCTTGTAAATTGTTTATTTCTCTAACAGTCTTTCTCAAAATAATTAGAGGATATTCCCTTCTTTTTCGGGTGCTTCTTCAATAGTCCTTTTCAGGATAGTTCGCGATATTTCCAATCTGGTAAAGTGTTTATTTCTTTAACAGTCTTTCTCGAAATAGTTAGAGGATACTCACTTTTTTCTTTTGGTGCCTCCCCAACAGCCATTTTCAGGATAGTTCGCGAGTTTTCCATACTGGCAAAGTATTTATTTCTCTAACAGTCTTTCTCGAGATAGTTAGAGGATATTCACTTTTTTCTTTGGGTGCCTCCTCAACAGTCCTTTTCAGGATAGTTGATGATATTTCCATTCTGGCAAAGTATTTATTTCTCTAACAGTACTTCTCAAGATAGTTAGACGTTATTCACAATTTTCTTCGGGTGCCTCCCCAACAGTACTTCTCATGATAGATTGCGATATTTCCAATCTGATAAAGTATTTATTTCTCTAACAGTCTTTCTCAAGATAGTTAGAGGATATTCACTTTTTTCTTCGTGTGCCTCCCCTACAATCCTTGTCAGGTTAGTTGGCAATATGTCCAATCCGGTAAAGTGTTTATTTCTCTAACAGTACTTCTAAAGATAGTCAGAGGATACTCACTTCTTTCTTCGGGTGCCTTTTCAACAGTTCTTTTCAGGATAGTTAGCGAGTTTTCCAGTCTGGTAAAGTGTTTATTTCTCTTGCAGTCTTTCTCAAAATAGTTAGAGGATATTCCCTTTTTTTTCGGGTGCTTCTCCAATAGTCCTTTTCAGGATAGTGGGCGATATTTCCAATCTGGTAAAGTGTTTATTTCTTTAACAGTCTTTCTCGAAATAGTTAGAGGATACTCACTTTCTTCTTGGGTTTCCTCCTCAACAGTCCTTTTCAGGATATTTGTCTAGTTTTCCATTCTGGCAAAGTGCTTATTTCTCTAGCAGTCTTTCTCAAGATAGATAGAGGAGATTCAATTTTTTCTTCGGGTGCCTTCCAACAGTCATTTTCCGGATAGTTGGCGAGTTTTCCATCTGGCAAAGTATTTATTTCTCTAACAGTACTTCTCAAGATAGTTAGAGGATATTCACTTTTTTCTTCGGGTGCCTCCCAAACATTCCTTTTCAGGATAGTTGGCGATATTTTCAATCTTGTAAAGTGTTTATTTCTTCAACAGTCTTTCTCAAGATAGTTAGAGAATATTCACTTTTTTCTTTTGGTGTCTCCCCAACAGCCATTTTCAGGATAGTTGGCGAGTTTTCCATTCTGGCAAAGTATTTATTTCTCTAACAGTCTTTCTCGAGATAGTTAGAGGATATTCACTTTTTTCTTCGGGTGCTTCCCCAATAGTCCTTTTCAGGATAGTTGGCGATATTTCCAATCTGGTAAAGTGTTTATTTCTCTAATAGTCTTTCTCGAAATAGTTAGAGGATACTCACTTCTTTCTTGGGGTGCCTCCTCAACAGTCCTTTTCAGGATAGTTGATGATATTTCCAATCTGGTAAAGTGTTTATTTTTCTAACAGTCTTTCTCAAGATAGTTAGAGAATATTCACTTTTTTCTTTTGGTATCTCCCCAACAGCCATTTTCAGGATAGTTGGCAAGTTTTCCATTCTGGCAAAGTATTTATTTCTCTAACAGTCTTTCTCGAGATAGTTAGAGGATATTCACTTTTTTCTACGGGTGCTTCCCCAATAGTTCTTTTCAGGATAGTTGGCGATATTTCCAATCTGGTAAAGTGTTTATTTCTCTTGCAGTCTTTCTCAAAATAGTTAGAGGATATTCCCTTTTTTTTCGGGTGCTTCTCCAATAGTCCTTTTCAGGATAGTTGGCGATATTTCCAATCTGGTAAAGTGTTTATTTCTTTAACAGTCTTTCTCGAAATAGTTAGAGGATACTCACTTTCTTCCTGGGTTTCCTCCTCAACAGTCCTTTTCAGGATATTTGTCTAGTTTTCCATTCTGGCAAAGTGCTTATTTCTCTAGCAGTCTTTCTCAAGATAGATAGAGGAGATTCAATTTTTTCTTCGGGTGCCTTCCAACAGTCATTTTCCGGATAGTTGGCGTGTTTTCCATCTGGCAAAGTATTTATTTCTCTAACAGTACTTCTCAAGATAGTTAGAGGATATTCACTTTTTTCTTCGGGTGCCTCCCAAACATTCCTTTTCAGGATAGTTGGCGATATTTCCAATCTTGTAAAGTGTTTATTTCTTCAACAGTCTTTCTCAAGATAGTTAGAGAATATTCACTTTTTTCTTTTAGTGTCTCCCCAACAGCCATTTTCAGGATAGTTGGCGAGTTTTCCATTGTGGCAAAGTATTTATTTCTCTAACAGTCTTTCTCGAGATAGTTAGAGGATATTCACTTTTTTCTTCGGGTGCTTCCCCAATAGTCCTTTTCAGGATAGTTGGCGAATTTTCCAGTCTGGTAAAGTGTTTATTTCTCTTGCAGTCTTTATCAAGATAGTTACAAGATATTCACTTTTTTCTTCGGGTGCCTCCCAACAGTCCATTTCCGGATAGATAGCGAGTTTTCCATTCTGGCAAAGTATTTATTTCTCTAACAGTCTTTCTGAAGATAGTTAGAGGATATTCACTTTTTTCTTCGGGTGCCTACCCAACAGTCCATTTCAGGATACTTGGCGAAATTTCCAATTTGGTAAAGTTTTTATTTCTCTGACAGTACTTCTCAAGATAGTTACAGGATATTAACTATTTTCTTCGGGTGCCTTCCCAACATTCCTTTTCAGGATAGTTGGCGAAATTTCCAATCTGGCAAAATGTTTATTTCTCTAACAATCTTTCTAAAGTTAGTTAGAGGATATTCACTGTTTTCTTCGGGTGCCTCCCAACAGTCCATTTCAGGATACTTGGCGAAATTTCCAATTTGGTAAAGTTTTTATTTCTCTGACAGTACTTCTCAAGATAGTTACAGGATATTAACTATTTTCTTCGGGTGCCTTCCCAACATTCCTTTTCAGGATAGTTGGCGAAATTTCCAATCTGGCAAAATGTTTATTTCTCTAACAATCTTTCTAAAGTTAGTTAGAGGATATTCACTGTTTTCTTCGGGTGCCTCCCAACAGTCCTTTTCAGGATAGTTGGCGATATTTCCAATCTGGTGAAGTGTTTATTTCTCTAACAATCCTTCTCAAAATAGTTAGAGTATATTCCCTTTTTCTTCGGGTGCCTCCCCAACAGTCCTTGTCAGGATAGTTGGCGACATTTCCAATCTTGTAAATTGTTTATTTCTCTAACAGTCTTTCTCGAAATAGTTAGAGGATACTCACTTTTTTCTTTTGGTGCCTCCCCAACAGCCATTTTCAGGATAGTTCGCGAGTTTTCCATACTGGCAAAGTATTTATTTCTCTAACAGTCTTTCTCGAGATAGTTAGCGGATATTCACTTTTTTCTTCGGGTGCTTCCCCAATAGTCCTTTTCAGGATAGTTGGCGATATTTCCAATCTGGTAAAGTGTTTATATCTCTAATAGTCTTTCTCGAAATAGTTAGAGGATACTCACTTCTTTCTTGGGTGCCTCCTCAACAGTCCTTTTCAGGATAGTTGATGATATTTCCAATCTGGTAAAGTGTTTATTTCTCTAACAGTCTTTCTCAAGATAGTCAGAGAATGTTCACTTTTTTCTTTTGGTGTCTCCCCAACAGCCATTTTCAGGATAGTTGGCAAGTTTTCCATTCTGGCAAAGTATTTATTTCTCTAACCGTGTTTCTCGAGATAGTTAGAGGATATTCACTTTTTTCTTCGGGTGCTTCCCCAATAGTTCTTTTCAGGATAGTTGGCGATATTTCCAATCTGGTAAAGTGTTTATTTCTCTTGCAGTCTTTCTCAAAATAGTTAGAGGATATTCCCTTTTTTTTCGGGTGCTTCTCCAATAGTCCTTTTCAGGATAGTTGGCGATATTTCCAATCTGGTAAAGTGTTTATTTCTTTAACAGTCTTTCTCGAAATAGTTAGAGGATACTCACTTTCTTCCTGGGTTTCCTCCTCAACAGTCCTTTTCAGGATATTTGTCTAGTTTTCCATTCTGGCAAAGTGCTTATTTCTCTAGCAGTCTTTCTCAAGATAGATAGAGGAGATTCAATTTTTTCTTCGGGTGCCTTCCAACAGTCATTTTCCGGATAGTTGGCGATATTTCCAATCTGGTAAAGTGTTTATTTCTCTAATAGTCTTTCTCGAAATAGTTAGAGGATACTCACTTCTTTCTTGGGTGCCTCCTCAACAGTCCTTTTCAGGATAGTTGATGATATTTCCAATCTGGTAAAGTGTTTATTTCTCTAACAGTCTTTCTCAAGATAGTCAGAGAATATTCACTTTTTTCTTTTGGTGTCTCCCCAACAGCCATTTTCAGGATAGTTGGCAAGTTTTCCATTCTGGCAAAGTATTTATTTCTCTAACCGTGTTTCTCGAGATAGTTAGAGGATATTCACTTTTTTCTTCGGGTGCTTCCCCAATAGTTCTTTTCAGGATAGTTGGCGATATTTCCAATCTGGTAAAGTGTTTATTTCTCTTGCAGTCTTTCTCAAAATAGTTAGAGGATATTCCCTTTTTTTTCGGGTGCTTCTCCAATAGTCCTTTTCAGGATAGTTGGCGATATTTCCAATCTGGTAAAGTGTTTATTTCTTTAACAGTCTTTCTCGAAATAGTTATAGGATACTCACTTTCTTCCTGGGTTTCCTCCTCAACAGTCCTTTTCAGGATATTTGTCTAGTTTTCCATTCTGGCAAAGTGCTTATTTCTCTAGCAGTCTTTCTCAAGATAGATAGAGGAGATTCAATTTTTTCTTCGGGTGCCTTCCAACAGTCATTTTCCGGATAGTTGGCGAGTTTTCCATCTGGCAAAGTATTTATTTCTCTAACAGTACTTCTCAAGATAGTTAGAGGATATTCACTTTTTTCTTCGGGTGCCTCCCAAACATTCCTTTTCAGGATAGTTGGCGATATTTCCAATCTTGTAAAGTGTTTATTTCTTCAACAGTCTTTCTCAAGATAGTTAGAGAATATTCACTTTTTTCTTTTAGTGTCTCCCCAACAGCCATTTTCAGGATAGTTGGCGAGTTTTCCATTCTGGCAAAGTATTTATTTCTCTAACAGTCTTTCTCGAGATAGTTAGAGGATATTCACTTTTTTCTTCAGGTGCTTCCCCAATAGTCCTTTTCAGGATAGTTGGCGATATTTCCAATCTGGTAAAGTGTTTATTTCTCTAATAGTCTTTCTCGAAATAGTTAGAGGATACTCACTTCTTTCTTGGGGTGCCTCCGCAACAGTCCTTTTCAGGATAGTTGATGATATTTCCAATCTGGTAAAGTGTTTATTTCTCTAACAGTCTTTCTCAAGATATTTGGAGGATGAAGAATCTTCACCTTTTGGGGGTAGCCCAAAGAGGCCTAGTAAATGTTCTTTATTTTTCTTTGTTTTATCTTTATTATATTTACTGAGTTTATTTTGCTGGAAAGGAAAATGAATTTAGGTATTAAATAATTATTACGACCTTTTATGGGACAAAGCCGAGCGGCACAAAAAACCCTGATTTATTGAAACACTAATATACACTGAGATCGATTAAGTTACGCTAGAGTGACCTCACGAAGAGCGAATACGCGCGCACATGCATTCAATAGATTCACGTTCACGCGCTCACATGCATCCAACACACTAATTAGATTTTCACTGATGGAAATGCTGATTGTGCGAGCGAGCACACCGAGTAATTTTGCAAGTATGCACCCGTTAGTACACGGAATATCGAGGTGAGCTGAAAGCACGTGCGCAGGGGCACAATGTAGTGTCGTACTCAAGAGAGAGAGAGAGAGACGCGAGGGAGCTCCGCACGCGATCCGGTCTGGACGATAACTGTCCGTCTTGCCGGCGAGAGCAAGCGATCGCCCCGAGCGGTGCGATCGCCACGCCACACATACTTGCACACACACACACACACACTCACTGCGCGCGCAGGCGCAGAAGTAACGAATTTACATGAGAATGAGTTTGAAAGTGTTGCGACGCAACAGACTGCCGGCAACAGCTGCGAAACTAGTTTGAATCACAACAGTAGAGCAGTGTTAGACTTAACGAATAATTAACAACTTAGATCTATTCGCAACTTTGGTGATCTTTGGATCGATAGGAAGCATTTGATGAGGGTCAGTTTCCTTTGGAGGGACTGCCTCGTTGATTAGAATCATTATGATTGACTAGTCTAGGTTTGATTTCAACGCATACGAAATTGAATTGTTACATCATACATTTAACTTATTGAACATCAATTTAATCAAAATGCCGCCGTCGGCCGCATTCCTTGCAAAAAAAAATCTAACGGGTCAGAGTCTCATCGCAGACAGGAACCTAGTTTACCGGACCAGGTATCGCGTCGCAAGAGTCATCCTCTCGGCATGACTCCTGAGCTTCTGGCTGTAGAATTTCCGAATTCTTCCCTTCTTGGACCAGGCTTGTAGTTCGCACTTCCAGAATGCCAGATGGTTCGACTCTTTTTGGGCAAACCGCCGAGCGCACATCTGGGGCATGTTACGTTTGAATGGAGTGGGTTTGAGACTCCGCTTGAAAAGTCCCGATGCCATCTTGATTGTTGCTACTCGAGCAATGCCGTCGCTCCCGGGGTGAACCTCGACGACCACGCCCAGCGGCCATCTTGCGCATGCAGGGTTGTCTTCCATCGACAGGACGACAGAACAGGTTGTCAGAATAGCGATAGACGTCAACCATTTTTTGCGAACTTGCAATTCGTGTAAGTACTCCTTGTGCCATCTTTTCCAAAAGTCCTGTCTGGTTTTAGAGATGCGTTATAGCTAACGCGTCGTTTGGATCGGCGGAATTTGCGTATAACGGTCGAGAATTCAAAACGGCTGCGATTTCTTTTAATAAAGTGTCGAGTTGCTCATACGTGAGCGTTTGATCCTTTATCACGCGATTGAGATGATGTTTGAAACTTTTAACCGCAGCTTCCCACAGTCCGCCGAAATGTGGGGAAAGAGGTGGATTAAAATTCCATTCAATGCGTTCAGATGTAGCATAACTCTGAATCGCGTCTTTAAATTCCGACGTAGCATGCAAGTCGTAAATTTTCTGAAGTTCGCTGTTCGCTCCTGCAAAATTCGTTCCATTATCGGACTGCATCACCTGCGGTTTACCGCGAATGCTTATGAACCGTCGAAAACACGCTAAAAAACCCTGAGTAGAGAGATCGGAAGCAACTTCAATGTGAACAGCCTTAGAGGCCATACACACGAAAACACAGCCATACGCTTTAATGAAACTACGATTCCGATCTTTCTTCTCCTTGATTAAAATTGGACCGAAGAAGTCTACGCCCGTAGCGGCGAATGCGGTATTGAGAACCACTCTAGACGCTGGTAAGTCTTCCATTTTTGCGTGAGGGAACTTCGGCCTTTGACGAATGCACGGAACGCATCGGTGTATGACGTATCTAACCTGGTTCTTTCCGTTTAGAATCCAGAATCTTTCGCGAACCACGTAGAGACTGGATTGAATCCCGCCGTGGAGATTTCGTTGATGAGCATCGCGAATGATAAGATCAGAGACGTGATGAGTTTGCGGAAGCAGTATCGGATGTTTTTGATTGAATGGGAGAATAGAATTTTTCAGACGTCCGCCTACCCGGATTAAACCATCGCTATCTAGAAAAGGATTGATCTCGTCGAACTTAGTTCGCCCTTTGAACGCACCGGAGATTCTACCAATTGAATTGGGTTTGTCAGAATTGAGAATCTTAATTTCGGGAGCAAAGCTTTCCCGCTGGATGAGAAGGAGAATAAGGCGCTCGGCATGAGCTATTTCCGCAGGTGTAAGATAACGAACACCTTTCGACGACCTATTGGTGTTTGTGGGGTCGTTCGGGGTTGGTCCCTTTTTCCCCCAACGCAAAAGGTAAGCTACCGATCTGATTAAGCAACCGTAATCGGAAAATCTGGAATAGATGTTGTTCTCAGTGAGAGTGGTGCTTAAAACAATTCCCTCTTTGAAACCCAGGATGTTATTCGGGAAAGGTGTTGTTAGCGACTGACGCCAATTGTCGTCAGACAGGGCTAGCCACTGAGGGCCTGACGCCCGGAGGTTGTTCTTTAGAAGATCGTTAGGTAATTGTCCTCTAGACAGCGAGTCAGCTGGGTTGTCCCCCGAACGGATATGTCTCCACTCGGCCTCCTAAACTAATTCTTGGATATCCTTTACCCTATTAGACTCATATGTTTTCAACATATGAGGAGCCTTTTTTAGCCAGCATAAAATGATCATGGAGTCCGACCAGAAAACTACCCGTTCAACAGAAAAACCCAGCTGATCTCTTGATTCGATCTAGATTCTTTTCAAAAGAGCTGCGCCAGCTAATTCTAATCGCGGGGTCGTGTTATGTTTTAATGAAGCGACCTTGGATTTGCTACAAGCTAATCTAATAGTGACGTATCCCAGCGAATCAGTAGAACGGATGAATAGACAGGCGCCATACCCGTGCATGGACGCATCACAGAAACCGTGAATTTCGGTAGAGGTTGGATTTTCGCAGCGCAAATATCTAGGCATGGCAATTTCCTGTAGTGAGGGAAGTTGATTGGCTAACGCGGTCCATTTCGTATGGACGTCTTGGGGTAGTGTCCCACGTGAGGTTGGCTCTCCAACAATCCTGTATTAAGGTTTTTGCGTACAACGTTAAAGGACCCAACAATCCTAAAGGGTCGAAAACTTTCGCGATTTGAGATAAGAGCTTTCTCTTAGTAGAGGTAGCCGCAGTCTTTTCTACAGAATTATTCTGAATCCCACAGTCTAGGTCGAAAATTTTCTTGTCTATGTTTTGCAAAGCGGACGGGTGGTTAGAAGACCACTTACGGATTACAAACCCCCCGCGACCGAGGAGCTGAATCATTTCGTCTCGGATTGCCCAGATGTTGTCCAGGGTATGTGCACCTGAAAGAAAATCATCGACGTAGAAATCTCGGCGAAGCAGCATCGCAGCCCCTGGAAAGTTGGTTTCCTCGTCCTTGGCCAGTTGATGTAACGTCCGGATCGCTAAAAAGGGGGCGCATTTGACTCCGAATGTTACCGTGTGCAAGTGGAACGACCTAATCCTGCCCTCGTGATACCAAAGAATCTTTTGAAACCTCCTGTCATCGGGATGAACCCAAACCTGCCTATACATCTTTTCTATGTCGGCAGTGACCACGAACGGGTGCGTACGGAAGCGCAAAATCTGTTTCAAAAGGGTTTCCTGGATGGGAGGTCCCGTTAACAGGATGTCGTTCAATGAGATTCCAGTTGTAGTTTTTGCGGAGGCATCGAAAACTACTCTACATTTGGTGGTTTCGCTCGACTCTTTGATGACCGCGTGATGGGGTAAATAATAACCATCTTCGTCGTCTTCACATAACGTCATGTGATTTAATTTCAAGTAGCTATTGATCTCCTTCTCGTATTCCGCCTTGAGATTGGGGTTGGATTCGAACTTCCTTTCTAACGCGCGAAATCGTTTCAACGCTTGTGCCTTGGACGCCCCTAACTCAAATTTGCCATCTCGAAACGGTAACCGAACGGTGTAACGGCCTGAGCTATCGCGAGTTGTATGTTCAATGTAGTGTTCTTCGCTAGCGACATCGTCGGGAGCCTTGACTGGTCGATAATCAAGATCCTCGACGGCCATGAATTTCTCAAGAAGCTGGTCTAATTTGACGGCATTGCAAGACACCCTGTTGGGAGCCCCATTGGACATTGAACCACCGGCAACCACCCAACCAAAGGACGTTTTTTGCAGGGTGTTCTGTGATTGAAGGGTACCTAATTTTATCTGACCTATCGCAAGGGACGACAAAGTAGTGCCCGAGGCCAACAGAACATCGATAGATCTAGGAATGTGAAACTGCGGATCAGCTAATGATACGTTTTTAGGTATGTCAAATCTTTCCCGAGGAAAAGTTTCATTAGGCACTTTATCAGCGATTTTCGGTACTATCAAAAAGTTTAACTGAAATTTAATGCTATTATAAGTTGAATAAAAAATGGCTTTCGCGAATTTATCCGAAACAGTGCACGCATCGTCAATTGCTCCGATGTTTACGAAACATTGATTAGTTGATAACTGTAACCGAGAAGCAAAACTAGAAGTCATTAGGTTAGCGTTTGAACAAGTGTCTAGAAGAGCGCGTGCCATGAAACTTTGTCCTTGGTTTGACTGAAATCTTAAAATGGCAGTCGTCATAAGTTGAGAGTCCGAATCATACGCGTTCGACGCGTATGCGTGACGAGAAAGTAGTCATGCTTGGGAGGCTTCGGAACGATCGGTTTTCGTTGGTTTCGACTCTAAACTTCTCGTCCGTGTGAAGCAACGTGTGATGGTCCTTTTTGCACTTTTTACATCGTCCAGTGCTGGAGCAAGGGGAAGATTGCGGCAGAGTTTATTAATTTTAATCAAATTCCACTTATCCTTTTGTTTAAGGTCCTTGAATTCAGGACAAAAATAGAGTTTGTGCGCTTGCTTGCATTTGACGCATGCATTGCTTGAAGCACTGGACGTTGTGACCAAGGTGCGCGCAGTAGTTTTCTGCCTCTTGGAAAAAGCTAAGGTATCATCGTCTCCGGCCCGTTTTTTATTCGTTCGCCCGACCTTAGAACCGTCGTCCATCTGACGCAATTTAAACACGGTATTTTGAATGAAATCGTACATTTTTTGCAATTTAGGTAGCTTGTCGCTCGATAGACGATCTACCCATCTCGACTTTACACTGTTCGGTAAGCTGTTTTTCAAAATGTTAACTATTACTATGTCGGGGATGTTAACGTCCAACGTTTTCAACAATTTCACGTTTTGACGCACGGTATACATGAGCTCCGCTAATAACTCCGACTTGGCCTCGGTGGTCTTGGGAAAAGTAAGGAGTTTATTAACGTGCTCGCTGATGATGACGCGCTTTTGATCGTAAGCGTTGCACAAAGCCTCCCAAGCAAGAGGGTAATTTTCTTCGCTAAGCGCGAATTCTTCTATGACCTGTGCGGCGAGGCCATGAACGGCATTACTAAGTTGCGCATGTTTCACGTAGGCAGTGAGTTCCGCGCGATTATGAACTAACGATTGGAAGCTGTTTTTCCATGTAGTCCAGTTATCGTGACGACCGTTAAATTTCGGGACTTGAATAACCGGGAGCTTCGGTAAGTCCTGTCTCTCTGTGAATGTCAGATTGGTGGCATTCAGCGCAGTTGAATTAGCAATAGGGACGGGCGTTTTCAAGCTATGCACCTGAACCGCGGCAGAATAATAATCTGATTCGATTTTCGCAAACGCAGCGACACGAGGACTGTCCGGTTTAATCGCGATTAATTCCTCGTGATAGTGCGTGTACGCGGTGAATAAAGTTTCAATGTGTTTAAAACGGTACTCTGCATTGAGTGCGTTACTCGAATTTCCATTCAAAAATTCCTGAAGAGACTCGATTGATCTCGCCAAAGCTTGACTCTTCTGTTCAATGTACTGTACACGCCTTTCTGCGTCGTTACCCATTTTAAGGCCTTCAAATAGTTCGACAAGATTTTATCGTAAATAGAGTCAATCCTCGATTAGATCAACTAATCATTTTATTCAAGTTTAATCAATGAATAAGCGAGATTCCCTCATAAATAATTGACTAGGCTTGTAACGCGAAATGAAAGTAATGAATGAATTTAATTTACACAAATGAACAATAGCATTTTCCAAAAATGCCAAGAAATTACACTACCGCGTATCAAGAAAATGAAATTTGAACTTTATTTCAACATGAACTATTAACAAACGAACGTTGATGTAAAGTAATTACGCCCACACAATTGGCCAGAATAAACAAATTAGGTTAAATAAATAAATTGTAAAATTTGAATTTCAATTTAACTGCGACATATTATCACGAATTATGAAGAGCAAGATTAGCTAGAACGAGCTAGTTAGTTTAAATAAACAAATTATAAAATTTGGAATTTAATTCAAACACGAAACATTAATAAACTAATTACGAAGAACACTATTAACAAGAATGAGCTACTTAGGTTAAATAAACAAATTATAAAAATTGAATTTTAATTCAAACGCGAAGTATTTACAAACTAATTACGAAGAACAATATTAGCTAGAATGAGCTAATTAGTTTATATAAATGAATTATAAAATTTGGATTTTAATTCAAACACGAACTATTAATAAACTAATTATGAAGAACAGTATTAGCTAGAACGAGCTAGTTAGTTTAAATAAATGAATTATAAAATTTGGATTTTAATTCAAACACGAAATATTAATTAACTAATTACGAAGAACAGTATTAGCTTGAACGAGCTAGTTAGTTTAAATAAATGAATTATAAAATTTGGATTTTAATTCAAACACGAAATATTAATAAACTAATTACGAAGAACAGTATTAGCCAGAACGAGCTAGTTAGTTTAAATAAAAAATTATTGTTGCGAGATAAATGCTTTAATAGAAATTGTTAAGTGAATTGTCACATTGACACAATAGGAAGATTATACACGCCTTTATCTCGCAGTCAAGAAACAAATAGACTTATCTTAATTTCGCCGAAGCAAGACTGATGGCCGGCAGCGTGAAGTCCCCCTGGTCGGAAGCGACGGCAAGTTCAATGTCGAGGCGGCCGCTGACTGCGTGTTGTTACGCCGCTGCGTTGTTGTTGGCGTGAGGTCAAAATAAGGGGAGGTAGAGACTAAAGGTCGTCCTGCGACAAGTCGCACTCGCACGTGTTCGAGCCCCTTTGTTTCCTCACGTCCACGCGCGCACTGCACACTTCGCGAGGTCACCCTTTCTTTGAATTCGCGGAAACAAAGTTGACAAAAGAGGTAGAGATTTCTACCTCACAGGAGGCACCATGAAGAATCTTAACCTTTTGGGGGTAGCCCAAAGAGGCCTAGTAAATGTTCTTTATTTTTCTTTGTTTTATCTTTATTATATTCACTGAGTTTATTTTGCTGGAAAGGGAAATGAATTTAGGTATTAAATAATTATTACGACCTTTTATGGGAAAAAGCCGAGCGGCACAAAAAACCCTGATTTATTGAAACACTAATATACACTGAGATCGATTAAGTTACGCGAGAGTGACCTCACGAAGAGCGAATACGCGCGCATATGCATTCAATAGATTCACGTTCACGCGTTCACATGCATCCAACACACTAATTAGATTTTCACTGATGGAAATGCTGATTGTGCGAGCGAGCACACCGTCAGCAGCGGTAAGACCTTGAAGAGGCCGAGTAATTTTGCAAGTATGCACCCGTTAGTACACGGAAGCTCGAGGTGAGCTGAAAGCACGTGCGCAGGGGCACAATGTAGTGTCGTACTCAAGAGAGTGAGAGAGAGAGAGAGAGAGAGAGAGACGCGAGGGAGCTCCGCACGCGATCCGGTCTGGACGATAACTGTCCGTCGTACCGGTGAGAGCAAGCGATCGCCCCGGGCGGTGCGATCGCCACGCCACACATCCTTGCACACACACACACACACACACTGCGCGTGCAGGCGCAGAAGTAACGAATTCATATGAGAATGAGTTTGAAAGTGTTGCGACGCAACAGAGGATATTCACTTTTTTCTACGGGTGCCTCCCAACAGTCCTTTTCTGGATAGTTGGCGAGTTTTCCATTCTGGCAAAGTATTTATTTCTCTAACAGTCTTTCTCAGGATAGTTAGAGGATACTCACTTTTTTCTTCGTGTGCCTCCCCAACAGCCATTTTCAGGATACTTGGCGAAATTTCCAATTTGGTAAAGTGTTTATTTCTCTAACAGTCTTTCTCAAGATAGTTAGAGAATAGTCACTTTTTTCTTTTGGTTCCTACCCAGTAGTCTTTTTCATGATAGTTGGCGAGTTTTCCATTCTGGCAAAGTGTTTACTTCTCTAACAGTATTTCTCAAGATAGAGGATATTCACTTTTTTCTTCGGGTGCCTCTCCCACAGTCCTTTTCAGGATAGTTGTCTAGTTTTCCATTCTGACAAAGTATTTATTTCTCTAACAGTCTTTCTCGAAATAGTTAGAGGATATTCACTTTTTTCTTCGGATGCCTCCCAACAGTCCTTTTCCGGATAGTTAGAGAGTTTTCCATTCTAGCAAAGTATTTATTTCTCTAACAGTCTTTCTCAGGATAGTTAGAGGATACTCACTTTTTTCTTCGTGTGCCTCCCCAACAGTCCTTTCCAGGATAGTTGGCGAGTTTTCCATTCTGGCAAAGTGTCTATTTCACCAGCAGTCTTTCTCAAGATAGTTAGAGAATATTCACTTTTTTCCTCGGGTGCCTCCCCAACAGTCCTTTTCAGGATAGTTGACGAGTTTTCCATTCTGGTAAAGTGTTTATTTCTCTAACAGTGAAAATAAATGAAAATGATTTTGATTTGGATTTTGATAATTTCAACCAATTTTTAGGTATAATTATATTTTTTATTTTCAATATTCGTAAGAGTTATAGAGATTATTGGGCAACAGATGAAATATTGCACGCTGATATTGTTTCAAATGCGATGAGTAAAAATTCTTTTGAAAAAATCATGTCTCTTTTGAAAACTTCAAAAAATTCGGATAAGGTTGATAGTGACAAAGTTTGGAAAGTACGTGTTCTGTTAAATATTTTTAGAAAAAATATAAAACAATTCGGATTCTTTTGCTCATCGTTGTTAATCGATGAAATGATTATTAAATTTTTTGGTCGGACTCTTCTAAAACAATTCATCAAAGACAAACCAATACGTTTTGGAATAAAACGATGGTCCCTCTGTACTTCAAATGGATTTGTTATAGAATTAGATATTTATTGTGGAAAGAATGATGGTATAAATGATGCAAAATTTTCTAAATGCAGTTTAGGATCATAGGCAGTTATGAAAATGCTTTACACTTTCCTAATTACGGTCTCCAAAAGAGATGTGGCAAAATATCATTTATATTTCGATAGATATTTTACATCTCCTGATTTGTTAGTAGATTTGAAAAAACAAAATCTCCGTGTAACAGGAACGGTTAGAGATGATCGTGTCTTCACAAATGATATATTTCCTACTGTTTTGGAGAATGCAAATAAAAAGTAAAAAAAAAACGATAAATCCTAAAAAAGAAAAATCGATGAACAAACATAAAAAGGATAAAAAAAGCCGTAAGAGGTTTCTTCCTATGTAGTAAGTCATGAGGAAAATAGTGGTATAAATTATATTACTGTAATGGACTCAAAACCAGTGTGTATATTATCTACGGCTCTTGGCGTTACTCCTACAATTTCAATGGAAACATTTGATAAAACAGCTAAAGGTAGAGTACTAATTCAATTTCCAGAAGCGTTGAAGACGTATAATAAGTTTATGGGTGGGGTTGGCCTTCATAACCAATACTGCAGTGACATGAGAAGGAATATTGGTTGAAAGAAATGGACATGTGTTGTTTTGTACAGGTTGATTCAATCTTCATTGACAAATGCTTTGATTTTGTACAATATGGTGAATGAAAAAAAAATGCCCAGTAAAGATTTCGCAGAAAGTGTTGCGAATTCTTATTTAGAGCCATCTACAGAGAACTTATCAAAGCATTTGAAACTTGCAATACCTGATCGTAGAAGAGTTTGTATAAAGTGTACCCTAAGAGCGGTATTTTATTGCTTTGAGTGCAAAAAACATTTTTGCGATACTTGATTTAGACAAATCCATCATATCCAGGAGAAATCCACAAAATCATCACAAAGAATTTGTAAAGCTTACAATCATTGCAAAAAACGTACAAATATTTATTGTAATGACGATGAGGAGTATATATGTTAAAGTTGTTTCGACCCTTACCACATTGAAAAAAATTAATAATTTCTTCAACCATTATATCAAAAGTAAATATACAAAATTGAATCCAATTCGGTTGACGTTTGAAAAAAATTTCGTCCATTTTGGATTTGCCATGTTGAATTTTTCAAATCTGATTTCAGATTCGTTATCAGCTACCCTGAAAACCCCCGTATATCAAATTTGGCTAAAATCGGTTGACTTTTGAAAAAAATGTCCGCCATATTGGATCCGCCATCTTGAATTTTTCAAATTCGATGTCAAATTCATCATCAGCGACCTCGAGAACCTCAGTATTCAAAATTTGGTACAATTAGAACATTTTTGAAAAAAATATGAAGTTTCCGATTATTTCATGATGTCACAGGCGCCATCCTGGAAAATTTTTCGGGAAAATTTGGAAACGTTAAATGTTTGAACAATAATATTATTTGCAACATGAATCTATATCGATATCTTCGTTAAACCCGTTTTATTCTAAACAAGCATGTCTAAATGTTAAATGTATTTCTGATTTTTCATCAAATTCAAACCGCCATTTTGAAATTTTCCAACGGAAATTTCAAAATTCTGCTTTCAGAATCGGAAAGAGCGGACAATTTTACTTCAGAAAAGTGCTATTGGTTATTATTATTTTTTTTTCGACAATTTTTTAGGAAAAAACCAATTGACTATAAAATACCGCTTGGGAAGAAATGCGTTAAAACGTTTAATTATCAATTATAGTGTGAATGATTGCTAATTAAATCGTTTAATTATTAATTATAGGCTAAATGATTATTATCAATTATCAATCATTCTGTCAATCTAATTTAAAAAATTAATTAATTATATGCAACTTTGATATAAAAATATATATATATATACATATATATGTGGATGTGTGTGCATATGCGTGTGTGTGTATGTGTGCCTGTGTGTGTGTGCGTGTATGTAATTAATTAAGAAACTTTTTTTACTTACTAAAGTTCTGATGTTTTCTATTTAGTTCATTGAATGGTGGTCTTTTGAAGTATTCATTATTACCGTGATGATCTATAAAGTATTATTTTTTAAATTATTATTTGTATTGTTCACATAAATAATTCGATTGATTATATTAATAAAAGTTATTTATTTAAATTTTAAAGTTGAAAATTCATGTTTTTATTTAAAATAAAAATGTACATACTCTAAAATCAAATTGCTAAAAGTTTTAATAATTTAAAAAATCAATTATATAAATATTCGTATTCGTAATAATGCATTCGTTTTTTTGTTGATTTTGTTGTTTTTGTTGCTGTTGTTTTTCAATTTCCCTCGATGGTATTTGTAATGCTGTTAATTGTAGAGTTTTATCTTTTCTAGTAGCCATTTTTCTAATTACTAAAACATGAAACTTAAATTAATAACGTCATATGAATATAATAAACAAAATTGATTAAAGTTTTACTTACATTTAATTTTTTGTTGTTCAACAATCGAAGATAATTGTTTTAAATTTAACTTTAAACCTGAGAAACTGTTACACATAGCATCCATATTTGGAAATGAGAAATTGTTTCAGACGATAGTATATATTATCTATCCTTTCTATTGTAATCTGAATCCTTTCCATTTGATTTGAATCTTCTTATCTATGTATCTTATAGTATTTATATTTCGCTTACTCCTTATTCTCTATGTTTCTCTTTTACTTTCTGTCTGTCACTCTCTCTTTCTCTCTCTCTCTCTTGCTGTATTGGTTTTCCTCTTATCTTTTAGCTTTTGAAAGGGCTATAGATATGAGAGTGGAAGAAATAAGGAGAAAGATACAAAGATAGTATAGATAGAGTATGCGAAATGTATGTCTTTGTATATATATGAGCTTCAAAATTGATGTTATTTTTAAAATTATAAATATTTTATAAATATTCATAATATTTATAAAATAGACACTTAAAAAATAAACACCATGTTTAAAAAATTATGATTTGAGTTTTAAAATAAGATAGTTAGAATGTGTACCTTTGTTTACATACGTGTAACGATTCATTATGTATGTTGTTCTTCAGTTTCTGCTACTTTCTTTTCTTATCATTTTATTCAGTCACGATTGATCAGTGAAATTGAACGGATCAATTTACAATGAGTGAAGATTCTGAATTAAACTACAAAAAACTTTGTTCTAAGTTTGTCGGAGTAGGAGATGTGGAAAACATGATAAATCTGTAAGTAAAACTTTTTAAGTAATTCGTGTGTTTATTCTAAATATTGCGGAAGCACGTGGAAACAATTTAAATGAATTTTCATGTATTATATATATATATATAAATTGTATTTAAAAAAAATCATAAAATTTTTTTTGAACATTCTGGATTAAATAAAATAATGTACATTTGACAAGTGGCAAAAATGTATTTACAAAAAGAGAGAGAGAGAGAGAGGAGGGGGGAGGAAGAGGGAGAGAAAGAGAGAGAGAGAGAAATAAAGCTACCCCATTAGCCAGATGTATTGCAAATTGTTAGCAATTTGACATACACGTTTTGCTATCGATTTCCGTAAGTTTGACGTAAAACTGCGTCCGTATATGCTGGAAATTTTGTATCAAGTATTGAAGTAAATTATGAGGGCAAAGTGAAGGCAAAATTACAGCAACTATTGCTCATGATTTGCAGGCATATTATAGGCATACATTGACAGCATATTGTCGTCACATTTCTCGATTTTTGTGTTACACAAATTTCCATCAATATGCTGTTATTAATTTCTTCCCTTTCTCTCTTGCACTGTCGCATATATGAGTAATTTTATTGAATATTACGTGAATAATATTGAAAATAAAATAATATAATATATTAATAATATTGAAAACAAGTTGAAAGCAAATTGATGTACAAAACTTGCAGCAACAGTTATACATCAAATGTAAGTAAATCTGCGTCCGTATATGGCAGCAATTTGGTGGCTAGCATGTGCAGTCAATTTTACGGCATATTGACATCAATCCTGGATATTCTTCATTTCTTGAGCGTAAGTTGGAAGCAAATTGCTAACAAACATTGCACAGCAACTATTGCCGCGATTTTGCCGCGGCAAGCCTGGTTAATGGGGTATATATGTATATATACACATAAGATTTATTTTGTATATTTATTTACAATTTAAAAATTGATTTTTCTCATAGATTCCTCAAAATCATCTTGTACTGAAAATAATTTTAAATAATTTTTATTAAGTTGAATAATTATATTCAACATAATTATTGAAATTAATTTTACCGTTCAAAAAGTGCCGTATATATTCATAATAATATTTGCAATATCTGTAATATAATAAAATAAAAGTATTGATAACCATTAATGCAGCGAGTATATTAAGGATAAATTAAAATTAAACTTTCGTTGGTTGTTACCTCTTATAAACGATGTCTTGTTTTTAATAACATTTTTCTTGACGACCTTACCTCTTCTTACTCCCCTTAATTTGCAAATAACTGAAAATATGTTTAATTTTTAATTTTACATAATAAATATAAAAACATGAAATTAAATTTAAATTAAACAATTATTTTACCTTTACTCACAAATTTTGACATATTTTAGATTTAAAGTTAAAAATTAGTATACTTTAAAAAACGTACACTAATAACAAGTTAAGTGATCCAGGAGAAATTATCGATTTTATATGCATTGATTGATAGGGCTAGAAAAATATCGATTTATGTAGATCATCCTGCAATTACATTTGAAGGACCTGTATCTTCTATTTATAAGATTCACACGCGAGGGCGCTAATTTTTTTGAACATCCAGACATAAATTATTATTTGTTTTATACCAGACAGAGAATGTGTATTAGTTTTTGAAATATCTAAAATAAAACTTAAAAATGTAGTTATTATTTATTTTTGTTGATTTTATTTTTCACATTTACATAAAAATATTTTAAATAAGATTACATTTATTAAAGAAAATAATGTTTGCTTTTATTAATATTATTTTTCATCTTTTACATTCAGATTACATAGTAAAGAAAATTGAACAATTTATGAAAATAATTGAAATTCTCTTTTACGGTTTTTTTTTTTTTTTTTTTTATTATTATTTAACGTCGCCATGTTTGTGCTTCCATGTGGTGCTAATCGACGACGGGGGTCTGCGGTGTGTTTGTAAACAAAGCACATGTAATTTTTACAGAGGTGCTTGTATCAATCGGCAGAGACTAGGATTCGAACCCGGGTAACCGGCGTGGGAATCCGACACTCTACCGACTGAGCCGCCGCAGGCCCCCTCTTTTACGGTTAATTGCACATTTAAATACTAATTGCATTTGTAAGCTTGTTTTTTTTTCATAACTATTTAATCATTTGGATTTTATTAATAGACTGCATGTGAATATATATTTCTATGTAGTTACAATAATGCAATAAATTGTTAAGATTATATAAATATATATATATATATATATATATATATATATATATATATATATATATATGTTTCTAACATGTTTTTAGAGAAACTTTTTTTTACTATCACAAAGCGTCCTCTTCGAGGAAGCAATATATATATATATATATATATATATATATATATATATATATATATATATATATATATATATATATATATATATATATATATATATATATATATATATATATATATATATATATGGGTCATTCCATGCCAAAACGCACACGGCTCTGTCCAAAAATGGTAAAGACTTAGAAAAACTTGTATAGGGTCAAAATTTAGGGTTTTTTTATGTAGAATCAATAGCTATGTGCCGCTTTTCAAAATTTTTAAAATGGCGGTCCCAAAAACCCGATTTTCTGACCAGTTTTCCGAAAATTTTCCGATTAATCGTTCATAAAAATATAGATAAAAGACGAAAATTGTGAGTAAAGGTCATTTTATATGTTTTCGGGTATGCTGAATCCGAACCCGCTGACCGTTGAACCTTATCCCTCCAGGATTTGCTCTAACCTCAAAAAATACCTCAAAAACGCTCAAACAGGCATAATTATGGCTAGATAAAGGTTCGTGACGATGCATTTGTTCGTTTCAAGGGTCGCGTATTTCAAATCCAAGGTCCGTTCAGCTCGTTCAGTCCAAAATTTGCCCCTAGGCTCAAAATATTTTTCAAAAACGCTCAAATAGTCATGATTACGGCCAGATTAAGGATCGTGACCATAAATTTATACGTTTTCGAGATCGCTGATTTTAAGTCTAAGGTCCGTTTAGCCCGACAAGTTCAAAATTTGTCGCTAACCTCAAAAAGTACTTTAAAATTGCTCAGCGGGCATGATGACGGCCAGATGAAGAATCGTGACCATATATTTATACGTTTTTGGGGTCATTGATTTCAAATCCGAAGTCCGTTTAGTTCCATCAGCTAAAAATTTGTTTTTAACCTCAAAAAATACCTGACAAACGCTCAAATGGGCAGATTCATGGCCAGAAATGGACTGTTATACTTTAAATCTCTACAACAACTTCCTTTTTATCACTTGAAAAGTTTCTGATAATAATACTCTTGTTTCGTAGTCGAATAAAACAGTGATTGCTTGGAATTTGTGGGACAGAAGGAGCCTCGTCAAATCGTCTTTTTAATCTTCTTTGAGTGTTGCTATGTGTTACTTTTGAATAATAAAATAACTTTATATTTTTTATTGAATGGCATGCCCACTGATAAAGCTGCTTAGCTGTTAAAATGCTGTTGATTGCTGATGTTTGGAGGCTTGCGTTCCTAGCTCCTATTTTAAGAGTTGGACCAAGGCCATCATGTGGGCCTTTTCCGTGAGCCGCCGCGCAAAAATGCCATTCTGCTTTGATACCAAAATCATTTTCATGATTACATAAATTTTGGATATTAAATCGATTTTTAAAATGTTGTTTTGCTCCATCAGAAAAGTAGATAATCTTTGTAACTTTGTGTTGTTTCTTTAGGTAATCAATTATCATCGAATTACACACATACACCGCTGCAGAGTCATGAGTATTTGATTCAGAAATCACGATTATATTTCCATGTTTTAATTCACCTTCATCTCGATAATAATAAACTACAGTATATACTGTGGCTTGATTATTATTATAGTGAAAAGCTTGAGCTGCTTTTTGAACAACGAAAGAAAAATTCTCTGAATAATCTGGTAGCACAAGAATTTCTCCTGACTTTAAGCTTTAAGTTTGTTAATATAATCATGAGGTTTTAATGATTTTAACCGATGACCAAGAAGTTCGAGGAAGTTTTCAGTAGTTGTGTTTGATGTAATCATAGTTACTCTATCTGTCGAATGCCAAGAGCTAAAAGTTATATCCTTTACGTCTGCTTTTTCCAAACCTGATTCAAGCTGGGATCTGAGCTTATCGTAATTAGAGCAGTTTTTGCATTCGTTAAGAAGACATTCTCTATTTGAGTTACGACATACCATGAGATTAAGACAATCGGTATAGTTTTTTAATGGGAATTCCGATTTAGCCATCAGGTCAGATAAATTGATGGCATCGAGCAAAAGCTTGACATTCTCATGAATCACACATACGCAAACAATATGAGTACCATTACTTCCGGGTAAAACACAATTTTGAGGTCGTAATTGGCAAAACTTTGAAAGACCTATAGTAGTATCTGCATGCTCTCCACAGAATTTGAAATATAATTCTTTTAAGCTAAACAATGTCAGTCTCTTCTGTTTGAGGACTTTTTCTCCATCAATCTCAACAGATTTTTTATTTCTATATCCTGGGAGAATTCTGCTGTTAGAATCACATTCATAGAATTGTTTCACTTTAATAACCGTAGTTTGTGGCAGCGATCTACCTATTTTTGGGGTGGTCTAGAAAAAGAGCCATTCGTGGCTTTTAATTCTTTAGCTTTTCTAATGGAGTAAGTCGTAGTATTGAATAGAGAAGAAATCTTCTCTATTGACTATTTTGATGACAGTATGGTTAGAATAGCTATCCTGTCGGGATCGTGCTCTGACAACGACGAAAATTTTTCTCTTAAACCTTCGATGATTTCATGGAGGTTTTCCTCACCGTTTGAAGAAGTCGAACTATCAAGATCTAATTGCACATTCTTCTCTAGGCTATCTTCATTTGCACTGTTAGATACAGAAGTATTGTTCAAATTGTCATTCACGTTTTCATCATGAGTATCATCATTGTTGGAATTGTGGTTCACGTCTTCATTATGAGTATCATTACTAGTATATGATATTTTCCTACATCCACTGCAAATCATATTCTCTGCAGAAGCAAGCCCGAAATGTCTGCAAAGCCTAGCTGGTAGTGGTCGTAATGATTTGCCTATGTGAGCTACCAATTTGAACGGATTGCAACAGCCATCTGTTCGAAAAGAAACGGACCTTAGACTTAAAATCAGCGATCTCGAAAACGTATAAATTTATGATCACGATCTTTAATCTGGCCGTAATCATGCCTATTTGAGCGTTTTTGAAAAATATTTTAAGGCTAGGGGCAAATTTTGGACTGAACGAATTGAACAGACCTTGTATTTGAAATACGCGACCCTTGAAACGAACAAATGCATCGTCACGAACTTTTATCTAGCCATAATCATGCCTGTTTGAGCGTTTTTGGGGTATTTTTTGAGGTTAGAGCAAATCCTGCAGTGACAAGGTTAAACGGTCAGCGGATTCGGATTCAGCGTACCCGAAAACATATAAAATAACCTTTACTCACAATTTTCGTCTTTTATCTATATTTTTATGCACGATTAATCGGAAAATTTTCGGAAAACTGGTCAGAAAATCGGGCTTTTGGGACCGCCATTTTGAAAATTTTGAAAATTGCCACATAGATATTGGTTCTACATAAAAAAACCCTAAATTTAGACCACATACAAGTTTTTCTAAGTCTTTACCATTTTTGGGCAGAGCCGTGTGCGTTTTCGCATGGATTGACGCATATATATATATATATATATATATATATATATATATATTGTAACGAAATGAGCGGCAGATACGAGCGTTCGCACTATAGGCAACACGCGCGCGCCGAGGGTAGTTACCCAAAGAGAACGCGGCTGGAGGCGCGGCGCTGGCCGCGCTGACGCCGAGCGAGAGAGGGAGAATCGATCGAGCGTTCGACCCGCGCGCGTCAACTTCCAGAGTTTTTCCGCCGGCATATTTTCCCGACAGCACGAGAGCGACCTGTTGCCGCGACGAAAGAGCCCGTGAGGAAAACGACGGCGGTATCTCGTGTGCGGAGAGTGAAAAGGCGCGCCTGAGAGTAAGGGAAGGAGTGAAGGCAGATAAGGAGACTGAGAGAGATAGATAGATAGATAGATATACTTTTTATTCATCAGAAGACAAAATCTTACAATTTCATGTACATGTAGTTGTATTTATAATTAAAAAATAACAGTCGGTTTAATATAATTGTTATCTTACTTTCTCTTATTGCATATTTCTTGTTAAAATAATAATTCACTTTATCAGTTCGTCAGTTTATAAAATCTAAATGCAATGAACACAGTCAAATATCACATAAAACGCTTCGTCAAAAAAAAATAATAATACATAGAATAAAAATAAATACAATAAAGATAACATATAAATAAGAATACATACATATACTTTGCTAACTCTTTGCGTACAGAGAGAGAGAGAGCTAGAGGAAACGGGAGAGTGAGCGAGACGAGAAACAAGTGTTATACACCGGACTCGAGGTAAGGGCTAGCCCGCGCGGATATATATAACACGAGCCGCGAGCGGCGTACAGGGCTGCCCATCGCGGGCACCGCGCCCTAGAGTACGCCGAGGTGCCGGGACACCGGACGCGCGTGCGGCCCATCGCGAGGGCAACGCGTCCAGCAGCGAACGAGCTGGGCGCGCACCGTTGCTTGGCCTGCGCGACTTTTATAGTTTTGTAAATATCAATTGTTCAATTCACCATAGTTAACCCATTGTATATATATAGTCAATGTATTACTGTTAATTTATTAATCGTTAAAATATATTCTGTTTTGTTACCTAAATCGCGTATACAAATTTGCCCACGACCCGCCTGCTCCTCGACCGAGTTAGGCAAACGCGGAAAAGCCGTTACGTTGGCGCGTCGCGACAATTAACTTTCCGCGCTTTCGCGCTCCTTATAGGTCGCGAAAATCCGCCGGGATTCAGCATATTTTGTAACAGGACAGCCAGAGCAGCGGCAGCCAGACAGAAGCTTAGCGGCGTTGCGCCGCTGGCTCGATCCAGGTAGGGGCAAAGGCATACGCCAGCACGTGTTGCGTGTTGGGCTGACTTTGCACGCCAGCAGCTCGGCCAAAGGCTTTTTAGCCAAGGGGCAATTGCTATAAACAATTGTCTCCTCTGTTACAATATATATATATATATATATATATATATATATATATATACAGAAATTAAATTTCATAAAAATCAAACAAAAATCTATAATAGTTAATTTTTGAGCCCCCACCAATGCATCACCGCCAAATATACTGAAACAGCAATATATGCCATAAGTATCTTATAAGGCTCCCTCTAAAAACCCCAGAAATTAAATTTCATGAAAATCAAACAACAACCTACAATAGTTAGTTATTGCGCCTGCAGCCATGCATCACCTCCATATACGATAAAACAGCAACATATTACGTAAGAATCTTATAAGGCTCCCTCGAAAACCCCCGAAATGAAATTTTATAAGAATCAAACAAAAACCTGCAATAGTTAGTTTTTGTTCCTCCACCCATGCATCACCCCCATATACGCTAAAACAGCAATATATGACGTTAGCATCTTATAAGGTTCCCTCTAAAAACCCCAGACATAAAATTTCATAAAAATCAAAGAACAACCTGCAATAGTTAGTTTTTGCGCCTCCACCATGCATCACCCACATATACGCTAAAACAGCAGCATATGACGTCAGCATTTTATGAGGCTCCCTCCAAAATCTCCGGAAACTAAATTTCATAAAAATCCAATAAAAATCTACAATAGTTAATTTTTGAGCCCCCACCAATGCATCACCGCCAAATACACTGCAACAGCAATATATGACATGAGTACCTTATAAGGCTCCCTCTAAAAACCCCAGAAATTAAATTTCATGAAAATCAAACAACAACCTACAATAGTTAGTTATTGCGCCTGCAGCCATGCATCACCTCCATGTACGATAAAACAGCAACATATTACGTAAGAATCTTATAAGGCTCCCTCGAAAACCCCCAGAAATGAAATTTTATAAGAATCAAACAAAAACCTGTAATAGTTAGTTTTTGTGCCTCCACCCATGCATCACTCCCATATACCCTAAAACAGCAACATATTACGTTAGCATCTTATAAGGTTACCTCTAAACACTCCAGAACTGAAATTTCATAAAAATCAAACAACAACCTGCAATAGTTAGTTTTTGCGCCTCCACCCATGCATCACCCACATATACGCTAAAACAGCAATATATGGCGTCAGCATCTTATAAGGGTCCCTCTAACCACTCCAGAAATGAAATTTCATAAAAATCTAACAACGACCTGCAATAGTTAGTTTTTGCGCCTCCACCCATGCATCACTCCGATATACCATAAAACAGCAACATAGTATGTTACCATCTTGTAAAGCTCCCTGGAAAACCCCCAGAAATTAAATTTTATAAGAATCACACAAAAACCTGTAATAGTTAGTTTTTGTGCCACCACCCATGCATCACCCCTACCTTAGGTGGCTTGGCAGTTGATTTTATTTTAGATAAAACAATAATTAATAAATGTTATATAAAGGTTATTCTATGTAAATAATTAAAAAACAAGTTTTACGGGAAAAAGCCATTGACGGCATAAAAAACCCTTTTATTTTAAATATAAAGTTTGTACACGAAATGAAATTGAAAAGTAAATTTGAAAACACAAAAAAGAAACAAGAAAGAATAAAACAAAAAGATTTGAACGTTTGAGCTACGCAAAATAACACGCACAAGCCGCGTGCCGTTAACTTACGGCACTAGGCTTACACAATCATCACAATCACACCGGTTTAGAGATAAAATGATTATAAACACTCACACTTCGAGTTAAATCGATAGATTCACTGGGAATCTCTCCAATGAAGGAAAAAACCGTTCGGTTTTCGCAAAGTGTGCGATGCAACCTATTCGGAGGTTGAAGGCTGCGAGAGAGCTCCACACGCTTATAAGTTTCGTTAATCACTGCCCGCGAACCCCGCTCAAGTTCGCAGGCAGCACCGAAAGTGCTGCCACCGTGGCGTGATATTTGGGCTTAGCCTCCGTGCAAAACGAACGCACGACACATACACACGTTCCAAACCGATAGCGCGCGCAGGCACAAACTGAGGGATTCTATCCGTTACAATATGTTACGTCGTAACATACTCCCCGCGAACGCTGCGATAAGAGTTTTGTAACACAACGACATGAGCAGAGTTAAACTTAAATATAAAATAAATAATAAAATAAGTAACAAATCAATAGACTACTTATTCCTCCGATTACGCTATAATAGACTCGCATTTTAAAGAACAACAGTTATGAAAGAAAACCTTAAATTTAACATTACTTTTTTGCTTTACTAGTGAGTATTGCTTACTATGCAAGGAGAGTCAGTTTCCGTTGGAGGAACTGCTCTGTTGATTACCATTTAATTATCACAGTGAAAAAATTAAATTCAATCTAACAGTAAGATAATTATAAGTAACTTCAAAAAACAGAACTAAACTAGAACACGAACAATGAACAAAATAATTTTTTTTTTTTTTTTTAAACTAAAAGATTAACGTTTCTTTCTGATGCTAAATATTTACGTAACAGGCAACATGCAAATACGCGTGATATTGCGTTTGTAAACGCCGCTCGCAGTCTTCACTGATGCTACTCGAGCAATGCCGTCGCTCCCAGGGAAAACCTCGACGATCACACCCAGTGGCCATCGTGCGCATCCGACATTATCCTCCATCATTATAACCACGGATCCAGGTTTCAATTCAGCTGATGAGTTGTGCCATTTCTGACGAATCTGAAGTTCATTCAAGTACTCTTTATGCCACTTGTTCCAGAAATCCTGCCTGGCCTTGACAATGAATTTATAGGTTGACAGCCGGTTATCTGAAAGTGAAACTATATTTTGCTCTGGTAAGAAATTAAAAGGTCTACCAATTAGCAAATGAGCAGGAGTTATTGCGAGAGGGTCATTTGGATCAGAAGAAAGTGTACATAAAGGCCTTGAATTCAAGATAGCTTCAATCTCAATTAAGAATGTATTGAGTTGCTCGTAAGTAAGCTTGTGATCCTTCAAGACACGTTTCAGGTGATGTTTGAAGCTTTTTACAGCAGCTTCCCGAAGTCCACCGAAATGTGGAGATAGAGGTGCATTGAAGTGCCACTGAATCCTTTTAGACGAAGCATAATTTCCAAATTTTTTATGAATTCTGGAGTGTCAAACAACTTATAAATCTCTTGAAGCTCTTTATTAGCGCCAACGAAATTGGTGCCATTGTCGGAATACATGTGCTCGGGGATGCCTCTTCGACTGAGGAACCTACGTAACGCTGTCAAAAAACCTTCACTAGATAGATCGGTCGCGAGTTCAATGCGTACAGCTTTTGAGGCCATACAAATGAAAACGCAACCATAAGTTTTAATAAAATTCCTATTGCGATCTTTCTTTTCTTTGATTAGAACTGGACCGAAAAAATCAACACCTGTGCAGCAGAATGCTGGGGATTCATTCACTCTGGGCTCTGGCAAATCAGCCATTTTAGCATGCATCATTCGAGGCCTTTGGCGAATGCATTCGACACAATGATGAACGATGGTGCGAACCTGATTTTTTCCATTCAGAATCCAAAAACGCTCACGAACAGCATATAACATTGATTGAATACCTGAATGAAAATTTCTCTCATGAAACTCGCGAATGATTATATCTGAGACATGATGTCTACTTGGAAGTAATATAGGATGTTTTTGATTAAAAATTAAATATGCTTTCTTCAAACGACCACCTACTCTAATCAGCCCTTGTTCATCGACAAACGGATTTATGTCATCTAGTTTGGTACTCTACCTAAATGAAACAGTAACTGTGCCCGGTTTTGTTCCCTGAGCAGTTTCGAGAAGCTTAATTTCCTTAGCAAAACATTCATGCTGAATCATAATGAGAATTTGACGCTCAGCTGTGATAAGCTCTGAACAAAGTAAAGGAGGAATCGATTCTACGATTTTCTTTATCCGTTCTTTTCCATCGATGATTTCAGGAAATAACAGTGTACATTTCCCCTCAGATCTTAATTTTTTCCAACGAAGAATGTAAGCTATAACTCTAACGAAATGTTGAAATTTTGAAAAGCGTGAATATATGTCACTATACGATGATGTTGTGAGCAGACAAATACCTTTTGTCAAACCAGGGACCTCAGACAAAGTGGACTCGACCGAAGGAGGCCATTCCCGCTCAGGTAGGGCCAACCAGCTGGGACCGGAAGTCCAAAGTAAGTTTTTCATAAATTCAAATGGTAATTGTCCTCTCGATAGATAGTCAGCTGGATTGTCTCCGGAGCGGATATGTCTCCATTCAACCAAAGTCCCCAAAGTCTGAATCTCTGCTACTCTGTTATATTCGAATGTTCTCAAAAGATGAGGAGCTTTTTTAATCCAACAAAGCACTATTGTTGAATCAGACCAAAAACTTACTTGTCTTACCGGAAATTCGAACTGAGACTTCGAGTCAACATAAAGCTTTTTTAACATCAATGCTGCAGAAAGCTCTAAACGAGGAATTGTCAAACCACTTAGAGGTACTATCCTAGATTTACTACAAGCAAGTTTAATTGTAACAACACCATTTGAATCGATACATTTAATGAAGAGACATGCAGCGTATCCATCATTGCTAGCATCACAGAACCCATGAATTTCAATCGCTACTGGATTATGGCCCATCAAGTATCGAGATGTTGAGAAGTCTTGTAAACAGGGAAGCTGGACAGCTAATAACACCCACTTAGTGTGGATATCTTGTGGAAGGGATTCATCCCATGTAATTTTGGCCTTCCAGCAAGCCTGAGTCAAGAGCTTAGCGTACAGAATCACGGGTCCTAGGAGACCAAGGGGATCTTAGATTTTTGCGACCTCAGACACAAGTTTCCTTTTGGTTGATGTATTTTGAGCATCGATTGATTTTACAGAGTAAGTAAACACGTCCTGTTCTGAATCCCAAATAATTTCGAGAGTTTTGTGCACAGAACTATTCTTAACTCCACATTCTAGATTGAAAATTGTCTTATCTATGTTGTCTAACGCGGTTACCTGATTCGAAGCCCACTGTCTAATGACGAAACCCCCACGACTTAAAAGCTCAATCATCTCATCACGAATACTCAGAACCTCTTCAATCAAATCTGCTCCTGAAATAAAATCGTCGACATAGAAGTCACGCACAAGAAGTTTGCTAGCACGAGGGAAGTTTTCTGCTTCATCGTAAGCAATTTTATGAAGAGTACGAATGGCTAGAAATGGTGCACATGAAGTGCCAAATGTCACAGTATTGAGAACAAAAGTTCGAACCTTCCCATCATAATACCAAAGGATCTTTTGATATTTCCTATCGTCGGGGTGTATAAGAATTTGTCTGTACATCTTTTCGATGTCAGCTGTAACAACAATTTTATGAGTTCGGAAACGCAGAATTTGTTTATAAATGGTATCTTGAAGAGTAGGCCCAGGCATGAGAACGTCATTCAGTGAAATCCCGGATGACGTTTTTGCCGAAGCATCGAATACTGGCCTAAACTTTGTGGTCTCGCTTGATTCCTTAATCACAGCGAGATGAGGAATATAATAACCATCGTCCGTGTCGTCTTCACACAGAGACATATGACCAAGTTCTATATACTCATTCATGGACTGTACATATTCAGCCTTAAATGATGAATCATCTTCAAACCTCCTTGCGAGCGAATAGAAACGCTGCAACGCTTGCCTTCGAGAATGACCTAATTCGATTTTGTTGTCTCTGAAAGGAAGACGAACTATGTACCTGCCTGATTTATCACGTCGCGTGTTTTCGATATAATGTCGTTCACAGGCAATGTCACCTCGAGATTTTAATGGCTGGTGATCAAGATCCTCAATGACCCAAAAACGTTCAAGAAGTCTATCTAATTTTACTACATTGCAAGATGATTTGGAGACATTTACAAGAGCATCTGAGCCACCTCCTATTACCCAACCTAAAGTGGTTTTCTGAAGGATGATTTGAGATCCTTTGTGATCGAGTTTAATCTGACCTACAGATAAGACAGACAAAGTAGTGCCTGAAGCTAATAAAACGTCAACTGGATTGGGAACATGAAATTGAGGGTCTGCGAGCTTTATATTTTTAGGTATGTCAAATAATTCACGAGGAAACGTTTCATTAGACACGTTTTCAGCAATTTTAGAAACTACTAAAAAAGTTAATTCACGTTTAAAATTATTGTAAACAGATTGGAAAATGGCTTTGATGAAATTGTTTGAAACAGTGCTCATATCGTCAACTGCTCCAATATTAATCGAACAAGATTGTCTAGGTAAATTTAATCTTTTAGAAAATTCTTGAGTAAGGCCAACATGGCGGCGGGAGGGAAAGATCCTCCGGATAAGACGAGTAAAAAGTTTCTGATATGTCACTCACAGAATGAAGTAACAACAGTTATTTGTATTATATGTGATAATGCGTACCACCAAAGTTGTGCAAAACAAAAAAGTCTAATTTTTATTAGTGAAAGGCTAATAATATGCCAAGAACATAAAAACATAACCTCAAAAGTTGATGAAGAGGTTTTGAGTGAATCAACAAAGGCAACGATTGCACAGATAAAATCGAGGCAATCAGAAGAAATAAGGAAGGAAATACTGAAGGAATTAGAGCGTAAAGCACAAGACCTACTGAACTCAACAGTGAGAGATAGTGCAGCTGATCTTGAAATCATGCAAAAAGAAAATGAACTATTAAAACAACTTAACAGAGAACTTTTTGAAAAAAATGATCTACTGAAAGCAATTATAGGAAAACAAAAAATTTACGAAAGAAGCAATAAATCTTTTGCTGAAATAACAAGTGCTGTGAAACCTCTACAAAAACGAGTTCCAAAACTTATAGTTAAAACCTTAAATAATGCAAGACAAACAGATGTCAAAAAAAGTATATTAAAATGTTTAATAGATGAGAAAAGCATTCAAACAAAAGAAATATACAGCAAAAATAAAGATGAGATTGTTATTAAATGTATGAATAATGACTGTGTTGAAAATGCTGAAAGTTTATTAAAGAACTGCCTAGATGGAGATTGTGAAGTGAAAATAGAACAATTAAATAATCCAAAAATTAAAATAGTTGGAATTGATAACAATATGAACATGGATGAGAATGAAATTGAAGAAGATATAAACATAAGGAATTTCGCAAATTTTAATACTAAAGCTCAGGTGTTACACTTGTATACAAACAAGACGACAAAACTCAGTAGCGTTTTAGTGGAAGTGACAGCTGAAATTTATAAAAACATCAAAGATAACAAGAACAGAATCTTTATTGGATGTCAAAGCTGTAGAGTTTTTGACCTGATAAATATAAAACCATGTTTCAACTGTGGTAGGTTGGGACACAATGGTACAAAGTGCAATAATAAAATAACATGCCTAAAGTGTGCAAAAAATCACAAAACTATTGAATGTGATAATGAAGTATTAGTATGTATAAACTGCAGTTACAGCAATAATAAATTTAATACAGTTTTTAATACGTGTCATAATGCAGCAGATATAAATTTATGCGAAATAATAAAAAACAAGATTAAAAAATTAATTGGAAACACTGATTATCCTGTGATACCTACATTACCAACAGTGTATACAATACCGAAGCATTATCAACTGAAGATAACTAACCAACAAAAAGAGAATGCAAACAATATGCAAAGTGAGAAATTTTCTCAACAACAGCAACAACAGCAGCAAGAACAACAGCGAGAACAGCAACAAAACCAACAACGGCAGCAACAACAGCAGCAAGAACAGCAACAAGAACAACAACAAAATGTTCAACAGCAGCAAAAACAACAAATAGTAACAAGAAATAGCACAAGAAAAAATACAAAGACTTAAGTTTTAAATAATTAAATATGGATTTTGAATTTCTTGATAAAATAGAAAAAGACTCTATTCAAAAGGAAAAAATATGTGACAATATCAATTGTCTAAATAAAATCATTAACAATAAAAATGATATTATAATGCATGTAAATATAAGAAGTATGTCTGCAAATTTTGATAAGTTAAAAATTCTATTACAAAGTCTAACTAGTAGACCATGTATTGTTATATGCACTGAAACTTTTGTACAAGTAAATTATAAAATACACGATTTAGAGGGATATAATAGTTATTATAATGAAAGTAACTTAAATCAGAATGATGGTGTCATGGTTTTTGTTGATAAGAATATTGTAGACAAAACTAAAATTATTAAGTATGGAAAGATTAAAATAATAAATACTCATATCACATTAAATGATAACAGTAGTATGGAATTTTCCGCTGTATACAGATCTCATCACATACCTAAGGCAGAATTCATTCTAGATTTAAACAAGTTCTTGAATAATAAGAGAAATACTAAAAATCATTTAGTTATAGGTGATTTTAATGTTGATTTACTAGAATCTGATAATATTAGTCAAGAATTCCTCTGTAACTTCTTACAAGATGGATATTTTCCTGGTTTCGTGGGAATTACAAGGCCACCTATAGGAAACTGTAAAGGATCTTGTATTGATAATATCTTCATTAAAACTAATAGCCTAAGTACAGTTACATATAAATTAAAACATTCTTTAACAAACCATTACCCTATTTTTATTGCTTTAAACAAGATGAAGACTAAAAGTAAAGCACCCACTAAAATAATAGACTATAAAAAATTAAGAAACGTTGCCAAGACAATAAATTGGAATGGAACTATGTCAATACATGATCCTAATATTGCTACTGATACACTGTTAAGCGAAATAAAAAAATGCATTGAATTAGCAAAAATAAAATTGAGGAAAGATAATAAGAAACAAAGAAAGAACTGGATTACAGATGCTATAATAAAATCGTGTGATACTAAAGAATTTTTGTATAATTTATGGCAGATGGATCGTGAGAATGAGTACAGTACAAAAGATATGCCAAAATATTAGATAAGGTAATTACAGATGCAAAAGTCAAATACGATAAAAGTCTGATCCAAAATAATACAAATAATCCCAAAAAACTGTCGGAAATTATAAACACAAAAATAGGGAAAAAAATTAAATCTAATGATACTATTAATTATATTAAAGTTGATAGTGAGAAAATAACAGATAAACGTTTAATAGCTAATAATATGAACAAGTATTTTTGTGAAATAGGTAAAAAATTGAGTGAGAAAATTGATAAATATTCGGATGCTGATTTAAAATTACCAGATATGAATGCAAGCTCCATCTTCTTAAAACCAACTAGTGCGCATGAGGTTGCAAGTATTATTAATAATTTGAAATTAAAAAATGGAGGAGTTGACAAAATAAATGCCAAAACTTTAAAAATACTTTGCAACAATATTGCTGAACCTTTAGCGCATTTAATTAATTCTTGTATTGAAAACGCTGTATTGCCTGATGCACTAAAAAAAGCGAAAATTGTTCCTATATACAAGTCTGGAGAGAAGCATAATATATCAAATTATAGACCTATTTCATTAATATCAAATGTAGCTAAAATTCTTGAAAGAATTTTATATAACAGAATTTATGATTTTATTAAAAAAAGTAATATAATATCTGAACACCAATTTGGTTTTATGAAAAAAATAGGTACAAAGAATGCTCTCAATTACATAACAAATACACTATGCAATAACTTGGATCAAAGTAAACCGATACTTATAACGTTTCTAGACTTAGCAAAAGCTTTTGATACTGTAGATCATAAAATATTATTAGATAAGCTTTATTGTTTAGGAATAAGAGGAAAGGCGTTGGATCTACTTTCAAGTTATCTTAATGATAGATATCAAGTAGTTAAAATAAATGTTAATGAAAGTGATAGCATGTTAATAAATACGGGTGTTCCACAAGGCACAATATTAGGACCTCTACTTTTTATACTATACATTAATGATATCCTGAAAGTGATCCCGCTAGAGACAATATTGTCATATGCTGATGACACTGCAATAATAGGTATACACTGCAAAAATGGTAATACTTGGAGTGAAGCGCAAACAACTATGAATAAGTATTTAATAAAAATTGATAAGTGGTTAGCAGTAAACAAATTATCTTTAAATGTTGAGAAGACTGTTGTTATGACCTATGGTAACTACACTGATAGTGTTCCAACTCAAATAGATATTAAGAATATGGATAGAAATATAACTAGAGTAGAAAAGTGCAAATATTTGGGAATAGTATTTGACTACAATCTGAAGTGGGATAAACACGTTCAATATATAATACAAAAAACGAAATATCTAGTCTATATTTTCTATAAAATTGCCAAATCAATGCCAACAGAAATATTAAGAATGATATATTATGCATTTTTTCATAGTATAATAAGTTATGGGATATTAGCTTGGAGTGGAGCTTATAGAAATAATAGATATTTATTGCAAAAATTACAGAATAAAATTTTGAAAGTTATTAATAAGAACAATTTTGTTGAAGATAATCCTATGAACTTGGAACAACTATTTACTTTTGAGGCGTTAAAATATCATTATACAGACCTAAAAAGCCAATATCTTGCATCAACTAGTATAACTAGGAGAAAAAACTTAACTATACCTAAAAATAGCAAAAGGGTTAGCGACAAAAATAGTTTTAAAAAAGCAATTACAACTTTTAACAATTTACAAAATGAGTTTAAAACTTTAAACATAACTAAAAATTCTCATAAAAAGTTGCTAAAAGATTGGATAAGATCTAATTAAGAAGCGCTGTGATACAAAATTACTGTTTTGTATATAATTAATCGCTTTATATAAAAATACGAAAATTGTTAAGAAACTAAAATTTTATATGCTTAGTTTTTAAGTCACTTTTAGTATTAAGTTAGTATTAAGTATATATATATATTTTTTTATTTAATATTTTGTATAATTTTTTTTTTTTGTTTTATGTCTTAATACCAGACCTGCATATAGGTAACTAAGTTTACCTCTGCAGGGTTTTGCAGTTTGTATATAAACTGTATCTCTTTCTGGTTTTCAATAAATTCTTCGGTAATTAGATTAACTGTTGAACAGGAGTCTAATAAAGCACGTGCCATGTAACAGGAAGGAATCAATGTTATGAACAGTTTCCTCGTTCGTTTTGAAAGTTCAAGACTGCAGTTGTCAGTAATTGAGAGTCAGATGGGAAGGCATTAGATGTGAACGACTGGTGTACTAGTCATTTTTGAAAAGTAAGGTTCGGAGAAGTCTTAGTGTCTTGACCAGTAGGATTCTCTGCCTTAGCAGGCTTAGATTTTTTCTCGGAATGAAGTAAAGTATGATGTTCCTTTCCACAAGTTTTACAACGCTTCTCGCTTCTGCAAGGAAAAGGGTGCAAATGTAAACAATTACGACAGAGTTTGTGCTTCTTAACAAACTCCCATCGTTCTTGAACCTTAAGTCCATTGAAGATAGTACACTTAAAAAGCCGATGGTCAACACTGCATTTAGGACATGCGGAAGAACCTGACAAGGGTGAATTTGAAAGGTTGGAAGAATCTGACGATGTAGTGACTAGCGAGCGTGCATCTTTTTTGAACACTTTGCTTTGATAGGGGTTGATTTTATCACTAGTTCGTTTTTTAGAAGAGCGATTATTTGAAGGAAGCTTTCCTAACTGATGGAGTCTGAAAATCGTATCTTGAATGAATTTAAACAACTCATCTAGTCTTGGAAGTTTATTTCCATCTAAGCGATCTTGCCACCTAGATACAACGCTCTTAGGCAGACACCTTTCGATGATCCGAATTACGAACTCCTCCTTGACGACGATGTCCATATGTTTTAACATGCTGACATGTTGACGGGCTTTATTTATGAGGGCCGATAGTTCGGCTTCTTTTGCTTCAGTAAGTCTAGGGAGATCTAAAAGAGCATCTATATGTTCAACCACTATTATTCGCTTCTGGTCATAAGCATCGCCCAATGCTTTCCAAGCGAGAGGATAATTAGCTTCGCTAGGAGGAAGGTGTTTGATAATTTCAAACGCTACACCAGAAAGAGCCCTAACCAACAGAGCGTATTTAACGTAGTTACTGGTGTTCGGACGTTCGTGCACAAGAGCCACGTAACCGTGTTTGCAAGTGACCCAATCTTCACGACTACCGTTGAAACTAGGAACTTGTATCGCTGGAAGCTTAGGTAAATCGTTCTGTTCAGTAAACGTCAAATTAGTACTGTTCAGTACGGTAGAGTTGGCAATTGGTCCAGTATTTTGTAGCTTGTTAGCTTGAGCAACAATGTCGTAATAGTTTGATTCAATGATAATGAAATCGTCAAGTCGAGGATGATCATGTTGTAGTAACGTCAGTTCATCGTTGTATCGACTGTACTCTTTTAATAAAGCTGTAAGGTTAGTCGATCGTAACTGTGCATTGGCGGGATCAGGTGTTTCACCCCCTAAGTACGTTTTGAGAGATTCAATTTGTTTTTCTAACGCTTTACTTTTTTGAACAATATACGCAATGCGTTTTTGCTGTTCGTTGGCGATCTTGAATAATTTTATTATTACTATTATTTTTTAATAAACAAATAAATCAAAGTTCTAACTTCGCGTAATTAATTTTAATTAGTTAAACAAATGCAATCATTTATTTTGAAACGAATTCTAATTCATGTTGTAAATTAACAAATAAATTAACATTATCAAAGATGATTTATGTTATTTTATTTTACTTGTAAAGCAAATAGTTCAACTATCTCGAAAATTAAAAATATAAAAATCTTTAATTTAAAAAGTAAACTACTTCTTAGAATTTGTAAAGAGTTTGTATTGTCATGTAATGTGTGTTAGGGTTATTGTTATTGAAGTCAAACAGTCACAAGAGAGCGAACGTCATATCGTCATATCGAATGTCACTGTGGCAACCGCCGCGAGAGCGAGCGGCAACAGCTCGCTCGCTGAATTCTCGGAACGGCGTGCGTACTGAGCGAAATATTTCAACCGCGATGAAATATTAAGAATAAGAATGTAAATTGAAAAAGTAGTTGAAAGCTTATGCATAAATATTAAATAAACTCTTTTAATAAAAAACAAAAACTAAAAGTAGAGTGATCGATGAATAGAAAATAAACTTATATCAGAGAGAATTCCACCGTTGGTTGTTCGATATAGCGGCCGACTGGGTAGTGGGCGTCCTGGGATGGGAGCGACGGCGTTGAGACCTTGTCGACGTTGGATGATGCAGTCTATGGTGCGATGATTTGTCAGGCTGGATGAACGCCGTGCCTTGTATGCTCACACGAGAGACGCACCGACACGACAAGACTTGCACGTGTTATACGTCACTCAATTGTTGCGTGAGGCAATGCAAAACGTCACAGGAGGCACCATGAACGATCTTGACTTGCCTTACCTTAGGTGGCTTGGCAGTTGATTTTATTTTAGATAAAACAATAATTAATAAATGATATGTAAAGGTTATTCTATGTAAATAATTAAAAAACAAGTTTTACAGGAAAAAGCCATTGAAGACATAAAAACCCTTTTATTTTAAATATAAAGTTTGTACACGAAATGAAATTCAAAAGTAAATTTGAAAACACAAGAAAGAAACAAGAAAGAATAGAACAAAAAGATTTGAACGTTTGAGCTACGCAAAATAACACGCACAATCCGCGTGCCGTTAACTTACGGCACTAGGCTTACACAATCATCACAATCACACCGGTTTAGAGATAAAATGATTATAAACACTCACACTTCGAGTTAAATCGATAGATTCACTGGGAATCTCTCCAATGAAGGAAAAAACCGTTCGGTTTTCGCAAAGTGTGCGATGCAACCTATTCGGAGGTTGAAGGCTGCGAGAGAGCTCCACACGCTTATAAGTTTCGTTAATCACTGCCCGCGAACCCCGCACAAGTTCGCAGGCAGCACCGAAAGTGCTACCACCGTGGCGAGATATTTGGGCTTAGCCTCCGTGCAAAACAAACGCACCACACATACACAGATTCCAAACCGATAGCGCGCGCAGGCACAAACTGAGGGATTCTATCCGTTACAATATGTTAAGTCGTAACAACAGCAATATATGACGTCAGCATCTTATATGGCTCCCTCTAAAACCCCAGGAAACAAAAATTTCATAAAAATCAAAAATAAAAATCTGCAATAGTTGGTTTTTGCGCCTCCACCCATGCATCACCCACATATACGCTAAACCAGCCATATATTACGTCACCATCTTATAAGGTTCCCTCTATAAACCCCAGAAATTAAATTTAATAAAAATCATACAAAAGCCTGCAATAGTTAGTTATTGCGCCTCCACCCATGTATCACCCCCATATACGCTAAAACAGCAATATATAACGTCAGCATCTTATAAGGTTCCGTTTAAAAACCCCAGAAATGAAATTTCATAAGAATCAAACAAAAACCTGCAATAGTTAGTTTTTGCGCCTCCACCCATGCATCGCCCACATATAGGCTAAAACAGCAGTATATGATATCAGCATATTGTAGCAACCCCTCTAAAAACTCCAGGAAACAAAAATTTCATAAAAATCAAAAATAAAAATCTACAATAGTTGGTTTTTGCGCCTCCACCCATGCATCACCCACATATACGCTAAACCAGCCATATATTACGTCACCATCTTATAAGGTTCCCTCTATAAACCCCAGAAATTAAATTTAATAAAAATCATACAAAAGCCTGCAATAGTTAGTTATTGCGCCTCCACCCATGTATCACCCCCATATACGCTAAAACAGCAATATATAACGTCAGCATCTTATAAGGTTCCCTTTAAAAACCCCAGAAATGAAATTTCATAAGAATCAAACAAAAACCTGCAATAGTTAGTTTTTGCGCCTCCACCCATGCATCGCCCACATATAGGCTAAAACAGCAGTATATGATATCAGCATATTGTAACAACCCCTCTAAAAACCCCAGAAATGAAATTTCATAAAATCAAACAAAAACCTGCAATAGTTTGTTTTTGCGCCTCCACCCATGCATCACCCTCATATACGCTAAACCAGCCATATATTACGTCACCATCTTATAAGGTTCCCTCTATAAACCCCAGAAATTAAATTTAATAAAAATCATACAAAAGCCTGCAATAGTTAGTTATTGCGCCTCCACCCATGCACCACCCCCATATACGCTAAAACAGCAATATATGACGTCAGCATCTTATAAGGTTCCCTTTAAAAACCCCAGAAATGAAATTTCATAAGAATCAAACAAAAACCTGCAATAGTTAGTTTTTGCGCCTCCACCCATGCATCACCCTCATATACGCTAAACCAGCCATATATTACGTCACCATCTTACAAGGTTCCCTCTATAAACCCCAGAAATTAAATTTAATAAAAATCATACAAAAGCCTGCAATAGTTAGTTATTGCGCCTCCACCCATGTATCACCCCCATATACGCTAAAACAGCAATATATAACGTCAGCATCTTATAAGGTTCCCTTTAAAAACCCCAGAAATGAAATTTCATAAGAATCAAACAAAAACCTGCAATAGTTAGTTTTTGCGCCTCCACCCATGCATCGCCCACATATAGGCTAAAACAGCAGTATATGATATCAGTATATTGTAACAACCCCTCTAAAAACCCCAGAAATGAAATTTCATAAAATCAAACAAAAACCTGCAATAGTTTGTTTTTGCGCCTCCACCCATGCATCACCCTCATATACGCTAAACCAGCCATATATTACGTCACCATCTTATAAGGTTCCCTCTATAAACCCCAGAAATTAAATTTAATAAAAATCATACAAAAGCCTGCAATAGTTAGTTATTGCGCCTCCACCCATGCACCACCCCCATATACGCTAAAACAGCAATATATGACGTCAGCATCTTATAAGGTTCCCTTTAAAAACCCCAGAAATGAAATTTCATAAGAATCAAACAAAAACCTGCAATAGTTAGTTTTTGCGCCTCCACCCATGCATCACCCTCATATACGCTAAACCAGCCATATATTACGTCACCATCTTACAAGGTTCCCTCTATAAACCCCAGAAATTAAATTTAATAAAAATCATACAAAAGCCTGCAATAGTTAGTTATTGCGCCTCCACCCATGTATCACCCCCATATACGCTAAAACAGCAATATATAACGTCAGCATCTTATAAGGTTCCCTTTAAAAACCCCAGAAATGAAATTTCATAAGAATCAAACAAAAACCTGCAATAGTTAGTTTTTGCGCCTCCACCCATGCATCGCCCACATATAGGCTAAAACAGCAGTATATGATATCAGCATATTGTAACAACCCCTCTAAAAACCCCAGAAATGAAATTTCATAAAAATCAAACAAAAATCTGCAATAGTTTGTTTTTGCGCCTCCACCCATGCATCACCCTCATATACGCTAAACCAGCCATATATTGCGTCACCATCTTATAAGGTTCCCTCTATAAACCCCAGAAATTAAATTTAATAAAAATCATACAAAAGCCTGCAATAGTTAGTTATTGCGCCTCCACCCATGCACCACCCCCATATACGCTAAAACAGCAATATATGACGTCAGCATCTTATAAGGTTCCCTTTAAAAACCCCAGAAATGGAATTTCATAAGAATCAAACAAAAACCTGCAATAGTTAGTTTTTGCGCCTCCACCCTTGCATCAGCCTCATATACGCTAAACCAGCCATATATTACGTCACCATCTTAAAAGGTTCCCTCTATAAACCCCAGAAATTAAATTTAATAAAAATCAAACAAAAGCCTGTAATAGTTAGCTATTGCGCCTCCACCCATGCATCACCCCCATATACGCCAAAAACAGCAATATATGACGTCAGCATCTTATATGGCTTCCTCCAAAACCCCCGGAAATGAAATTTTATAAGAATAAAACAAAAACATGCAATAGTTAGTTTGTGCGCCTCCACCCATGCATCGCCCACATATAGGCTAAAATAGCAGTATATTATATCAGCATATTGTAACAACCCCTCTAAAAACCCCAGAAATGAAATTTCATAAAAATCAAACAAAAACCTGCAATAGTTTGTTTTTGCGCCTCCACCCATGTATCACCCTCATATACGCTAAACCAGCCATATATTACGTCACCATCTTATAAGGTTCCCTCTATAAACCCCAGAAATTAAATTTAATAAAAATCATACAAAAGCCTGCAATAGTTAGTTATTGCGCCTCCACCCATGCATCACCCCCATATACGCTAAAACTGCAATATATGACGTCAGCATCTTATAAGGTTCCCTTTAAAAACCCCAGAAATGAAATTTCATAAGAATCAAACAAAAACCTGCAATAGTTAGTTTTTGCGCCTCCACCCATGCATCACCCTCATATACGCTAAACCAGCCATATATTACGTCACCATCTTATAAGGTTCCCTCTATAAACCCCAGAAATTAAATTTAATAAAAATCATACAAAAGCCTGCAATAGTTAGTTATTGCGCCTCCACCCATACATCACCCCCATATACGCTAAAACAGCAATATATGACGTCAGCATCTTATATGGCTCCCTCCAAAACCCCCGGAAAAAAAATTCCAGAAAAATCAAATAGAAATCTGCAATAGTTAGTTTTTGAGCTTCCACTTATGCATCACCCTCATATACGCTAAACCAGCCATATATTACGTCAGCATTATATAGGGTTCCCTCTAAAAACCCCAGAAATTAAATTTCACAAGAATCAAACAAAAACCTGCAATAGTTAGTTCGGTTTCGCTGTGAGTGTAAGTGAGTGTAAATGAGTATAACATCTTAAGAACGAAGAACCAAAAAATCGGTGTACCGGAGAAAAATGAGGATGAAAACTTGTTCAATCTTAACTTTTTCAATCACTTACGGTCCACTTCCGATTTAATTTCGGCACACGTCCGGTTTTGCTTTCGGTAGAGTCCTCCACCAGGAAATAAAAAAACTTTTAATAGTGTAAATCTTAATATAAAAAATGAGTATAACATGTTAAGAACGAAGAACCAAAAAATCGGAGTACCGGAGGAAAATGAGGACGAAAACTTGTTCCGTCTTAATATAATGTATAATTATAAAAAGAAATAACATAATTTAACATTTAAATTCGGGAGAGAACAACATGTGTTGATTTTGACTTGATATTTTTTTACTTATTATTAAAAGTATGAAAGCATAAAGGGAATATCGACATTAATCATGTTGGACACTCATTGAACTCATTTAAAGGTTGAGCTTCTTCATGGTGGGATATCATTAAAGACTCGGTGAAAAGTTTTGAAGATTTTGAAAGAGAATTTCTTGATAGATTCTAGAATTTCGATGTCACAGATACTATAATGCACAAAATTGAATTTGGCATCTATGTATCTAATGGAGAAAAGTCGCGCTTAGAATACACGACAGATTTAATGAGCCATGCTTCAGATATAGAAAAGTACACTGAAGAAGAGATCATAAGGAAATTAGCAGGCCATCATGATGTGGATATAAGGTTTGAGGTGAAATCTCAAAAAATCAAGGATAGATCGACGTTTCTGAGCTTACTTAAGCGCAAGGATAAGGAAATGTACAAAAGAAAAAGATGCTCGAGCTCGGGAAACTCCGAATAACATAGGGATTTCGTATGAGAAGCCGACGACTGATTTTCAATAATTCAATACAAGAAATTTCAGAAGGGGGGGACAGTGAGTACAAAACAAATAACAAAATATCGTTAGAAGAAACAATATCTAAAACTCGAGCTCATAATAATTTTATAAATTATAGCAAAGATTTATTAAATCTAAGTTTTTCACATAAGAAAATTGAAATTAATAGTATGAAGACGCTACAATATAAGATTGAATTAAAAAATGCTCAATGCAATATTTTAATGTCAGATTCCGCCTCAAAAATAGAGGAAAATCAAAGGAAACAGATACCAATATTTGGGACAGAGGCACAAAAAAGCGAAAATGCTTGTGAATCTTCGAAGTCTACAAAAATAATTAAGGACACACTAAATGGAGAAAATTCCAATGTGATTTCCAAAATAAATGAAGATCTCATTCAGCAAAAGTTAAGAGAGTTTCCAATTATCAAAAGTGGTTCGTCAAAAACTAAAACAAATCAGTTACAAATAAATGAAAATAATACTTCTAAACATGATGACGATAATATTACCAAAATAGAGGAAAATTCCTGGCAAAAGGAAATAATGGAATCGGACCATTAAAGACTACTGATTTCATAAACAAGAAACCACTAGGCATGCGCAGTTTTATCTACGTGAGTTACATTTTGCTTGGCATGCGCAGTTTTGCTATAGCAAATGTAAAGAATTCTAGTAGGAGTAAATTATTAGCCTACGAGATCTACAATAGAAGGAAACGACGACGAGTTTTCAGTCAATTCAAGCCATAGCTGACATCATGGAGGTGATCAGTCGAACTATTGTGTGCAGTATTATAGGTACGTTAGTGTAAAGTACGCGAGTTATTAAAAACGGTGCTAAAACGAATTAATAGTGTGAGGTGTAAATATGTATAAGTGTAGTAATGGTGAAATACGATGAAAAGACATTTTATAAAGGACATTAAGTTGAAACATTATAAATGAATATAATTAAGCAAATCATTTTTTATATAAAATAATGTATAAACGTTTCGGAAGCTAAATGAATTTCTATTTCCTTCACAAAGTGGAAAAATATAAATTTATTTAGGGGAACTACGTAACGGTCCATATTGGTATGGTATGAATATGGGTATATTTAAATTATTTATTAGAATACTCTTATATACTAATGTTTTCTTGATATATGCAAAGAATGAATGATAAGAATAAATAAAGTGAAAATGAGTAAATGAATTGAAAATCGCGTTTGTGCGTTAGGATGATCGTGGCAAAGTGAATGTCCGCACAAAGAGGAATCGCTGAGAATAAGGATGTGTGCCTACATCCTTTGTAAGATATGATTGATGGAAAGGGTAAGAAAAGTGGGAGCCTGGTTGCTAGACGACGTTAGCGGTGCGAGGCCGAGCCGCCGAAGAAAGTCGCGAGGCCGAGCAACGGAAAGGATTGAACTGGCTGCCGATCGGAGGATGGTGAGTCAGCGCACAGCCGCCTAGCAAGCAGGACTTTCACTCCTCCTGTTCTTATAGAATTATTTGGACAGTTAACTTATATATTCGTCAGTTTACTTATTACTATTGGCGAATATATGAGTAAGCGCAAATTGTTTTGATGGTATGGAACTGCGAAGCTAAATAAATGCGAGTCCTGAACTTGATATTTGAAATAAATAATATATATCATTTTATTTATAAACCTATACAAACACACATAAAAACTCATCCTATAATTTCCTTATGACTTTCTATCATTTAAGTACCTCGGGGAAAGATAAATAATTAAATATTATAATAAAAGGTTATAATATTTAAATTGAATAATAATAACAAATTACGAATCCTTACACCCTTTAATTGATAGTATGGTAGTGTTGTAAGTTCCATGTTTCCATTTATCATCTCCTCTACAAACAGTTCTAATTTGTTAAGATTAGCATTAAGACTTCTTATATTTACATATAGGATTAATTTTTCATTGCAGCCTACATTATTATTAAGAGATCTTGCGTTATATAATATACTTTCAGCTTGTAATACTTCATTAAAATCTGGATGTTACTCCATTATTTGATGTTGACGGCGACACCGATGATAAAGAAAGACTCATTTGCCTTTTTTTGACTTTTTCTATATTACCTAGGTGTTCCGGTACAGTAAGCTTGACTGGATAATCCGTAGCTACATGCTTGGTGTCTAGATTAGTCTTGTATGTAGTATTGCTGAATATGCAGTTTGGGCACTTATGCGGGTTTTCCTTTTTACATTCAGATGTATGATGTGGTCCTACACATTTTAAGCATAAGCTATCGTTATGGTACTTTTTTCCACTGTATCCAATTCTGCCACAATTGTGTCATGGTATGATATTTATGACGTCGAAGACTCTGCCACTTTGGTATCCTACAAACAATTTGCTGTTATTTTCCTTTATATATTTGTCGATTTCAGACGGCGCTTCTACAATAACCGTTTGTGTTTTAGCTTTAGGGCTTTTGTACACATAGACAACTTTTATTTCGTTGTCAGAATTTTTGAAATTACTATTGTTTATATCCACTTTAATGTCATTAATATCCATTTTGTATATGCTATCAATTCCTACTATTTTTAATTTTGTATTAGCTACTTGTTCTATCTCAATCTTGCAGCATTGTGGAAGTTTTTTGCTTACAATTTTTTGTGCTTCGTCAGTACTTTCTTTATTCATACAGTTGATTATCAAATCTTTTTCATTTTTAAAGATAATTCTCTTTGTTTGTATACATTTTTCTTAGATTAGATAATGTATAACATACTCTTTGATATTCTTATTGTTCTTTTTTTCTATCTTCTTTACTAATAATTTAGAAATACTTATTGGTTGTGGTTTAGTTTTGGTAATTATTTCAGTATATATTGATTGTTCACCTTTTCACTTTCCTTTTCTTTGCTGCGTAGTTCTTTTAGTAGTAAATCTTTCTCTTGTAATTCTGCGTTAAGTTGCTTTTGTAGTGCAATCTCTATCTTTAGACTGTCAGATTTTCCTCGTTGAATACAGTAGCATTAGGATCAGAGCACATTTAATTCGCTATTTCATCTAATAATTCTTGTTTTGCCTTCAACTTGATCTGAGAAATGATAATTCTAGCTGTGTCATTTAGTGTAACGTTACTGTAATTTGGGGTTAGACTCAGACCTTAATGTACTGGACATATTACTAAGGTATCACTTATGATTTTAGTGTCACTTAATGTCTTAAAATCACTGATATGGTACATATTTTCATAAATTATACAAACTACTGTCTATACTCTCTTTCTTGGATGACATTTATAATATATTTCTTTCTCTATATCTGGTGAAATATTCGTGTCCTCCGGTATCTTGGAATCTCTGTATGAGAATACGTGTGAATATGTGTGAGATAATTATTTTTCAAAATTATATATTGATTATAAGATTATAATGTGTTTCATTTTAATAAAGTATAAACATTAAACATCACATAGAACAGTTAAAAAGTACATTAGACGTGAACAATACGTGGTCAAATGCATTTAAATTTTTATGAAATACTGCAATTTCATTATCTTTGTTTAAAAGTGCATATACCAATGCAACTTTGTTCTAGTTAATCTTAGAACGATACCCTCATCATGTGTTTAACTGCTCTTCTTCTTCTTTGTATTTCCTAAATATCACATATGATCCGCAAATATAATAATAAAGTATCTATACTTATTTTACTTTAAAGTATTCGCCTTGTTAAGACCTCACATAAGAGCAATTTATTTCTCCCTGGATAGTTCAGTTCCATATAGGAATTTATTTCTCCCTGGATAGTTCAGTTCCATATTTCACCACCTCATCTACATTATATGCACTTGCCTGGCACCACTGTCCTCTTAACAAGGCGAACAGCAAATATTAATAATTACGAATGCTTAATCATAATACTTATCTAATTATTAGCTAAAGTCGTAGTTTCTTTTTCAGTCCGTAAAAGTATATCCATATAATTTTTTTTAATAATATAAAAAGATAAGTAAACAAATCACTTATGCTAAACCAAAAAGCCAGCCGCAGAGAGTCAACAAAATATAGAGTTACTGCATCAGAAGTTGAAAAGTAGCAGAACGGGTCAAATCACCTGAAGTTGTCTTCAACAATTTCAATTTTTGAGCATCTATTTACTATTCCGTACACATTCCACTCCTATTCCATCGGGGAACTAACTAGATGAGATGCCTGTGGCCAATAAATGATTGCTATTGATATATACAAAATTACGTATAACTCTATAAGAGATTTTCTTGACTGTCAAGTGGTTTAGTGTTTACAATTATATTAGTTTATTATTTTAAGTAACTAGTACTTATAGATATAATTCAACTTATTTTATTCTGTCGTTTGAATTGCATGTTTAATCATTGACTATATTATACACATGTTGACATGTTACACGTGTGACGTGTGACCCAGACTGTATGCATTTCGGAATGAGCTCAATGTCCATCAATTTATTATCATCATTAAGTCGTAGATAAAATGACATTGTGTTTACTGGACAAGTTCATAACTTACAAATTTTCTGTCCATCTATATACTGTTGCTGATACTCTTAAATGCACGTGTTATAAAAAGGTATTTTATTAAGTAATAAGTTCTTGATTCATAAAAGATGGATGTAGGTGGTCATCCTAGACACCCATTTTGGGTACAGGGAAAATGTGATTCCCGAAAATTATGCAACGGAAAAACCAGAGCATATTGTACAATCTACGAAAAGATTTTAGAAAACACTTCAGAAAAGAGGATAATATAAAATTAGCGCAATCATTTCTGAGTATCAAAAAATATGCCAAAAATACCTCTTTTGCTAAGCTACCTAGTTAATGCTAAGCATACTTAATTTGCTACCTACAAATATTGTTTATTTATGATCTAAGGATATGATTTCGTCGTATTTGAAGACTGGTGAAATATACTAACGAATTTAGTATTCAATATAGTATAAATACATTTTTTTTTGTAATAGCGAGTTTGACTGAAACAGTCAATTTTATCCATTTTTGTAGATTACATCGTAAATTATTGTTACAATCATATTAGTTTACTGGTAATTTGTAACGATTACATTATAAAATGTAAAAGTATATTGTATGTAATTATTTTCTTGCATATTTCATTAAATTAAATATATGTAAGATACAATTTTACTTTGCTACACATTTAAAAAAAATGATTTTATTATTTAAATAACCATCTGAGATTTTTATCTTGATAACATATGGCAAGAAAATAATTGCATATAATATATATTTACATTTTGTAATATTATTGTTACAAATTATCAGTAAAAACAATAAAATTACTAAAATACTTACGATTTAACCGAAAACAAAATTAATAAACTGGGCTATTCAAGTAAACTCGCTATTACAAAAAATGTATTATCTATGCAATATTGAATTCTAAATTAGTTAGTATATTTCAACATTATTAAATTACGATTAAATCACATCCTAGCTAATTTAATCGCAATTATACGATAACAGTTTTTGACCGCTCATGCTTTGATCATAAATAAACAATATTTTTAGGCAGCGAGTTAAGTGTGCTTAACATGTCAGGCGGTGATCTCTCAGATAGACAATACGGCTTTAGGAAAGGAAGATCAACTATTGATGCAGTACTAGAGATCAAAAGAACCTTCGAAGTAGAACAGACAAAGAAGAACCCGAAGATATGCTCGACGCAATGAAGAATACGTTTAAAGTACCACCGTATATTCTGCGCATGGTAAAAGACTATCTAAAGGACAGGTGGCTATTCTATGATACCATCGAGGGATGAAGAAAGGAACTTACAGCTGAAGCTGCACAAGGAGAACAAACGCCGCCTCCTGATGTCTGTGACTCATTCCACTCTTCTGTACGGTGCAAAGATATGGGCCGATGCACTAGAAATTGATGTCAATATAAAACGAATGGCTGCAGTTCAGCGGACAGAAGCGCTGAGGATAGCTATTGGTGTGGTATTGGTTGTGGCCGGCATGATTCCAATCGACCTGCTCGCCAGGAAGCGAAAGGGAATATATGAAAGTAAAGCATAAGACAACACACAACAAGTGAAAAATGAGGAAAGGGAGATGTCGATCAAGAAATGGCAAGGGCGATGGAACGTAGATGTCAGACGCAGATGGACCACAAGAATGGGCAAGGTCATCAACAAGTTGATAGAACGATGACATAGAGAAGTAAACTACTATGTAACGCAGTTCCTTACCGGACATGGGTACTTCCGATCTTACCTCAGACACATGAGGAAGGTGAACAATGCAAACTGCCTGCATTGCGGACATGTGAAGGACAACGCGGAACACACTTTCTTTGACTGTGCCCGCTGACCTGAAGAAAGAAGAGAACTGGAGATAACAACAGGGCGAATTACTCCCGAAATTATTGTTGGATTAATGCTGAAGGACGAGATAAGCTGGGATGAAACCGCTGCCTTCATTGAAAAAGTGCTATGGGAGAATAAACATAAGAACTTGGTGGACGACATCAGGATCATCGAGTAAGGATAATAAAAATGACCGTGAGCAGCGCTTTGCAGAAGCGAAGGAATCCACCCTGAAGTAATGCGAAAGCGGTTCGGGGGTGGGTTCTTGACAAAAAGAGGTGGGTGAAAGGAGGTAGAGGATTAGTAGATATTATTGACGCAGTGTTTGCGGTTTCCACTCAAGGGAACAGGAAACACTCCACCATCTGAGTCCTACACATCGGAGGGAGGGGGGGAGGCAGAGTAGGGCGGGGCCGCATCGCCCTCGTACGGTTCGTAAACAGAATTCCTCAACTCCTCAGATAAAAGAAAAGTGTGCTTAACATTAATTAGGTAGCTTAGCAAAACAAGTATTTTTGGAATATTTTTTGATAATCAGTAATAATTGAATGTTGTACTATCAGTGTTTAGTCACGTGGGGTCGTGACATCATACGTAAAAAAGCCTAATATAGTTTTCTACAATTTCCACAGATTTACGACGTTTATGATGTTTACGACGTTTTCTACAGGTTTTCTACATTTTACAGTCAAAACCCTCCGACCAATGTCATAAACCCATCACTGCTTCCTTTCTCTCTGACTCTCTCTCTCTCTCTCTCTCTCTCTCTCTCTCTCTCTCTCTCTCTTTCCACGTCGTGGAAAAAGGCTCTTCTCGTACCGCTCGCAAAAGTCAAGACACCTCTTTCACCATCTGATACGAGGCCTATTGCTCAACTTTCGGAATTGTCGAAAGTTCTAGAACGCTTGGTTCATCAACAGCTGTTGGGCTACCTTGAAGTCCACAGGCTGCTTGATCCAAGGCAGGCAGGTTACAGAACCGGCCACAGCACTCAAACTGCCCTCTTGGGTGTATTGGATGACATTAGGCTTGCGATTGATAAACGAATGATTTATATTCTGATCTTATTTGACTTCTCTAAAGCCTTTGATACCATCCTACATACGTTGTTGCTTACCAAACTTCGTGCACTAAACGTGTCTGACAGAGTTCTACGCTGGTTTTTTAATTATCTAGCGGATCGGCTTCGGGCAGTAGTTGATGAAAGCGGTTCGATTTCCGATTGGTTAAGAGCTACTTCTGGCGTCCCGCAAGGCAGTGTGCTTGGTCCGTACTGTTCGCAATATATATAAACGATCTTCCGAATGTTTTAAGATTTTCAAAGCATATGATATTCGCTGACGACACGCAGCTGATACACCACTGCATTCCGTGCGACATTCTTCAGGGCATTGCAGAGATTAATCGCGATGCTCAAGCAGTGGCCCAATGGGCAAGGGACAATTGCCTAGCGTATGTCTCCTTGATTAATTTAAGTACTATTCCTCGCATTGTCATTGACGGCCATTCTCTTCCATATGTACTTGAAGTACGTAATTTGGGGGTATGGCTTACACCAACATTAGAATGGCAAATGCACGCCAAGCATGTTGCAAAGAAGGTGTATGCCACCTTATACACACTGAAATTTTACAAGCATGCTATCTCTAGGGATATTAAGAAAAATTTAATAGAGAGTCTGATTTTTCCGCGATTTGATTATGCGTGCAAGGTGTATAATCACCTAGATGTGACGCGTGATCTTAAACTCCAGCGAGCGCAAAATGCGTGTGTACGTTTTATATTGGGAAATATTCCTCGTCGCGCGCACGTCACCCCGTATAGACTGGAGCTTGGCTGGCTATCGGTTCGACGCCGCAGAGAATATTTCATCGGCACCTTGGCGTATAACATAATTAAATTGCTTCTGAAAATCCCTCATATCTCGCCATTCGGTTCTCGCGGTTAAACGTTGATTCTTTCCAGCGACGCTCAGAGCGGAATCCCCCGCAAGCGTTGTTGTACCCAGCCCCCCGTACCGAAGCCTTGATGCAGTCCTTCTACATTCAGGCTTCGATTCTGCTTAACTCGCTAAACGTGGTCGAGTTCATCCCAACCGCAGTTCGCGAATTTAAGATCTTTCTCATGACTGCTCTCAGATTACGAGATATAGCAGATTGGGAGACACGAGTGCAAAATGAAGGTCTGTTACTGTAATACAGCGTGTAATTTCTATATATTATATTGTATGTACGAACTTTTAACTTGCGGAAATTGTTACTTTGCTTATATTTTTTATGTATGCGTTAGGTACCTTCGAATTAACAACGAAATAAATAAAGACTTTTGTAATTAGGCTCTTCTGCCAAATTAATAGCGGAGAGAGCAAAAATTGAAATTAAAATTGTAATTCCATTATCAGCTATTTTAGGAAAGTGTATTTTATGTAATTAATTGTAATCTTACTTTGGCCAGACGGGGTTTTATCCCAAGGCAGAATAAAGAACAAATCAAATCAAATCAAATCAAATCTCTCTCTCTCTCTCTCTCACACTCACACAAACACATACACACGCAAACAGTTTAACTGATTTTTTAAGGATGCCGTTACATCATCATTCTCAGTCCTTACTGACAATTAATTTCCTTACTTTGTTTATTTACAAAATATTACGTTTAGAAATTAAATTACATATAATTAACTAATATTTCTAAAAACTTCATAAAATTACGCATCGATTGATTCTAAACAGTATATAAAAATATTAAAAACTTAAACTTTACTTATTTATTTATAATATCAATATCTGTTTTTATAAATTATAAACGAACTATGCATTCTAAAAATACAAGTTTAGTACAATCATACAAATACTGAAAGTTTATTTATTAATATTATTTATTGTTAACATATGAAAAGACTTCCCGAGACAGGTTTAAACTTCTCTCTCTCTCTCTCTCTCTCTCAGTCCCAGTCCCAAGAGGTATTGCATACATCAAGCATGGCATCTAACATCACTAACGCTGCAAATATTTCTATTTTAAAACAACTTGACGAATCTGTATTGAGGAAAGGTACAACGATTTCTTTCATAACTGAGTTTGCTAATAGCACGTCGAAAAATGTTTACAGTGCTTTGAACAGACATAATGCTTCGCTTGAGTCTAGGTTGGATGCTATTACTGATCGACTAAAGCCCTTATCAGCAATGCAGGATTTGGTCGGTACTACAGAATCCAGGGTAGATAAAATCGAATCGCGACTATCTGAGCAATACTCCCAGCTGATGAAGTTTTTGCAGAAAAATGAAGAACATTGTAAGCATTTAATGACACGTTTTGATTGCCTGCCCGACCGTCAGGGAATATAGACGTACATTGAAAGATTGCCTGCCCGTCCGTCAGCGAATATAGAAGCATATTTTGCCTGCCCGTTCGTGACCAAGATAGACGCGCTCAACACTGTACGATTTACCTAATAGGGAGCTTATTCTCTCCAATGAACTTTTGCGACCAGCTTGTGAGGAGCATCGTGAGACGTGCCGGATTTGCGACGGTGAGTGGATTGGAATTGTCGAGCTTCCCTTGGCACTTGCAAGTAAAATCTTTGTAGAATAATTATCGTACATCGCCGCCACGTGCTCGGGGTTAGGCGAGTAAATTCGTAGTGGTGTGACACCAGTACATAGAATCAGTGCGCGTCGGGCCAACGTTAGATTTACGGACATTATTGGAGAAAATTTGCGCGACTCGGAAAACTCGGGAAAACGTGGTGATTTGGTCGTCGCGAGAGACGCGTGCGAGGGCTAACGTAGCCATATTGTATAGCGACCGATAGATATTGCGCGAAAATTGTAAATGTGGCGACCGTTCGTATATTAACTGCAATAAAGCTTAGGTACTTAAAGAGAAAATTTTGTGTGTGTTTATTATATAATTATTAATTCCTGATTTTCTACTTCACGGAACTTCCTCCGGGGGCTCGTGCAGAGTTAGCAGCGCTTTACCTGGCGCCCATTAACATAGAAAAATTCGGTAAAGTGTCGAGAGAAGTCTAATAAATAAGCCGTCGTAACGAAAAGCCACGTTACAAATAAAAAAAATTTATTGTTAAAAAAAAATTAAAAAAGTTAGCAGGTAGACTCGAATAACACTGCAATAAGGTTACGAACGAACTTTTTAATATTAATAATAAAATAACAGACACCAGTGAAACTATGCTAAATGAGATTAACACCATAAATATTGGCACACTGATAAATAATTAAATAAATCATTCTAGCTTAAGTTACGATAATATTGACGGGCACAATGACGAATGCGAGAATTCTGCGAATATTGACGAGGTATCAAATGACCGTAATATTGTTACTATAAATCGTAGCATGACCTCTCCGACAGAGGCAACTATTGTTACCGGAGCTAAGCCGGCGGGTCCCCTTAACAAATGGTAAGATATCCACTACAAGTAAAAATGATAAATTAATAATATCGAGTATTTTTGAGGGAGATGAGAGTAAACATAAAGAAATTGCGTATGCTATTTTAGCAAATGTACTCCCAATCTTAAAAATAGAGGATATCTTAGGCACCCGCCTGCTCCGATCGGACAACTTGCGGTCTGCTGCACCGGCAGCAGACAAAAGTGAGCGACGAAGGTCACCGTGGGTTGTTACTCTCTCTCGAGCCGACTTAGTGGATAAAATCATGCGTGCTAAGTGTACCATTGCTAGCTTTCACATGAGGGATATTGACGTTACGCACCTCGACCAGGAGACAAAAGACCAACTTTTAACAGGTCAAATATTTATAAATGAGATGTTAGACAGTATAACCTTTTTAACCTATATAACTCTAAGAATGTAAGCCAAAACTCTTGGTTTTAAGTATGTCTGGCACAGGGGGGGGGGGGGGGGTCGTTTCCTTGTCAAGATGCGGGACGGTGGTATCTCTCATGTTCTCACAAATGCTGCTGAACTTCAAGCAATTTGCTTATTATATTTCAACAAACTAGAACTACCAGATAAGCAACGTGATTGTAATAAAACCATGTTGGAGAAGAATATCTTTCCATCAACGTCAACATCGGAAAATCGACAAAAAAATGCTAATACTGACAAGGCATGACTAGGTAAACACGGCGAGACAGGGGGTCATCGTGGGGGACTGAGAGTAGTATTTATCAATGTTACCTCACTTAGAGGTCACATTGATATAATCCGTCAACACCTTTTGACTGGTTCCTCCTACCACCTCTTTGGGGTGGCTGAGACGCACCTCGCACCTGAGGTCGGGGACGATCGCGTTCAGATCGAAGGCTACTCAATAATTAGATTAAATAGGAATGAATTTGGGGGTGAGCTAATACTATATGTGCAAAACACGTTTAAAGCCAGTATATTATGCAAATCCAAAACAACACAATCAGGCTGTCCAGGCATTCCTGAATACATTATGTGTAGTATTCAATCACGTGACCATCCCCCACTTTTTGTAGCACTTATATATAGTCCGCCGCACATTCCTTTTCTACAAAACTCCGATCTCATAGATAAGCTAGCTCTACATACACGGGATTTTAATCATAAAATTATCATGGCTGATCTGAACGCGAATCTCCTTAAACATAAGAAGATGCTAGATATGTTAGGCAACTAGCAGCTGACCTCAATTTAAAAATAATAGTCCATGGTGCGACTCATCACCTCGAAAATTCTCACACGTGGATTGACGTAATGATGACAGATGACAATGACGTAGTACTTAACTCAAGCAATCAAGCGGCACCATTCACGAGTAATCACAATTTAATTGACGTTGAAATTGTATATGGTGCTAACTTAGTACCGAAACAGGGAATTTTTAAGTATAGAGACTTCGAAGCTATAAAACAGGATGACCTTCTGTCTTACCTAGCAAATTGTGATTGGTCGCTGTTTGATTGCACTTACGATAAAGACGTTGACGGACTGCTGGAGTGCGTCAGCATCAACGTGTTGGAGGCTATTGACACGTTAGCTCCTGAAAAGCAATTCATGCCGAAAAACAAGACAAATCCTCCATGGGTTGATGCTGAGCTGGCCCTCTTGCTTAAGAAACGAGACGCTGTACGGAGACGTTACGTACGGACCAAGGACGAAACCTTTAGACAGGAGTACCACGCCCTTGCCACAAGGGTGGAACAGTGTTTCAAGTCTCAGCGAGAAACTTACATACAAAATAGAATATCTGACGCCCTTGATAACAAAAGGGATATATGGAAAGAACTGAAGGGCCTAGGACTCCTGTCAAAAACGCAAGACGAGCTTCATGGTTTCACGCCGGACGAGCTAAATACGCACTTTGCGGGTGTATCGATCTCCCAAACTGAGAGTGGCGTAGATTTGGGCGACATCTTGGACTCCGCCAGTGATGACGGCTTTAAATTTGAACCTGTGACAATGTCAGATGTAGTCCTGGCAATTGCCCATTTCACGTCACAAGCAAGAGGTGAGGACGGTATTCCCTAAAGTGTGATAGTCAAGGCTCTACCTTTCATTGGTAATCACATATTACGCATTTTTAACTCCTCCTTGTCTACGGGGGTTTTCCCATCAGCTTGGAGGGGGGCACATCTAGTGCCGCTTAAGAAGATCTCTGTGCCGTCATCGGCCTCCGACTTCCGTCCAATAGCATTGTTGAGCTTCCTCTCCAAGGTGCTGGAGAAGATAGCCCATGACCAGATCAAAGAGTTCATTTATAGAAAGAAGATCCTTGACCCACTACAGACAGGTTTCCGACAGTATCACAGTACAGAAACTGCATTAATAAAGTTATCAGAGGACATTCGAACGGGTATTAACGATAAGAGAAAACTACTAACGATTCTGTTACTATTTGACTTTAGCAAGGCGTTCGACACTATATCACCATCTAAACTTCTTCGTAAGCTGATTGGCATGGGGTTCTCTAGGGGTGTGCTTCTGTGGATTAAATCTTATATTATTGGTCGTAAACAAAAGGTCATAAATAGCAATGGGGATTCAGATTGGCTGACCATTAATCTGGGCGTGCCACAGGGCTCAGTCCTCGGGCCTCTGCTTTTCAGCTTGTACATTAATGACCTACAAAACGTACTGACTGGTGGCGATGTTGAACACTTGCTATACGCAGAAGACTTGCAAATCTACACTCAAGTTGCCTGGCAGGATCTGCATCGGGGTATCGGCCGCATGTCGGATGTGGCGCGGGCAATGTCAGAGTGGGCCAGTGTGTCCGGACTGAGACTGAATGTGGGCAAAACTAAAGCGATAGTTTTTGGTTCCGAGTACAATATAAATCAGCTGCATGATCTTGATTTGCCCAGCATTGAGTTTCAGGATGGCGTGCGTGTTCCCTTTTCTGACACTGTCACAAACCTCGGTGTTGTCATGGACTCCAAACTTACTTGGAAAATGCAGATAGAAGCAATAGGAAAGAAAGTTAACCGTGCCCTCTATAGTTTAAGATTTTTCTGTCCATGCACCACCGAGGCTCTGAGAAAGCAGCTTGCATGTGCGCTGGTAGTCCCGCATTTAGATTACTGTTCCGTGGCATATCTTGATGTGTCAGAGGAGCTCGAGACAAAGTTACAAAGGTTGCAAAATTCATGTGTGAAATACATATGTGGTGTTAGGCGGGATGATCACATCAGTCCTCACAGGAAATATCTTGGCTGGTTTACTATAAAGGAAAGACGAGCGTATTTTGCGGGGTTGTTATTGTATAAAGCACAACCTCCGGACCTTGCGGCTCTCTTTTTAAAAAACACGGCCAGGACTTCCAGTAGGAATGGAGTAAAAGAGCTCTCGGTTCCGGGATCACGCACTGACACTGGCCTATACTCGTTTAGAGCTCAGGGTTCGCGTTTCTGGAACAACCTCATCTGCGATGTGAGATATCTTCCGTCCCTATGTAAGTTCAAAACAGCGCTGATGAGATATCTCAGACAGCAGAACGGTGATCAACAGAATTAAAATTAAGTGTTGAATGTATGTGTTGCGTTATTCATTTATTTATTTTTATTTATTTATTTCTTTTTTATTTATTGTGTAACTTTCTTATTTACTTACTCACTTACTTACTCACTCACTCACTCACTCACTCACTCACTCACTCACTCACTCACTCACTCACTCACTCACTCACTCACTCACTCACTCACTCACTCACTCACTCACTCACTCACTCACTCACTCACTCACTCACTCACTCACTCACTCACTCACTCACTCACTCACTCACTCACTCACTCACTCACTCACTCACTCACTCACTCACTCACTTACTTACTTACTCACTTACTTACTTACTTACTTACTTGATTACTTACTCACTTACTTACTTGATTACTTACTTACTTACTTACTTACTTACTTACTTACTTACTTACTTACTTACTTACTTACTTACTTACTTACTTACTTACTTACTTACTTACTTACTTACTTACTTACTTACTTACTTACTTACTTACTTACTTACTTACTTACTTACTTACTTACTTACTTACTTACTTACTTGATTACTTACTTACTTACTTACTTACTTACTTACTTACTTACTTACTTACTTACTTACTTACTTGATTACTTACTCACTTACTTACTTGATTACTTACTTACTTACTTACTTACTTACTTACTTACTTACTTACTTACTTACTTACTTACTTACTTACTTATTTATTTATTTATTTATTTATGTATTTATTTAATTTTTATTTATTGTGTAACTTTCTTATTTATTTATTTATTTATTTATTTTTTATTTATTGTGTAACTTTTTTATTTATTTATTTATTTTCATCTATTTATTTTTATTTATTTTATTTATATTTATCAGGTTTACATATAGAATAAAATCTTAGCAACCAGTTCGAATGTATTTATATGTAGGCATGAATGGATGCATGAATGTAGCTGTAACGTGTGTGAATATTTTTGTTTTTTTTATAAAATTGACGCGATAGATATATATTGTAAATTGTGCGTATGCTATTACCAAAACTTTATACTGACTGTACCTGCTCGAAATGTGACGAAATGTGATAACATGACTATATGTGATTTAAAAAAAAAACTATACTGTGACAAATACGTAAATTTAATTTAATCATAAGAAATGAAACTATATGTACATATATTATGTACCATATTTTTTATTGTTATCAAAATAAAAAGTATATCTATCTATCTATCTATCTATCTATCTCTGTCTCTCTCTCTCTCTCTGTCTCTCTCTCTCTCTCTCTCTCTATCTATCTCATATTTTTGATTGTTATCAAAATAAAAAGTATATCTATATCTATCTATCTATCTCTGTCTCTCTCTCTCTCTGTCTCTCTCTCTCTCTCTCTCTCTCTCTCTCTCTATCTCTCTCTCTCTCTCTCTGCGTGTGTGATGAGTGTACGTATCTGCTTAATTGTAATTGTTTTTAAATTGTAAAGCGATGGATGTACGAGTATGCAATAATGAGTGAACCTCGAGAAATTGTTATGAAACTGTGATATTGACATACTGTGATATATTAGATAATGACAAATTGTGCAACAATTATTCCTATACTTATATACTGACGACCTGTGATACTGATCAAAGATTATAATGTAAAGACAAAATAACAATTTATGTAATGTATTTTTGCCAAATGACAAAATAAATCGTATCTCTCTCTCTCTCTCTCTCTGACTCTCTATCTCTTCCCTCTCTCTCTCTATATATTTGACTCTATAGTGCAAGAAGGCGGTAAAGAGCCTACACTACTGGTTTTTGTCCCAAACCAGATAATCCGTAGCGTGATACGCTTTTCCAATTGTATTCCTAAACGAAAAGCCTATCTTTTCAATGTAACTAACGTCCAAATGCCTAAAGTGCTAATGGAAGTTTCACTTCAAAAATTTCATATTTGAACTATTTATTTAGTTTGAGTAAGCTAAGTGCCAATGATTTGGCAGCGGTCTTTTTATTTGTAAAATTTAAAATGTTAAATTAACGTCCTACAGAGACGGTCAAGGCTTGCTGAATATTGAGGGGAAAAGGGCGTATTCTGCGGCGGTTATACGATAAAAGGCAGTGAGTATAAAGAAGCCGCCTTATGTTGCGGTCCTTTTCAAAAAATGCCAGGCTAGATCATCGTCCCGTGGGGAGGATGCGGGGAGACTTTCTGTTCCAGGATCGTGCAGAAACACGACTCTGTTCTCCTTCTGAGTTCAGGGTGCACGGCTCTGGAACTCGATCTCCTGCGACATCAGGTGCTTACAATCACTAAAACGCTTTAAAGGAGAAATGCGTCTGAATTTGTTGAGTAACCACTATGTTAGTCCGCTTTAATCATGGAGATCGTGTCACGCGCTTTCCATTTCCAGATTTCCGGCTGTTACATATACGGTAGTATAATTTATTTATGCAACCTTTTGACAAGCTGTATTAAGCCAGAAGATGAACTACAAAACTGATCTAAAATTACGTATATGTATATATTCAACTGTTTATCATACCATTGTATTGTTATTTATTGTATATTTTATTGTACATATTTTTTGCTGGTCTGTCTATCTACCTAATTGTAAATATATTTTAAAATATTTATAATTAAGTTATTCACGTATTAAGTTAAATATTCTTAGTAAGCAGTACTGTTTTATAACTTATACACGCGTTGTAACTACCATTTTTAAGCATTTAGACATAAAACTTTGCTAAAGTTCGAGGTACAGAGTGACATTTTTTTAAAAACTCAAAATTTTAATGTTTATTTTTTAATGCATACTCAGGTCAGATAAATCCATTTATATTCGACCAATCAATTATGTTCGACCAAAAGTAATTTTATTATTAAAAAATGGCCCATTCATTCGAAAATTCCATATTGAAATTTTTACCGTAGCATGCAGCTTATTAGACCAACGAAATTGTAAAATTTTTAAAACTAGCTTTTTCTAAAAATATTATATAGACCTATTTTATTTATTTGAAATATAATTAAGTACTATCCCCATGTAACCCAAGCTCATCATATAAGAATATCTAAGGAACTTTTAACTCTTTTGTCACTCAAAATTTTAGAGTTCTAAAGGCTATAATTCTAATCCTAATTCTAATCCTAATTCTAATTCTAATTCTAGATCATGATGCTGGTGAAACACATACTTTTTCTATGGTTAAAATGATATATTTAGCTTCAAAGAATGTATCCTTCCAGTTCGACTAAATCACAATTAATGCTATAGCCATAGATTTTTAAAAACGATCAAAATTAGTCTATTTTTGCTTATTTTAGTTACATCTTTTTATATATGTAGCAAATCTTGAATAATTACGAAAAATTGTAGCAAGTAACATTTTATTTACGCCGAAATCAACAATTTAAACCCTTATTCAATACTCTGATACTTTAGGTTAATGCGTAAAAAAATTTTTTAATTTGAATACTTTTAAAGCTCCAAATTGACAAGGTCGTCATTAAATCTTCAAATATTTATTGCTTCATAATTAAAAGCAGCATAAAATTGAGTAAGGGCTTAAATTGTGGTTTTTGACGTAAAGAATGTGCTACAATTTTGTTGGTAAATATTCAAAACGCGATACATTTGCTACATAGATAAAAATATGTAACTAAAATAAGCAAAAATAGACTAATTGAAGGTATCGATTCTAAAACGTCCTTAGCGCTCGGCTCGGGTTGCCGCTATATACAAATTGACGTCATGGTGACCAATTTTTAAATTTGCGGAAATGAATTTTTAAAAATAGCATCGTATAGAGGATAAAAAATGGCAACATTTTATATATATATATACTTTGTTTGTACAATGTTTAGTATTTGAAAAAAGAAAAATAAAAACGGCAAAATTTTAAATCTTATTTGCACTACGTTTTTTAAACTTAACTCGCTGCAGCTCCGACAAATATGAACGGATCTTGCTCATTTTTTGAATAATCTCGTAAAATAGTCTAGCGCTGTGATAAACTCATAGATAGTTAAATATTAAATATTTTTCTTTCAACAATTTAATTGCAAACCAGTGAGTTACCTTTTATATGGTTAAGTATATTCAACGAAAAAAAGTATCGAGGGAAGTTTAAGACTCAGTGAACTTTCAACGAGACATTTGTTTATTAACATTTGAAGAAGTTTCTCAGAAAATTACAGATCAATTGGATGAAAAGTGGCAAAGATAGAGCGATTTTGCCAAACTTGCACGCTCCGCGCGAACATTAGCGGGTCTGCGCGATACATGACGCTCGCAGCGTATGTCAGTCATATAATGCCGTTTACTTGAAGATTTGCTGTCCTTTTTTTTAAAAAATACATACTTAATCAAATCATACTATTTAATACTGTCGATTTATAGTGTAGAAGTTAAGAAAAATAAGTATCTGATGAAACAATAAGAAATTAAATAAACAAAGCAAAGGCAAAATCAAACGGCAGTTTTTCATAAAGTTGTTGAATTTTTAAATCTTTGTACGAAAGTTTTAGAAATTATTGTTAATTCTAAATGTTATATACACTAGATAATAAATGGTTATAATAAAGCGTTCAAATGAAGCGTAAATAAATTGAATAGTAAATTACAATCTTTAAAAATATAAATTTCTGGGAAACATATAAATTTCACAGATTTTTGACATTGTTCAGTAAATTAGAAACTTCAAATAACTAATACTTATATTTATTTATATTTTTACATTAAGATTTATTTACAATTTAGTCGCAATACATACAACGCGTTTCAAAAACATATTACTTTTTTTTTCCTTTTATTGTTTTTGTTTTCTTTTCTTTTTTATTAATTTTTAATTCTAATTTTTGATTTTGTTCGTCGCTTACTTTTCTTCTTTTTGTTGAGACAACTTCCGTTTTTCGAACTTTTTGTTACCATGTTCTTCTTTCACATTCTTTGTTTTACTGACAACAGTTTTAATAGAAGTTGTTTTTAAAAATTTTTCACCAAAATGTTGCCCATTAGTAGTACAAAATTGCAATAAATGTTTAAAATCCTTTTCTTTTTCTTTCGTTATTCCTACCTTTTTAGCTAATGATACTTTCGACAAATCTACTTCACTGCTGTTTCTTAGTTTAATTGTAATTGGATTGCCATCATAATCGTAATACAAATCAATTTGTCCGTTAGGAAAATATACAATTCTAACAACTTTGCTTATTTTAATTACATTTTTCTGCAAGTCTTCGTCTTTCGCAAACAGTTTTTCATAATCTTTTACTTCGCACTGTGAAATAGCAACCATTTCAAATGGAGGATTTCTAGAATTTTTTATTAGTTGCACATAATCATTTTCTGTTTCAATTCTTTCTTGCTTTTTTTTCTTACTACCATACAAACCGAAATTTCGGTCACACTGGCAGTAGGAATGCCCTCTAACAGGAAATAAATGTTGGATTTCTAATTGCAATTTGTACGATAAAAATGAAAAGAATTTCAAATCAATGTAATTTCGATTTTGACCTCCTGCAGCATCAGAAAATAAAAATATTTTATCGAAGACGTTTAGTTGTAGTTCTTTCCTTATCGCATACTCAACCATATTACATACGCTGTTGGCGCCCTTTTTTAAAATCCCTTCAAGGAAATGGAACATGTAACTTCGATCACTATCGAAAATGTGTACATTAAACAAATACATCCAAACTAAACGACGAAAAAATTGAGAATTAACTGGTAGTTTTGGCAATGGCAAGTTTTGACCAAAGTCAAATTCACATTTTAGTACATTTACAGTGGACAACATTGAATTTTTTAAGTTTTCATACTTTTCAACTTGCACGATATGTTCAAAATACTCATTTTCTCGTCCTTTGTTAGTTTCATAAGTAAAACAAAGATCACATACATCAGTACGTGGCAGACCAATAGAGAAATTCACAAAATGATTAAAATAATTAAAATATGTTGTTTTATCAATAGGAATAGCTTCACTCCCTGTTACAGCTGCATAAAAATCCAAAAAGGAAAAATAGAGTGAATGTAATGTTAACGATGTATCAAGAAAATAGTAAAGCTTTGAGCTTTCTCTAGTATAATGTGACTCAGAATGCGGAAGGCTTTTACAATGTTCCAGAATTAAAGTTTTGACATCTTCAGTTAGCTTTACCTTGTGATTATCTTGTTTTCCTCTATTATCAGACATCGTTTTGCCACTTACTATTTTTTCTTGAACCGTTTTTATTCTTCGTTCTCCAATTTGGAAAATACTGCAAACAAGCTTTCGACAAATATCGATACTAGTGCTTTTGTAGTAACAATGAAATTGCCACTGTAAATGTTTTAATTCTTGTGTCGATTCTTTTCTTACAATCATATTTTCTAATATTGTATTCTGTACTTGAAAATCTCCACTGCGCCAAAATTTATGAAACATACTTTTTTGCCATTCATGATCTACTTTTAAAAAACACTTTTTAGGACAACAATATTTGATTTCTGTGAACGTCTTTTCAAGCACTTTCTTTCCACTAACTGATTCATATTCTAATCCCTATATAAAAGACGTTTGGAAATCATCATTTTATATATACGTATTAATGAAAAAGTGTTTTACAAAATTGATTACAGCTTCATTTTAAATGATTTGAAAATAGTGCATTTTGACACGGGTGTGGAAGTTGATTAACGCATGGGATGCATAAGTAATTAAAATAATTAACCTCAAATTGTTTATTTACATTATATTTCACAACAGCATAAAAATTTAGAGAGTTCTTCGTTTTAATTAATTTCGAGTTTTATATACATGTCATTCAATCATATTTGCAACAGAAATTCTTTTTTATAACACGTCTTACGATATTTTACTTACCTTATTTTTACAACTTTTATTAATAGTTTTTTTCCATGCATGCTCATTTCTAGTTCTTTTATGTCCTATATTGATCGACATTATGCTTATAATTTATTTATCAAGTAAAACGTTTTTTAAAAAGATTAAAGAAATTAATAAATTTTTGAATAAATGCAGCTTGTAAACGAACAAGAAAATCAGTGTGATTTCAATGCGAAACGAGTTCGACTTTGTTTTGTTTATTTCAGGATAACTTTTATCATGTTTCTTAAATTATTTCTTATTCTATGACTGACATACACTGAGCGTCATGTATCGCGCAGACCCGCTAATGTTCGCGCGGAGCGTGCAAGTTTGGCAAAATCGCTCTATCTTTGCCACTTTTCATCCAATTCATCTGAAATTTTCTGAGAAACTTCTTCAAATGTTAACAAACAAATGTCTCGTTGAAAGTTAGTTGAGTCTTAAACTTCCCTCGATACTTTTTTTCGTTGAACATACTTAACCATATAAAAGGTAGCTCACTGGTTTGCAATTAAATTGTTGAATGAAAAATATTTAATATTTAACTATCTATGAGTTTATTAGCAGCGCTAGACTATTTTACGAGTCTATGCAAAAAATAAGCAAGATCCGTTCATATTTGTCGAAGCTGCAGCGAGCTAAGTTTAAAAAACGTGGTGCAAATAAGATTTAAAATTTTGCCGTTTTTATTTTTTTTTTCAAATACTAAACATTGTACAAACAAAGTATATATATAAAAAGTTGCCATTTTTGATCCTCTGCACGATACTATTTTTTAAAATTCATTTCCGTAAAATTGCAAATTTTGGTCACCATGACGTCAATTTTGATATAACGGCAGCCGGGCCGAGCGCTAAGGACGTTTTAGAATCGATGCCTTCAATTTTAATGTGTTTTCTTTTTCAAATCTATGGCTATAGCATTAATTGCAATTAAGCCAAACTTGGAGGATACATTATTTAAAGCTACATACATACCTACATACATACATTTAAACCATGAAAAAAGTATGTGTTTCAGAAACACGAATTATATCAAGCTAATCAGGAGGGCTAAGCCGGGAAGATGAAAGTAGATGCAGTCATCGAAATGTTCCAACGATCAGAATCTTTACACGGTATGGTATATCCAAACAATGTTGATGATAGAGATTTAAAGACCTTTAAAGGTCTCACCGATGCAAAGCCCTACGAAAACATCATGATAAAGAAAAAGGAGTACATCGATCATGTCGAAAAACGAATGGGTACTCATCTTCAAAATTCGAAAAAACAAACAAAAGGCCTTGGAGGAAAAGGTAAATTGGCTGGAAAGCTGATCGACGAGTTATCTAAATATTATGTTAAAAAAACACGTAATGGCATTTACGCAACGCTAGACCGCAAACTTTCAACAGACACCAAACGAAAACATGATAAGTGCCCGAGCGGAGAAGACTCGCGGTGTTCATGGCAGAAGGCAGAAGCTACTAGAGATTTATCAAACTACAAACACAAAGCACTGCTATTTCAAAAAGTTTATGATGCGATTTCTCCTATTTATGAAGAGTTGAGCAGTAACAATCTTCTTACACGTTGCTTTGGCGGATTCACTCAAAATACGAATGAAAGCTGTAACGCAACCGTGAGGTCTATGACACCTAAATCTTCCTCCAGTGGTAAACATGTACTGGATACAGCAGTATACATTGCTGTAGGTATCTACCATGATGGTCTATCAAATATCATGCGTCTGATGCAAAATTTGGGGATGAAAATAGGGCCAAACTGCTACAACTTCTGCGTGGAAGCTGATGAGCGCAGCATCAAACGATGCTACAAAAAAGGCTCGGTTGGACTTAAAATCAGTCAGGGAGGAGAAAGAAGAAGATCAATTTAGATGGCCAAATATACGGTACAGACATCGCAGATTAAAGGTAAAACGAAATTTTTTAAGAGTTATGTACTTGTAAAACTTTAAACGCGTTTTTCTCAAAACTACTTTCTACAAACTGGGCGAAAACGCTGCTCAAAAACCGCTTGATGGATCACTTTAAAATTTTTACTGTAGCGTCACAATCGCATTATCTAAAGAAGTACATAGCCGCGTTTTGATTAAACTGATTTTTTTTTATAAATAATTAACTGCGAATTTTTACGTCGAAAAAATGAATTTTTTTTAAAACTTATGCCATTAAAAAAAAATTGATTTAATAAAACCCTATGTACTTCTATAGCCAATGACATATACTTTAAGAAAAAAATTATTTCTTTGTCCTAGCTCTCATACTTTTGAAGTCACGATTTCGCCCGTAGAGGTATACAAAAAAGTTGTTGTAAAATGGCTCTGACGCCGCCATTTTGTTTTGAAAATTCAATAAAAATTTTTTTTTTTATATTTCAATATGTGTTTAATTAAGCCCTGAAAAAAGAAACCCGATCCCTTTACCCATGTCCCAAAAAAAATATCAAAATTAGGCCTTTTTTCGTGGTTCTAGAGTGGTGTTACCCCTTATTTGCGTTTCTGTGGTGTTTTCAAAAGTATTTTTATAGGGAAAACATCAATTTGACCAGAAACAATAATTGGAGTGAAATGTAGACTTTCCATGGTACGTCTTTTTACAAATTTGGCTTGTAATCGATCTGTTGAAATTAGTTCATTCTTTTCAAAGGATTTCTTAATTACACATTTCCAAACATAATTATGACTCTTATGATATCTATATGTTTTTATAAGTTTCTTCTATGTTCTACGTCCCCTGGCACCAAAAATATTTTGTACCATATTTTGCAATAAATTATCAATGAGTTACTAAATTCTAAATTTTCATTGTAATAAACATCTGGAGTAGAGATTTTGCCGGACATATTACTAGTAAATATATCATACATTTAAGAAAAATGCATAGCCAATTTTCAAATAATAATATATGGACACGCCTTAGTTATTACAACTAATTTCTCGTTTTAGATCGAAAATATGTAGACTCCGTGGTCGGGCAAGTCGGGTAAATTAGAAAGGGCCATATCCAGCATTGTGTTTAAATATGTACCATAGATAATTCTTCAATCAAAGATTCTTCTATCAAATGTCGCGGCGGAAGGGGGGGAGGGGGGCTGTCGGCTACATATGACACCGATTTTTTATATGAAAGTAGGTACCAAAGGAAGCAAAAAAAAAATTTTAGGCCAGAAGGTCCCCTACGGCTTACCAGAGTATTTTAATCTTTCAAAAAATACAAAAAACGACTTTTTTAAAAATGTATACACAGGTCCTATTACTACCAATTTGAATGTTCCAAAACTTTGGACGAAAACCAGGATATTTGGTCAAAGAGTTAAGCTGGATTTAAGAATACGAAAAAATTAAGGTGACTAAATGGGAGATCGCAATGACTTGCGCTCCTAAATTGCTGGCTAAAGTGCGGTCTCCCATTTGAACACCTAAATTTTTTAGTAATCTCAAATCGAGCGTAACTTTTCGTTCAAATACCCTCAAAGATGCTCCGAACACGCAAATTAAATATCTTAATGTCAGCTTTTATTTGCTCATATTTAGAATTATCAGTAACGTATAATACGTTATGTAAATTACGTCAGACTTTAATAGTATGTCGTTTACTTTAGGTTGAAAAAGCAAGCTAGAAAGAAAAATTCGTAGACGTGTTGAATCTCAAATGTACAAAATGAATCCAAGTTCAATTTTGTTTTGTAGAATATTTTAACTATATATTTCCTGAAAGTTAGAGATCAAAAGGTTATAATAGAACAAAGTTACAGGGGTACCAACTTGAAGATTTCCGAAAAAATACTTACCTTCTAGAGGCTTATACAAAGGTATTTTTAAGACGTAAAGTCTAAAATATGATTGCGTAAAATGACAAACGATCCAACATACCCTGAAAAACATAAAATTTTGGGTTTATATTCAGCTTCGTTGCAAATTTTTTTCTTAAAATTGGTAAAAGGACGAAGAAAACCTATTTTGGTACATTAGAAATGGTAAAAATAGGAGCAATATAGAATTTTTTTAAAAAGCCGTTATTTGGTCATTTTTGAAAGTTTAAAATACTCTGGTAGGCCGTACGGGTTACTTTAGGGACTGAACAATCTTTTTGTGTTTCTTTTGATAGGGGAAGGTGGGGCAGTACGGGCACCCTAACTTGAAAATAATTCTATACTTTCTATTTTGCACCAATAAAAATTATTAAAAGTGCTTCTAATAGAAGAAAATCTGAAGATTTAGATAAATTGTTTTTTATGACAAAATATGCATTGTATTATTTTTTATAATGCAAACTACAACACCGCTAAATCGGCACATTTTCCCCACCATGGGAACAATGGGCACGGTGAATTGATGAAAATTTAAATTAAAAAAATGTTGGATGGTATCTACAATTAAATTTCCATTTTATAGGATTGAGGATCAAAATTGAAATCCAAACATATATGTAATAAACTTTACTATTTATTAAATAGTAGAAACAATAATTATTTAACTTATTGTTAGTTTTTAAATAACAATTCTGTTTTAAGTGTAGGATTATTTTTTCCTTCACTTTAAATCTTTTAATTTTTAATCATATTTTGATCATATTTTCTTTAAATTATAATTTTTAAATAACATTTCGATTTTAAGTGAAGGATTATTTTTTTCATTCACTTTTAATCTTTGTACTTATAATCATATTTTGATCATATTTTCTTTAAATTATCATGTGTAGTAATTAATACTAAATAATACTTTTTTAAGGAAAATCGGGTCAAATTTGGACACTTATACTGCCTCGTTCTTGAATCGAATACTGATTAACATTGAAAATTAGAAATTCAAAACAATTAAGTGTTAAACTTCGACCCGTTCTCTGTTATATACATATTTTACTTATAATTAACGAGGTCTTCGGAAAATTGCACATTATTAAGTGACAATTGCATATCTTCCATTGGAACTAATTCGATAATAAATTGTTCGCACTGTCCAAAATCTGTTGCATAAAAAATGTACCAGTAACGACAGAATGGGAATCTGAATCAACTACTCCCAACCCTTTTTTTTAAGTACGGGAATGACCTATATATATATATATATATATATATATATATATATATATATATATATATATATCCCTGCTAAAAATCATCACGTTCTAAAACACGTACAGAGGCACGAGCAATTACAATTTTTTTCAAGTAAATCTATTCATTTTGTCACCACGAACTTTAAGTTCCCCGTATAAACAACCGTATTTGATATCTGGAACGTAAACCTCGTAGCGATTAAATAAACGGAATTGCATGAAAAATTTCGGTTATTGTTCATTGATAAAGAAAAACCCGGATGTATCGTCTTTTCTATAAAATTTTTAAAATAATATTTAATAAAATTAAAAATTGTGTCGTCAACATAGATATCTTCTCTTGCCTTTCATCAAATGTTACTTGTTCTTTTTGTATTCTTGTTTTTTTTTTAATAAATTTAAATATATTTTATCAAACAAACAAATTATTTATAAAAGACGTCTAAAGAATGGGTTTTGAATGGCAATAATGGAAATATTTGTTTGTTGAACATTACAACTATTTTAAAGTTACAAAGTACGAGCACAAATATGAGATTAAAAAAGTAAAAAGCCGGTAAGGTAGAAATCGGGTTGGTATTTCATATCTCCTTGATTGCTAAACAATTAAAAATGTTGCTTGTTGTTGTCTTATCAAAATCTATTTTACATATATCATATAACAACAATATATTGTTTTTAATACGGTTTATATTATACGTTAACGAAATTCAAGAGTCTAATCAGCAGAGTGGTCAAGGTAAGCGTCTACAAAATGTAAGATTGCTGGTTCGAGACCTGGTCAGGACAATTTTTTTTTACATTTTATATTTATTTTCTATCATTCTGAAGCCCATGCTGAAGCACGTGCGAAACACGTGATTAAAACGGGTTCATTTCATCTCGTGCTTTTTTACATGTGGAGACCCTTGTAGTCGCACAGGTGTTAATGACCCGGGGGAGTCATTAAATAAATAATTAATTGAATAAATAAATAAAAAATAAAAAAATGACGTATAATCCTGAATATATATATACATATATAAATAAATGAATAAATAAATAAATAATAAGTATAAATGTGCATGCATTTGATAACTGTGGTCCTTTTCAAACGCTGTACTATAATTGGTTCCTTTTTCGGTAATTGAAGAGCTTCAAAAAATTCTTCTTGATCCAACTGCAACAAGGGTTTCTGCATGATACGCTCATTAGCGTGCAGTATTACCATAGCCCTCAAAGCGTGCGCGCTATCAGCCTTACTGACGAACCCATTGCCTTCTGCGATGCCTGCGTCGAGGTGCATCATACAAGCTGCTATTTCGAGCGCCAACGCGTGCGCTTTTCCAATTTGCTCGTAGGGTCTTAAACAATTTCTAATAGGCGTTTGAAAGGCCGTGGCCCTCCTATTCTGCTCTATAGCTGACAGACGGAAGGCAAATGATCTCTTCGTGCTCCTGGCTTTATTTGCCGACGGTAATGATAGTGCCGGCTTATCGGCTATTATTATGAGGTCCTCGAGGTTCTCTGATGTACGATCGTGCGGAAGATTGAACGCCGAACCCGGCATAGAGGCTGTCGATGGGTCCCCGCTTTGCCGCTGCTCTTCTGCGGCCCCCACACCGCTCAATATTTGCGGATCTCGAGATAGTGTCAAATGCATTGTTGCGACCGATTTCTCTAAATCGGTTGCTAGTGCGTTGCGCGTCGATATATCCGCCGACGACGACGACGACGACGGCGACAGCTGGTTTATTAAATCATCCAGCCATTCATTCTGGTTCTCGAAATGCGATGCAGAAGATGGCAGCGGCGACGACGACGACGGCGGCGACGGCTGAATTATTAAATCGTCCAGCCATTCATACTGGTCCTCGGAAAGCAGCACGATGTAGTCGCCTTTTCCGCACTGTGCAATTAACTCATCCATCGCGCAGTCGGTTTTAAACTCCATTTTTTAGTATTTAAATTTAATTTACGAATAAATAAGCACTATATATTTTTTTTGCACTGCACCTCAAACTTTTATAAAAAATTTATTATATCGTCGACACTATACACACGTCTATTTATTAGCACTTTTACAAAGTTTTTCTTACGAAAAAAATATATTACTTCCATAAAGTTCTAAAGGCGCGAGTGGTCCGGTGCGTACGACGTAAAATTCCATACTGAAAAGTGCAGTGAAAACTTTTCAAGATCTGGGCGACCATCGGAAAAAGTAATAACAGAGAAAAGGCATCTATGTATCTTGTCATATTTGTTTTTGGACTGATATAGCGTAGAAAAAGTATCTTAAGGCCAAAAACATCTGTTATCTATTATAAGTAAAACACTGTTATTTAGTAGTAGTAGTGGAGACGGGTGTTATGCGTAAAGACGGAGCGACGGGTGCTAGAATTGTGCATTCTCGATGGGTGCTTCCAAAACTTAGTCCCTTTGTATATCTGCAGGCTAAAGATAGGCATATTACCTATGTACTCCCTTATCAGTGAGGGGCTGTTTTACCGCGCAGGGCCGGGTATTACACGACGTGTGCGTGTAAAGACCAGGCTGGTGCTATGCAGATGGATAATCGGTATAACCATCGAGAGCTTCAAAACACCCTTCAATAGCGATTAGCATGTTTTCTAGCACCTGGACGTTGCTACAAATTGTCGAACGAGCATTCTGTAAGCATATGCTGTACAAATCGGTGCACCCCCTTTTGCTACTCATTGTCTATATCTCAGATTTTTGGTAATAAAATGAAACGTCCGACTAGCAGCGAGATCAGAACTTACGAGAACTCCGTCGCGTGAAGTATAGTATATACACATCATGTCGAATAAAGTGCTTCGTTCATTCAGCATGATGCGGAATATCAGTGAAGACAAGTTTTGCGTAGTTATTTTTCGTGTTGTAAAAATGATACGATATAAAAACACGTACGAGGTTATATGGTGGCGTTGTGATTTTGAGTGGCGAATGCGCGTGAATCATATGGTATGAGTGCAACTAAAAAGTGAGTTCAAGTTTATACTTGCATGCTGCCCGATATTTCGAGGAAATGAATTGGTTGTGCTAACTGCTGGAGAATTCATAACGCGCTAGAATATGCAGGACAATCACACTCTGAACAATTTGATAGTGTATATTAGAAAAAAAGCCGCGTTTGTCTAATATTTGAATATACTGTATTTTTTGAACAAAAAGTTGTAAAGCAGGCATTTGAAATGGTCATTTAAAAACTAGCAAAATAGAAATAAATATACATGGTTATATATAGATTGTATCTCTATATATCTATGTATGATTATATACGGGAATATAGAATCAAAAATCTATATATATATATATATATATATATATATATATACATATATATATATGGGTCAATCCATGCCAAAACGCACACGGCTCTGCCCAAAAATGGTAAAGACTAATGATAAATATATCGGTGAGTACTATTATCATTCAGTATATAATTTTAAAATAAAATGTGAATATAATAATAAAACATACGTTTTGATTAAAGTTATAAATTGCACTTTAAAAGGGTTTTAAAACTTTTTATGTATAGTGTATATTAGAAAAAAAGCTGCGTTTGTCTAATATTTGAATATACTGTATTTTTTTAACAAAAAGTTGTAAGCAGGGATTTGAAATGGTCATTTAAAAACTAGCAAAATAGAAATAAATATACATGGTTATATATAGATTGTATCTCTATATATCTATGTATGATTATATACGGGAATATAGAATGAAAAATCTATATATGTATATATATATATATGGGTCAATCCATGCCAAAACGCACACGGCTATTTTGGCAAATTTTGGACTGAACTAGCTGAATGGACGTTGGATTTGAAATAGGCGACCCTTGAAACGAACAAATGCATCGTCACGAACCTTTATCTAGCCATAGTCATGCCTGTTTGAGCGTTTTTGAGGTATTTTTTGAGGTTAGAGTAAATCCTGGAGTGATAAAGTTAAACGGTCAGCGGATTCGTATTCAGCGTACCCGAAAACATATAAAATGACTTTTACTCACAATTTTCGTCTTTTATCTATATTTGTATGAACGATTAATCGGAAAATTTTCGGAAAACTGGTCAGAAAATCGGATTTTTGGGACCGCCATTTTGAAAATTTTGAAAAGCGCCACACAGCTATTGATTCTACATAAAAAACCCTAAATTTTGACCCTATACAAGTTTTTCTAAGTCTTTACCATTTATATATATAATTCTATATAACTGTATATAATTCTGAATGATTTTATATATAATTATTTATATAATTATATATAACAACATACGATTTTTTAGGTTTTATATCCAGAATTAGGTTTTATATCCCTTTAAAAATATATAAAATGTTGAAAATTCACTTTTGTAACATAGTATACTTTATAATAGTATGAAGAAAATAACTGGCATTCTGTTTAAAACATTTCAGAAATGTTTAAATTTTACAATTCGTATTTTTCACAATACAATGCTACTTAAAAACACTATATACCTATACTTTATTTTTGTTACAGCGTGTGAAAATCTGTTTAGAGATTGTGAAAGTGACTTCGATGAATGATTCGCTGGTGATGATGATGAAAGCGCAGCGAACGATTTTCAGAGCGTACCGACCGATCTGGGGGATAGTGAGGCTGATGAATCGGAGCGTGAGTGCGAATTGATTTGTACTAGCCCCGAGTGTACTTGTAGCTCCTGTAATGCAAGACAACGACACTCGCCGCAAGCAAATATATTAAATTGACGCATACACGAGCAAGATATCTGGATGGAGGAGAGTTACGAATCGGCAAATGAGTCGTATATATCGCAGAGCAGTGAGGATAAGGACGGACCATCGTTGATGAGATGCAGGTATCGGAAGCAAGTCCATCGGTTTCTGCAAACAGTGAGACGTCGAGATCTTCCATGCTACAGCAATTCTATAGACGTCGTCGTAGAGAGTGCGAGCGTATGAGAGCTGAAAGCGAAAACGAGGGTAAGTGTTCATTTTCTTTTGCTATCCTAATACTACCAAGGAAAGAACTAGTTTTGAAATTTATTTATTTTTTTAAAGTAATACCACGGAAGACGAATAGTGATGATGACCCCGCTCTTTTAAATGCAAAGATGTTAAACGTCTATCATGGTGTGCACACATTATATGTTCAGAGAACTCAAGATTTGACCGGTTTTAACAAATTAGCCGAATGGTCTGGGTCGTCGATGTACTCTGATCCCAATCTCGTGGATTAACTTGTCTAGCTGTATGAAACTTTCAGTCTGCGGGTCTAGGAATAAATAAATAAAAAATACTGTTAGTTTCAATTATGTACCTCCATTATTTTTTATTAATTCAAAAATGCAATTTTGCATATTTTCAACTAAATTTCGTAAAATTCTTTAATCAATTTCTTGCCAAGCTTGTAGAATAGCATCTTTTAATTGATTAACACTACCATATTGTTTATTTTCAGCATAAACTTTACGAACAAGAATAGCCCACAAATTTTCAATCGGATTAACGTCCGAAGAACACGCTGGTCAGGCTAGAACAATAATATCGTTATTGTTAAACCACACTTTCGTTTCACGACTTGCGTGAATTGATGCGTTATCTTGTTGAAATATCCAATCTTCTGTTTCATTATTATCTAAAAATTAAAAATACTTGCAAAGTCATATATATATATATATATATATATATGTTATAACTATCTTATATGCCAATTAAACCTTAAAATGCTGATTCTGAGAGTTCGATCAAAGCCTCGACCACCAAAAAATTCATGGAGATAACTTTTTATAGTGCAAAAGTCCCAGTGTAGGTCACAGAATGGAGGGGAGCCTGTATCTTAGTCTAAAAATTAAGATAATCATCAATTCATGCTAAAAATGATTAAAATCATAGTTAAAACTTTTTGGAAAATCCATTTTTTTTCGCGCACTGTCAGATTTGTCAGAGAACCACCCATATATATATATATATATATATATATATATATATATATATATATATATATATATATATCACTACTTGTAAGCGCTGATGTATTATTTTTATTTTAATTTAACAATTACCAACAGTACCACTCAGTAGGTAAATGCTTGGATGGTAATTATAGTCATAAATATAAACTGAAACCGTTGGGTAATGATAATTTAAATTTCCGTTAAACGCGTTGTCCATTTCATAACGCAGTAAGTGTAGTAAGTTCAAAAGTAGTCTTAAAGTTTTTAATTTGCAGTTATTAGATAATGGATCGAGGTACATGCTTAACCGAAGAAGAAAAAGGAAAGATTTTAGCATATCGCGACTGCGATACGAGCATAAGAGAAATCTCTCTAAAATTGAGGAGGTCAAATTGCGTAATCTTAAATTTTCTTAAAAATCCTGAAAACTATGGTAAAAATAAAAAGGGCGGACCCAAAAACAAAGTTTCTGCTCGTTTAAAGCGCAGAATTATTAATGCAGCAAGCAATTCGAATAAAAGTTTGAATAAAATTAAAGAAGATTTAAATTTAAATATTTCACGCTCAACAATATATCGTACAATTAAAAGCGCTAATCACCTTGTAAGGCAATCATTACAAAGAGCTCCTCGATTACTAATTCGCCATAAAGATGCTAGATTAAATTTTGGGAAACTTAATATGAATACGGACTGGAATAAAGTAAATAGAACAATATTATTATATTGGTATATAATATATTATGCATGGTTTATTTGTATGAATATTAAATTCACTGTTACTTTATTTTAAGGTTATTTTTTCTGATGAAAAGAAATTTAATTTAGATGGCCCTGATGGCCATCATTCGTATTGGCGAGACTTAAGAAAGGAGCCTGAATATTTTTCCCGTAGAAATTTTGGTGGTGGTAGCTTGATGGTTTGGGGAGGATTTTGTATCTCACATAAATTGCCTCTAGCTTTTCCTTCATGTAAAATGAATTCACAAGAGTACATTAATGTACTGAAAGATCACCTTTTGCCATTTTTAGATAATAATGAAACAGAAGATTGGATATTTCAACAAGATAACGCAACAATTCACGCAAGTCGTGAAACGAAAGTGTGGTTTAACAATAACGATATTATTGTTCTAGCCTGACCAGCGTGTTCTTCGGACGTTAATCCGATTGAAAATTTGTGGGCTATTCTTGTTCGTAAAGTTTATGTTGAAAATAAACAATATGGTAGTGTTAATCAATTAAAAGATGCTATTCTACAAGCTTGGCAAGAAATTGATTAAAGAATTTTACGAAATTTAGTTGAAAATATGCAAAATCGCATTTTTGAATTAATAAAAAATAATGGAGGTACAATTAATTATTAAATTAAAAATTACAGTCTTTTGTTACTATTTACAAATAAAACATATTATAATTAAAATATTGTACATAACGAATTAAATTCTATAGTAATATATATCTCAAATACACAATAAAAATTTTGTACACATAATATTAAGCTCTAATAATAATTATAATGTTTTCATATGCAGCTTTAATTACAATAAATTACATTATTAATAAATCTTATTTTTTTAATTCTTTTCCGCATATTATATTTTTTATTTTAGAGTTTAGAAATAGAAAATTTTCAGAATTTTAAAATATAATGACAAATCATAGTTTAAATTAATTTATTGTAATATACAGTAGGAATAGTAATAAAATAATATAACTTTACAGTGGTCTTATTGTTATGAAACAGCCTAAAATACGATATTTCGTTATTTTAATACTACGAAAAATGTTTAAATTGTCTAAATAGCGTAAAATGTTGAGAAATTTGATTATTTTTAAGATTATAAAATTTATGTATCAATACAATATTAAATTACAGTGATTTAGCGCAAAAATATAGAGAAATATTTCCGACGGTAGACGTCTTTTACAAAAACAACGTGCTCTAGAGTTGGTAGCAGGGGCCGGGGTAGTTGTAGCCGAGGAAGGTTGTGGATTTCGCGAAATTGAGCAATTTCAAGCGCATTACGCATGGCATCGGATTGCCATTGTAGTTTGCGATGTTGAGTCTATTCGGTTATGGGGAGCCACCGTTTTTTGACGGCCGCCCTCTGCTATGAGATATATATGGACTAGATTCCCCGGATGTAATATATGTTCGTCACGATGCCCGCGAGCATCATTTTGATACAATTTTAAATTTACTGGGTGCTCTGGGAAGTCGTTTTTTCTGCACACATTGTAATAAGCGTTATCAATATGTGGATCAGCACGTATGTTCGACTATATGTTCGAGTTGCTTTGTAACGCCTGCGTGTAAACAGAATGATTGTGAAATTTTTAAATGTAATGAGTATTTGCGAAGTTTTTTTGGGAATGCATGCTTTACAAATCATAAGACACCCGGGACGTACAAAGTAAAGAATAAAGAACTTTGTAGTCTCGTAAAAATTTGCCAGACTTGTCAGAAACACGTTCACGTGTACCGTAGTAAACACGAGAGCGGTATCCATCACTACATAGTATGTCGAGCGAGTCAGTCGCTGAATACACTACGTTTTATGCAGCCTGTGCGTCATTTAGAAAAAAAGGGAAACGCCGATAAAAATAAAAAATATCTATATGTTTTTTACGATCTAGTAACGCGCCAAGATGTACCGTATAAAAATCATCCGGACATGCGTCTGCATATACCGAATTTCTGTGTAGTTCAGCAAGTGTGTACCGACTGTATCGATAGTGCCAACGATTTGAACCAACGCTGCGATAGTTGTGGTATACGTGAATTTGTGTTTCGGCAAAACGTTATAAAACAGTTCGTTGATTTATACATTCGTGCAAAGTCTATTTTCGATAAAATTATATGCATCGCGCATAATGCCGGCGGGTTTGACACGCAGTTCGTATTGAAGGAATTAGTCGATGAGCGTAAAAATATTATACCAAAAGTAATACTCAACACGGAAAAAACATAATTTTAATACAATGTGGTCGCACCAAGTTTATAGATAGTCTAAATTATTTTCACATGCGGTTAAGCGCGTTACCAAAAACATTTGATCTACCACAGGGTGTGAAAAAAGGATATTTTCTACACCTGTTCAATAAAGCTGAAAAGCAGAACTACGAGGGACCGATGACCGCCCTGCATTATTACGCGCCCGATTATATGTCGGCGACAGAGAGAGATGCTTTTTTTCATGGTACAATGAATCACCTAGATTTGCGTTTTGGAGATTCGCAAGATTCTTAAACGGCAAACGAACTACGAAACGACCTGATGAGTCTCTATTATGCGTGTTTTTGAAATGATCTTCGCATACTTACTCATCTGCAGTGTAAAAGTTCTGCTTTGGGATTTCCTCCGGCTTCCAAAAATTCTGCAGAATCTCATCTAACCGAGGCTCTTCTGAGCAATAAAATCACCTGATATTACCCAGCCTAATGATGTCAAAGTAGCAATAGGCTCATTCTCATTAGTAAGACATCTATATGAGAATCTTCCATGAATTAAGGATCTGCTAAATCTAAACCTTGAATGTGTTTGAAATTCGAGTGATTCTGAGTTGAAGGTGGGCTATAACAAGACACCATTGGTAGAACTCGTGCTTCTACTTCACATGAGAATATCGATTGGAATCTTAGGCGAATTGTGAACCGAGTTGTAGCTTTATCTATAGCTACTGTTTCTTCCCCTACTCTTCGCACAGCAATATGAGTTTTGCTCTGCTTTAATCTTAATCGTTGACAGAGAGATGTTGAGATTAGAAATGGTTGAGATCATTGATTTACTATAGCACGGGCTGCTATCTCGATTCTAGTTGGCCCTATTACCTTTATTATGTCAGTAGAAATAAGCCGTTTACGATTGGTGTAACCTAGGTTGGTTGTACCGGAGAATGTTGATTGTTTTAGAGTATTAGACTCAGTTTTAGTTTTAAATGGCTCTAAAGAGCTATTCGAAGAAAATGACGCTTTTTCAGGATTATGAACGACAACTTGTGCTCGAGAATCAGATCCATCGTTCAATATGCTATGATGTTTACCTTTACAATGAAAATATCGTCCATTTCAACTATAATCCTTATAGAGATGTATGCCTAAGCAATTATAGCAGAGATTTGTTGAGGATATTATATCCTTGCGCTCAGGCAATGACTTTGATTTGAACGAATCACAAGTTGAAATATAATGCGATTGTTTACAATGAGAGCATTTATGACTCGGTTGCTTAATTGACTATTTTGATGAAGTCGAGGTTTAAAGAGAATGAACCGTGGATGACGACGAAGAGTTGTTATTACGTTATTTAGATTTAGTTGGCTGCTTCTGCTTATTAATATTAGGCAGCATTGATTTACAACCTCCTTCTACGGGTTCTAAAGTAATAATCTGAGATTCAAGAAACTTTTTCAACTGATCTGATGTGGGAGGGGTTTTGGAATTATCCATGTGTTTCTCCCAATCACGACGAGAGTTAGTATCGAGTTTACTAACTGTTATGTGCATCACGAGACCTCCCCATTAATCTACCGTTCTATTTAACGATTTTAAATAATCAAGAGGACTAAAAGTTTCTTTCATCAAACGTTTGAGTTCTAAAGATAATTCAGATTTCATGGAATTTACGGACAGAAATTCTGAGAGGTACTGGTTAACTAGCCTACGGTGATTTTCATAATAATCGACTAGTTTTCCCCAAGCATTCTCATAATTAGCATCAGTAATGGTGATATTCTTTATTTTATCTAGAGCCTCCCGATAGAGATGAGTTCGAAGATAATATAATTTCATTACTGCAGTCATATCGTCTCTGTGATGAATCATGGTATGAAACAGGTCGCAAAAGTTTTCCCAATTAGTATATTTTCTGCTGAATTTGGGAACATCCATTTTTGGTAACGATGAAAAGAGAGCGAACGATTGAAATTGAGCAGCAGTATATTGGGGTTGAGGAGATGCAAGAGTATATTGGGGTTGAGGAGGTGCAGGAGTTCCATGTTTTGCTTTTTCCTTTTTGTCCTATAAATCAAGAAAATCATTATAATTACCCTTTCTATCGTAATACGAATCGTCCACTAGATCTGCGAGCTTCGTTGAGAAATAGTTATGTTTCTTATCAACATTTTCCAAATTCATGATTTTTTCATGATTTTGGCGAAATTTATCATAGTCAACTTGAAGAGCTTCTAAACGAGACAATGCGGCACCTTTTATCATACTTTGAGTTTTTTATTTGAAATTTTGGTATAAAGTGGCGATTTTGTGCTGAAGAGCACTCTGAGATTCAAAAAGTGCATCCATGATGAATGACAATATTTAAAGTGAACTCAAAACCTCAAGCAATGTATTAATTCTGATTAGAATTAATCGAGATAAACCTTCGAATAATTCAATGAAATTTGAATTATTTGTTAACCTAAGTTTGCAAATAATTCAAGAAACTATTGAGTGTGAATGCAATTAGAGACAACTATGATATCTGATTCACTTGACGAGAAAAGATTCTGGGTGTAGAGGTCCCTCAAATAATCAAACAGATAATCAGTTTTGAGATTCCGATGAGAATTTATTCATATATGATGAGGCTAGAATGCAGATATCATTCGAATGACCAATACGAAGATTCATTTCTAGAGAGAACTATGAAATTGATTCGCATGAACGATTAATTTCATACACTTGTAATTCAAATAATTGATGCGAATGATTCAATTTGAGAGATATTTGTCAAGTTAATTCGCATTATAAAAGATTATGAATCTAGAAGTGATTCAAATAATCAAATGCAAATGAATAACTTGAGTGAAAAGACTGAGAGTTAATTCGCATTAAGAAGAGATTATTAATCTAGAAATGATTCAATATCAAATGCGAATGAATAACTTTATTGAAAACTAAAAGTTAATTCGCATTAAGAAAAGATTATAAATCTAGAAATGCTTCAATAATCAAATGTGAATGAATAACTCGATTAGCATTAGAAATTTAGGTTATGAATATATGTCATTCAATTAACCTGATGCGAAAGCAATATAATTCAAGAATAATCATTGATATTACGAACTGAATGTAAGTCGAACAGCCAATATCTGTATAATTACAACTATTGAAATGTATACTATAAGTTACGCAATATAAATTATGAACTTAATTTACGATTGTATCAATCGAGAGAGAGAAAAAAGATAAAATAAGAGCTAGTTCAAGCAACCGACTAAAGCTAATGTCAGGTTTTCATTCTGAGCTAGCTGACAGCTGCGAGTGTCTCTGGTAGTCTTGAGCAGCAATCCCTGAAATTATAATTTTCTTAGAGATAGCATTGCGATGAAGTAAAGCACTGATATTTTATTTTTTGTTCTCGATCTTAAAAACATATAAGCATTTATGCGAGTTTAGATTTAAGTTGCCAAGAATTGAGTTTGCTATGAAAGCAAAGGCATAAAACATTGAATAAAGCTACGAGTTTGATACTAATTCTGATTTGTATTCCGTACAGCACGAACAGCTGTTATTTGTTCACTTTATTAAAGAATATTACGATTGCGACCATTAGAAATTTCTTAATTTCTTTTAACTCGACTGAATTGAATTAAATAGAATTATTCAATAATAATATTTAATTATTTAAAAGTGAAAAAATCAGAATTATATTGCCATGTGATGACTGCTTGCGGCTTCCATGATGAACCAGAAATCCAGAGCGGCTCGCATAGAGTACTGATGGCAGCTGGGTTACCAGATGATTGAAGCGAAGCAAGGCATCGATGGCAGCAACAGTGTCCAGTAGACCAGAGCGGCTCGTATCCGGTACCGATGGTGAATGGATTACTGTGGCAGCAGGGCGCACTGTGGTGATGCTATATGCAGCATTAGAATCCCAGCAATGTTGACGTGAGACGTAGCAACGATACCAGTCGACAGATGAGACAGTCGACCAGAGCGGCTGGCATCCAGTACCGACGGCGACTGGATCAGCGTAGTAGCTGCGTCGACGGCAGCAGCAGCAGCATCAACAGCCGCAACTCAGGCTGCACGACATGGTAAGCGGCCGCATGTAGTCACGCGCCGCTGTTGTGAATCGTTGCGCGAAGGCGGCGGCAGCAGCAGCTCGCAGCGGCGACGTCTTTGGTGGCGGCTGCACGAACCCACGCGCCGCTGTGTTATCAGTTGGGCAGGGCTCTCCCTATCTCTGTCTCTTTCGCTCATACGAATGCTGCGTGGAGCTCGTTGTCGGGGCTGGCAACGTCCGGCGCTACAGCAATGTCCTAGTGCGAAGCTCCTGGCCCCATTGTAGCTTGGATGAATGAGCGTGAGCGATGGCGGCAGCGGCTGCCTGTGCAGCAGCGATGTCAACGCTGGCGGCGGCAGCGCGTTCCGCGCGCCGCTGATGTGATGATGGCGGAGTGGCAGAGCTCGATATCTTTGTCTCTCTCGTTCCTCTAAGAGACTGCTGTCCATGGCTACCTATGTTGACAGCAGCTTGGTTGTATGAGGTGGCGATTGCGCGTGATCACGCACCGCTGTAGAGACGCTCCGTGAGCGTGAGCGATGGCGGCATCGGCTGCTTGAGCAGCACTAATGTCCACGCTGGCAGCAGCCGCCCGTACTGCGCGCCAATGATGTGAGGATAACGATGTCGACGGCGGCAGCGCACACCCGCGCCTCTGTAGAGTAGTCAATGGCGGGCCAGAGCTTGCTCGCTCTGTCTTTCCGCACATGCAGGTAATTTCCTCGTGGCCAGCCTCTTGCTCAGTTGGAAGTAGCTGACGACGATGGCTCCGATGCTCCTTCCGTCGAGCAGCTCGATGTTCTCAGCAAGATGACGGCGGAGCGGCGTCCTTTTCGTCAGCGTTCTCCGTGAACTTGTTGAGCCGATATAGCCTGGGGAGGGGGGGGGGGGGGGGGCAGCGTGCGCTCGAGTCGGCTCCGGTTGCTTGGGTGTCTTTCATTTCTCTATTGAATTTAAACCATTTCAAAATGCACGTTTAACGCCTTCATATTTTTAAAAACTTATATCACCAACTTTCGTTGCTATGAAAGAAAAGGTATACATTTCAAGTATTGGGTGCATTAACAATTTAACTCGGGATAAATTTTTTATCTCAATAGAAGTTAGAGTAATTTATTGTTTTATTTTAAACAAATAATATATGTACATGTCTACAGTATATGTACATTAGATTGTTGGTAGATAAAACACTAAATTCTATAAACGTATATTTCGGTTTTAAACGTAATCTGAGTCAAGTTATAATTCTACCCAAGAGCTGATTTACACATTAACAGATCCAGCACTACTGTGAATTGTTTGTCCTCAAATGTTATACATTTTAATAACAGATATAATCACAATAAATGTTTGAGCAAAACAAAGTTGTATTGATAGCGGTGGATTTGCAAATGTAACAATACACCTAATTATTGCTTTTAACAGTTAATAGTATATTGTGTATCAAGGGCGAAAAGTAGGTGATTACCACGTGAGCACATTGCAGGCCTTGTCGAGGCTATCCGAGCTACCCAAGGCGAATCGAGAGATGTCGAGGAGTGCCGAGGCAAGGGCTGCAATCAGCCCGAGGTTTAATCGCCTTCCGCCCGTAGTGCACAAGCTATTTTTTGTCCTAACTGTTCTGAAAAGATGATTTTCATGCATATATGAAGCGTGCGGTACGTAGTATTTTCCTCCCTAGAGCGGTAAGATACAGATTTTCCGCCCGCTTCATGTATGCACGAAAAATCATCCTTTCAGTACAGGTAGAACAAAAATATTGCTGGCGAAACGAATGAAAAACTGGGTATTCCGAGCGTCTATGCCGGAGCGGGATTGGATGATTCCCTCCCACTACTGAAAATTTTGAAAAAAATTCAAAATTTTGAAAAAAATTCAAAATTTTGAAAAAAATTCAAAATTTTGAAAAAAATTCAAAATTTTGAAAAAAATTCAAAATTTTGAAACAAATTCAAAATTTTGAAAAAAATTCAAAATTTTGAAACAAATTCAAAATTTTGAAAAAAATTCAAAATTTTGAAACAATTTCAAAATTTTGAAAAAAATTCAAAATTTTGAAAAAAATTCAAAATTTTGAAAAGCTATTTTTTGTCCTAACTGTTCTGAAAAGATGATTTTCATGCATATATGAAGCGTGCGGTACGTAGTATTTTCCTCCCTAGAGCGGTAAGATACAGATTTTCCGCCCGCTTCATGTATGCACGAAAAATCATCCTTTCAGTACAGGTAGGACAAAAATATTGCTGGCGAAACGAATGAAAAACTGGGCATTCCGAGCGTCTATGCCGGAGCGGGATTGGATGATTCCCTTCCACTACTGAAAATCTCTGAAAATAATGCTAAAATTTAAAATCAAAATTTTAAGAAAATTATAAATTTAAAAAAACCAAAACTGAAAAAATTTTTTTTTCACTTAAATTTTTTAAAAATATTCATAATTTAAAAAAAAAATTTTTTGTGAAAATAAACAAAATTTTAAGAAAAAATAATAATTTTGAAAAAAATTAATAATTGAAAAAAAAAATTGAAAATTTTGAAAAAAATTGAAAATTTTGAAAAAAAATGAAAATTTTGAAAAAAATTTGAAAAAAAGATAATAAATAGATAAATACTTTATTATTGTTCTCACAAAGAGTTATAATACAAAAGATTCTATCACATATGGCTTGTCATATATAATAAAATATCACGTTGAGTTCGCCAGGTACTTCAAACATAAAAATTGCACATAGGTCATTATATGTATCTATCACGTCAAAAACAAAACTTATTTAGAATATGTATTATATATTCATTCACGCGTTTAATTTGGTCAGTTTCTGAAAGTCATCACACAGGTACAATCACTCATTCATGCATACGTTATAAATATACTCATACTTGTACATAGCTATAAGACTTAACTATAAATAAATTGGGACGTTATAATAATTAGTCAAGTGTTGCGAAGTGTTTTCTGACCGCCACCTTAAACGCTTTCAAGGATGGTAAAGTGCGTATCTCAAAAGAGAGTGAATTCCACAAATGCGCACCTTGTACTTAGAAAGATTTTCGTCCTGTTTCGGTACGCATATGTGTAACTGAGAGTAATTTTGCAGTATCCATTACGGGGCGCGTTGATGTGTTCTTCGTAAAAGGAGACTCGAGATAGACTGGCTCTTTAATACGAAGGATTTTATACGTAGCTATTCAAATTTTGCCCAGTAAGGGGTGATGTGCTCATCCTTCCTAGCATCTAGCAGATATCGCACACATGCATTTTGCAATCTTTGCAGTCGGCTACGTCAATGCGAGAAAAACCAAAGCCATTGCTAAGTGCTTGCAAAGATCCTGGGTGGTATACTTTCTAAAAATCTCAAATTATACAGTACTATATTAAACCTTTTTGCGGCCATGGATTGTGAGAAGGGGACGAAGACACCGTTTCCCAGACTAATTTACAGCATACCTTGTGACTCAAGACGGTTTAAATATCTCCAAGAGCAGAATGTAATGTCTTTAGTCTTGGTCTTGTTCAGTCTGAGCGCAATAACCTTGGCCCAATCAGCAACCGCTCGCAGAACACGGCCCATGATCTCCATACCCTCGTCGATGTTGTCTGGGTCCTTTTGGAGATATATCTGCAGGTGGTCTACGTAAAGCAAATGACTCACTCATCGCGGGTCTTCCTCTTTAGGCACTCACCTTATCCTAATACAGACGCTCTATATGAAATATAGAGTCTATACATGCCACATACTCTATAATATGGACAACAATAGCTATTGTGGGCGAATGCCTGCTGGATTTGACCAAAAATTCATTTGTAGAATAATTTGATAGATATTCCACATCACTCAAAACATATTTCTACACCAGATAGACACCCTTAGAAACTTCCGTTTGAATTTCCGTCCGTTCATGGTAGTTAAATTCAATGAAACACCCGCCAAATTCTGTCTCTTCTGGCATAACCCACAGTACGATTGGTCAAAGTATGTCCATACATTCACAAATACATATCATAACATTCTCCAGACCCTTCCTTAAGTATTTACCAAATCGACTTGATTATTGACAAATCGACTTGATTAGCGCAAATGAATAATAAAACTCTGATTTTTAAAAAATAGAAGATATTAATAAAATGACGTTCCTTGTGGCATCACCCACGGTAGAATTGTTCTAAGGTGTCAAAAAATTCACAAGTACTTATCATAACATTTTCCCGCCGCCTTCCTCTAGATCTTGCCAAATCGACTTCATTAGCGTAAATGAAAAATAAACACTGATATTTAGTATTATTAATATTTTTGCCAAATAGACTAGATTACCACAAATGAAAAATAATAGACTATAATGATATTTGTTATAATTTGAAATATTAATAAAATGACGTTCCTTCCAGCATAACCTATGGTAGGATAAGTCGAAAGCATCCAAAAAATTTACAAAAACTTGTTATAATATTCTTCCAACTCTTCCTCGAGATTTTGTCAAATCGACTTGATCAGCGCGACTGAAAATACACAACACTAATATGTAGCAAAATTTGAAACATTAATAAGATGCAGTTCCATTTAGCATAACCCATGGTAAGATATGTTAAAACAAGTCCAAAAAATTCATAAGAACTTATGACAACATTCTTCCGAGCTTTCTTCGTGATTTTATCAAATCGACTTGATTAGCGCAAATGAAAATTCGAACACTAACATTTTAAAAAATTTTAAATTTAATAAACACTGCTCCTTCTGGCATAACCCATGGTAGAATAAATTAAAATATGCCCAAAAAATTCATAAATATGAGTACGTATCAGAACATTCTCTCCACCCTTCCTCGAGATTTTGCCAAATCGACTTGATTAAAGCAAATGAAAATTCCAACACTAATTTTTGTCAAAATTTGAATAATTAATAAAACACCGTTCCTTTTAGCATGATCCATGCTAATATAGGTTAAAATAAGCCCAAGAAACTCATAAGTACTTAATACAACATTCTCTTAACCCTTCATCGAGATTTTGTCAAATCGACTTGATCAGCGCGAATAAAAATTCAAACTTTCTTTTTTTTTTCGAGGGTACGTAGGAAATGCCACTTAAAGCACACCCGACTGGGTCCGTACAGCCGGATAGTATGGGGCTGGTTAGGGTTGCATCCGCCGTGTGTATAATATAGGACGAAACATAAAATATTCAATAACACGAATAAACTACACAGCCGTTACATAGCAAATCGACCCACTAAAACCTACCACCCTTTCCTCTTCTGGCGGAACCCAACCTAATACCATTTATCCCATTACCGCTTCTGCCTAGATCTGAAATAAGACAAAACAGTCATCGTTAAAGTCCCGCGTGGGGCGCTTAGATCTAATCCGTCTCATTCATACGCGTGTTCGAACCGGCACAATCGGTCTCCGTACGGAAGGAGAAGTTTCCTTATCCCTCCCCGCGACATTTATACAGCGAGAGAGAATGGTGCGTCCCTGGTTAAGAAGACGTCCCGTCATCTTAAATCACATCCATTTCTATGGGGTCGTCCACCATCCGTGGGTTATGATGAGGTGCGGATCTTCTTCCAGCTCTACGTTCATACCTTCGGCCGTTACCTCGTCGAGGTACGGCTTCTTCTGTTGCACGACCGACGCGGTGAATTTCGCCGTGGCGGTTAACTTATCCTCGGCGGTCAACATTTCGCCCACGATGGTCTCAGGCGTAAGTTGTCCGACCGAGTCGACAAGAGCTGTCCTTTCCTCGTTCCACTTTTCGCAAACGGAAAACGTGTGAAACGCGTCGTCACAATCAGCGGGACAGAAGATGCACTTCGAGCTCCGAACCTTCCCCATGTGGTTGAAAAAGGAGCAGAAGTACCCGTTTCCACTCAAGAATTGGGTTAGACAGTAATTTACCTTCTCATGGTCTCTGTTGATCCAAGGGTTCAGCTGGACTATCAGCCCGGCTGTCCACTTGTCCTTGGTTGTAACGGTCCAGGATCGTTGCCCCGTTTCCATGGTATGTTCCCGTTCCTCTCTATGGACGGTTGTTCTGTCTTGTTCTGTTTTCTTTCGTTCGTAGATTCGCTTGCGCTTCTTTGCGTGTAGGTCGATCGGGATGATTCCTACAATACCGAGTACTGCGGGCCCCGAGACCGTGCAATAGGCGCTGGTGACTCTGGTATGACTTCTTCTCCATTGCATCGGCCCATATTTCAGAACCGTACAATAGGATGGAAGTGACAAATGACATGAGGAGCCATCGCTTGCTCGCTTTCGATCTACTCGTGTTCGCCATGAGACGGCTCAGCTGTGCTTTTTTTCGAAGCTTTGTCTGCTGCATACACCAGGTGACGGAAGAAAGTAAGCATAGCATCTAGTTTGAGTCCCAGATACATAGCCTCCCTTGTCATCATAACCTATGTCTCTGTCCCACTTTCATGGTGAAGATGGTCTATATCCGTTTGCCGGTGAAGGGCACAATCTCTGTCTTAGCGGCTGCCAAGTCGAGACCCTGTTCCCTAATCCAGCGCAAAATCCTGCGCATCGCCTGTTTAAGCAGATATTGTGCTTTCTCATAGTCATGCGCGATGATGACTGAAGCAACATCATCGGCGTAAGCTATTATGTACAAATATTACACCCTTTCCGGCAGTTTGAGTCACAACAGGCTATCGTAAAGGCTGTTCCAAAAATCTGGGCCAAAGAGCGACCCCTGAGCCACGCCAGCGCTGAGATATTTCTAGCGTTGGCCTTCTTCTGTTTTGTAACGGAGGATACGGTCTTTCAGATAGTCTCGTATAACCAGCATGAAGTACTCCGGTACTCTGAACGCGTGCAACCCTTCCAAAATGTCCGGCCACCCGGCCGAATTGAACGCGTTCTTCACGTCTAGCGTTGCAAGGAGGGCGACTTTTCTGGAAAAATGATTTCCAGACCACGCCTTCTTCCCCTGCTGTACCACTTCTCGTATAGCATCTACTGTCGATCGCTGTTTTCTGAAGCCGTACTGGTTGTCAACTAAGTCGCCGGCAGCCCGTACAGCTCCCTGTAGCCGTGGCTTGAGCAACCTCTCGTAAAGCTTCCCTGCGTCATCCAACATGCACAGAGGCCTGTTGGACGACGGAAGCCGAGGATCACCTCCATTACCTTTGCCGATCAGCATTAGACCAAAGACACCCGCCAAAGACACCCGCCTTGAGGCACGCGTTGTACATGTTCAGCAACCTAGAGGGTGCTCTTACCGCGAAGATCTTCAATATCTCAGCCATCGAGCCCAGGCACCTTTCCGCTCCGCATCATGTTGGTGGTGATCTGCAGCTCCCCGGTGGAAAATAGGGGGTTCTCACCTACTTTCGTGGTTTCCTCCTGTTCCTGCCTTAGCGGGTGCGTAGGGAATAGAGTGTCCATGATTTGAGTCATGGTGTCTTCGTCGAAAGGAGAACTCGGGAGCACGCAGAGTTTCTTGGTCATGATCTTGTAGCCCAAGCCCCACACGTCCCGATTGACTTCCTCCGTAAGATTCTTCCAGCACTGTGCCTTGCTCCGGTTGATCTCGCATCGGAACCGTTTGTACACTGCTATTTTCTGCACTAACAGCTTCTGCATTAAGAGCTTGGCGTTTTCCACGTCGCGATCCCTTGTGCGGCATGGATGCGTCACAGATTCGGTAAATGAGATCCGTGGTCTCCTTCACTAGAACCTATACTCCGTCCCTGTTCACTGTGGAGTTCGTTGTCGGTAAATTTTTTTGGCCTTCTAGCAGCACTTCGACTCGTTTGTCGGCGTTCAGCTTGGCCAGATTCCATCAGGGTGACTTTCGTGCGACTCCTTTCTGCGATCGGGTTTTATCGCTCAGCTGAAAGGTGGTCGCTACCGTTGTAATCCTCCAGTACCCTCCATCCCGACACTCTATGCGCTGGATTTACGGATACAAGAGACACGTCGGGAATCGTCCCAATAAATCCTGGCCATCTGAATGTCGGCGCGTTCCCAACGTTGAGAACTATCAAGTCGAGTCTGGATACCATATCCATGATGGACCTTCCTCTGCTGTCCAGGTCTGGCATGACGCTATCACCTTCTCAGTCGACAGTTCATGTAGCCGACTCTTAAGCGGTTCTTCTCGAGCAGGAACTCAGCCTTTCTTGGTCCATCTCTATGATGGCTAGCCGCTATTCCCTGCTATTGGGTTTGGTCAGCGATACGATGATCTCACCCACTGAGTTCCTGCTTCGTCGAAGAGCCTCATGACTGCCGCTTCCACCGCTTCATTGGTGGTGAGGCTATCGAGGTCTGTGACTTCGATGCTCGTATTCGGTGACAGGTTCTTCACGACCACTGTGTCACCTACTACCTTGCTGTGATTTTTCAGCAGCAGCTTTTTCCTTCCTGGACTGGACCGTTACAAAACCGTCGGTCTCCGAGTGCCCATTGGCCCTAGCCTTCTTGTCAGAGACTACAGACTCGGCTTTGTCGGAGTCCGTGTCTAGCGGTCGTCCCCTCTTATTTTGAGGCTGCTGGCTTGAGGTAGCCGCGGCTTCCAGAGTGTCTGTTGGGCTGCACTCTTCAATGTTGGGCAGCAGACGGTCCTTCCAAGAGTCTAAAAGTTCGACGAGATAGGGTATGGAGTGTTTGATAGTGTTATTAACTCCGGGCTTCTCCAACGCTTTTCCCATATTTTTGAGGATTTTATCTATCACCTTTATGAACTCCTCAATGCTACTTACGTTCGAGCGGCTGAGTATATTTAACTACATTTGAAACATTTCTAAAACGCAGTTCCATTCAGTATAACCCATAGTAAGATAGGTCAAAATAAGTCAAAAAAATTCATAAGAACTGACTATAACATTCTTCTGACCATTCCTCGAGATCTTGCCAAATCGACTTAATTAGCGCGAATGAAAATTCATACACTAATATTTAGCAAAATTTTAAATAATCGCCAAAATTAATGTTAAATTTTATATAACAAATTTTACAACACTGTTGAAATAGTATTTAAGTTAAAACAAATGTACAAAGTCACAGTTGTAATATTTAGTTTTAAGTTTAGAATTAGAATTGTAGTTTTAAGTTTAGAATTATAGTTTTAAGTAGTACTTAAGTTAGGTGTACTTATACCGGACCTGTGCATAGGTAACTTTGTTTACCTCTACAGGGAATTACGAGGTAGACAATACTTTGTAATTCTTTCTGGTTTAAATAATTAATAAGAAGAAAAAGTTTTCTGCTGGCGCAGGTGATTTTGGCTCTCCTGGTGATCTGAAACAGAAAATCGAAAATGTTTATTAATCTATGTCATCGTCCCTATGGTCCGAACCTTCACTTTTTTATTTCTTCGAAAATTAACAATAAGTTAGAATCAAAATATCAACAACTTGGAGGTTCGGACGACAGCCATGATAGTGCTAAATATTGTGTTAAAATTTGAAGTCTATACGCCTGGTCATTTTTGGGAAATCACCTGCGCCAGGTGTAAAAATGTCGTTTTGAGAAATACGCGTTTAAAGTTTTTCAAGATGAAAAGTTATAGAAAACATACATTTTCGGCTAATCAGCAATACCCGGACCATACATGGTACCTTCCTTTTGGTCGCACAGCTCATCTTCAGCAACTCTAGCCTCTCTTCTGGCGATTCGAGCGAATTTTGAGGTAGACGAGCTGCGCCGGTCTGCTTGTCATACGCGCGCGTTGTCGTAGTCCTCGGCGTAGCTCACGCTTCCACGGCCAAGTGAACATCCCATGGTTTTCAGAATCTTTAGTATCGGTTTCTGGCCTTCATTAAACACACAAGTTTTTTTTGCCGCAAAAAAACTTGTTTAGGTGCCAAACGCCAGCGTTGAAGCTTTCGTTGTTATTTTGCGTGTTGGAACCTAAACATCTCTCTAGAAGTTCCTTTTGGCTAAGTTCTTGTTAAATTGGCTACAAAACATCTTGAGTTTCTTTATCAAGAGCTAGTGGGTGGGAAAATGGAGTTCCCGCGGCTTTATGCTGTTGCCACTTACACCAGGAGCTTTTACCTTCGGGACAGAAATGGTGTTGAGACTTTCCATCCGTGGAAATTTTGTGATAATAAGTGGCCCATATTTCTCTCTGCATATCCTTCACTGAATCAGGATGTTATTGAATTGCTAGACCATAGTACAAGGATGGATCTCGCATAATTTTGATGGTTAGAGTAGCAGTTTTTGGTTCAGCTATAGATTTTCCCTTTTTTTTCGGAGCTACTTTTTGGCCTTGACTCTCAAGCTCTTTACGTGCTCTTTTGAGTTGCGCTTTCATTTTTCTTCACGACAAAGACATCACCGTAAGGAGCAGTTTCGAGTAGATTTTTGAAAGTAGATTTTTTACCAATCGCTGAAACATTTCATTTCATTCAATAATACCATCTACCTCCATCTTACCAGCACTACCATGGTGATTTGCTTGACATTCTGGCTCATGAGTTTCGTACCAAGCATCATATTCATCTGTATCTTCTTTGCCATTCCACGCATTGCATGCTTTACAGAAACTCGATTTTACGATGGTACCTAAATTTTATCTGAATATTTTCCAATCAGTGATATAATGCCTAGAGGTGAAGAAAATCTGGAAAACTAGCTTGTACATTCGACTCTTTTTATTGTCGAACAGCTTTACAAATCACAATGTCGTACACAGCGTTTACTCTTTCAGAGATGGAGTTTATGGTATTATAATATAAATTGATGTTGAAACTCTTACCAATATCCATATATCCACAAAAATAGTTTATGCTCCGGAAACCAACGTCAATCAGTTGCATAATATACACGAAACGGTGGTTAACTTCGTAGGCATTATTTATCACATGGCACGAGTCTATGAATCTATTTCCACACTGACAGACTAATTTAATTTTGAAACCAAGTCCTCGTTGACCATATTTCGAAAAAGTAATACTTGCATTACATTTTTGACATTTCGCGATGGTTTGCGGTGATGAAAATATAAGAGCGAACTGGATAAAACAGTAGGTTGCAGAATCACTTTCACTCACAGAGAAACTGTCATCCTGACTCTCTCTCAATTTATTTGCTGATGTACTAGCAAAATTAGTACCAACTTCATCCGAATGTTGATTCCCATGGTATTTCCTCTTTTTACCAGAATAACTTGGCCGTCTTGAAAAAGATTTGCTTTGCTTTCTATCCATTTTCACTTATTAAAGTTATGGAAACAACGCTCTTTCCTCGACGAAATCTCAAATAATATTGGTCGTTTGAAGAAACCTTTACTTATGATCGTGAAAAGTTATGCCTCTATTGTATATCTGTATGTATAGACTCAGGTATAAACACGGAACAGCTGCTCGAGTGCTTAATTCGTATACCTGCTCCGAAACCTGAGTGCGCGCAGTTAGAGCCTCTCTTTTGGAGCATTATAACTGGTCAACAATGTAGGAATTACCAAAACCGACTGTGGGATATCAATTCAATGGGTAAAAGCTATCGAAAAATGCAAAAAAAAATCGATTTTTCCAACCCGTCACATTGGAATGTCCCCTTTAGCCACCTGGAACCTTAGGTAGTCCACCTTGACCCACCTTCCCCTACATATATTTAAACATCTCTCTCTCTCTCTCTCTCTCTCTCTCTCTCTCTCTCTCCGAGAGAACTGTGCGGACGCTTTTCATTTCGTTCCTGCTGTGTACGCTGATATTTCTTTGTTTGTATCTTCACGAGTTCTGAAACTTCTTGGTATTGGTTCCAGCACTCGCGAGCTCAAGTACAGTCTGGTGTGTATTTATCTGACCTGCATATTTTGAGCTAAGGAGACATTTTCTTATTGGCATCATCAAGCGTCTTCTTCGCTACCTCACGCAGTCATATTGGTAGCTGACGACAAAGTTTTGCTTAGTCACCTGACCGTCAAGCTCCTACGTGGAACCGCCAGTTCGCAACTGTTTCTCGCATCTAGCTAGTAAGCTATGTCTGCTCAACGACTCGCCAAATGCGATTTCTGCTGCAGATTTGTAGCAAGAAATGATCCTGATGCATCACAATGTATAAAGTGTGGTGCAGTGTATCATAGAAATTGCATGCGCGATACGTGGTTTACATACAGTTGCATAGTGGTCTGCTGAGACGTCAATAATAAACGCGACGTGACCTCTCCCCTTTCTCCTGGCAGCTTGGTAAATCTCAGCGATAGATCACCCAACGATTTTGATGAAGTGCGCCTCATAAAGTGCAGCAATACTGGAACCTCATCAGTTAATTTGAGTGCAGTCAAAAATTCATCCAATAAATCTGTGTTAGAGTTATTTCTGGAAACGTCAGTTTGCATTTCAAATATTTCGTCAAGGCCGTCATCATTTGTTGACATTGTCGGTAATGATTACTCGGCTGTATACACCGACACCAATACAACGGTGCGCATGGATATCACGCCACACCAGTCTAGCACGGAGATAAACAGCGCACACACACACTACTAGGCACGTCGACTGCCAAATCTGGGTCTCAGTCTTCAGAGCCAGCATATGAGAACACCAACACACTCACAGCTCATCAGACAACGCTTAGCGGCACGTTGCCACAGCAGACACCGACAGCACCAGCTGCAATCACCTCGGAGTCCGGTGCGCGCTCGCCGATTTCTGTTAGGTCAGTCGGCGCTCAGGCCGAGCTGAGTGAAAAACATACAGGGCCACTGACGCTTGACTCTAACGCCAACTCACTTTTCATGCAGCAATTCACGTCGTATCTCACAACACAGTTTGACTCTTTAAAACAGGCCCAACAGCAATTTCATGCATTCTGTGCAAATATACTAATTCATCTCCCACTCCTATCTATAATGTTAGCGATCTCGGCTCGTTCTTGCCACTACCTACACTGCAGGCGTGACCGCTGAAGGCACGTCGTTAAACTACTGCGGAAAACTGCACATACCCCGCCTTCCTCACGCAGGTCAATATCATGAATGCCAACGTCAATAGTTTGGTGACGCATTTTGATGAGGTGGAAGCCTACCTTTACTTGAATATGAAACACGTTGTTGCTATTACTGAATCCAAGATATCTACCTCTGAGAAGGATAAATCAATGGCCATTGATGGGTATGCTCTTATCAGTCATGATCGTGTGGGACACGTAGGCGGTGGAGCCGCAATATATGTTCACCAGTTCATGCGATTTAAGGTTCTTGTTAGATCTGAAATACGCGATGGTAGTGTGCCTGAATATATTGTAGCTGAGATCTACTGTGGTAGTGAAACACTTTTATTTTCTGCTGTTTATCGTCCGTCGAAAACTGCTTTACCTCGCGAATTTTTTATTAAACTATCACTTTTCCTTCCGCGCTACAATTCTGTTGTTATCACTGGAGATTTTAATTGCAATATGTTATCATCTACCTCAGTTGAATTGCTATATTTACACGATTTGATCAGATCACATTGTTTGTACCTCGTTCTATCTGATGTTATAAATGTTATCAATTCTATACGTCTAGAAACTCACACGTGGCTTGACCTCTTCATTGTCCACTCTCTGTCAGCGGTCGTCAACTACTCGAAATCCTTGGATCCATTTACATATGGACACGATCGTATCGATATTTCTATTTCATTTAGACAAACATGCAGCGTTTCACGCCAAATCACAAGTCGTGACTTTTGCCATTTTGATAGAGCCCGATATATCGGTAACGTAATGAGTTCTCTTGATAGTATTGCATCACAACGATCAATAACTCTTAAAAATAGACGAAAGCTTTGTGTAAATTCTGAAATTCGTGATGCCATCAAAGAGCGTGACCGAGCCTATAGGGAAGCTCGTGATAGTAACTCGTTTTATTGGTTGGCGGAATACCGGGCTCTGAGGATACGTACACTTTGCATGCTTCGTCGTCATAAAAATACTTACTATGCAGGCGAAATTGAGAAGGCACAGGATTCTAATACACTCTGGAATTCTCTCAGCAGGCTAGGCATAACCTCTCCATGTTCCATCTCACCTTTTTCCTAATTCTCTCATAACACCATTAACTCTCATTTTGCTTCCATCTCCAATGCCTCTCGTTCACTACCTCAGTTATCTCCATTCACTCTTCCTCCTATCTCTCAATATATCCCTCCGTTCTCTTTCTCTACCATTAGTCTAAGTGATGTCGCTGGGATCGATGGCAGCACTATCAAACATCTTTTAATCACCTGTCCTCACATTCTTTAACCTTTCACCAATATTTTTAACGCCAAAATCATGCATCCTATCCTACGCTTTGGAAACAAACACTGATTACTCCGATCCCTAAAGTTTCCTCGTTCTAAGATGTATTTGACCTGTGAACGATTGCAAGGTTGTCCGTGTGCTCTAAATTACTAGACAGAGTTTTATCCAATCAGATCAAAGCGCATCTGGAAAACAAACTTTTAGATCCCCGACAAGCTGGGTTTCGTGCGGGATTCAGCACTCAGACCGCCTTGCTTGGAGTTCTTGACGACATTAGATGTGCAATAGACGATACTCAGTACACCATACTTATACTTTTCGATTTTTCCAAAGCGGTCGATAGGATTCCACATCATATATTAATTCATAAGCTTTGTTGATTTAAAATCCCTGACCACACAATACAATGGTTCATCTGGTATCTTGCTGATAGATGTCAGGGTGACAAGATCTCTGATTGGATCTCCACTTTTTCCGGGGATCCCCAGGACTCCGTTCTGGGTCCCCTTTTATTTGCTATCTTCATCAACGATCTTCCTCGGGTCTTGAGGTTGTCCAAATACATGATCTATGCCGATGACACACAGATTTACAAAAGTTGCAAAAGACATAAACTCGCAGACGCCATCCATACAATCACTTTAGACTGCAGCGCCATTGCTGATTGGGCTTCTGCTAATGGCCTCACCCTCAACGTCAGTAAAACCAAGGCTATGATCATGGGTAGCTCTCTTTATTTGTCTTTAATTAATGAACGTTAAAGAACTTCCAGCTGTTATAATAAAAGGAATTCCTGTTCCCTAGGTGTCGGAGGTAAAGAATCTTGGCGTTTGGATAGCCTCGGATCTTAACTGGAATCGTCAAACCTCTCACATTTGTCAGCAAGTTTTTGGTACCCTTCGTCAACTTCGCCCTCCTGAACACGCCCTTTCATTTAACATACGTAAATTACTCATCCAATCACTAAACCTTCCTTATTTTGATTATGCCTGTCTTGTTTATCATGATCTATCTGAGGAACTCAATCGAAGATTGCAACGAGCAGAGAATGCATGTACAAGATTTGTATTTAGAAATGTCCCATAGATGGACCATGTCACATCCTATCGTCACCGGTTAGGGTGGCTTCCAGCAAAAACCCGTAGAGAGTATTTCCTGGGTGCGTTTATTTTCCCACTCTTAGAAACAGGCAGATCGACTTATCTCATTAATAATTGGGTACTGACGATTGAACAGGGTGTAGGAACGAGGTCTGCCGGATGTCCAACTCCCATCTTTTGCATACGTAGATTTACCACGAACTTGTACTAACTCTTTTCAAATTTCCTCCTCTTATTTCTGTAACATATGACCTGATAATATTATCTCCCTTCCTCATAGTTCCACGTCACTATTCACTATAAAATCAATTCTTATTAATAATAAATATCTTTTCCTCTGTAACGTTATTATGAGACCTGCGTGAGTTCTAGTCGGTTGTTAGTATATAATTAAGTACTTAGTTTATTGTTTCTATTTAAGTAATTTTATTTTGTCATAATGCGTCTAGTCTCATTCTAGTACATCTGCGAACCGTATCGTATCTGTTATTATTTTTCTTTATATTCTTCATATTTTGTAATTATTTTATTTTTGTAAGCTATTTTGTATCTTTAAGGGTCTCATGGGACATATTAGTGTCAGGGTTTAAATAAATAATCTAATCTCTCTCTCTCTCTCTCTCTCTCTCTCTTTCTCTCTCTCTCTCTCTCTTTCTCTCAAAAAATTGAGTATCCGCAGACACTGCTGGGGGGTTTCACTGTAAGGGACTGAGGGCAGGTTTTGTCAATGTTACCTCACTGAAGGGGCACATTGGCATGATTAAACAACACCTTTCAGCTCGTCCTACCTACCATCTCTTTGGGGTTGCTGAGTCGCACCTTGACCCTGATGTTGGGAGTGATCTCATTCAGATCGATGACTACTCACTACTTAGACTTGATCGCAACAAACTAGGAGGCGGGCTAGTCCTGTACATTCATAACACTTTCAAGGCAAATTTACTATGCAGCTCTCCAACAATACAGGAGGGCAGACAATTTATACCTGAATATTTAATGTGCAGTGTTCAGCAGGGCAGCCTTCCCCCCGTCTTTGTTGCTTTAATATACAGACCACCACACGTACCGTTTTTACAGAGCTCTGACTTAATAGACAAACTGACGATACATACTCAAGACTTTAGTCACAAAATTATTATGGGAGATCTGAATGCGAACCTACTCGGAACGTCAGCCGATGCGAAATTTGTTAGACGGTTGGCTGATGATCTTAACCTTCAAATAATTGATCATGGTGCGACTCATCATCTCACGGATTCTCACACGTGGATTGATGTGATCTTGACAGATAATAATGACGTTGTACTGAGCAGGGACAATCGGCCGGCGCCTTTTCCCAGTCATCATAACATCATAGAGGTCGAGATTGGGGTCGAAACTGCTGCATCCCCTGTGGTTGAATCATTCAGCTACAGGGATTTTAAGTCGATCCAGCAAGACGACCTCCTGTCTCACCTAGCTGACTGTGATTGGTCGCGGATCGATGGTCCCGCGGCGGGTGTTGACAGTCAATTAGAGTGCCTCAGTGTCAACCTCATGGCTGTGATAGATAAAATTACACCGTTAAAAGAATTCATGCCGAAAAAGAAAACAAATCCACCATGGGTTGATGCTGAACTAATACATCTTTACAAAAAACGTGACTCCGTACGAAGACGCTATTCGCGGACCAATGACGACAGACTGTGGCGGGAGTATCAGGGCCTTGCAGCTGAAGCTGAATTACGAACGAAGGAAACAAGGGAAAGATTTTTACAAAATAAAATTTCTGAAGCGATTAATAATAAGGAAGATACGAGGTAGTTCAATAAGTCTTTAGAATGACCAACAGATGGCGCGCGAATCGCTCCAAATCATCTGTTTTCAGTCAGCACCACTCCCGACTAGATATATGGTGCAGTCACAGTTCACATCTTCTGAGTTTACGTGTTTTTATAACCAATTGAAAAAAAAAAATTGCTTGTTAAGAAAAATGGAAAAAAAACGAGTTCAGAGCGGTAATTAAACATTTTCATTTAAAGGGTTTAACTCCATATGAGATAAAAAATGAATTGGACTCAGTTCATGGCACATCTGCCCCTGCCTTAGCAATGGTTTATAACTGGGTAAATGAATTTAAGCGTGGTCGTACATCAATAAGTGACGAACCACGTTCAGGAAGGCCCGTAGAAGCAACTACTCCCGAAATCATCAATAAAATCCACGGTATGATGTTCAAGGATAGAAGATTAAAAGTGCGTGAGTTAGCTGAGGCCACAAGGATATCTATAGGTGCAGTTGTTTCAATTCTACATGAAAAATTAGGCATGAAAAAGCTATCGGCAAGATGGGTGCCGCGTTTGCTCTCAGCTGAGAATGAACGCAATAGAGTGGTCGCCTCTGAGGATCTTTTGGCGCGCATAAGTCGGAATCCTGAGGAATTTTTTCGTCGATTTGTGACTGTGGATGAAACATGGATACACCACTACACTCCTGAGACAAAGGAACAATCCAAACAGTGGATTTCCACAGGCGAACCAGCTCCAAAGAAGGCAAAGACCGTAAAGTCAGCTGGTAAGGTTATGGCTACAGTTTTTTGGGATGCACGTGGAATTATACTTATTGACTACTTGGAAAAGGGTAAAACAATTACTGGTGAGTATTATGCATCATTATTAGAGCAGCTGAAAGAAGAAATTAAAAAAAAACGACCACATTTGGCGAGAAAAAAAATTCTCTTTCATCACGACAACGCTCGAGTTCACACATGCTTCGTTTCAATGGCTAAAATTGAAGAACTAAAATTCGAATTGGTCGAACACCCACCGTATTCACCAGATTTAGCCCCCAGTGACTTTTTCTTATTTCCAAACTTGAAAAAATGGCTCGGTGGACAGAGATTTACGGACAACGAAGACGTCATTGCCTCTGTAAGTGCTTATTTTGAGGAACTTCCGAAAACGCACTTTTCTGAAGGATTAAAAAAACTTAAAAAGCGATTGACCAAGTGTATAGAGCTCCAAGGAGATTATGTTGAAAAATAAAAAAAATTTACCCAAAAAAAATTGTTTTTATACTTTATTCTAAAGACTTATTGAACTACCCTCGTATCTGGAAAGAGCTCAAGGCTCTGGGCCTTCTGCCAAAGACAAGAGAGGAGCTTCATGGTTTCTCACCGGAAGAGCTCAATGCCCACTTTGCAGGGGTGTCGATCTCCCAAAATGAGGGTGATGAAGAACTTGACAACGTCCTGACCACTGCCAGTGATGACGGTTTTGTTTTCCGAGAAGTCAGCTTCTCGGACGTGGTTCTGGCTGTTGCCCACTTCTCATCACAAGCCAGAGGGGAAGACGACATTCCCCAAAGTATAGTGGCTAAGGCTCTTCCGTTTGTGGGAGATCATATTGTTAAGATCTTTAACTCCTCTCTGTCCAGTGGCATTTTTCCGGGAGCTTGGAAGGGAGCTCAGTTGGTGCCTTTGAAGAAGAAGCCTGTCCCATCTACGGTGTCAGATTTCCGACCAATTGCCCTACTGAGTTTCCTTTCTAAGGTCCTTGAAAAAATCGTACACGACCAAATAACTGACTTCTTACGAGAAAATAATACTTTGGACCCGATGCAGACTGGTTTTCGACAGAATCACAGTACACAGACAGCACTACTGAAACTGACGGAGGACATAAGATCAGGCATTAACAACAACAAAAAACTATTGACTATTTTGTTAATGTTTGATTTTAGCAAAGCATTCGACACCATCTCACACACTAAACTGCTGCGTAAGCTGATGCGCATGGGATTCTCCAGGAGTGTTCTCCTGTGGCTTAAGTCATATATCATGGGGAGACGACAGAAAGTCGTTACAATCACAAACGGGGATTCAGGTTGGCTAACCACCAATCTTGGCGTTCCACAGGGCTCAGTCCTGGGACCCCTGCTTTTCAGCCTGTACATAAACGACTTACAAGACGCACTCGACTTAGATGGTGTCGAACACATACTTTACGCTGACGACTTGCAAACCTACACACAAGTGACCCTGAAAGGTCTTCGTGATGGTATCGGTCGCATGTCGGCTGTAGCACAAGCAGTGTCGAACTGGGCAACGTCAGCTGGCCTGCGCCTCAATGTCGGCAAGACAAAGGCGATCATTTTTGGATCTGATCACAACATCAAACAGGTTCAGAACCTTGACTTGCAAGGCATTGAGATACAGACCGGCGTACACGTTCCCTTTGTCGATACAGTCACCAACCTCGGTGTGGTGATGGACGGAGGGTTGACATGGAAGCCGCAACTGAATGCGGTCAGTAGAAAGGTAAATAGGGTTCTGTATAGCTTAAAACTTTTCCGTTCAAGCACCACAGAGATACTGAGGAAGCAGCTGGCATGTGCACTGGTACTACCTCACTTAGATTATTGCTCAGTGGTTCTTCTTGATGTGTCAGGGGAGCTCCAGACACAGCTACAACGTCTACAGAATGCATGTGTGAGATACATATGTGGTGTTAGGCGGGATGAGCATATCACCGCCTACAGGAAAAAACTGGACTGGTTAGATTTGAAGGTGAGGAGGGAATATTTTATGGGGCTGCTGCTTTACAAAGCGGTTGTCATGCGGCAGCCACCGTATCTTACTGCCCTCTTTGAAAAAAACCAGGCCAGGACTTCAAGTAGGGGTGGTATGAAAGAGCTCTCGGTTCCGGGGTCGCGCACCGATAAGGGCCTTTTCTCATTCAGAGTTCAAGGTGCGCACCTCTGGAATTCGCTCCCGAGCAGTGTGAGGTGCCTGCCATCTTTTTGTAAATTTAAAACGGCGTTTAGCAGGCACCTTAAGCAATTACATGGTGAAGAGTATGTTCAGAAATAAAAAATGAGCCGAGTATTTATTTAGGCTTTTTATTTATTTGAATTATTTATTTATTTAATTTATTTATTTATTTAAACTTATTTATTTATTTATTTAATTAATTTATTTAATTTATTTATTTATTTAAACTTATTTATTTATTTAAACTTATTTATTTATTTATTTAATTTATTTATTTATTTAAATTTATTTATTTATTTAAATTTATTTATTTATTTAAATTTATTTATTTATTTATTTAATTTAATTATTTATCTTGTTTATTTATTTATTCGACGTATTTATTTATTAATTAATTTATTTATTTATTCGACGTATTTATTTATTAATTAATTTATTTATTTATTAAATATGTTTAGTGTTAGTTAGGTGTGAATGTATTTATTAGCGTGATTGTTAAAGTGTTATGAATGAGTGTGTTTTAAATTTAGACGTGATAGTATACGCAAAGATTTAGCAAAGTATGTGTATGTATTCTTTTATATTTATATGTTATCTCTATTGTTTTTATTTTTTATTCTATGTATTATTATTTTTTGACGAAGCATTTTCTGTGATATTTGACTGTGACTAGTTCATTACATTTAAATTTTATAAACTGACGAACTGATAAAGTGAATTATTATTTTAATAAGAAATATGCAATAAGTGAAAGTTAAGATAACAATTATATTAAATCGACTGATATTTTTAATTATAATTATAACTACATGTACATGAAATTGTAAGATTTTGTCTTCTGATGAATAAAAAGTATATCTATCTATCTATCTCTCTCTCTCTCTACCATACCATATTTTTGATTGTTATCAAAATAAAAAGTATATCTATCTATCTATCTATCTCTCTTTCTCTCTCTGTCTCTATCCATATTTAAATCGTGTACTGTCTCTTATTTATTTATTTATATATTTATTTCATTATTATTATTTATTTATTTATTTATTTATTTATTTTGTAACACCACATTTTGTGTCGGTTACGCAAACTTCCAGTCTGTCGAACGAACTGCTCAGTGCAAGTCCGATGCTCGACATAACTGGCCTATACAATTAATAGCACACTACTCACCCATTACACACACTAAACACATACACACACTATTCTACTCGACGACACAGAGCAAGCGATCTCTCCAACACCCTGAAGCAGCTGAAGATGACGTACAGCTGCCATCCCATAGAGTCTCGCATAGGTTGGAGCTGATTGGTTTCTGCTGGGGTGCGCTGAGCGTGTCCTGGTGTCTCTTCTCCTTGCTCCCGTCCTTTCGAACCAACCTAAGAACACACCCATAGAGATTAGAACTTAAGAAAATAAGCAAAATGGTATTAGAATAATACCCACCTGATTTTATGCCTTGAAATGCATGAATGGGTCCACCTTGGGCGGAGCGGCTGCTTCTCTAGGTACTCTAGAGACCTGCAGCATACACCCTAGGAAACATAAATCTGAGATAGCCTACAGCAGATACGCACATCAAACTGGAACTCTCTTACTTGGTTTGGAGGGTTTGTAGAGGCACTGTGGTCTCTCAAATGCAGTAACGTGGCTCAGCTCATGGCCCGCTTCTCCATAACAGCAGTAGCAGCAGTCTCCGAAGCACTCGTCAGTCACATAGAAGCAACCTAGCATTAGCAAGGGGATATTACAGTTGTATACAAAACACTAATCTCACCTGATAGCAGTGGCAGTTGACGAATGCAGTGTAGTAAACTGCAGGTAAATATAACCTCTTCGAGTTTAACCGTGTCCACCGCTCCGGCTGCAAGTACGCAGTCCTGGGCCTTGCATCTCTCGTCTTCATGCCCCTTCGTCGGCACTGTCGTTCAGATACACCTCCTGCTGCATCCCTCGTCGTACTTCCTCGTCCTGGCCACTCGTCCGTCCTCGTCCTCCCCAACACCGTCTGCAAGCCGTCGACTGCATGTCATATAGCGCGACGTCAGCGCGAACAGACGCTCCCCTTTCCTCCTTCTTACTTCTCTTTCTTCCTCGCCAGGCGCATGAGCTACGCCCTCAACCGGGCTCGGTCCGCACTACCGAAATCCGAGTGTAGCGCCACGGGGACGAAGCGATAACTCGCTCACTTCGTACTCAGCCGCGCTCGTAGATACTTCGTGTTTTTTTACGTACTCCCTTGCGAAAACGTGAAATTAACTTGCTCCGATTCGCGAATCTATAACCCTTCCGTACCTCGACATTTTCGTCGATCTCGTACCGTGTATACCTACCAACTTGTCTCTTCGAAGGAGGCCACACCGGATTTGAAAAGAGTAAGTTGCACAGAATATTATTGTGCTTAACAAGTGTGTGTATATATATATATATATGTATATTGTAAATCTAGCGCCGCGTACGTGTCGAGCATCGCGTCGCGCGCCGCCTTTCCACGTGTATTTCACCGCCGTATATTCTGTAGAATTCGCGACCCTGAGTATTAACTTCTTCCCCTCTCGATTATATACCTTTTCCCACCGTACCGCCGTGCTCACCATAGTTAGTTTAGATTCGTAAATAATTCTATGTATCGGTAGAACACTTGTAAAATCGTGCTGCAAATGCGTGCAGCTGGCGCTCAACACCTTGTACATAAATTGAAGAAACCACAAGTGTTCATACTTTTATACTAAATTCCTATGTATAATTTATTTAAAGTCTCGCATAAAAACAATGTTAAAGCCTGCATGTGCGGCGCAATAATCTTGGCTAATATAGCTAAAATTATTGTCATAATTTATTATTATTTTATTTATTTACTTATTGTGTAGTATGTCTGTAATTTATTAGCGTGATTGAGTAAGAAACTGTAGGAATGACTATTGACGAAACGAACTTTTATAACTGTGATAGCAAGTACCTGACGAGCATATTTCTTTTGAAATTATGTAATTTTTGTGATATTTTATAAATGTGTGTGTGTGTACGTGTATTTATTTATTAGTGTACCAATGTGAGACAGTATGCCTGCGATACGTTGAAATAATTACAAAAAAATTACGTGATATGTATTTTACACCACGTGATTATGTACTTTATTGTAATCTGTGATATATATATATATATATATATATATATATATATATATATAGGTCACCCACGGATGCGCACCAAGCTATACGTGGAAATGGTACCAAAGCCAAACCAGAAAAATAACCTCAAAGCGTTGCAGCGGTTGATGATTAATTGCAGATAAGAATGCAAGCCTTGTACGTCTGACATGGATATTATGTGAGGCAGAAGCTTGGAATTTGGCACGTGCAAGTAAACTATAATTAATATGTCCGGAGGCAATATGTGGCAGTAGGAAGTCCTTTAAATCGGAGCGATATCGGATGCGGTATGCTGTACTTACAGAGAGAGAGAGAGAGAGAGATAGATATAGGTATAGATATATATGTATTTATTTGTTTATCAATAAAAGAAAAAACTGTACAGTCATTTACCTAAAATATATGACATAATTGCATTACTTCAGGGTATGCTCGTCAGGTACATAAATATATATATGTATGCCCCCCTCCCCCGGCGCTGCCTATCCTCACTTTTTTTCAGCAAACTCTCGGAATACCTTCCGACTTACAATAATGTCATTGTCACAAGTGATCTTAACATTAATATGCACTATGGAGGCTGAAATTTCTTAAGATCCTGTATCGAAACGCGATCGCTATATTTAGTAACATCTGAATCTACGCACCATACGCGCTCTAGAACAGTCTGAGTCGATACTTGGCTTGACCTTTTTATAACTCACTCTGAGTCTGCAGTAATCAATTATAAGAAATCGGAAGCACCTTTTTTGTGGGTCACGATTGTATTGAGCTAGAATTTAAGTTACACAAGCCACCCGTCGCGTTTAAAGTAATAGAAGCTCGTAACATAAAGAACTTACATGATTCCGCGCTCTTTACTCTCGTAAATTCAAACCTCTTTCGACTTTTTTCGCTTGGACTTCGTACCACTTATGGTACTCAGGTAGGACTGAATGAGCACTGTGACTACCTGAACAGAACTATCATATCTTCCCTCGATACCCTTGCTCCACTAAAACAGATCAAAATCTCGACTAAGCGTAAACCTTGGGTCTCGTCCGAACTACGTGCGCTCATGCAAACTCGTGACAAAGCCTATAAGACTGCAAATCAGTCGGGCCTGCAAGTACACTATAACCACTTCCGTGCACTCCATGCCCGCGTTTGTAATATGCTTGATACAGCTAAAAACTATCACTATTCACAGGAACTAGACAGCGCTCCAGACCTTCGGACGCGCTGGGCAGTAGTGAGTAATATAGGTATCTCCGCACATTCCCTCCCATCTCCCTTCCTATTCTTCTCTCCCAACTCATTGACTGCTCATTATGCCTCTATTTCCTATACCTCCTCACCAATCTCCCTCGATGTACTTAATGATTTACTCTCAGCTCAGCGTCCGCCCATAATCCACGAAGAATTTAGCATAAGCACCGTTTCCACTATCAAAGTCCTTTCTGCGTTACAGCGGCGACCTCACGGACCAGTGGTCATGACGGCCTAACGGTTGAATTATTAAAGCGATTAGCACCCGTAATAGCCCAACCTCTTCAAAAACTCTTTAATGACTCGATTAGCCAGGCGGCACTATCTGACCTCTGGAAGAAAGCCCTTCTTATGCCATTGTACAAAATAAAAACACCGATTACTCCCTCTGACACTCGTCCGATCGCAAAACTATCGGAACCGTCAAAAATACTTGAAAGAGTAATTCATGACCAACTCTGGGATTACTTGAAACGACACGATTTGATTGACTCTCGCCGGGCAGGATTTCGTAAGGGCTATGACACACAAACGGCGAAATCCTGCTTCGAAAACGTCGTGACTTTAACTGCTCTAACCATACACTCAAATCGTTCTTTAATTATTTACATGACCGTCTCTAGACCGTGATTAACGATGGAGGGTGCATTTCAGATTGGCTCAAGACGTATGCTGGCGTCCCTCAAGGTAGCTATCTGGGCCTCTGTTATTTAGTATTTTCATCAATGACCTAACGGTTTATGCCATTTTAAGCACATGATTTTTGCCGACGACACACAAATCTACTACTCATTTCCGCTTGAAAAGTTTGCTGAGGGCCTTTCGATCATAAGTCGGAATACAGCAGCCGTAGCAAGATGGGCAGACGAGACAGGACTGAAGCTTAATACATCTAAAACTAAAGCTGTGATATTGGCAAGCCTGTTGTATACTTCCAGGTTTGGCATCAACAACTGTGCGAAAGTTAGCATAAATGGCCTCGATCTGCCTTACGTTACGGAAATACTTAACCTCGGAGTATGGATTACCCCGATATTAGATTGGAGCAGGAACGTTAAACTCATCTCGCGTAAAGTTTACGGGGCACTTTATGTACCAAAACATCACCGGCGAGCTCTATCACGTGACCTCCGCAAATCACTTATAGAAGCCCTAATCTTCCCCTACTTCGACTACGCGTCTGCGGTGTACCACGATCTCAATGCGACGCAAGATCTAAAACTTTATAGAGCACTAAATGCCTGCCTCCGTTTTGTCTGCGGTAACATTCCACGTAGAGATCGTATTACCCCGCACCGCATAGCACTCGGATGGCTCTCGGTTTCTCGAATACGCGAATATTTTGTCGGTACACAAAGTTACAATGCGATCTCGAGAAACAACCCCGAGTACCTTGCTAGTTGGTTCTCGATCGCAAATACGCTCTGTTTACGTCGTATCGGTCGACGTCAGCCCGAGAATTTATATTATCATAAGGCATCCCGCACTGAAGCAAAAAATATCCTTCCATGTTCTCTCTACTCAACTTCTCAACTCGCTTCCTCTCCTCATATTTGACCCCCTACAAACTGATTCCTTCAAATCATCTCTCTTTTCTACCCTACTTAACAGAGATATCTCGGACTGTCAGGTTTGTGTAAACCTTAGAGTGCACCAATATCTGAGGGCTAGATACTCGAACCATACTCGAACCGTCCTTTAAAGCGTTTAATCCCTAGTTCTTAGTTCTATCTTTAATTTTTATTGTTACTATCATTGTTGTTACTGTAGCTATTAGTTTTAAGTTTCTCGTTAACTGTTGAGTTTAATTACTCGACATCACTTTATTTTTTTTACTCTCATTTATACACCACAACTAAATTGTTTATCTTCTGTACTTATATCACTTGTTAAATCGTTAATTAGCGTTTAAAATTGTTATAGCGTTAATCTATCTCAGTCTAATGCACTACTTTGTAATATGTATCATGTATCCTGCTACGGATATTATATTGTTCATTTATGAATGTATTATTTGGCAAAATGCCAGATTATTTTGCATAAAAAACCAATCAATCTCTCTCTCTCTCTCTCTCTCTCTCTCACACACACACACACACACTCACTCACTTTCTACATATTTATTTATTTATATATATATATTTTTTTTTTTAATTAACGTCGCCATGTTTATGCTCCCATGTGGTGCTAATCGACGACGGGGGTCTGCGGTGTGTTTGTAAACAAAGCACATGTAATTTTTACAGAGGTGCTTGTATCAATCGGCAGAGACTAGGATTCGAACCCGGGTCACCGGCGCGGGAATCCGACACTCTACCGATTGAGCCGCCGCAGGCCCCATTATTTATTTATATATTTATTAGACCAGAAATAATGTTACATGTTTAACCAATCGAGAGAGAAATGAGTTACCTTTACATTGGTATAGACAAGTAAATACTAACGAGGTAAATAAAGTTACCTGTACATAGGCTGGCTTATATAACCTAGAGACGAAAACCAAAAGACTTAAATAGTAATTTAAAAACTAACTTAAAAATAAAAAATAAAAACAACAGATAAAATTTCCACGCAACGTGATCTAAGCTGATGGTTATATCTAAACTTACAGATTCATTACAAATCGTTATAATTTTTTCTTTGTATTAACTTTATTGGTAGTTAATGATTTGAGATCATTTGTTAACCTCGTTGAACACTTTTATAAGTACTATGTAGCTGTTATTTTACCAATTGTTTTAGTTATTTTCAGTAATTGAATACTTTTATTTCTAGTATTGCTTGTTTTGGACTTATATATTTCTTTCAGTGTTTCATAATGAAATGAAATAGAATTTTAAAAGGAATAATTGGCTTACAGAAAGTGGAAGACATTGTTCCGAGAATCGGTTTGTATTTATGATTTTTAATATTTTGGTTTTAATTCTTTGTATTTGGTTTAGGCTATTACTATATGCTCCTCCCCAGGTAATTACTCCATAATTTATTAAACTTTGAAAAAATGTATAATAAATGATCATTAATGTTTTGGATTCCATAATATTTTTAATTTTAGCAAAAATAAATATTAGATATCTAGTTCTTTTTACAATATAGTCGATATGTTTGTCCCATTTCATATTGGAATCGAATAACAATCCTAGATACTTATGATATTCTATTCTTCTTATTGGTTAGTTATATTAACGTTTATTGTATTTGGCAGGCTATCACAGTAATTTCTATACACTATGTAAACAGTTTTACTTACATTCAAAGCTAATTTATTCAAAGTAAGCCATTCCGACACTTGATTTAGATATACATTCATTTTATCCTGTGCCCGAGACCATGTATCATCACTTGGGATGATGACAGTGTCATAAGCATAAGACATGATTGTATCATTTTGCACATCTCTCAGTAGATCATTGACATAGAGTATAAATAACAAAGGATCTAGTATAGTCCCTTGTGGAACTCCTGTGGAGATTAATTTGTATTCACTCTTACAATCTTGAATTTTAACTCTTTGTTGTCTACTGAGAGATAGCTAAAAAACAGTTTTAAAACACTACTTCTTATATCATATCTTTCAAGATTATCTATCAGTATTATAGGTTTGCTTTTATCCAAATTTTTGTATATGATATTTGTTATATAATTCAAAGCATCCATCGTACCTCTATTTCTAACAAAACTACATTGGGTGTCAGATATTATATTACATTTCTTCAAAAATAGGTGTAGTCTATTGTGAATTATTTTCTCAAAAAATTTTGCAATGTTCGATATAGGCGAAATTGGGGATTACTGTATGGGGACTACTTCAGCTTTTTTAAGAACATGAGGCCATATGGATCTCTCAATATACAAAATAAAAATATATTCTAGTGGTAATAGTATATATTCACATATTGATTGTATTGTATTAACATTTATATTATCTACCCCTCCGGAGTTTTTTTTCATTGAAATAATAATTTTATTTATCTCATTGGAATCTGTAGGACGAAGAAAAATTGAATTGTGATGCCTTGTAGGAAGTTTCAATTTATCGGTGTCTAATTGTGTAATTTGCACATTTAATGTAGCGCCCACTACACAAAAGTTATTCATAGAATTAGCAATATTAGTTTTCTTTTCAATTTTTTGATTATTTTCATATATGTGATCAATTGACTTGCCCTGATTATCAATTTTTCCCAATTTAGTGTTAATAATATTCCATAACTGCCTTGGATTTCTACTATTCAACTTTACTTCTTCAGTTCAATATTTATATTTTGCATCTTTTATAACTTTACTCAATATTTGATTATAATTATTATATTCATTTTTCAGTAGTTTGTCATATTGGTTTCTTTTTCCATATACCTATATAAATTTTCTTTTGTTTTACATGATACTATTATTGCGCTTGTAATACAATTTTTTCTCGGAATTAAGTCTTTATTTTTTCCTATTAGTTGTTTATATTTAGTGGCTTTTTCAACAAATTCATTAATCATCTGTATTAGTGTGTCTACTGAACTATTTGGGTCCGGTATAAACAAAATCAAATTCCAGTTAGCGTTTCTGGCAGTATTCTTTAGTTTAGTATAATTTATATATTTAGTTATATTGTTATTTGTTTGTTTTAAATCGATGTGATCCACGTTTAAAATCAAAGGATAGTGATATATGTTCCATCACATTTTCTACATATTTCTTTATGTCTCTTTATTAATTTGATCATATTTTCATTTTAATTTAAATTTCGTTTGATGTTTCGAATAATTCCCGTGGACTGCATAATGATGATAATCCTTGAATAAGTTATGTACAAACTCAAGTTTACAGCGGTATAAATTACATTCTATAATTACATTTTAATAATTTAATTTTCTACGCCATTTTAATGTAATACTAATTTTTTCAGAAGATGTTGAGAATAACCCTGGATTATCAAATGCTGATGATTATTCCAAATCTCGCGAAAGAAAGTGTTCTGTGATCAATACATTGGCAAAGATGGACGCGAAACGTGGACGGGAGTACAGAGTTTAAAGAAAAGCTTTAATTAATACCGATATTAAGAATCTAAGTCAATGTTATAAAATTCTACTATATAATGTTACTGATCCAGTACACCTTTAAACTATGTTTTGCGAGGTCAGAATACTATTACTGTACTTTCATGAACTCCCTTTTAATGTCTAATTACTTATAACAATACTTACTTATGATAAGTCTACGATTTATATGTATTGGTTTGAATATTTTAACGTATTTTGAGAATCTGTTTTATGTACCTATATACACTCAACATTAAAGATATTTGGTCGAACATGTTTGAATTTTTTAAAATCCTCCAATACAATTAGCATTTGATCCAATGAAATTGCACCATTTTTTAAAATTTCAAATTAATTCGAACAGATATTTTTAACCGCGAATATATATATTCTATTTTATTTTTCTTAGAATACAGCTCAAATAAAATAAAGAGTGTATGCTTCAGACCACGCGACATAAGTGAAACAAAAATGCATAATCGTTAGTTATTATTTGTGGGTTAAATATTATAAATAAATAAGATCTTTACATATAAGACATGTTTTAAATAAACATAAATATATATTTAAGAATGTTAGGTGGGTAACAAGAAGATAAATGTTTTTACTTTGTTGTTTGTATATTAATAAATATAATATTATATATAAGAAATTTATTCACAAATTATACATTGGTAAAATTAGCAAAATTGTTAGTCTTCTTCCATTAAATCTAAATCTCTTTGATTGTAATCTATAAACGAAACAATTGGTTTATGAAAGCTGAAATAAGAAATTAGCACCTTTGAATCCAATTTGTTTAGAAACTTAGCGAATACTGTATCCAGAGTAATTTGTGATCGCGTCGTTGCTATTACAGGATCGTTCCAAATTTTAAGATTTAAAGTATCAGATACAAAATTAATTAAGGGTTTCGACCGCTTTGAATCAAAAGTAGCGTTGAAGTCTTCAATTAAAATCAATGGCATTTTGTTAAAGTTATTGGTAAGAAGTGCTGTATCTTTGTCGGTGTATGGGCGTAAATGAAAATCAATAAAGTCAATTATGTCTACAACTCTTTGATTAGGTAAAATATAAATAGCCGCAATAATAACTAATTGTCCATTCTTCATAAGGTAGTCAGCAGCACACACTTCACCAATGTCTGTTGTATTTTCACCCAAACGTTTGGTTTGATTGAAACGTAAATTCATATGAGGAGTAACAACGTTTTCTAAATCATTCGTATTATGGTATTGTAACATCGCGAAAAATTGTATATATATATGTGAAATAATATTATATATTATATTATTTTTTATAATAAACACAAATATTAAATTTATATATTCAATTTATTTTCACTTTTTACTGACTTTGAAATATATAAATTATATTAAATTATAAATATAATGTACATTAACATGTAAGTATCTTTATTAATTTATATAACATTCTAAAAGTTAAAATCATGAATATTGAATATTTTTAACAGAATATAAAATAAACCATAAACACTATTTAAAACTTATCAATTACTTATATTATACATAAGCAAAGCAAAGTCACGTTCTTTCGAAATGTTAAATTTCTTCAATTTATAAAATTCAATATCTGAAACTAATAGCAATGGAACGAGAAACACAGTCGATAGAGAGAGAGAGAGAGACACAGAGAGAGAGAGAGCGAGAGAGAGAGAGAGAGAGAGAGAGAGAGATAGATAGATAGATAGATATACGATTTATTTGTCAATTTTGGCAAAAATACATTACATAAAAATTGTTATTTTGTCATTACATTAAGTCTTTGATCACTATCACAGTTCGTCAGTGTATTAATATAAAAACTGTTGCACAAATTTGTCATTATCTAATATCACAGTTTGTTTATATCACAGTTCCATAACAATTTCTGAAGTCTACTCATTCTTGCATACACGTACATCCATCACGTCACAATTTAAAAACAAATACAATTCAGCCGATACATACACTCATCACACACGCAGATATATTTACACTTTATTAAAATGTACTCTTTATATTTTGTACATTACAACATTTTTCACGACTAAGAATACAGAACACGGGAGAACGGATAAATTAAAATAAAAAAATAAAAAGATACAATTAATAAATAAATAAATAATTAAGTAAATAAATAAATAAATAAATAAATAAATAAATAAATAAATAAATAAATAAATAAATAAATAAATAAATAAATAAATAAATAAATAAATAAATAAATAAATAAATAAATAAATAAATAAATAAATAAATAAATAAATAAATAAATAAATAAATAAATAAATAAATAAATAAATAAATAAATAAATAAATAATTAAATAAATAAATAAATAATTAAATAAATAAATAAATAAATAAATAAATAAATAAATAAATAAATAAATAATTAAATAATTAAATAAATAAATAAATAAATAAATAAATAAATAAATAAATAAATAAATAAATAAATAAATAAATAAATAAATAAATAAATAAATAAATAAATAAATAAATAAATAAATAAATAAATAAATAAATAAATAAATAAATAAATAAATAAATAAATAAATAAATAAATAAATAAATAAATAAATAAATAAATAAATAAATAAATAATTAAATAAATAAATAAATAAACAAATAAATAAGTCAATAAATAAATAAATAACTACCCATGTATGTGAATTCTCTGTCATCATGAAAAAATGTCAACTTACTCACCGTGCAGTTGTCTGAGGTGCCTGCCTAACGCCGTTTTAAATTTACATAAGGACGGCAGATACCTCACACTGCAGGGGAGGGTGTTCCAGAATCGCGAACCTTGGGCTCTAAACGAATAGAGACCCTTATCAGTCCGCGATCCCGGAACCGAGAGCTCTTTCACACCGCTCCTACTGGAAGTCCTAGCTGTGTTTTTACCAAAGAGAGCCGCAAGGTACGGAGGTTGTCCCATATTTATTGCCCTATACAATAATAACCCCGCAAAGTACGCTCTTCTTTCCTTTACTGTATAACATGGCTTTCTTGATTTAACAATCAGAAACCACTACATTTGTAATGCTTATCATTGTCTCGACACTTTACCAAATTTTCTCAATTAATGGGCGCTAGGTAAAGCGCGGCTAACTCGGCACGAGCCCCTTCCCAGAGGAAGATCCGTGAAGAGGAAAAATCAGGAATTTATATATCTTTATAATAATTACCCACAAATTTCACTTTAAATATATTCAACTTTATTTCTCATCGTCGGGTAACACTACCGGTCGCAAGTTACAATATCGCTTAAATATAAGTTATCGCTATACACAAAAATGGCTACGCTAGCCGTATCACGCGTCCCTCGCGACGACCACTCTCACCACGTCTCCCGACTTCCCGAGTCGCGTGAATTACCCCACACTAATACTTAAATTTACTACCGGTCCGACCCGCACTGATCTTATATACCGGTGTCACACCACCACGGCTTTATTTTCCTATGAGCCCCGAGCACATGGCGGCGATGTACAACAATGATATAATTCACTTGCAAGTGCCGAGGGAAGCTCGGCAATTACAGTCCACTCACCGTGGTTAGTCGGGCGCGTCCGCGATGTTCGTCCTCGCAGGTCACAGGTCGCCGGTTAAATTTCCCAATCTATCGCTCGCCGGGATTTTCTACGCCAAAGGTCTCCCCACGCGGTCTCACTTCTCGGACGGCAGTCACAAATTTTCTCAACTATCTCCCTTGAAGGCCGGGCAGTCAAATGCTCAAAACCGGAGAGGGCGGAAATCTCTTCCAAAATTTCGGCTTTTCTTCTCGCGCAACTTCAGCTCAAACTCCTGTTGCTTCCGCCCTTTCCTTTACGGTGATTGGCCTTGATTTTCCCTAGATGCAAAAATCAAGGCCAAGTCAGCGTGATTTGAGTCGCTATTCCTCATTGGCTCGCTTCGCGAATGCCGCCCTGTTTAAGCAGCGCGGGCAATTATGAATTGCTAGATATACACGCGCGGGCAAGCTGCTTTCTCAACGCCTGAGTTGTGCATGAACTAAAAAATCGTAGGCTGTAAAGAGCACGATTTACCTTTTTTCCAACTGCATCAACCTGCAGTTTCCACGTGAGTTTAGAGTCCATGACAACACCAAGGTTTGTGACAGAGAAAGGCATATGTACACCTTCCTGAAACTCAATGCCGGGCAAACCAAGATCCTGCAACCGATTGATGTTGTGCTCGGAGCCGAAAATGATCGCTTTGGTTTTGCCGACATTGAGCCGCAGTCCGGATGCTTCGGCCCACTCCGACACTGCCCGCGCAACAGCCGACATGCATCTGATACCCACATAAAGATCTCGCCATGTCACTTGAGTGTAAGTTTGCAAGTCGTCCGCGTATAGCAAGTGTTTAATATCACCACCAGTCAGTACGTCTTGTAAGTCATTGATATAAAGACTGAATAGCAAGGGCCCCAGGACTGAACCCTGTGGCACACCTAGATTGGTGGTTAGCCAATCAGAGAGAGAGAGAGAGAGAGAGAGAGAGAGAGAGAGAGAGAGAGAGAGAGAGAGAGAGAGAGAGAGCGAGACGAAGAGAGACGAAGAGAGTCTGAGACAAGGGATGAGCCGACTGTACCGTCAATTAATACCGTTACGGACCCAGTTCCTGATCAGTACCCAGTTTCTGATCATTTGGTTACATTTATTACGATTTACACATTAATTTATACAAAATTTGTTTTAAAATATAATTATTAATACTAAAATATTTGGCAGTCATATAAAAGAATTTTAAAAGTTACTAGTAAAATACATTTTTAAGATAAAAAATGTTAAAGTTGGGCGTTGTTGGCAACGTCATGATTGACACCATCTTACTGCATTTGGCTACAAGTGAGCATGCAAAGAAATTTACATCATATCTTCAAAATTTTTTAACGGACCGTAGAAAAACTTATGTAATTAAGTTATTCAACAGTTTATTTGTATAAATCACTTAAAACATTCACATAAAATATTATTGATATTTGTAACAACGTGTGATTAGAAATAGGGTCCAAATTCTTATCGTTTACCCAATTCCTGATCAGTATTAATAACATGTTTTATGTGTGTTTAAAAATCTTAAAATACACAAATATTTGTAATAACACAATTCTATAAGTAGTTTTTATCCATGTGTAAATAATTTATCAGACAAAAGACGCACAAAACGTGAAAATAAATCAGAACACTATGTGCGTTTTATAGGTTATAAATATATGATCGCACGCGAGTCTATATCGTGCAGTAGACCGAGTACGAATAACCGAACACTTTTACCTCGCCTAAGTTTCACATTTATAATCACACAACCGAAAATGTTATATTTTAGTATATCTACCGTATTAGTATTGCTTAATAAGTTTTAATTTATCATATAAAATACTTGTACGTCAATAATATATGTTATCAGGAATTGGGTCTTGATATGATCAGAAACTACTCCCATACAAATTTTAAGTGATCAGGAATTGCTCCCACAGCTTTTTTTCTTTGAGGCTTTATATTTAACTTAATTTTGATTATTTATGTATTTTTTCAATTTTATATTAAAGATTTACAGTTATATTTGTCATTAGAAATTTCATTTTCCATGAATACCTCATTTTTATGCTTTGACACAACAAATAACGTGACGACATGCCTTAACTGATCAGGAACTGGGTCCTTGACAGTACTTCCCGAAAGCAAGTTGCATCGTAGAAGATAGAGGAAATGCGCAGCACGCAGACCATTACAAAGTCTCCAAATTAAGCCTAATTGACTGCTAATGAAGTCCCTCCAGATACACGGGCCGTATGGTGAGTCGAAGGGTGTAAGGCTGGCTACTGAGGTGTCAGACAAATAACTACAGCGGGCTAGACACGTTTAACTACAACTCTTGCTCAGCTCTGGATTTTTCTCAGTTTTTCTTCAGTCGTCGCGAGGCACGCATCGCCGAAATCTCGAGTGAAACTTTGACAATATTCTGCCTCAATACGTAAAGTCGCGTTACATACTTTCGAGTAGAACATTGATTGAATTTGATTTTGATTTCATCTAAATTAAAATTATCTTAATATTTCTATAACGCATTTTACGAGAAGTGACTTCGATTTCGCTTATAAAAAAATCATTAATGTATAAACTTTTGTAACCCGTTAAAGCTAAATAAATAAAAATTATTTCTGAAATTACAATTTTCTCCAGTTTGAACCAGACCTTGTATTCCAGAACATCAGTGAAATCATCACTACGTCAGTACGTCAATTGAATTTATTTATGTCATTGTTAATATTTCTTTAAATTTGTGTTTAAATCAAAATAATAATATAATTAAAATCATAACTAAAATCCGTGTTGAAGTCAGAAATAACTTTAATTTTTTTATATAATTATTGTTTCCTCAAAAAAACTATCTAAAGTGAGGTATCTCGCAAAAAATTTCCATTTTTCTGTCAAAAATGATCGAAAAAATTATAATTCCTCAATAATTTTGACCAAATTACTCATTAACAGTATTTTAGGGGTCGCTGAACAAGAATCCGACGTCAGATTTCAAATTCAAGATACCGGATCCAAGATGGCGGATAGTTTTTTTTAATGTTGACCGATTTCTACTAAATGCTGTATGTTGGGGTTTTTGGGATCACTGATTACGTTTCCGAATTCGAATTTCAAATTCAAGATGACTGATCCAAAATGGCGGACTTTAATTTCAAATTCCAGATTGCTGAACCAAAATGGTGTGCAAATATTTAAAGGTTTAAAATTCAAGATGGCGGATCCAAGATGGCGGAAATTACTTATTTATCGTCCATTGATTTATCCAAAATTTGGTGTTAAAATATATTTATGGTCAAAAAATATTTATGTTCACTTATCCACCACCTGGGGAGGCGCTCGATGCGGGACTAGTAAACCCGACACGAGTCTGTCTTCATCTATGTCAACTCCGTCTGTCTATCCATCCGTCTGTAGAGTGTGACTTATCTATGTCAATTTCAGTCCATTTGTAGAGTGATTGTTTTTGTGTTTTTAAATTTTAATAAAATTTTATAATGAATTACTTCTTTCATTGTGGTAACCAGTGATTTGTATATTTTTCGTATCATTAGAAAATTTTTTAATCACAGCAATTCCATTTTTCTTTACTATAAAACCGTGGTTTTTCGAAATCTCAGGAACACTCTCACAATTAAGATATCTTTGATTCAATTTTCGCCTCACTTTGTCATGAAATATTTTATCAAAGTAGCAAATAGATATGTTATCGAAATGTTTTTTTGCCCAATTGAATAGTGCTTGAGGAGTTAATATTGCTTCAGATGGTTTTACCGTAAGGATTGCCTTGTAGGCTGACTTTTTGAAAATAGCACCTATTCCATCATACATGCTTTTGCCATGTGCAGTTGCTGTGTAATGTCATTCTGCTTCAATATTAAAATCTTTTTTATGATTAATTAAATTGTTTATTTGAAATTTATTTTTAAAATGTAGCTTAGCCCCATCAGTACAATAATAAATTTTTTGAATTCTTTTAACCTTCTTTTTAATTTCTGGTATCAGTAGCGTTTGAATAGCATATTCAGCGGCAGTGTCATGTTTCAGACTATCAGACAAAAAACCATACTCTGATGGTTAACTTCATTATTTTCTTTGTAATAGAAAATCACAGGTACCACTGTACATTGGTTATTGTTGAAATGAAAAGCCTGGGAAGCATCCTGACACACGTAAGCATCATTTTTTGAGAAATCAAACATTACAAGTACTTCACGTAAGCTAAGATTTTCTTTTTTTTTTCATTTATTTTTTTTTTAGAACTTTCAGAGTCTTTAGCTTATTGTCCAAATCCAATAAATAATCTTCAACACTCGATGTCTGTTCAGTTAATGTTGCTCTATCAGTAGTAGTCCACGATGAGTATGTAATATCAGAAATACAGGAATCTTCTAAGTGTTAACGTATTAGAGATATAATTTTCTCAGTTCCTGGACATTTATTACACTTGTCGATGTAACAGTCAGAAGTTGGATTAGAACAAACCATTTTTCTATACAATCTTTATTATTAGAAAAAGGAGTACTTGCATTTTCAGTCAATTGCTTCAGGTTTATGGCATCTAACATAAGTTTCATATTTTGATGGATAGTACATACGCATACCGAATGCGTTCCAGATGCTCCAGGAAGAATACAATATTTTGGTCTGAGAAATGCAAATTTACTAAAAGAAATTTGGATTTTCGGGTGAGTCTCTTTAAAACAAGAATAGAGTTCTTTCATATTCAATAATAATAGACGTTTACTTTTTTCTTCTCTTGTGCCATCAGTATTTTTTACGGAAACAACGTCTTTCTTTGATGGTAAGATTCGACTGTACATATCGTTATTGTAAAATTCTTCAATATTTTTCACAATTTCCTGGGAAAAACTACGACCCGCTTTCGCAACAGTTTGACTTAAAACCCCATTCATCGACTTCAGCCGATTAGACTTTTCAACCAAATATCTTGAAGCATTAAACTCCATAGCAATCTTTTTCGTGCTCCATGGACTTGGAGCAATAGTAAGAATCCTGACTCTTAGAGGATCGTTCCTGTCTAAACTTGAAAATTTAGTTTTAAGCTCATCTAGCATTTCCTCTAAATCAATTTCTCTTTGGGATCGAACTTCTGATTCCGGTGACGCTCTAGAATCAAGGTTATCTTCATCATTGGATATACGAGAATCATCATTATACGAATCATCAGAATCACTTATATTGGCTTGAATAGATTCATCCTTATTATTTAAATTTAAATTAGAAGCCTTATTTCGACAAGCAGCACAAATTCTAAAGTCGGGGTGTAAATGAGGCAATTGTTTTATTAGACCACTAGAAACCCTACGGAGATCTTTTCCATAATAACCCTTTTCACCGGGTTTCCTAAACAAATCCACGTATCTATCTGTTTTAAACTTATCGCACATCTTGGTCAATATATTAATAAATATCCGAAGAAATAGCGCCCAATATCTAAAAAACGACTACCCTGAAAAGGACTGTCGCTACTGATTTGAGAATAAAGGCCACAAAAATTTGTGCAAAATAGATCAACTATTCTAAAAAGGACTGTTGAATATAATCCACCAATTTTCGTTATTGAACCTGAAAATAAATCTCAATAACTATCCCAAAAAGGACTGCTATTGAGAGTACGCCGATATTGAAGAGCACTCAAGATCTCAAAAAATTGACTATCCTGAAAAGGACTGGCGCTACTGATTTGAGAATAAAGGGCTACAAAAATTTGTGGAAAATAGATCAACTATCCTAAAAAGGAGTGATGAATATAAACCACCAATTTTCAAGTAAGGTACTGGGAAATGAGATCCACAGGGCGAACCAAAATTAGTAAGTGTAGAGATCTAAGAATAATCTTCCAAATATTTATCCATAATTAAAAAGCTATATTGAATTTCTTAAATCTAAACTCAGTTTTGTGTTAAGTGAATATAAATATTTTTTTACCATAAATATATTTTAATACCAAATTTCGGATAAATCAATCGACGATAAATACGAAATATTTTAGAAATCAGCTAATAATAAGAAAATATCTCTTTGTTTTATTAATGTTATTGATGACATATACAGCACAAGAGTATTCTTCTGCTATGAACTGTATGTCTACATTTGATTAAAAAATGTTAAAGATAAATGGAGTAAAATGATTGTGCCACTTTTCCGAAGGTTGCCGTATATAAAAAAAACTCTAGGTCTGGTTATGCCTGCACGAAGAATATTTAGATAATCATCATCCCAAGTAATGTTGTTATTGTGGTAGAATGTGTCGTAGTCGGATTAGTCATTGTTTTCCAAAGCTACCCTGACCTTAGCGTATCGTTAAGCACAGATGGCAAATTCTGGATCTGGCTTTTGCATAGGCGCTGGTATTGTTGTTGATCAATATGGTAGAAGCGGTGCTTCGAATCTGCATTTCTGTTGTTTATTAGGAACAATATTTTTGCAGCAGATAAATATATGTTTATGTGCTTGGAGCTTAATATTTCCCGATGCTTCTGATGATGAAACCGAGATTAAATGATCAATTAATGTGATAGCGTCTTGATAATTTTCATTAAGTGCATCTTGTGGAGCATTATCAAGCCATAGTAAAATCGATAACTCTGAACTGACCAAATGGGCTAAATCTTTTCGAATGCGAAATAATTAGGAGAACATTCACTAATTTGTTAAAATATATGGCACAAATAACTGCATCTTCATTAATTAGTGAAATTTTTTCGATAAAATTTAATTGCGAAACTGTTTCTTCAGAAATTTTTAACCCATCATTTTTCAGTTTGTATAATAATTGTAGAAATTCAGTCCAACTTATTTTATTGGCACTTAATGTGAGGAATATTGTTGATTTGCCCAGCTGTGTAATGAGAATACAATGATCTCTTTTACGTCTTGCTCAATACCAAGTAGAATTAGGTATTGATCTGAGAAATGCAATATTGCTTTAAATGCAATTATTGATATATTCTTCTGACTATTTGGTTTCTAGTTATATTTGTATTTGTTCCAATATGCTTAAATGTAATAGTTACGCAATCTCGAACTCGTAATCTCAATATTTTAGCAGTCATGTATAAAAGATGATATCTGTTTGACCGTCTAAGTTCACTCGTTGCCATCCTAAATAGTGTGACTGTTACATTTTCTTTGAAAGTGTTAAATTGACCCATGTAAATAGCTAGATAATATAATACGGTTCTTCTGCATGTTCATTGAAGAGTAAACTTTGCGGAATATTTCGTTCTTCTGGTAAGATCATTAAAAAAATTTCATCATTCCACAGTAGTGTATGTTCTTGAGCGGTTAGACTCTTTTCAATGTTTATGTCTTCGCTGACGTCTTCCTATAGAATTTGTTCATCGGGCAAATCATTATTAAAGAAATAAATATTTACCGTGATTTTGTAATACTTCTAGAGTGGTGATGTAACTAAATACTGCAACCATATCTTAATAGTTCGGTTGTGACCAATCCGTGTAAATAGCTTGAATTGTGAATAATTTTCTGTCTTATGTGAATGTTGATGCAATGATGGACCGTTGTGTTTACACAGAGTGGTAGATTAATAATCTGCCCGTAAATATCGTATTGGTCGTGTACATGTCGCATGCGCTGTATTAGCATGAAAGGTATACGTAGAGAAATATGTCTCTCTGATATCAAATGCAAAGGCGGTAAGTACCTTCACTGTATTGTCTGAATATTTGGAACCATTATACGTTGACAGCGTAGGAATTTTTATTTCGATAGCTATTTTGCAAGTTGAACAAATTTTATATTTTCCACATTTCTCTTTGGTATTATTGTTCTCAAAAAATCTTGATTTTCCGTTGTTATTGTTTTCAAATCCTCTTTGAACCATAACCTACCACAAACGGGACACACATGACCGAAAGTGTTATTTTTAAATTTCTTTTCAAATTCTTTGTGAGCCGTTTTATGCGATGATAAGTCCCGTAAGGTATAATTGCATTTGAGGTTAGTTCGTGTCCAAAACGTTCTTCATGTAGCAAATGAATCTCCGACTGCACATGAACATTCTGCTTATAATTTAAGAAAAATAAAATTACATTAAAATTAATTTAATTATACTAGAAAAAATGAGAAATTTTAAATGTATACTACAGTACCATAATTATCAACAAACATTATATGTATTAATATACACTCACACACATACGCACATTCACGCTCATATACACACTTACGCTCACACACACTCACACACATACGCACACCCACACACAGACACACACCCACAAATCCACGCACCCACCCACCCGCACACACTCATACACTTATAGACACACACACTTATACACCCACACATCTACACACCTATATCTGACCTCAATATCTGACCTTGTTCCTGTACTTATATATAATAATTCGCCAATTAAATTTCTGTATTTTATATTTTCATCGATTTCACTAGCTTGTTCTAGTTTTAGGTTAGACTCCATTGGAGTATCATATAATTTTGCATTTTCTAAATTATATTTTACAGCCAAAGATTCAATATATTTTGTTTGACTTAAAGTCATTTTATCTCTATTTTCATTATAATCTATATCAATACCAATATAATTCTTAACTTTTCCCAAGTCTTTCATTGCAAATCTTTCTATTAGACTAGCTTTTACTTTGTTTATTTTATGTTTATCTTTGCAACAAATTAAGAGATCATCTACAAAAACTAATATGTATATTGGATCTTTGCTTGTATTGTTTACATATAGACAGTAATCATAATTACTTCTAACAAAATTTAACTTTTCAACAAATTCGTTGAAGCAATCATACCAAGCTCGAGAGCTTTCTCTTAAACCATTAAGTGAATTAATTAATTTACAAGCGTTATTGTCACCAGTTTCATAACCTTTGGGCTCATTAATATACACTTCTGTTTTTACATGACCATTCAAAAATGCTGTTTCTACTTCCATTTGCTCTATAGATAATTTATTTTTACAACAGTATGCCAATAAAATTTTCAAAGTTTGCATTTTACCTACTGGTGAATAAACATATTCTCTTTGTTTAAAATCCTCTTACAACTAATCTAGCTTTATAAACATTATTATTTTTCTTTTTGTAAACCCACTTTACATCAATAACTTTTTTTCTTTTGGCCTTTCAACTACTTGCCATGTATTGATTTTCATTAAGGGGGCACACCACCTTTAAAATCTGAAACAAAAAAATTAATTAAAAATTTTTATTTCGATATTTATTTTAATAAGGGTTTTTTTCCTGAAAGTATACATAAAAACCTACCAATTTGTATATTTTTTACCTTCGTTGGACCTTCTATGCCTCCATGGCAAACCAGACTGTTTTCGAAGACTTTAAGCACTGTCCGTAAGATTCCAAGTCTACGCATGGATGGATTGAGCTAAAAATTTATGGAGATACTCATTATAGTAGTACTTTTAATATGATCGTAGGGATTTTGATTTGAACGAGTAGAAGTATTTTTTTATATGAACATTGTCAATATAACACTTATTTTTTAATAATTTTATCACTTTTATAGATGTAAAAAATTTTCTACTCGTTCAAATCAAAATCCCAACGCTCATATGAAAAGTACTACTATAATGAGTATCTCCATAAATTTTGAGCCCAATCTGTCCATGCGTTCACTTGGAATCTTACGGACAGTAAGCTGAAATTGATTTAGAGTAAAAACAACATTTAGATTTATTTAACAATTAAGTTACAAGTTCTAATAGATATAATTTATACTCATCTTATCAATTGCAACTACTTTTTTCTTCTTTTCAACGTAGCAGACAAACATCTGCAGCAGTGTACGTCAATATTTTCTGGTGCGTCGAGTCCCATGAGTCTTCCTCCTCCTTGAATAACCTGAAATGAAAAAGAAACACAAAAATGAATAAATTGAGTAAACTGTACTTATCATACTAAACTCTTGAGCGACACTTTCACACACTTCACTCAACTGCTTATTTATTTCATCAAAAGTCGATTGGGTAACTGGCTTGCATAGGTCCATAATCCCACAAAAAGTTGAAAGGCCAGCGTATCCATGTCCAAGTGCACGAGCAGACAGCACAGATCTTCTGTTCACTTCATATGCATTTCCTTTGGCTCCTACTTTGCTGCTGGAGTTGATAGCTGCTATTTCACCACACTTTGAGCACACAATATCTATTTTGAAACCAAGACCCTGCACACTAGATTCACTTAATTGCACACTGCCATGGCACCGATTACAACACAGAACACTTCTAAGTTTAGAAAATAAAATTGAAGTGTCAATGATTCTGTTTGTTGTATCACTGGTGTCTCTAGCACTAGCTGTGTTTTGGAGTTTCCTCGCTGAGCTGGTGGATAGTCTTGGCTTCTTTTGTGAATCTTCCTTTTTTATCTCTTTTAGAAGACATTTTAACTACACTGATTTACACACATTCACAAATTGTCAAATGCAATTAAAACACTGTATAAGTTCAGTACCATAAAAAAATTTTAGCTGTGTTTACTAACAGGTGGTTTGTAAACATAAAAGCCAACTGTCAAAAGTAGCAAAAATGTACGGGTAAGGTTAGTCAAAAATTCGATCTGATTTATCGACCTTTATCTCAAACGCATGTAAGTTCAACTATTCACCTGTAGTGGCGCTGAAGGATTCTAGCCTTCAAATTGGTTCCAATTATATTATATTTTATTGCTTTATAACTAAATAAAGTAATCAATCAAACATTTAGTTATAAATAATAATAAAATAAATAATAATTGATAAAATACCGAATTTATGCAAAATCGGCAAAAAAGCTGTCTCAGTATTTATATTGTAACTTTAAAAGGAATTATGATATCTTAAAACGGTTTTCGGGAGCTTATTCTACGGGAAATTTCCTATAAATAAGGTAAATAAAAAACAACGATTTTTTGACAATTTAAAGCTGGTTTGCTCCCTTAAACTATTTATTTCTGAGTCCATCGCAATTTGCCATTGTTTCTAATCACTGGAGTTCATCGCCTCCTCGAATGTATTCGGTACATTCGCATCAATATAATTTACATAAATAAAATGAGATACAGGATTTCCATATCTATTTACAGGACTTTTCTTTCTATTCGACGTTCTTTTTACAGTCAAACTTTCTTCGTTGTCCGAATCATCATTTGCAAAATCGTTCACAAAATTTTTACGAGCGTTTTGATCATCCCTACTCGACTCGAGAGTCGAAGTAGAAGATGATTGATCAATCCTATTTGCACCTATATCATTTTCTGATGCAACTTCATTTTCAGTAAATTCATTTATAGATTTGCTATTTTCCTAATCTCGGGCTTTTTCATCATCAAGTTTTTCTAAACAAATTATTTGAGTATTATCTTCAACTATTTGTACATGTCTAGCAATAATTACTCTACTATTGACTAAGACTCTATAGCCATTTTCAACATAACCTACTAATACGCCTAATTGCGCTTTATCATCCCATTTACTTTTTCTTAAAGCTTCCGGAACTCTAACAAAGACTCTACTTCCATACATTTTTAAATTGTTTACATTTAGTTTTATACCTAAAAATATTTCGTAAGGAGTTTTATTCTCCTCTCTAAAGTAAGGCATCTCGCAAAAAAATTCCATTTTTCTGTCAAAAATGATCGAAAAAATTATAATTCCTCAATAATTTTGACCAAATTACTCATTAACAGTATTATAGGGGCCGCTGAACAAGAATACGATGTCAGATTTCAAATTCAAGATGGCGGATCCAAGATGGCGGATATTTTTTTTTAATGTTGACCGATTTCTACTAAATTCTGTATGTTGGGGTTTTTGGGATCACTGATTACGATTCCGAATTCGAATTTCAAATTCAAGATGTCTGATCCAAAATGGCGGACTTTAATTTCAAATTCCAGATTGCTGAACCAAAATGGTGTGCTAATATTTTCCTATTATTGGCTGATTTCTAAAAAATTTCGTAAACGGAACTTTTTGATATCTCTGATAACGAATTTGAGTTCAGGTTTCAAATTCAAGATGGCGGATCCAAGATCACGGACATTACTTATTTATCGTCGATTGATTTATCCAAAATTTGGTATTAAAATATATTTATGGTCAAAAAATATTTATGTTCACTTATCCACCACCTGGGGAGGCGCTCGATGCGGGACTAGTAAACCCGACACGAGTCTGTCTTCATCTATGTCAACTCCATCTGTCTATCCATCTGTCTGTAGAGTGTGACTTATCTATGTCAATTTCAGTCCATTTGTAGAGTGATTGTATTTGTGTTTTTAAATTTTAATAAAATTTTATAATGATTAATTCCTTGATTGTGGTGACCAATGATTTGCATTTTTTTCGTATCATTAGAAATTTTTTTAATCACAACAATTCCATTTTTCTCTACTATAAAACCGTGATTTTTCGAAATCTCAGAAACACTCTCGCAATTAAGATAATCTTTGATTCAATTTTCGCCTCACTTTGTCATAAAATATTTTATCAAAGTAGCAAATAGATATGTTATTGAAATGTTCTTTTGCCCAATTGAATAGTGCTTGAGGAGTTAATATTGCTTCAGATGGTTTTACCGTAAGGATTGCCTTGTAGGCTGACTTTTTGAAAGTAGCACCTATTCCATCATACATGTTTTTGCCATTTGCAGTTGCTGTGTAATGCCATTCTGCTTCAATATTAAAATCTTTTTTATGATTAATTAAATTGTTTATTTGAAATTTACTTTTAAAATGTTGCTTAGCCCCATCAGTACAATAATAAATTTATTATAATAAGTTTTGAACTAAGTTTCAACAGTACCTACTTTTGTTGCTTTTAGCATTGTACCATCTGGTAATTTTACATCTATAGGATTTTTCAAATCTATATACTTATCAAATAATTTGTAGCTGTTAATAATATGATCAATACAACCCCTATCTAGTATCCAAACAATCTCAATTCAATTAACGTTATTTTCATTATATCCCGTTACATGATTTACCATACTTACTTTATTATCTCTACCCGACTCGAAAGTCGAAGTAGAAGAGAAATAATCAATATTCGAGTTACACACTTGTGTTATCGACGACTCGGATGAATAGTTGTTTTGTTGATCGCCTGAAGATTCTTCTTTCTGTTGGCCTGAACCTCGTCCTCGACCTCTGCCTCGGTAGGATCCACCTCTGTTGAAACCTCTGTTGTGGCCTCTCTGTTGACGTCGTTGGCCTTGATTGAATTGGGAACCTCTGCCCCGGTTGCTCTGCTGTTGGGGCCTCTTACATTCATTTTTATAGTGTCCTACGTTTCCACAGTTGAAACATTTTCCTTTTGCCTGTGTTGCAAAGGTACTGACATTGCTTTTATTTGAAGACTCTGCTTTAGTCATATTTTTTTCTTTGATTTTTGACTTCACGTAGTCGACGGTTCTTTGATCTTCTTGAATAACATCTATAAAGTCTCCAATATAGCTGTAGCTTGGTGGCAAAGCTCTCAGCAAATATCTCATTTTTTCTACTTCGTCTAATTTTCCACCAGCTGATTTAAAGTCGTTTATCGTTTTCTCAAACTCGACAAAAAATTCTTCTACCGTGTTGTAATTATTTAATTTAATTTCCTCTATTTTTCCTCTGCATATAATTTGCAGAGCTGTAGATTTAGTCGTATACATCTTATCACATTTTGTTATCGTTTCTAGAGCAGTTTTGCAATCACCAACATACTCTAATTGTTTATCAGAGATTGTACTCATTATTATTGCTCTTACTTTTAAATCCAATTTCCTCCAATCTGCTTCCTTATCTTTATACGCATCAGTAATTATACTGATTGCAGGTTGGTTACATTCTTTATACTCTAACAAAGTCATTAATCTTATTCTCCAACTTGAATAATTTACCCCATCAAAAATGGGTATCAGAATGTCTTCTACTTTAGCTTGTTTAGCCATATTTGTATCTTCTTCTTTAACACGTATATTCTCGTATACTTGATTTTTCAATACAATAATTTTCTTGATTTCTTTCAAAAATATTTTTCTAATCGGATTTCTTATATTTTCTTTCCATACAGTTTCTTTAGTTTCTAATTCGTGCTTCAGATTCACTTTTTGCTTAAGCCACAGAAACATGTGCTTAACCTCAAAATTTACCACGTGTTCTATACTAGCACATCACCACGTTTTTCACTTGCCGACTTTAATCCGCTGACATCGCACTTAAATCTTGATTCATTTTTAAGAATCTTATTATTGTTTAGTACCTGACGACTTTATCTTCGTCACTGAGCATATATTTTTTGTCTTTGACTTTACTAGACTGATTTTTCTTCACTTGAAAATTTTCGTTTTTCGACACGATTCCAATTCCATGCTTCACAAGCTAATAATTTTTCAAGAAATTTTCTCCTTTAATTTCACTGTTCATTTTTTCACTGTGCGATTCACTTTTGTTAACAACAACCGTTAACTAATTTTTCACGTGGCTTTTCTAACCTCACTTTTTCTCACTTAATTTTTTTTTGTTTTTACTTATTATCCCTATACGACTCGAGAGTCAATATAGGAGATAATGAAAAAAAACTTACCAACCATTCTCTGCTACCATGTTGGAATGCGTGGGTGAGTAATAAAGACACTGAGGTTAATTAATAAAGTAGATATATTGAAGTAATATATATCTATAAAAAATACCTTTCTAAAAAGTAAAATCTTGGCAAGTATAAGTTTCATTATTACCCACAATATAAATTAAAAGAAATATGTTATTACCAAAATAAGACGTTCAATTATGAATTTCATGAATACGCTACAATTAAAATAGTAAACTTAAACTAATATTCTATTTAAAAAATAATATAGTTTAAAATATTTCCATTTTTTACTAATTCTGATAATCTCAAATGAACGCTAAAGAAATTAATGAAATCGATTAATAAATTGGCAAGTATTGTATTTTTATTTGTATATCAATTTCCTTCTTTTATTAATTAGTATGAAGTATACAAATTATTTAAAAAATATTATAGTTTAAAATATTTCTATTTTTTACTAATTCCGATAATCTGAAATAAACGCTAAAGAAATTAATTAAATCGATTAATAAATTGGCAAGTATTATATTTTTATTTGTAAATCAATGTCATTTTTTTATGAATTAGTATGAAGTATAAAAATTAATAATACCTTTCAAATTTAATATTGTAAGACATTAAATTTGACATAAATACATGTTGATAAGAAATAGGTCAAAAAGTCGAACCTCAAACACTGATCTATAATACTCTCGCTACATTACACTCGCGTTATATGTAGTGCTCATATGGCAATTCATGTCTATTATAGGTAAGCTAACTGATACTTTTTGAAAACAAGCCAATATAATATTAGGGACAAACAGTTATACGGACATAGTTATATGTCGAAATTAAAGAGACCGTCAATGCACTATATTTTATATTGAACTACAGTTAAACCTGGAACATTTCTCGAGTTTGGGAAAAATAACCTCGAACAGTGCCGAAGTTACCTAAGGTTCGTAGCAATTTAACGACGGCAGCTAGTCAGAGCCCTAGATAAGGTATAAACTGTTTGTCCGTAATATTATATTGGCTTGTTTTCAAAAAGTATCGGTTAGCTTACCTATAATAGACATGAATTGCCATATAAGCACTACATATAACGCGAGTGTAATGTAGCGAGAGTATTATAGATCAGTGTTTGAGGTTCGACTTTTTGAGCTATTTCTTATCAACATGTATTTATGTCAAATTTAATGTCTTACAATATTAAATTTGAAAGGTATTATTAATTTTTATACTTCATACTAATTCATAAAAAAATGACATTGATTTACAAATAAAAATATAATACTTGCCAATTTATTAATCGATTTCATTAATTTCTTTAGCGTTCATTTGAGATTATCAGAATTAGTAAAAAATGGAAATATTTTAAACTATATTATTTTTTAAATAGAATATTAGTTTAAGTTTACTATTTTAATTGTAGCGTATTCATGAAATTCATAATTGAACGTCTTATTTTGGTAATAACATATTTCTTTTAATTTATATTGTGGGTAATAATGAAACTTATACTTGCCAAGATTTTACTTTTTAGAAAGGTATTTTTTATAGATTTCACAACTTTTCCAGAGACGCAAATGTATTCTTACTATTCTCGAAAAAATAGAAATATTTTAAAATAGAATATTAGTTTATGTTTACTATTTTAATTGTAGCGTATTTCTTTTAATTTATATTGTGGGTAATAACGAAACATATACTTGCCAAGATTTTACTTTTTAGAAAGTTATGTGTTACTTACAAATAAATAAATGTTTGTGTATGGGTAAATTGAAAGTTTCATTGACTCCATTTTCTTTTAAATTACTTGAAATAATCTTTTGCAATTTTACCTAAACCATTACATAGCCCTATTTGATTATGAAATTTCACTTAAAATAAATTTTAAAAAAATTCCTTTGAAAGAACCTTATAATATTCTCATGTTTTATTCAGATATCAAGTCAACGCTGAGTGAAAAGAGTCTTTTTAATGTACTTATAAACCTGAGCTTGCAAACATTCGATTAATTATAGTTTTATAATTTCATTAAAATGACCCTTCTGAGCCAGCGTTGACTTTATATCTGGATAGAACATGAGTATATTATGTGTTACTTTCACATAAATAAATGTTTGTGTATGGGTAACTTGAAAGTTTCATTGACTCCATTTTCTTTTAAACTACTTGAAGTAATCTTTTGCAATTTTACCTAAACCATTATGTAGCCCTATTTGATTATGAAAATTCACTTAAAATAAATTTAAAAAATTTTTTTTCGAAAGAACCTTATAATATTCTCATGTTTTATTCAGATATCAAGTCAACGCTGAGTGAAAAGAGTCTTTTTAATATAATTATAAACCTGAGCTTGCAAACATTTGATTAATTATAGTTTTATAATTTCATTAAAATGACCCTTCTGAGCCAGCGTTGACTTTATATCTGGATAGAACATGAGTATATTATGTGTTACTTTCAAATAAATAAATGTTTGTGTATGGGTAACTTGAAAGTTTCATTGACTTCATTTTCTTTTAAACTACTTGAAGTAATCTTTTGCAATTGTACCTAAACCATTATGTAGGCCTTTTTGATTATGAAAATTCACTTAAAATAAATTTAAATAAAATTCCTTCGAAAGAACCTTATAGTATTCTCATGTTTTATTCAGATATCAAGTTAACGCTGGGTGAAAAGATTCTCTTTAATGTAATTATAAACCTGAGCTTGCAAACATTTGATTAATTATAGTTTTGTAATTTCATTAAAATGACCCTTCTGAGTCAGTGTTGACTTTATATCTGGATAGAACATGAGTATGTTATATGTTACTCTAAAATAATCCTTTAAACACAAGAAGCACTTACACGAGTACAAAGATTCACAAAGACCCTCAACAATAACAAAAATTTGGGTTAAAAAACAGTACATCTATTGGAGTATTTAATATTTAACAGATGCTTTTGTGACGCTGCAACTTGATTAGAGAACTTGATTTGTATTCAAACTTCACTGGCTGTTTATTTTACCCTCAGAGTATAATTGCTTGAGATATCAAGAAAAGACAGAATCTTAGCATTTGACCTTATACCTCGCTATAACAAGCAGTTTACAGTAAAACTGAGTAATATCCTTTAAACAGAAGAAGCACTTACACTAGTACAAAGATTCACAAACACCCTTGTCAATAACAAAAATTTGTGTTAAAAAACAGTACATCTATTGGAGTATTAAATATTTAACAGATGCTTCTGCGATACACCAACTTGATTGGAGAACTTGATTTGTATTATATTTACATCATGACAACATCAGAGTGGATATTCAATTACTGCATCCCCATGATTGTGTGGTATTTTTCTGGTGCATAGTGGCGTATGCCCTGTATATTTATGATCAATCAATAGATAACTTTGTGTATCCCCGATGATGATTACACACAAGCACATAAATACTTGTTACTAAGAAGTAGCACACCACAAGTATAACAAAAATTTTATCTAATAATTCTTCGTTGAATGCAATTATCACAGCTAATTGCTGTATATGCATTTTAACAATGACTTTACCTATAAGCGTGGCACCAAAGAAATTCCAACCATATTTCTGAGCAAAACAACTTTACTTGATGACTTCATTATTTCAGTAATGCTCGTTTCATCTTGTTTATTCCTTGTGAGTTTCAAGGGGGCAACATACTCAAAGGCAGAGAAGACGTCCTTAATTGTTCCTTTTTGTGTACTATACTATTCTACCTCTTCTTTTACTAGTCTTCTTTACTTGCAATGCTAGACATTCCCTGCTCTTTCTTTCCAAGTTCCTGACCCTCTTTAAATCCATACTTTGCCACGATTTTAGCTGCAACAGAAGACGTTGTGTATCCTTGATGATTAAGATTCTGTCAAGGAAATGGTCTCGGTACAACTTCTGGTGTAGCCTCCTGCAGTAATGGAGCGATGGTAATACCTTATCCAGTACTCCTGAATGTTGTGCGTTCTTCATCTCTTTCGACAGAATTCACTGTTAGTCTTTTTCTTTATCTTCTCTCTTACCATGTAAAACTGCAGCTTTTTCCAACTACACTTGGGATTTTCTTTATCTTCTCTCTTACCATGTAAAACTGCAGCTTTTTCCAACTACACTTGGGATTGCAATAATTTAATTCCACATGACCGTCTTGCCACTTTTTCGGACGTACGATATTTTTCGAAATCGTTGTACAGAGCTTTCATCACGTAATAAAAACAAATCACGTAAAAACAACCCGTTTTATTTTAATAATACAAATGACACAAACGCGTCCTTCATCCTTCAACATTTGATTTTGATAATAGGTTAGAAGATTTTGTGGTTGTCGTCTGCACTGTCTGCAGGCACTATATATATATATATATATATATATATATATATATGGTCTGTATGTGTGTACATCTGTATTATACATATGATATGTGTATATTATTACATATGAGTAGAGAAAACGGAAGTCACATATATATGATTAGAGAAAACGGAAATGCGGAGAACAAAATGAAAAGAAATAATTTGAGCAAATATATTATGCTTTATATCTTTAATTAGATGAATCTTTTTTAACAGAAACTTTTTTTACGTGTTAGACTAAATTATTATCTCTTAAAACAGTGTCAATAGACTGCACATAAGTCAATCAGTGTTTAGATATTGATATTTAAAGATTTTGAAGAGGTTAAAAAGGCACAATTAGACGTATAAAAGGCGACGGTGCGCCCTTCGGCTTCGTATCGTACCGAGGGTACTTATACGTGCCAGCGGGCGCTGCCGCGCCCCTTGATACAGTCGGCGATAGCCTAGTCGGCAATACGTGCGCTCACATCGGAGTCTTGTAGTCGAGTAGCTATAGTATAGCGTGTACATATAGTATAGGCGCGAGACATGTAGAGTACGCTTGTAATCGTCGCGTACCAGGAGATGGCGCGACGAGTATCAAAATGATACTTAGAGTCAAGATTGTTGTATTTATCTTTATATTACAACAAAAACTATTTTTAAACCGTTTAGAATTAGCGATGGTTTGTCTCGAATATTTTTTCTTTCCACTAGATGTTTCAGTACAAACTGCGCATCAGAACCTTCAGCATTATGAGCTATATAAATAATAACTTGAACATTTTTTCTACGCTTTGAGGCCAAGTCAACAAGCTGTTTTACCGCGTCTGTTTTTAATACATGCTCACGCGCACCACAAAAATCACATGACTGTGAAACATTTTCTCTTTCCAAACACATACTACACACTTGTCGCAGCACACGCAAATTAACCACATGCAATCTTATTTTATCATCACTCAACTGTCTATGACTGTTGTGTCTCAAAGTCGCAAACTAAATACAATGATAATTTTTTTAATTTAGTTTCTTTTGTCAACGATAGGCTGCACAAAACAAGAGTGTCGGATTGGCTTCTTAATCTTGTAAATTCTGCAAAGTATCATTTGTATTACTAATGTGAACGGTTAGAAAGCATTTTTTTACAATGTTTTTTTTTACAATTTTAATTGTAATAATTTAGCAGACAGAGCGCTTCAAATCGAAAGAGTTAGGTTTTAAATGATTTGCTAAATACGTATGACCTAAAAAGTCTCTACCGCATTGTACACATGCGTTGGTCGCTATCGCAAGGGAGTTTTTGTAGACATCTTTGATATTTCTGTGGACAATTATGTATTTCTTCATCTGACAGTTTTTTATTGCATGGTATACTGTACCCTATACTACCGGCTGCAGCTACTAAACTTAAAATAGGCTGATAATGTTTGCTACCTTTGTAGTGCATAATTTGAAGAGTGTATCTAACAGTGTTGTCAATATTGAAAACCGTTTGTGTACCATCATATATAGGTTTATCCCCACGAGGAAAACCTTGAAATGCATAAACAATTATGACACTGTCAAAACATGCATAATATTTTTGAAATAATTTAATTTATTTGATACCGCAACCCTCCCTAGGTATTACAACTTTAGCAGCTAGAATAAGTTTTTCAGCCTGATCTGTTTGATATTTTCCGATACAGTGTCTAGTTTTTTCCCACTTTTTCTGCAAAATTCTACTACGAACGCTATCACGAACAGTCTATACGATTGTCTCTTCGTCGTAAGGTTAACTCGTCCACGTCCTTCTGGTCTTGATACAATATTAGCATTGATTTTTAAAGTGTCGTCTATTTCAAAGTTATCATTACTTTCGGCAACGCTTGATAATAAATCTAATAAATCGGATGGTCGTAAATCGCGTACTAATCTAAATGAGATCCACATTGGTCCCTAACGGAATCGATCCGAATTAATCGATAAGCCGATATAATCAGTTGGATTGGTATTCTCACACACATATTCGTAGAGTTCTTGAATAACACTCTCTAGCCACAAGTAGATATCTCTGCTGTGTATTGGTTGCGCTATGGAAATAAAAAAAAATAGTAAAACTGAAAATTTTAGAAAAATCCTAGATTGCGACAGAACCATAAGTGTACAGAATACGTGCTTAAAATTTCATAAGGATCGGTTCAATGGTTTCAAAGATTCTGACTACGAGCAGTCTGAAAACGTTGTTTCGAGAAACCCGGGTTTAAATTTTTATTTAATGAAAAATCCATACAAAATGCCTTCTGACTGTTCTAGAAGTTCATTTTCTTCGAAACTAATCTCTTTATACTTCGTTCTGCTCTCCTTGGAAGCCGCGAATTAGCGTCGGTTCGCTACGTGTACGCGCTGGTCGTCGCGCGAGTTGGCAAACTGAAAAGTGATTTCGATACCCATCACCTCCATAATTTTAAAAATCGGATAAGATCCTTCATTAAAAACACATGTTGCAGTGAGTGTTTCAAAACTTCTTGAACATCTTGAGCTAAAGCAGGAGAGTGTTTGAAATCCTTCAAAGTATTGTTTGCTTTGGCTTTACGATATTTGCACCAGTTGCGCGCTTTGGCCGGACAGTACGAATAATGCGGTTTGGAGTCAGTTGAAATCTTGATAAAATCTCTCGTGATAAAATCCGGCCCAAATCTCTTTGCGCATACCTTCGACTGAATCTTTGTTTCTTTGAATTGCAGCAATGTCCAAGATTTTCTTGCTGTACTTGCCAATTAGAGATACGATGCCTATGAGAGAAGTGAAGCCTCTTTTTGCCCAAGAACCAGCGCCAGTAACAGTCAGACTTTCACCATGTCCTTTTTCGGCATTCAGCTTCTTTTCATCGGTGATAGCTTTGCGCGTCACTAAATCGAAGACACTTATTACAGCGATACCGATGGATTGAACGATATCATAATAAACTTTAATATTTAGTCCTTTGCCTAATTCCATAAGAACACAAAATAAATTTATGCTGTACATTACTACACCAAGTAATCGCATAATAAACGCAAGTCGATGATTAATTTCGTAACCACTTCCAATCATTGGACACGAGTTGATACACTTTTCTCCACAGCTACAAGTAATGCACACTTTGACACCTAGCCCTCGCTGTCCATATTTGAAAAACGAAACATCTTTGTCGCATTTTTTACACTTTAAATATTGTTCTAACATTGTAAATGCGAAAGAAGATTCAAGAATACTGTAACCTTTATTTTTTTACGTGCACATCAAAACTAGTTCATCCGATTTTTTAGTTTTGCCGCCGACAAGCTAGTATGATCAGAGCGTCGTAATTTTATCCATCGTGAATAAAAATTGGCTAGAGTCACGCGTTCGGAGATGTTGCTTTTACAAATTTCGAAATACGACTGCTGCATTATAGTGCTGAAACATCAGCAGAGCGTCGTTTCCAAGTCTCTGTTCCCTTCAAAATTACACGTGTAAAGGTTCAGTACTAAGAATGCAGGCTTAAATATTGCTGAGCAATCAGGGATACGAGATATACAAAAGGAAGCAGTTGCTCGAATGTATAAAGCCAGGTAAGCGGCTTTAGCCAGCGGGCGGGGTAGGTAAGCGCGCTCAAGTAGTAAGGTACAAGGTGCGGAAAAGTACAGTTAGAATGCTCGGATCATTCTGAAATTTTCAGAAAATATTTTTGAAAACATTTACTTTCGAAAAATGTAAAAAAAAATCGATTTTTTAAATTGGTAAAGTAGAATGCTCCCTTAAAACATCGCTAAAAGCTAAATGCTGTGCTTTTAGCATAAAGCACTCACCAGATTTACAAGAATAAATTTAACCGTAAATTTCATTAAATTTAAAAAATTGATTACTTTGTCTGTTTCCTTTTTGTTTCTTTTCTTAATTCCCTAAGTTTAATCCGAAATCAGGGTTGAAAAAATATCAAGATTGATATGTATTAATTTTTTCATTCCATTCCAAGTTCTAACAAGTGATATATTGGTAAAACCGGTCATGCTTATATGGAGAAAAATAAAAAAAACTTAAACTTATACCGTACAAACTCGTTAAAGTATTTTCAGTCCATTTGGATAGATTCGGCGGTGTGATGTGTTCTTAGAAACGGTCATTACTGTGGTTTTCGAATTATCTCATATTTTATCTGATGACAAAACAACGTATAAACACGTTTAATGAGATGTCGGAGTCAAATATAGATTCCTACATCGTATTTTTCGTTATTTTAACTGAACTATTTGGTTTCATTAATGATCTCGGTCACCCAGTGTTTGAAATATAAGATAAGGTCGGTCAGTACGTAACAGCATACTAGCGCTGACATTCCCTTGGGGAGTCCGAATACACAAGTCTTAAAATAGTTTGTGTATATGTCTGTGTGTGTGTGTGTATGTGTGTGTGTGTGTGTCTGTGTATGTTTATGTGTGTGTATGTATGTGTGTATGTGCGTGCGTGTGTGTGAGTGTGGGTGTCCGTATGTGTGTGTGTGTGTGTGTGTGTGTATTTGTGTTTGTGTGTGTATGCGAATGCGTGTGTGTGTGTGCGTGAATGTGTGTATGTTTCTGTGTGTGTTTGTGTTTGTGTGTATGTGTGCGTATGCGTGTGTGCATGAGTATGTGTGCGTACGCGTGTGTATGTATGTGTGTGTTATTATGTGACATATCACCATTCGTTCAATCCGCCGTATATATTTGTCATATTTTACACAGGTGTTTGCTATTAATTCCCGATGTGCACTTGAAAAATTCAGCAAAATTCGTCAATTAAAATAAAATTTTTAGCAATTTTTAAAAATTTTCAATTTCTTTTTCTTTACTTATTCAATGAAAGCATGGTTTCTGGAAAGCAAAATTTTACACAATAAAATACTTATAGAATCCTTGATTTCAGGACCAGAAACGGTTTGATACGACTCGTTTTTCATTTGTTACGGTGTGTAATATAATTTACTTTTTCAACATCTATATTCTAAAACTTTACAATAAAAGTCAGTGAAATTTTTACTGAATGTTAGTATTATATAAAGGAATATTCCTGTAAATTTTCAAGTCATGAGACTTT